>JAXCHB010000127.1:13170000-13820682 GCA_036926305.1 Uropetala carovei | reverse complement strand
GTAAGTGTCCACTGGGCTTCCTCCAACACCTTGTTGCTACCCTTATATATATATATATATATATATATATATATATATATATATATATATATATAAGTATATACTTCTCTCCCTCGTCGTTACTCCCATTTTCCTTATTTTTCCCTTCTCTCTTTATCTATCCTTATTCCATTTATCTCTTTCTTCCCCTTTTAAGGCTATATCTCACAATTTCTCCTTTCCTCTCTTTTCCCATCTCCGCTTTCTTTTTCTCTTTCCATTCTTTTCTCTTCTCTCTCCCCCGACTCCTTAGTCTCAATCTCGCCCTGAATAAAGCCGTTTGTCTGTCCGTCTGTCTGTCTTTACTCATCCACTAACCCAGTGTTTCTCAACCTTCAAGTAGACCGGTGAGCACCTAGAGAGAGGTATTCATTAACTTAAGAGGAGCACTAGAACAAACCTTCCGGGAAAACATTTGTTACCTACCAGCTGGAATGTCCGTCATAGTACACTTGCCAGTACAAAAACGATCTATGGAAAAAATTAACGGATGAACTCAAAAAATCGAAATGAAATTAAAGACGATCTCACACATATTATATAATGGTTATTTAATTAAAACATAAATGTATACAAAATGATGAAGGATCAAAGGAGCTTGCGGAGCACCTACCTGATGGTAACGGAGCACCGGTTGATAAACGCCGCTCTAACCTCGCTCACATTCCATTTTCACTTTCAGCGACGATTTCTTTCTTTCGCCGTAATGTTTCTTAGTCGTGTCTATCGTTATATTCTTCTTCCACTATCTCTCCCTTTCATGTTGGAAAGATCTTGGAAGAGATAAATGCCTTCTCTTTCCTCCCTCTTCCAAGTTTTAAAAACTCTCTCCAAGAAAAAAAGGCTTCGGGTTTTTAGCAGCGGATTTTAAGTGGTTTTTCTTGTTTATTGTGATGAATAAATTAGTATCTTCCCGTCGTAATTGAAGGGTTTTATGCGTAGAAAACTATTATGCATATTTCGTATGACTACCGGTGAGCAGGGTCAATTTTTTTTGAGTTCGTGCTTGAATCCTTAAAGTAGAATAGAAACTGTACGGAATATTTTAAAGCTATGTTTTTAAAAATCGACCATTCAATATTGATACATTTTTGATGAGTATGTATTAGAAACTATTCTTGAACATAAAACGCCTTGAAAAATGGATGCATAGATTTCATTTTCTTGCGCTTTTTTTTTAATCGATGGCAACCTGAAATATTGCAGAATATCTTAGAACGATGTTTTTAACTAGGAAATATCAGTTGGCCGCAGAATAAGTAAGACCTATAGTGATGGCGTAAATTTAATTATTTCATCAACAAATTTACTGAAATGTGAAGATAGAGAAGGAGAAAATTTCTAAACTTGACAGGGAATCGAACTCAGGTCTCTCACTTTCCGGGTCGGTTCAACCAACTAAGCTACCCCATTCTCGAATTGGGGTATTTACGTTGAAGAAAGGGCTATCTCAGTTAATAAACCTTACCACACTAGATGTCCTCACTGAGGCAGGCGCAGCGGAAAACACCCCTACTTTATCCCAGAATTGAGAATACGTTAAAAACAGGAGTGAAATTGTGGAAATTTTTAACTTAAATGCGTGAACGCATAAGGCTGATCACAAATGTGAAGATAGAGAAATACCCCAATTCCAGAATGGAGAATTAGTTTGCCTTGGAAGCTTAGTTGGCTAAATCACCTACCCAGCAAACGAAAAACCCGGGTTCGAGTCCCGGGCAAGTTCAGAAATATTATCGAATGTTTATTTATAATTTCAGTTCGTAAAAATGAGGGGGTAAAAACCTAGAGCGCTTCGAATAAAAAAATATTCCAAACCATGGAAAAATCGCTGCACTGTAAAAAGGGGCGAAGAAAGAAATCTCGTCACAACACTCGTTTCCTTCTTTTTTTGTGACGACAAACGAACTCGAACGTCTTTTGACACTTTTGAGTCTTTTTACGCTTTCGTTTAAAAAAAAAGAAATAAAGTTTCTCCGAGCGAAATTAGTCGGCTATGAGAGAGAATGGAGAGGAAAAGAGAGAGAGAGAGAGAATGAGAGAGAGAGAGAAAGAAAAAGAGATGTATTTAGACACGGGATTTTCAGGTACTGAAGAGAAAGCAGGCGAGGGTGGAGTGAGTGGGAGAGGGAGGCTCTGGGGTAAGGCCGGGTCGTGGAAGTGTGGAGCGGAGGAATGGGGCAGGGTTTAAAAAGGAAAGGGGGGGAGAGAGAGAGGACGGCGGGTGGTGGGGCGTGTTTGGCGTGCTAGTGACGTCATTCAAGGTATAACGCCGTTGAAACGGGGGAGAGCAAACGCGGGCATGGAGGAAGGGGAAGGAGATGTAGGGAGGCGCGTGACGCTGGAGACAGCGGAGGAGGGGGAGGGTAAAGAGAGAGAGAGAGACGAAGGGATGAATGGTGAATGGATGGCAAAGAAGAAGAGGGGGGAAAAGGGTGAAATGTGGAAGAGGAGTGAAGGTTTGCTCGGGTTTTCCTCGCAGTGTTAACAGCTTGTATGTTTGGACGTGCTTCTGCGGAATCTCTTCGGTCAAAGTTGGATTCGAGGAATCCGGACACGGATTTCTGGAGTAAAGTGGAGGGAGAGATATTCCGCGTAATTTTTTCGGGAATGATTTTTTTTTCGGAGAAAAGTTGAGTTGGTAGACTTTTGAGGTGTCCTAAGACTTAATTTTTCCTTCGAAATGGGTGGAATGACATGTCGGTTGGGTTTCCATCGTGCGATATGTTTTGATTCGAACTCTCCCAACCTATGATCCGCGAATGTTTTGTTGGTGGTCCACGGAGGTTTCCAAAATGTAGTTTTTTTTTAGGCCGCGCCTCATATTTAGTTGGAATTTTTTTGGGAAAAGTTAAGCAAGTTTTACACTATCACAGGCATTGAACGTTGATATTAATGGCATTTGTAAAACTATTTCAAATATTTCTCCTGTTCAGATGTTGAAAATAATTCTTGGAATAAAACTCAAAATATTCAGCTGATACTCAAGCAGACAGAACCGCTTGTAATATATTTGAAAATGGTCTAATATACTACGCAACCAAGTAAACCCCATTTTCTTAAACGTAGATACAGTAAGTAGGTTAGTGTGTGAAACGAGGTGGTCCGCAGGGCCTGGAAGGGTCGCTGAAGTGGTCCGCGGAGTTCAAGTTGGGAAACGCTGCTCTAGACCCAGTTTCTCTGTTTTCCTTTAATGGAACATGGCAAGCAATATTATGAAACGCTTGAATATGCGACTGTCCCGTTTCAATTTGTTGTTTGAATCGAGTTAACCGATGCAGGAATTCGTTGCTTAATTACCTACGCATAGTAGGTAAAAGTGAGAAAAAGTCAGAGATACATGTTACTTCTCGTTAGTAAGGCCGCTATTTGAGTGTGCGTCGAGCATATGGGATCCGTACGAGAAAGGATCAATCTCAGAGTTAGAAAAAGTGCAGCGAAAAGCCGCTAGATTCGTCAAAAATTGTTACGATAGAAACAAAGGTGTTACAGGTTTGTTACCGGACTTAGGATGGGAATCACTAACTGAGCGCCGACAACGCTCTAGGTTAAAACTTCTTGAAAGATTTAGAACGCATAAATTCTCAAGCGACGTCGGAGAAATAATAAGAGCGCCAACTTATGTTGGTAGAATGGACCATCCTCGTAAAATAAGAGAAATAGCCTGTAGGACTGAGAGGTACAAAGGTTCGTTTTTCCCTAGAACGATAGCTGAGCAGAACAGAAGTTGCGATAAGAAATCAGCCGAGGTAGGGTGATATTGTTCATTATTGTGCGCTTTCCCTTGGTGCTATTGCATCTTCTGCCACACACCATTGCGGTGGCTTACAGGGTGAACTGTAGATACAGAAGCAAACGCGCACTAAAAATTCGACTGAATATGAGTTTCGTAGTTGTATGTTTATTGTGACGAAATAGCCATTCATAATCTACCTCAATGCTTTAAGAGAGCAAGCTCGAAGGGAGTGCCTTATTTTTAAACGGCTTAATATGCTATTAAAACGGGAAAATTGTTTTTAGAGGATAAACTTATAGTAACTCGGCTTTCATAAAATCAAAAGACAGTGCCGTAGTCTGGTGCGTACACTTTTTCTGAACATATGTATTTTCATTTAGTTCTTAATAATTATACATCAATCCGTTTTTCAACGTCACCTTTGGGCTACATCAGTTCGGTGAAATCTTTTGCGGAGACAAAATTAGAATTACCCAATAATTTCCAAAATCATTAATGCGTATTACCTTTTTTGAGGAATAAACCTGTGATAATGCACAGTATCGTGTTTCGCGGAAACATATAAATACGCCACCGAGCATTATTGTTGAATAAGCTCTAATGTAGGGCGAAAGGTTGTTTATTTTTCTTTATAATATTCCTAAATTTTAATTAAAATTAAATTACCGCTTTCAAAATTTAAATTTAAAATAAAAGACAGTTCATCAAGAAAGTAACATTTATTGATTGGTTTTCTGGCAGTACCGCTTTTTTTCCTTCGCTTTTCTCTCCTGTCGATCAAAAAGAAAAAATGATTCATTCTCGATCTTCCATAAATACGTAGAAACGTGTTTTCAGTGTTCATATTTTAATTTGAAAAATAATTCAAGCGAATATGTCTCGACTCTTAAAAAAAATCGTAATAAATCTTCATTCTTCGTCGTGGCGGCCAACGCTGCCGAAAGGGAAGCGATAGACACGATGAAATTTTTTTTCGAGAAAGTACTTTCATCCAAGAAGACATGGTGAAGCTCCGTGTCGTCCATCTGCATTATTCATGATATTCCTTCAGATCGAGCATCCCCCCCCCCTCTCTCTCACACACTCTCTCAATCTCTCTCGTCTTCTGCCCGCCACAATGACCTGCCCACGCTTTTACTGGTTTCCAGAAAGGTAGGAATGATGGACGATCTCTCCGAGTGTTACTTCGCATTTTCCCCCTCCCTCCCTCTCCTCCTCCTTCCCCCCCTCCCTCTTTCCCTCTCCTCCTCCTCTATTCCCCTCTTTCCCTTTTTCCTCTTCCACCCTCTCACCAAAAAAAACCACCTCTTCTACCACGCATCCCGGGAGTTTTTTCAAATTTTATCTTCGCCGTTACGGCTAACAGTTGACGATTCCAGGGCGCTTAACCCGGCAGCAGACGCACACGAACACAAAAGGATCGAAAATGGAAGAAGAATAATCCACATTCGGACATTTTTTATCGTTCTTTTATTTCACTGTATGATTTTCGAATCGGATTTCCCCCTTTTTCTTCCCATTCTCCTTTTAAAATGTCCATTTTTTCACTTTTCTCCCTTTTTAGCGGTGGACGTCGGAAAGGAAACGAGGAAAGCATTCTGAAGCAAAAGGATTCGAAAAGCGAAGAGAATAGCGTAGGAGAACACGATCGGGTCCCAGGGGGCGCGTTAGGAAAATAACCGGAAAGAGTGCTGTTGACATCGCTACGAGACAAGGAACAGGACGAAGGAAATGGACTGGCCCTCACGCCAAACAACAACGGTCAGATGACACGACACATATTGATTTTCTTCCATTTACTTCCTTCCTTCTCAATTTATATATATATATATATATATATATATATATATATATATATATATATATATATATATATCCACTCAAAGAGGCAAGTTTGTATTTTAAAACGCGATTCTGCTCCCGATAAGTCGAGAAATGAAGTCCTGGATGCGCGAAACACACGGTTAAGAGCATTTCTTCGACACGAAACGAGGCGTACATCTCTCGTGTACTGTTTCATGCATTCTGCATGTATCTCCATGCATCGCAGGATAATTCTCCTTTCAACGATTGCAAACCTTCTTCTTCCGTCGATCTGCTGATAAATGGATTCGCGGATGCGCCACTGCGCTGGCAGAGAGATTCTATTCTTCTTTTATTTATCCCGTCGAGGGGGCGAGGAGGCGTTCTCTAAAAAGAAACGCGTATATTCGTCGTTGGGAAGGGGTTTGATGACGACGGCCGACTCAATTGAATTAAGGAGATTTATAAGAGAAAGGGAAAATCCTTTTTTTTTGTGTGCTTGGTTTTTTTAATTTTAGGGTGTAAGGAAAAGTGTTGTTGCACACCAATGGGAAAAGATTAAAGGGGAGGAAGACTAAGAGGGGGGAGGGAGAGGGAGGGGGGAAAAGAATGGAAGGAGATAAAGGTGTGAGTGGAGGGGGATGGTGGATGGAGAGTTAGCTGAGGCCGTTAATCATCCAACTCCATAAGGAGCGCGGTTTTAGATAGAGGGTGTGCCAATGATGGTGAGAGGAAGGGTTGTGGGGAAGGGGAGGAGAGGGGTGAGGAGAGGAAAAATGTATTTCAAGAGGTGAGAATAGTGAGGTTTGATGAAAAGTTCTCGTTTGAGAATTTATCGCTCGCTCGCTCGCTCGCTCTCTCTCTCTCTTCCTTTTGTATGGATACAGTAGTCCTTATTTTTCTCACATGATAGTAACTTTTTCTCAATATTCTATTATTATAATATTACTAGCGTAATTGCCTGGGTAGGCGTGAATTTACTATTACGTTAAAATAAAAATTATTGACACTAACTTTTATGTGCACTAAAACGTAAAATAATAATATAAAATCCACATAATCGAATGCTCCAGAAAGTAATAAAATGATGTTTTAACACGATTTTATCACAATTTTTATACCTTTCTTACACAATAGAATCGAGCCAGCAATAGACTTTAACAATTGCAGTTGCCATGGTAATGAATTGAATAAATGCGTAAAAATCACGAAAAAATAATCATTAAACCTAATTTTCGGATTTTTTCGAATGAAATTTGAATTTCTACGACATGTAAATTCATTTCCATAGTTTTCTCGGCCTAAATGTGATAATCCCGCGCCGATATCTCATTTTTAAGATATTTTAAAATGCTAAAGAAAAATGCTTTATCGCTTCGTTTCAGCTCTGCCCATGTTATTCAAATGGAGAAAAGATATGCTCCTGGAGTCAAACCCAGGACTAATATGTACACGGCGAGCAGTTAAAAATTAAAAAGATGAATAGTCAAGTGATTTCTGAAAGTTTGATCTAAAAAAATTGAAAATATTTTTAGTTATGAACGGTTTTCCTTTTCTCCCATCTAACACCTTATAGCAACCAAGCGTTACACCGTCTCGACACACTCACTTACCAAGAGAATTATATGTTTTAATTATTGTTTCTAGTATACCACAAAACATGTATAAAAGACAGTGTCACTTTGTGCCTTTGTCATGCTCTTTGAAGCTTAATATCTCGCAAACGACTGAACCGAATTTGATGAAAATTTCAGGATAGCGTTATGATATAATAACAAAACGTTTTAATGTATCGGTAATATATAAAAGCCTTATTCTGTCCCTTTGTCCTTTTGTCACTCCCTCTGTCACGCTCTGAAAAACATAAATATACCTGGCAAGAGGGGACTAAGGTCAGCTTTTGAAGCACAATAGATACTCGCGGCGAGGGTTTCGAACCTTCGCTCGAGTCGAAAGCAACCCTTTCAGCAGGAGGTATGATTTCAGGTCAAAGAAGACTGCCTCAATTTTATTTCAGAATAATCGATCATCCTCGTCATTTTTGACGGGCGCTTATACTAGTAATATTATATTTGTATCATGACGAGGGGTTAGGTGGAAGATGGGACTTCCTAGTCTCAATCTCGCCCCAAATAAAGACCATATCTAATCCCTCCCTCTTTCTCTCGCCTCTCTTCCTCTCCCTCTCGTTCTCCCCTCCATTGCTATAATTCTCTTCTCCCTTCTCGTGAAGATTTTCCGCGTGATTTTCTCCCACGAACTTAAGGGGAATAAATGACGGTCGAAATGAAGGATGCTAGCGGCTTTACGGGGATTGTTTGTCGTTAGGGTGTACCTCATCTTTTCCTTGGGAATCGCAAAATTCAACTAGCACCTGCCTAGAGGAAAGCTGTTGCCACGGAATGAGGTGTGATTTTCTAGAAAAGCGGGCACTTTAAGTATTCCAGAGTTCTAGTAACTTGGTTGTACATTGGAGATTAATTAGCGGCCGCTTGAATATACTTGCACGTGAAACATTAATTAATAGATTACAAAAGGTTTCCTGGCCTCGTTTGATTTGATTCTGGTTTTCGCTTTTACCGTGAGGTATCGACTGAACAAATTGTTTGAATCGATTAAAATAGGTTTTATTTTCTCGCCCTCTTTAGTAAGCAATTGTAAGTTTCATAAAAATGAAGTTCGGAAAAAATTAAAACGCCATTCATTATAACCTTTCGTCGTTATAAATAATAGATAAGTATTTCTCAATGGCTGAGTGGAAAATTAATAAATATTTATTAAGTACGTAAGGATAAGGCAAAGTAATTTAAAGAGGGTCTTAGATTTTTACATCTTCTCTCCTAAATCTTTTGTAGTTATTGTCTTTGACCAGAGGGATGACAAGGGCTTATCTTGATACAAAGTCAAGGATTGTCTCCATAATCGCATACCAACTACAATAAGTTCACCTTGTGGTATTGTGACTCATGTACTATACTTATAGGATTGATTATATAAAGTTCAAAAAGAAGTCAGATGGGCCATGGAGAAACTTATCTACACGAGCCTGTTAATAACAACACTGTCAAGATATAAACCAACGCATATAAATTTGAATCCCGACATTGTAAGAAATTATAAATTTAGCATAAGAATATTTAAACTTGCAACCTCTGGGATATTCCTATCTTCTTTAGCTATGCCTATGTCGTTAACAAATTAGGAATAGAAGAAACGTATTGACTCGACGTGCCCTTTAGCTCCATGGTTACCCAAAAAATTCTTCCCCTCCTCTCTCTCTTTCTCTTTCTAAATGAAGGCGTACATCGTCATCTTCGCCGAATGAAAATATATCTGGACATTAAATGGCGCTGGTGTTTCAACCCTATTTTTATGTCTATCATAACGCCATCCGCAAGACGAGCGAGAAACACGAAAAAGGAGTCATTATTCGCCATAACGGGATAAGATGTTTCAGGTGCGGCGAGGGCGAGGCCCTCGTTAGTTTATCTTTTTGTAATAATTAACAGATAACATGAAGGCGAGGCTCACGAATTTTTGTTAGGTAGCGTAAATCACTTTTAAAACTGTAAAAAAAATATTTGAAGAGGCACAAGTCTTTCGAAAAATCCGCTATCGGTCATTTGTTACGCAATTATGATTATTTTTATTGTATCATACACATTCGGGAGATATACTACCATAAATTTCGGTAAAACCTCCATTAAACTAACCATTACAAGGGAATTATCTGAAATAGTCATATAATTATAATGCGATTTTTAAGGCAGCCTTTGATTTTTTAAATGCTTAAATTATTTTTAAAAAAGAACTCATCTATCTTTCGAGAAATATTTTAATATCCAAATTTATCGAACAAGAATTGAAATTTTTAATATAAATTTTCTGAAAACTTAGCAAGGAACAAAATAAATCGTTTTTAATTCCTGAAATTATAAATTTATTATTTGAACTTTTGTCGCATTATTTCTCCGTCCATCTAAACTCTTTAGACCACGTTCATTTAAAAGAGCCCATCGCCATGTTGAACTTTTTATTGCAGGAAGATAAATGTCGCGCAATTATTTATTTAAATTATTTTGATGGCACCGTCAAGGGCTGTTACAGAGCAATAAGGTTATTTCGAGCGACCAAAGAGTTTAAAATAGTTGCCGCAAAAGCTGGAATAAATGTGATTTAAGGCTGCAGAGGCCATGCGGAATCGATTGGTTACATGTTGATATCAACAGGTGGGAGCCGTTGGAAATCGAGAGAATGACGTAGAAAACGATAAAGTTGATTTCGATTTGAGAGAATAAGAGAATGAGATAAAGTGAAATGAATAAAGGAGAAAAGAGTGATATATATATAAAAGGTCAAAGGAAATCAATAACATAGGGTGGCATTCGTATCCTCTCCTCGCCCGTAAATCTGTCCGTCGATCTGTTCAGCACCCCTATCATTAAGAGTGCTTCGTGTTCAACGGACAAAGTTTTAAATAGGTTTTTATGGCTCAGAAAGCGATTTGTCCGAGAAATGTGGATTTTTCCAATAATACGTGAGGTCAGAATGATTAATTTCTCCACAAGAACGGTTTTCTTAGAAGAGAATTTTGTCTTTCAAACTAATTACCTGTCCGGATCGAAACAGAGGATCCATTCAGTATTTTTAACTCAGAACTTTACGTACATCAAGAAATTACCCAACTACTCTTATGTTCATTAATGATATGTATTTCGGTTAAATAAACAATAATTAATGGTTATATCCTAGGAAGCAAGTTAATATATCCTACTGCATTTGAAACAATACCATCCCAAAGCACTAATAAGCTATATGCACTGTTTTGGCTGCAGCGGCTGCGTAATTATCACAGAGTATATTTAGATTTTAATATGAAATTAAGGCAATAATTTTAGCTGCATAAAACACGAATTCGGTTGTGTCTTTTCATGCAGTTTTGAAATTAGTTGAAAATTAAATCAAAACATTATAAGACTTTGTGCATTGATGAATCCTGTTTTATTTTCCGATATTTAAATTCAAACGCGATTTGTAAAAAAAAGTAGAAGTAAATGAGTTTTAGTGAAACTTTATAAATCTTAAAATTTGATTACCTAAGTTGAACTTTACTTTAAGCATAAAATAGCGAAAATTAGTGAGAATTGCTTATCCTCACAATCTATATCAACAGTAGTTTTATCAAGAAGAAAATAAATTTTTTTAAATAACGCAATTTAATCCAAATTCGGTATTCCTAAAGATAAACTCATCTCTTTTCGTATTCAGCTAGAGTGGCGTACATCGTCGGGTGCCTTTTTAGAAAACGGATTGAATCAGGAGAAGGTGGATAATCAGCTAGGGCGGAGAGGAAAGGGGAAAGAGGCGAGGAATTGTAAAGAGGCGACAGGAAACCATTAAATAAATTGATGGATGGGTAGGGATGCTGAAGAAGTAAAGATAGAAAAAGAAGAGGTGAGAGTGAGTGAAAGGGACAAAATAAAGTGCCAAAGACAAATAGAGAGGGGAAAAATGGCGTGGAATACATTAGAGTAAAAAAGGGGAGATTTGGTGAGTTGGAGAATGTATTGGGAACTACATTTCTTGGAAAGTAGGATGCATTTGTGTGTTCAAGGATTGCATTCGCATGTTCGAAATAGTTCTTCTTCTAAAAGGCAACCACTGTAATCATAAAACCAGGAAGCAGTTGAATAATCCAAACAAATTTTGGTCACAGTACATCCACCATCGGTGTTAAATCACTAACCCTGGACCATCATTATTCTTTATGAATCATAATGTTTTTTCTTGCCAGAACTCCATTTTATTTAATACCTTGTGAAACTCGTAAACCCGTTCATATGCAGGGAAGAATTATGTATTTCCAACTGGAGAAGATCTTCGGAGCTGTTTTAATGTAGAAGAAAATACAAAAGTTTAATGCCTTGCCCTTTCTCTCCACCTCAAGCTTCCTCATGAAGCAACAGAGTAATTACTAAAGTTCGATGAAGATATTAGCATGTAACAAGTGTCCGACTATAAATTTTTCTTCGGCTGTGTCCACATAATGTACGGTCGATGACGTTCACTCACAAGAATCTAATTAAACTTTTATTTTTGTAAAATTCATTTTGAATACATTTCTTCTCGACTTCGTTTCGCAAAAATTACATTTATTTATTTTTCGAGCCTAATTTTCAGAGCCGCTAACACTCGGTTATTTACCGAACGACTTTAAAAGAAAAACAGCGAAACAAAAAATTCTTCGAAAACTTACAAAGACTGTCGAAGTGGATTTCTTTTACGGAAGGAAGTTAATGGCTCACTGAACGCGTATAAAAAATCCGGGCGTATTCTCCAGAGTATCTTTTTCTTACCCTTTAATCCTTTTCTTATTTTTACAAGAAATCCCCTTCCATATTCTTTATCCTCAATCCCATGCTTCTTGCATCTCCAATAGGAAGACCCAACCCACGCCGAGTTTATGAGGTCAGCCCTCTCTTCTCCTTTCTCTTTCCTCCTCTCCCCCCCCTCCACTTTCTCTCCTTTTCCCTCCCACTTCTCTTCCTCTCTCTCTCTCTTTACCATTTATCTCCTCAGTTCTCCCTTCTCCACCCTCCTTTCCTTCACCGGCACCTCGTATCTCAAATCGTAAGAAATCCACACCTCTCTCTCTCTCTCCCCCTCCCCCCTCACAATTCCCTCCTTCTTTCAAAAAAATTTCTCCATTTTATTCCTGTCCTTAATCCCACCCACGCTTCATCATGCAACCATACATCCTCTCTCCTCCCTCCCTCCCCATACTCCTTTTTTCTCTCCCTTTTCCCTTTCTGTCTCTCTCTCTCTCTACCTCCCTCCTTCTTCACACCTATCCGCTCTTCTTTGCCGCCCTCCTCCTTCGACCCTCTTTTCCCTCTCTCTCTCTCTTCCCTCCCTCCTATCTCTTTCCCCTTGTCCTTTTCTCCCCTCCACTTCGTCTCAAATCTCCATCATCCGGCCTCTTCTTAATGGAGCACATCTTTATTCATCTTTTGGATCCGGGTCCATTTCATCACAGTCCGCATTCCGTCCCTTAATCACTCATTTCTCCAATCCTCCCTCCCCCCCCCCCTCCCCCCCTCCCCTCCCACCCCGGTCTTCTTCGCCCCCTTCCATCCTTTACTCTCCTTCCAGTGTCCTTCTTTCGCCGGCGTCGCTGCATATTCCGTCTCTTTTTCAAAAATATTCAGGTTTCCCTGCGCTCTTTTTCTTACCTTCACTTGTCATTCAGTCTTCAGCAAAAACAGCCATCTTATCTGCTCTTGTAATCCTTCTTTACATAATTATCCATGTATATATCCCGTTGGTTCTTCTAACAACAATTTTTTACCGTTGTAAGCGTTTCGTCATGAGGCGATGATGCTTTTTTGCCAAAATTATTTCTTCTATTAATGCTACTGTAAGCGCTCTTACCTAATTGTGGACCGAAGGCTGATTCGCTAATTTACGGCGTGAATTTTATAACCGAAGCATGCTCTTCACGTTTCCCGAGTCGCTGTTTTATTCACCGCGTGAACTTTACGGTTCGTATACATGAATTCCCATGAGGCGTCGGAGCCTTTTACTCGTGTAAATCACACCAAATGTCCTCGCAGGTTTTTACATTTCCATCCGCGTCGGCCTATCTATATCGCCGCACAAATCTACGTCAGCATTCGTAAATCTCTCCGGTGCACTCCGACGCTTCATACCGAATCTTAATTCTTTTTCACTCTAAAAAAACCGGTACTCTTATCGCTCCAATGTTATATTTCCTTTAATACATCGTTCTAAATAATTTCGTTCTTAACCCACGTCGTATTTTTCTTCAACTGAATCACACGTTTATCTCGTTACCTGTCCATCATCTTTGTATTGCCATGTGGCATATGCTAACTACTTTTTTTTCTTTTTTCTGTTCCAAATCCTTTTTATAAAATTTCGGATCTTCTTCTTAACTATTTTTTTCTGTCCTTATCTCACTTTTTCACCCTCTCCTTTTCCCACTTTCTCCTCTCCCTCTACTCCTTCACCTCTATCCCCCTCTCCATCTCTCTCTCTTACTCGTTTGCAATTTCCATATTCATCTGTCTTTTCAACCGCGCTCTTAAAACTTTTACAGGCATGTAAACAAAATACATCATTTATGTTCCAATGCATTATAAGTTGTATTAAATATGCATTATCTTCTTATAAGTTATAAATATGGATGTCTAGAAGGAACAATATTTAATAGAGATATGCAAAACATCACGAATATATTATTGTATATTACACCGCAAATATTTTCAATCTAAAAACATTAAGGAGGAAAAAACATTTTACCCACATGACAAATTCGAGTTCAATATTTTATCAAACTATAAATTTAGGGAGGGCTTACTAGATATCATAAGAAATTTATAGGATCGAGCTTTTATATCGAAAAATTTGTTACAAAAATAAGGATCAGACAATTATCTTTTATAGATTGAAGGATTTTTTAATTAAATGCCTTATTTTATAAACCTCGTCCTTAATTATTTCCGCTTGAAGGCTTTCCCATCCTCTATAAAAATGTGTATTTCGCTGTCATTCTGATCAAGTCACGAGAACCTCGTTCGAACCAATCAATATCAGGAAATAATGTTGAACTTAATTAGTGATTATATTATCTTAAAATTTTAACCTTTTTGCTCTCTAATCAGTAAAGTTTTTGTTTGTCCATTTTATGTACCGATTCAACAACTTTGTCGTAAAGAAAACATGAGCTAAATTTAGAGGTTGATTTTACGGGGCCCAAGCAAAGGCCCTGCGTAACACAAGAAGCGGCCCTGACCCACAGATTTGGATGGCATAAGAGGGATAGCTGCGCAGTTCTGCGCACCACTCCTGTTGCTGAGGGAGCAGCCGCCCATCAACGGCTACGCTGCTATAAAAAGGACTAAAAATATCACGACTCGAACAATAATTTTGATTTAACATGCATGCTTAGTAATAAAATCGCGTGCCGAGTGTAAAAGAAGAGATATTCCACCTTTCTACAGTCGCACTTTTCATTCCCACTCACGGGTGATTTGCACGTCTCTTTCTCTCTAGATATCCGACTGGCGCTTTCCTTACAAGAAATCCTACCATCCAGTCTGCATGCACGGAGAGAGGAAGCTCTTCGAAGTGAGTCTCCGCAACTGCGATCCAGGCGTCGAACCAGGGACCGAGAAGCACTCTTACTACGAAGCAGTCACGTGTGTCTGTTCGGTGTGCAGTTCTTCGAAGGCCAGCTGTGAGGGATTGCGGTACCGCGGACAGAGAAGCAGCCTGCTCTACCTCCGAGATCGCGTGTAGATGCCCGTTTCTTTCGCCAAGGGAAAAAAAACACATTCCGCACTCGGTCCTCGAAATCTGTTTTCGTTTCTTTTTTGTTTTGACTGTCCCGATGACTCAATGCATTCCCCTTTGATATATTCAATGAGGACTTTGCGAACAGGCAGGCATTCCGACACGCCATAAACTTTTTATTTGTTCATTTTTTATGCCTATCAGAGTATAACCATCTTAAACAAACTTACGAAATATGTAAAAAGATCATGTAACGTTTATTGAGATAAAAATTTATCGAAATGAGGTGGTTTGTTATTTACATCGCAGAAATATTTCTTCTTTTACGAAACTAATACACAGGATTCCGATAGCTGTAAATGTAACAAAAAATTCTACGAAAGAGATCTAGACGTGAAAAATTGACAGAAGTCGAAGAGAACATTAATTTTTAACCTTTTACCAGCACGTCATGGTATTATTCCATTTTATTATTTTTTATATTTAACGCTGAGTTATTAGATATTGCTATATCTTCGTCAATTCCTCAGTCAGCAGAATAGGTACTTCATTTTTTATTCGCGTAAACCTCCCTCCGACCCTACATCAATGTGGCATTCCACTGTCACGGAGCGAACTTGTCCGTTCATCTCTATGAATATAAATAAAAGAATTTTTTCTTTATACATATATTGGATTTCTATCGGCTATTGTTTTCATCGACACAAATCGCAAATTCCGCCCTAGACCTTACGCTCCGTTCGAGCGGTTAATTCGATCAAAGCTTTTAAAGGTTCCGAACGACCTCCTTTTGTTGGTCGTCATCCTCAGAAAATCTCCTCATCGGATTTAAAGTTCACTAGGCGATTCGGTTCACATTCTGCTCTAAATATTCGTCATTGTTTGTTTTTGTTATTCGTTTTCAAAGGCAAATAGATGATTTAGCTCAGTTTAATCTCATGAAAAATTTATTTTTCAATTCTTGCGCATTCATCTGCGATTGGTAGTTTTTAAAAAATAAATATATTAGTGAAAAATTCAGGATTTTAAAAACAATTATAATATTTCTTACTTCAAAAGCCTCATGTAAATGCTCCTGGTATTTTTTTGTCCCTTTCTAAAATCTGGTATCCTGAAAAGCTTTCATCCGTTAGGATTTGATTCTTTCCTACTCGAAATTCACGGAATTTTTCTCTTTGAATGGAAACTGAATATCCAACGTAAAAAAAAAAACACCACGCATCTCACTGCAAGATTAATTTTGCTTGCGTGCTTACCAAGTTTTTGTTTGCCCTTTCCAAAAATTCAGTCGATGTTTGCTACTGTGCACTCCCTGATTGCTGTTTTGCTGAGGGTGACCCAGTGCCCCAATTTACGGTCAAGATTTAATGGTTTGTTGTTAAATACACAAGTATGCACCCGTGAGTTATGGGATTTGAGTGTTTCTTTTTTTTTTAAGCTGGCGGAATATATCCGCTTCCCAAAAAAATGTAACACTTTCTGTTTGCGTTCGTCGCCAACGAATTTATAGTAAGTGTCCCTCGCGTCGCTCTTTTGTCCGTTTGGTTTGAGAATGCGAGACGCGGGAAGCGCAGATTTCGGCCATTCGGCCGAAGGAGACGAAGGCCTTTCGACTGATGACGCAACTATCGGATGGAGATGGACCAATGGAAAAGGTTCATTCCAACCAAAATGAAATACATCTTTTAAAGAGATCTAAACCCTTTTCCGTTAGATCCTGTGCCGTTCTGTTATATAAGTGTCGTTTGAGGAATGTTTGTCTTTTCATGACAACATCAGGCATTGAAATAATTTGTCGTGTGTAATTTAATTATACACGAATTCAAAATATTTTGGGCCTGATAGCATGATGCACCGATGCGGGTGAGAAAAGTTATTTTTCATCTCAGATAAAGAATTGTATAAAGAATATGAAATGTTATCCTTTTAAATATATAAAAGTGGACCATTGAAATAATAAAGTATTAAAGATTTATGCAATTTTAACTGGATTGTTTTCGTTGAAATAAAAATTATTTCTCTAAAACTGAAGGAGAGGATCTTTCTAACTCTTAGTATAATAGTTTAAAAAATAGCATAGCTCAAATTATGTACTGAGTGTCAGCTAATGAAATAAAGCAATGCTTAATCAGCCGATGCGTTATTGTTGAAAGTTCTATTTATGCAAGGCAATAAAGCTATAGAAACTTAAATATTGACGCTCCTGAAAACAAACAACATTACAATTTTTCACGATTCTATTTTTAGCAATGTTTGTGTATTATTTCCTTTAATTCAAAATATTATTGCGATAAAACAACTTTTAAAACATAACATGAAATTCTCTGATTGATATTCAAATAAAAATTTATCTGTCTTTATTTAATTTTCTATATCTGCTTACATCTGTTAATTCCGAAGCTGAAAAAAGACCCTATTATGAAATATTTCGCTAAGATTTGATCTCATATTTGAATTAAAGCATTCTTTGGCCGTAACATTTAGTTAAACTTAAAGGTAAAATCTCTAGCATATGTATTATATTTTAAACACGGGTAAATTGATTTATCAATCAATAAGTGACCGTTAATTTTATCAAACGAAATACTTCTATAGCTTCAACTAAGTGTTGACATTCCGTCTCGAACAATGTTTTTACTTTCTCCATATAAGTATTATAGAGAAAGTATTGTTTTAGTTGCAAAATCTTGATAATTTGAAAACGATTTCACCAATAATTTTTTATTACACAATTTTTAGGATTAAAAGTAAATAATGTTTAATAGAAGGAAGTACCGATGTAGCGTGCCAAAAATGAACACTTTATAAATCACATGGGGGCCGCAAAACAGCTAAATAAATACATCTCTAAAAATATGTAAAACCTAATTTCCCCGATGGACGCAGACAACGCGTTATTTTCATGTCACGTTCCGCGCTACATAGAAGCATTTCAAATTCTGCTTACTTCCCCTCCATTGGGCTGACGTAGACCCTCCCTTCTCTTCCCCGCTCTCTCGTATCCGCGCGTATAACCGCCGTAGGAGCAAATCTGAAACTGCTTCGTTAGGCCCTCTCAGTAACAATTGAATAATACGAATCGCAACCAAGTTAGTAGAAAGTCGCTCAAACGATGAAAATGCTAAATATATTTCTATCAATTTTGTAGTAGTAACTACAGTTATTCTATTTTTAAAAGTTTATTGCGGTGTTGTTTCACTAGGCAAGCAGTGCTTGCGTTGCTTGCATAGACCAACCGCCCCTGAACGAATATATTACATCAATATTAAAAAGAAATTCTTATTGTCGAGTTATCTGATAAAGAATTGTATAAAGAATTGTGTAAAAGTGGCTGAACAGATGTTTATGGTCAATAGCATTAATAATTTTGAATGAATTCAAATTTAAAATTACGTATCTGGGTCAAATCGCCTGAAGAGAGTTACCAAAACATAAAATGCAGAATACGGAAAATTTCATAATTATCTCAGATGCAAAAATAATGCTAAACTATTATTTATATTTTTATAGCATTTGCATATGCGAGAGCTTGATGAAAAGCATTTCTCTGAACTTCGGGTCTACCTTGCTCGTAGCGGATTTTTTTCTGACGGGCCATTTGCATTTAACATTGCGTTCTCCTGAAATTTTTTCATTAAAATTATAATTTTGGAAACTTTTCTCTTGTTTTCAGACATAACAGACACAGGGCCTCATCATTGACCTGGTTCTGAGGCCAAAAAATACACCGCCACATATTAAAAATAAAATTTATTTTTAAAAAATCCGACGCGAACGTTCCTTTCCTTCAACTCGTGACAATTTTGAGCAAAATGTTTTTCGGGTGAATTCTTCCCGGAAGATTTTCGCGTGCGCTTACTCGCTAAGTCGGTTCAGACCACGAAGAAAACCCGCCGAAGTATTTTTCTCATAATGTTCCGCCGTTCTCTCCTTTGCCCCAATCCCTTTCTCCCTCCCCTCCCCTTCTTCCCCCTCCCTGGCAACGAGCACTCTCCCGTCCCTAGCAACGAGGCCGAGCCAGCCGCGAGTATTAGGATTCCTCGGCACGGACACGCAGTCTGGAATCGTTTTTACTAGTTGGACAGAGGGAGGCGAGGCAGCGGAAGAGGGAGAAGAAGGTGGGGGGGCGTGTGTGAGGGGTGAGGGAGGAGGGGGGAGGGAGGGAGCTATAGGTGTATACACACACGAATAGCTAGGTGCTGACTCAGAGACATCTCTTTGTCATGGCGGCGTTAGAAACCAACGCGAAAAGAAAGAGCACTGCGTTGAGGAATGCCTCCTTTTTTATCTGACATTTAAGCACAGAGAGAGGAAAATGGAGGAGGGGAAAATGAAGGAGAGGGAGATGGAGGATAAGAAGAATGGAAGGAGGACGTTCCTGTAGTTGTTCGATAAGCTAATTCTGTCCATACGAGTACGGGACGCATTCAGAAGTTTGGTGTCAGGGTGCGCATTCAACACGTACGGCAATGTTTTTACGAGTCGATTTTTTTTCACTCCGCTGATTTTGTGAATGAAACCTCTCCATAAAGAAAATAATAATTCTTGGCAAAATTGCACGAAATTTTTGTCATGCTGAAAATATTGTTGTATAGTGAAACAATATCTCATTAGACAAGCGATAGTAGCATTATTAAGAACCGATCGTAGTTTTTTAAAATTGTGATTTCTTAGAGTTTCTGTTGAATGTTGGCAGAAAGTTCCAAGAGATAGAATCTTAACTTAATTTTTTAATTTCATCACTGAAATATTTCCTTATATTTTAACGTTGGGACATTGCTAAAGAAAAACATTACGTACGTATGTCTCATGCCTTGTATAGTCCGACATTAAATAGGAATTTCTATTAGGAGTACATTTAATTGAAACCTCTTCCTAAGATCATTAACTTGATAAAATCAATACTGCGAATGTTAACCTAAAATTTATGCATAGATATTTCCCGATTTGTATTTTGAAGACGCCCGATAATTATATATGAGCACATATTCATGTTGAAAAAATTAGGCCACAACCAATAATCGATTGAATATACAATTCTAAAATCAGATACATTTGGCTTTCAAAGGAAAACATTGCTATGGTAAAATATTAATTCAGAATTCAAGTAATACTATGTTAACTCACGTGCAGGGCGCTAACCTTACCATCTATCTCTATATTACTTGCAGGTGTGTAAATACTGGGTACCAATTTATATCGCGGGGTAGGCGGGAATCTATATAAAATTCCTTTTCCTTTTCATTATCAATCATTTTACGAGGCAATTAATAAATAACAAAAGAGCTCGTTTTGAAATATCTTAACAAACATTTACAAAGGGGGGCACTGAGCGGTTTCTCGCCAGGGGCGCCAAAATACTCCGGGCCGCCCCTAGTCACGGGAGAGAACTTTATTTCTGTGAACATGAAATGGACATTGACGAGTTATTTTTTTTTAACCTTTAACCTCTACGGAAGAAATAAAGAGGTGATCTAAGGCCACCGTGAAGGTTTAACTATGCTTTTATTTTTTTATTAATACTGAGGTGGAGTTCAAGGAACGTGCATTTCGCAGATTAGGAAGATGCAGAATGGCACAGGGAAAAAATATTGAAAGGTGGTCAAAACCAATATTTCTATTTCCGCATCGCTCGATTCGAATCGCCTTCATAATTGGTTTCTAAAGAAAACTGCGCTCCATATTGAACGCCTGAAAAATCGCATCAAATTTCGGAGCGAAAACGTTTATAACTCCATAGCTCGCCAAATGGGTCATCCGATTTAACAACCGCTCGCCGGCGTCGATGATCCGTTTAATTGTATTCGTCAACATTTGACCGCGCGCCACGATGCACTCACGCGGTCGGGAGGGACGTGCCTTTTGTATTAGCACGCGGAGGCGTGCTGGCGATGGCAGTGCCCGTTACTCCGCGTACCATCTGACGGCGCCAGGTTTGGTTAAGGAATCCGCTGGCGATTCTTAACTCATAGTTACCTTCTTTTAAACGTGGGTCTTCCCTTCAATTCCTTTCCGCCTTGCGACACGCGATCGCACTCGACCGTAAGAGTGCGCTGGGGGCTAATCGGCGAGCCTTTTTTTCTTAAAGCTCCCTCTAACTCTTTCTCCTCTCGTCGACCGAATGCATTCGGCACTCGGAGGACTCGCGGCCGGCGTAGCTGCAGCGAAGGCGTTCGCTAAGTGTTTCTTATTACGGTGGTGATTTTATGGAATTGCTCGCATAGGACGACGACCAATATTACCTGGAAGGATTCGTGGAAGAAAGCCGCGTCGATTCGTCCAGACCAACCCATCGCCGTGAGTAATTTGATTTTCCCTTTGTCTTAAACTTAAGGTCAGTGGCGGATCCAAGGGGGGGGGGGGGGGCGATCGCCTCCTCCTTGGATAACCCCATTGTACTCGACTGGGCGCTTTCTTAAATTCATTCCGCGCAAAAATCCTCAATTATACGCCGCAGATTAGGTCTGTATAGCAAGGGAAAGAAGGATTCTGATAGGGGTAGGGATTTTCAAAATATAGGGCAGTTGGCACGGGCGGATTAGATAGGTAGAGGGGCAGTCGCCCCCCCCCCTCCCCCCCCCCCTCCCCCCCCCCCCCCCCCCTTGAGAAGTTTCTGGATCCGCCCCTGCTTAAGGTTGTAGTGGTATTGTAGACATTTTAACTCGTATTTTCAGTTTTTGAATTGTTGGAGTCTTAGAATATTGTCAACATTCCCAGTAGTACATACCAGTGTTGCCAATCTAGCGAATTTTTAGCTAGATCTAGCGACTTTCCACTCAAACTAGCTCCGAAAAATCAACCCTAGCGACTTGTTACAAATCTGGCGAATCGAAAAAAGATTTTAGCTTTTTCTAGTTACTATCTAAAACATCCTAGATAAGTCGAAGATATGGTACCCCAATAAACAACAAACAATTAGCAGTTGCAGATATCCTTAAATCTAAAGGAGGGAATAGACTGGCAAGTTACTTGCGAGATCTCGCGCAAGGGACACGGCTGTGCGTTTACACTGTCAACAAATATCGCCGCGTTTTACTGTCACGTGAGTTCTCGACTCTCTGATTCGCACAATTTCTCGCCCATGCATTTACATTAGCTGGCGTTCTTTCAGAAACATGCCTTCAAGAAGATTGATGGAAATTCCCTCATTGCATAGGCGCCCTAGACACATATTTATCCAAGCGCCCAATAAAAGCGGAAGTCACTTTTTAATTACAAAGGCACGCATAGTATTTTGCAGGAACTTTAGATGAGGAACATAATGCATTACATGAGATAATTGCAGGCACCTGGCGAAAAGAAGGCGGAGTCTCTAAAGAGAACCTTTTCCCTTTACAAGGAGGCGTACATATGTCATAACTATTCAGCCGTTGCTAAAAGTGTTCGCGAAGAGTTTAAAAAATATTTTATTTCGCCGACAGGTGAAGTCCAATGACAATATAAATTCATTTAATTGTACGTGATGTAAGAAAATTTTGTATTGATTTAATTTTTCTCAATGAATGAATATAAGGCTAGTTTATTCTTGGGCAACTTTAACAAAAATTGGATTTTCTAAAAACAGGCTCATACGATTTTCATTTTCTAAAGATAACTAAACGACGCATTAGTACCTATATATGAGAAAGTTTGTACAATGTATGTTGTACCGATTTTTTTTAGCACGTTCAGGTGTATTAAAAATCCTTTAATATCGAAACTTTCGTATATCGGCCTGTCTTTTGAGATATCGTGTGTGACACCTTAGTGATAGACATCTCACTTTGCCCTGTTTTTAAACCGACTGATGACTCATGATTTAAGCAATTATCATCACGAGAAAAAATTCTGGATATGGATTACTCGTTAGTGTGATGAGGGCGTGAGGTAATTTCATAGGCGCGTGCATGTGATTCTGTTGCAGTTGGCTGTTATGAAAAACTTCGTCGAATATACCTTTCTCAATGGCTAAGATCGTGACTTTGTTCTTAGACAATACAGACATTCGACACAAAAACATTGACATAGATTTTTCTTGTTCAGATTCGTGCGGGAAAATATTTATCCTTTCAGACTGAAAATATGATGAGTTTGTCGACGAAAGAGAATGCACGAAGGCATTCTTATTTTCTCGCTGGTTTCAGGTAGTTTTCGTCTTTTCTGTATTCCTTCTCTCTGTCGAATAATATCCATGCTCCAGAAGTACTTTGTGTCCTCTTGTAACAGAAAAGTCGCAGGTATCTTGCGGCGTAGTTATGAAACTTTCCCGAGCTTACGAGAAGAGGGATTAACAAAAGAAGAGGGTATTTTGGCGACAGATCAAAGAACAAACGCGGTCGGATATTTAGCGTAAAAATGGACATTTCGACGTGCAGGCTTTCATTCTTTTTACTTTCTCATACGAAGTATTGAGAAAGTATTATTTTCGCGAAAAAATTCGACCTCGAGAGTTTTACGGAAATACACGTTTTAGGTATCGCTGAATCCGAAAAAGTGGTTTTCGCAATGCCGTCTGTCTGTCTGTGTGTTACTGGATCTGGAGCCTAGACGGAGCAACGAAAATGAATGAAATCTCGTACTTAGCATTTTATCATACTGAGCAGAGTATACATAGAAATGGTTGACATTGATCAATAATTAAAAGTAGTTTATTCTACGCATTTTTAACAACAATCCGATTTTCTTGAAAACGCCTCTAACGATTTTGATCAAATTTCGTACAGTTACTTGAGTTTACGTCTAGTAGCTAGTTTATTCTTGGGCAACTTCAACAAAAATTAATTTTCTAAAAGCAGGCTCATACAATTTTCATTTTCTAAAGATAACTAAACGACACATTAGTACCCATATATGAGAAAGTTTGTACAACGTGTGTTGTACCGATTTTTTAGATTAAAATTAGAAAGCATTAATCTACGATCTTCAAATTTAAACCATTTTGAAGAAAAAGTCATAAAGTTTCTTATACTGTTCATTTTTTTCGCCTACATTTTAAAATTACTCATGATAAACTTTTATAGTTCACACATTTTTGGATAATCTTGCCATTTTACCGGGGTGTTGCCTTGCCTACTTATTACATTGTTAGACCTCGAAATCCTATCGTTATTTCAATCCTTATGGGTGTAAGCGTTCATTGAATGCTTTTAATACAAGGGAGAGGAGCAAGGGGTGCACGGCACTCGGGCGCCAACTAGTCGGGGGCGCCTTCCCATCAAGATATTTGTATCTCTGTTTTTTTCGTTCATTTAATAAGTTTGGCTCTTTTTCGAAATGGTTTTAAGATCAAGCTGAGCAATTCGCTCGATTGGCAATTAAAAGCTAATATTAAACAAACGTAGCAAAGTTTAACTGTAAACATTATCGATAAATTATTTTAAAATTAGAGGCTGTCCATAATATGAACAGATATCTTCGTTAACATTTATCTAGGGGACAGTGGCAGTCTTTTTTTTTTTTAAGGATTGACTAGTAGTCACTTTGGGGGAGGGGAGGGGGGCGCCGCAGAATTATTTTGCACCAGGGCGCCAAACACCCTTGGTGCGGCCCTGTATCCATCCCTCATTCTTCCACTCTCTTTGTATCTTATTCTGCCTCTGCCCCACTCTAACACCTGGCCACTCATCTCTCTCTCTTCCTCTCCTTTACTCCCTCTGCCGCCCATCATTTCTTCCGCATACATTTTTTCCGCAAAAAATCTCAAGCTTTGCACTTGTACCCCGCCTCCCTCTTCCTCATCCTTCCCATTATCCCTCCTCCTCTCTCCTATTCTCCCTATCCATTCCTTCTACCAGAGGGCCTCTTACGCAGCACGAAACGCCCACCCACGAAGGATCCCGAAATTCCGATCCGAAACGCGCATCCGGTGTTTTTTTTTTAATGTTTAACTGCTACGTAGGTGAATGGGAGAAAAAGAGAGAATAACATACAGGGAAAGTTACACAGCTCGCAGGAACAGCGGCGCTAGAGTGTTATTTTATTATTTACTCTGCTCTCTTTTTTCCCCACTCGAATTAGTGGGTTCCATTCCACTGATATATTAACATAATTGGTAGTTCCGAAAATTTTTTGTTATATTTCTGTAAACTTCACGAAAGGCTTTGGTAATGATTCAAAATAATCAAGATAAAGCTCCGGCCGTGTTGTTCGTGAGAAAACGGAGAGAGATTTTGCTGAGGTGGATTTTTGAAAAATCATATATGGGAAATTTGGACCATTTCACGATAAACCTATATTTTAGGTGTGCCGTATTCGTATCTTATAAATAACATTCATTCTTTAAAGACATGAAATAAAGTAATATCGCACAGTATTTCTATAGATGTTCTAAAAATTCTGTCGGTTTGCCATGACATTTGTTGATAACAGGGGCGGATCCTGAAAATTCTCAAAAGGGGAGGGGGGGGGGAGCGACCGCCCCTCCACCTATTGAATCCGCCCCTGCCAACGATCCCAAATATCCTATCAGAATATTTCTTTCCCTTGTCATACAAACCTAATCTGCGACGTAGAATCGAGGAATTTTGCGTGGAATGAATTTAAGAATACACCCAGTGGAGGGCAATGGGGTTATCCAAGGAGGGGGCAATCGCCCTTTCCTCCCTCCCTTGGATCCGCCACTGATTGATAGTTTAAAACATAGTCTAGGTTTTGAAAGTATTGGATTTAGTTAAGAGTTTTTAATCGCATCATAATTTTTAGCTTGTGAGTTTGATAATGTTGTTAGAAATTTATACTTGAAATGCAGATTTCTGACAATTCGATCATTTGTTTCAAAATTATGCTCTGAATGCCTGTGTCGTTGTTTCTTTATTCGCTGTCATGATTCCATTTCTTTTTTTTGCTACTGCTGAAAATGCTTGTAATTTTCCCAACACTGTAGAAATTGGTAAGATATTTGATATATCTTTGATGTCAGTGCATTTCCTTTTGCCTCGTAACTTTCCCCGTAATTTTATTGAGAAACATGAAAGTCATAGCGCGTTTAAAAATCTGCACCTCAGCTGTAAAAGAGAAATATTGATACATTTCCTCGCAAACTAAAATATCGTTTGATTGTATATAAAACTGTAATTTCATTGAGGTCGGTCGTTCTATTTTATGGGAATATTTACGTATATGTCTCCCAAATGAAGCCATTACGTTTTCAAAAACTATAAATATCCCCAAAGCTATTCGATCTCCGTAGGCGGGAATTCCTTCGCGTTTCGTTTCATATCGATTGCATATTAAAGTCTTTTTTAAGGAAATCTATATTAAAGTATTTGATATGCATGGCTACTGAAAATTTTCTCGTCGCAGGCAACGTGTTCGTTTCTTTTCAATTTGAAACCTCGATAAGATTATGATCCGTTAGACATTTATTAATTCCTTAAAAGTATTTAGCTTCAGCATTATCCATTAATTACGCCTGGTTAAAATTGCCATTTAACATATTTCTAGGAAATGTAAGTTAATAGCTTAGTACGAAAGGGATAAATCTAAAAATCTGATATATAATTTAAGTTTTAGTCACGCATTCGCATTATTATACAGATGTACGTGATTTCAAATTTAAAAATTGTTTTCTCCCAAAATTAAGTATGTATATATTACTAATTGGCCGCAGAATTCCGCTTGATACTTGATGACTTAATGTATTTTGAACTAATAATTTTTCTACTTACAACTGTCTCTACCTATTAAACTATCGCATGGTAAGCTAAAATTATCAGATGCGAGAAAATGTATCTACGTCGCAATCGATTACAGTATTTTAGCGAATAGAAATTTTTTCTCATTTGAATGACCCATGAGCGGCTTAGTATTCCCACGGTGGAAATAAAATACAAAAAATTCTTATATTTCAATATCGGTTACTCGTGGATGACCATTTAATTGACAGAAAGATCAAAATTTATTCCGAATTCGGCGGAGAATACGTTTTATTTTATCCTTCGCAAAATTGTTTGCCCAGATATCTTGTAATCAGTTTATATTCCTGACGGGCAATGCGATGCGTTGCGAAAGTTACACTTAAAACGAAAAGAACATCATTCGGATAGCCAATTTTTACGTCGACTACGGAGAAGCGCTTCGCCGAACGTGTCCCTATCCCAATATTATTTAGAAAGAATGGACCTGTGAAAAGGGGATAATTTACCTAGCTTTAAAAAAGGAATGTTTTATTTTTATTGCCGGCCGTAACCTATTCGGAAGGACGGCGCGGAATGGCCATAGAGACCGCAATCGTCGTTCTCACCTCGCACATAAAACTCTTCTCTCTCCCTCTCTCTCTCCAAGGATTACTTTGGGGGAAAAGAGAACAAGAGGGATTAGACTTGAATCATAGCGTTGTAAATAATCGGAAAGGTAACAAAGGACAAGGGAGAGACACCATCCATCAACCTCCTACGTAACTCAGCAAATTTCCACACACGGACGAACAAACACACATGTTTTAGAGAAAGAGAGATAGGGTGAGGTTGGGGTTGGGGATTCGTCCGGATGAATTGAATTCGAGTGTCGCTTTTTTTTTTTTTTGGCTATCCCGTCGTGCGCACGGGAGAGAGAGAGAGAGAGGGAGAGAGAGAGGGAGAGAGAGAGAGAGAGAGAGAGAGAGAGAGAAGGGGAGAGAGAAAAATGAATTAAGAGAAGAAATGCGTGCGAGGAGGAAGTAGAGACTGAGAGACGAATGATTTTGTGGTGCTTGTGACGTAAGATATAGAGGAGAATGCGAGTGAGAGATAGGGAGAGAAGGACGAGAAACGGAAATGGATGGAGATTGCTAATGTACCTATTTATGTCTATGAATTATATATACACACACATAAACCCACACAGTAATAACAGAGTGTTTTGGTTTCGGAAGTATTTCATAATTCAGGAAGTCAAACTTGAAGCAACAACATGAGTCGAGAGACGCTTCTTTGCCATCCCACAGCCACTGCGCGTTGTTGACGCTGCTGTATCAATCAAAGACAAGCGTCAGCCGAAAGACCTGTTTATTCATATCCGTGTGTTATAGCAGGTGTTCTACGATAGCCATGCACACCGACACACGTTTCTGTGCAACGTATCAGTTGTTGGTTCACGAACTGGAATATACCTGAATAAACATGGACTGTTTCGTGAAACTCTTGCACAAGTTGGCGCAGTAACGTTGACAACGCAAAGTGGCAGTAGAAAGATTTTTTTCTGCGCATTTTGGCACGAAATTTCTACTTCAGTTTGACTTCCAGAATTCATACTAACTAAACATTTACGTAACAACCTGCACTCAAACATGTGCGTACACGCGGATGCCAGTTGCATCGGTAAAAACGCTTATCTGTAAGAATCAATGAAATAGAATTAAGGTTTTTGAATTTTAATTACATCTTTGTTATTATAGATTTCCACAGAGTTAGTAGTACTAGTATTTAGTTACCAAGTAGCTTTTAGTAGATAGGGAGGAGAGGGGGGAGAGAGGGGGGAAGGAGGGAGAGAGAAAGAAGTAGACGGACTTAAAATTTTGAAGCTTATTAATGAGCGAGCGAGACAGAAAATACGGGTTTTATAAAATTCGCTTCGACTAGAATACTGCTTACGTACCTTTCAGAACTTTGAATTCGTTAAGAAATGGTATCATCTCGGCATTTTTTAATCTCCTCTAGCTGAGAGGAAAAAATCTTTCGATGATGCATAAAAGTACATTTTATGTAATCCTTTATTCTCCATCTCTATTTTTTATTTCTCTAATGGAAAACTTATTCTTTTTCAAGGGGAAATCGTTTCTAAGCTTTTGGTTCAAATATTTCGATTTGAAATATTATTTTGAAAAAAAAATATCTGTCATGTAACGACTTCTAATTGAATTATAGTGATGAAGATGGTTAAATTGGCATGCATTTTGTATTTATCGTTTACAAAATAATTTTGGCCTATATGATAGCGAGTAAATTTATACTTTTCATTATATCTTCTTCTTTGACAAGAAAACTTTATGGGAAAATTTGAAGAAACATCCTGGAAAACCAGAGGAAAAAACAAGATAAAACCCGACAATTAAAACGCCTTCACTTGTTTACAGCTGGTGAAATAAATGTGAATTTTTTTGAAAGGAGAGAGAGGTATTGGAATATGTTGAGGATCTTCACTCAAAATTAAAATTGCTTGAGCTCTGTCTCAATCTGAATTAATAAATTGCCGGCATTGTTGTACAATAACAGAAGGATCGTCAATTACATACATACGTGGCTGCTTCCATGGATTTTGTGCTTTGAATTTTGATATTAAGACCCGAAGGCGTAATTTATCATTTCAAAATCACAACGTATATAAGTAGTGCATGAAAGTTGAGGTGATGAGAGAAATTATTATCTTTAATATTTTCGCGGACCCCGTTAAATTCTACAAGAACACCATGAAAACCCCTGGCTAAGGTGTTGGATGAATATCATAGGAATAGCTTTCAAAAGATTATACACTTTGAAATAAATACCATTATTGTTAATATTATTCATCAGAGGAAGACTATTCATACACTTAAGTAATCAAACATCGGAATTTACATTTCCGTAAAAATTTCCAAGAATATTACCAGTAATTAACCCGTCAGCGTCGTCATGCGTACTGGGAACGTCGGACGGAAACTCCACATGCGGTCGTCATGCGTACTGGGAACGTCGCGGAGGTCGCTAGCTTTCTTTATTTTTTTGACACAGTAAATTTTCTTAGATATGGATAACCTTTATATATTTTAAAAGAGAAACCTTTGGCCTTCCTATTGTGCTTAATTCTGTAATTTTTACTCTCCTTCTTTTTACTTTTATTATACGTTAAGTTTTGTGATTAAATTTTCACGTAGATAGGAGAATTGGGGAATTTTGGCTTCTAAAAAAGCTCCTATTCAACGAAATCTTTGCACGAAAGCAACTGTGAGGTGTAAGAAGAGGATATAGGCCCCATTTGTCTGCTATCAGACATCTCCAAGTTCGGAATCAAGACCTTCGAGCTCTGTGATTTGACTGGCTACTTATGGTCATTTCTTGTATACACGGGGAAGCCCCTTGTCTCAGCTAATGTAAACAAGACCATGGCAATAGTTTTGAATAGGTAGGCCAAAGGTTCCTCTTTTAAAATTATGAAGGTTACCCATATTTAAGAAAATTTACTGTGTCAAAAAAATAAAGAAAGCTAGCAATCTCCGCGGTGTACCCAGTACACAGGACGGCGCTGAGGGGTAAGAATCCTTATTTGAAGGTTTTTTTTCTGAAAAACTTACGGGGAAGAAGTTGAAATCCAAGATAAAACAGTAGATGTGAAGTACTCCGTAAACTTTGAATAAAGAAAAACTGAGTAAATGGCTTCCGTGATTGAGTGAAAGAATTCATAGGCGTATTTCACGCGAATAATAATAACTAAGACGGTGTGAAAAACATAGGTAAATATGCATAGTTTTACGTAAAACCTCAAAAAATTTCAGTCAAATTCCATAAATATCTAATAAGTTACGAATTTTTATATGGTTTCGCGCAAAAACTGCGAATTTCCCTAAATCTCTTCCGACCTGCGTGACGTATTATAGTTAAATGTCCTCCGCGCTTGAGGGGTTAACATAATATATTGAAAAATTATGCGCGTGAAAATATGTTCTCTATTTTGGAATATTTTGCCTTTATGCATATGAACATATTTTTGTTTTAAATTTTATCGCGAAAGTAACCAGGTGTTAGCTTTTTGTATTGTCGTAACCGGACGAGATAGTCCTCTGTATTCGTGCCAACTAATTTGGCTTTCTTTATTGCCAATTAATATGTTGTAACTTTTCCTTAAGAATTTCGTATAATAAAAATATTCAGAGCATATACCATCAGGAATCATTAAAACTTACCTTTAAGTTATGGTGTAAACATACGTTTTGGAATGAAGCTCTAAATGCGTCATGAAGGAAAATAATTGCCTTCTAAATTCTAATGCTTATCATAATAACCGAGGAATTTATCTGAGCAAAATTTTCTTATTTTGAGAAAGGACCGATCCTCGTGTAGTAGTATAGTACTTATTCGGTATCCATCAGAGAAAATCTGAATACTATATAATATTCAAAGATCATGCCGTTAAACATTAAATTACTCACCAATTATGATATAAAAATAGAATTTACAGCAAATGAAAAATAAATTTCAGCCAATCAATTGGTAAGATGCTTGGTAGATAAATACTTAATTAAGAATTACTTTATTATGCTGCTCAACTCAATAAAATAAGGAAGTTATCTCTTCAACACATTTATTTTTTTACACATATGCGGATACTTTCTGACTCACCCTCGTAATACGTACTTCGGAAAATAACACATTATTTGCGGCGATGAAACCTTCATTTTTGCTGTAAACCATTAAGGAATACTTTTATAAAGATAATATGGCGGGATGAATATCTTTTGCACAGATTTATTGTAACTCATTATATAACAGGACGAAATCAATCACTCAATATTTCTTAATATGGATTTGTGAAAGAACTCTGTATTTACAAAGTATTTGATAAGTTTTTCTTTTTTAATTATGATTATTTTAATAAATAATTTCCAAGATTATTTTATTACCACTTTTTCAATCAGAGATAAATTGTAATTGTAATTTAACGAGAGAAATTCCGCCATATTTCCGACAAACATTTGCCTGTTTAATTTCCTTATACTGTATTGAAAATTCTCTAAAACGTTTCTACTGACGTAACAAAGGGTTAGAAGTTTTTCAGTGTGTTCTGGAGAAAAAAAAGAGTTTTAAAAGCTTTATTACCTCATCGTAAGGTGGTTTCGAACGTGGGAGAGGACAATCCTGGACTGGAATAGAAACTTCAAAGGGGATTGGAGACAGCTACGCAGCTCATCTTTTGCCGCACCCTCCCACTCACGACAAGAGCCATTTTTCTCCGGGAGCGGGACATCCTCCTCCGCTCACCCATACTTTATCTTGTCCCTTTCACCGCTTGTAACTTCCTGAGAGCGGGACCTCAATCCTTCTCGGAATATCCGATGATTTACAAAAGCTTTAATTTTGCGATCGGCCGCCAGAGGATTTGTCTGGACGAAGAGTGATTTTTCTCGGACACGAGATGGATCTTTTCATTTCATTTTTTATCCTGGAGCGATGAAGAGAAAGAGACTTGAAAATGGAGAGAGGAAGAGAAAGAGAAAGTAAACAGATGGAGAAATATAGCTTTCCTTATAAAGTTTTCGAAAAACTTACTCAAGTATTCATTAAAAACGGATTGTTTCTCTAAAGATTTAGTTTTTTCTCGGCATTGAGCTTAATCAGGTGAATTTTTTAAGCTGAATAAACAGTAATAACTAAGAACTGTTGGACATGGTATCGTTCCGAAGGACTGGAAATTAGCATACACAACGAATGAGATAGTAGATCTTATCAGAAATCCGACACATATCTCGAAAGGCAGGACAGCGTGGATAATATCCGCGAGATCGATTGTAGGACGGAGCGATACAGAGGATCGTTTTTCCCTATTACGATAAGAGAACATACGAATAGGAAGAGGAAAGGTAGGTAAAATAGGGAGTTTTGGTGCACTGCATCCCTGACTTTCAGGGTGTCATGTAGAAATGTAGATTTAAGATTGCAGGTCGTGAAAGTTTTTTAAATATCGCGCAAAACCGTTGGTACAATATCATTTTTATTTTTTATATATTTTTATCGGAATTATTTCACATCTCAGAACTCTATATTGAAATGAATCGTTGAAATTTGGATTCGCTGATATTCGTTTGCATAAGTCGAAAAGTTAAAATGGTAAACGATATGGCTCTGCAGAAATTAAGCTAACACGAGTGTAATTTTATAAAAACGTGCTTTGATAAATAATCTTTAAATATAGAGCTAAAAAGTTAACAATAATTAATAATTTATCAAGTAAATTAGTGTTTAAGTTTTACCTTTTTAAACTTTCTAATTAAATTTACATTTATCTCGTTGTTTATATTCAAAGTTTAATATTTTATCTTTCCATATAAATTCATTTTATTTCTCAAAATTTTTATAGCATATTCATAGATCCTATTTTATCCCATGTTATTATTATTATTAATATTAACTTAATTTTATGGCTATTAGAAAATGAATTTAACGCCAATCTATCTTTAAAAATTTTACGATTAAAAGATTTTTTTATAATTTCGAAACTCATTTAAAAATCTTACGGCGTATTTTACGTTCCTTAAGTTATTTTTATCCACCGTTAAGGGTAACTATAATATCTCAGATCAAATTTCCTAAGAAGCAATTTTTTTTTAATATTCTTAAAATGGCTTCGCGTCTATCAGAGTACTTTAGGTCTCATGATAATAAGATGAGTTCAAAAACTCAAATCTAACTCTATTTCCCTTTCCTTGTATAATACTATTAGAATTGTCAGATTACACTAGAGGAAATGTCGCTCTCAAAATGATAATGAATTCTGTAATTAAAATTTTTTTAAATTTAATAAAGGATTTCTCGTTGAAGATAAAGTTGAAACTTTTTATTCAAAGTGGCCGTTAATCTTTAAATACAATGTTATAACTAGGGCTTTGGAGAGCTATTGAAATACGAATGTAATTATTTTTCACACACATAATTATAAAAAGGCCATTTGAGAACATTAAGAGAGTTTTCCATTCAAGTAAATGACGCTTAAAGGTGTATCGGTAACTATCCTACTGAACGTGGCTTTGGTCACGAATTTGCCAAAGCTTCTCCTTCATATCTTTAATTAAAGATTCTAATTTGACACCATTACTTTTTCTGACATTCTCCAGATAAAAACACTTATCCAAAAGAAACATTCAATAAGGTGACAAGCGAAATTGTTTCGTTTTAAGCAAATGAATCATTGCAACATTTAATTAAACGTTTGAGTCGCGCTTGTAGTTTTTTGCTCATTTCTTTCCTTACCAAATTGAAATGTTAGTGATGAAAAATTAGAATAGCTACAAGATATAATATCTTAATGAATATTATAACAGATTTATTGCTGACAAACTTTTGCGAATTTTTTTTATTCAATCACTTAACATGCACGAGTAATTTAGTACTCATCCATCATAAAACCAAAGTGAAACTTTTATGATGTAGGTTAATATAGGCGCAAGATATATATATATAAAGGATACCCTTTTATTCTTAGAAATTTTCTAACAGATTTACAACAAGCGAAATAACGTGCATTCAACATTTTTATATTTGTGATCATTCTCCCTATTCGGTTAAATAGTAGAAATTCCGCGTTCGGCATATGTTCTTTTGTCTACAAATTTATTCCGAGAAATAATAACAAATTTAAGTATCGTTATCTTTATATCATCCATCTTGTTCGTAAATTCATTCTCCTAATTTCGGACTGAAAATCCGGGGTTCGACCGTTGACGATGACATTTTCCATACTAAATGTACTACAATAACCTATTGGGGAGCAAGTCTCCATATCTATTTTATTAATAATATATTTTAGTAGTCGGTAGCACAACTTATGATGTCATAGGGACGGAACCCGGTATTCGATCATAGTAGATATTAATAAATTTTATATCGTAAATGATAATATTCAATACCTTGATTTTAAGTGTGTTTATTGATATAATGTAGATAATTTGTGTAAGTTAATTATTAAAAAGCGTTTTTTCTTCTCGCTTAACGAATGACGCCGTTGTATTTGTTTATGTAGGAACAAAATCTTTATGTTGCAACGAAAGCTTTGTTGATTCCCAGCGAGAAATTTTTTAACATCGTAACGTTTTTAAGGTATTGCCCATTCAAAGCGAGCACGAAGAAAGTAGATAATATTTTAAGTGTGTTATTTAACCGTTGGGCTTCATTATTTATGAAAATTAATTTGATATTTACGCTTATTTTCGTGCAACAATTTGTGTACACGGGAAACTTAACTCTTATCCACCTATATAAGGTTCAATTATGTTTTTAAGCTGAATATGTATATTGGAAGTGCTTAATTGTTTCAATGGTGATTTAACTATGATTGTTTAATTTAATTCATCTCGTTAATTCATATTTTTAGAAAATTTAACGTTCATTGGTGTCACAAGAGAGCTTCTGTATGTCAATAACAGCTACAAATAAAATTGAAACTGCGGTTTAAGACATACGTATAATCTTTTATAACATATTTGATTCAGATAATTTAAAACAATTATTGGTACGTAAAAATCTTATAATCAAGAAAATACTTTTTTCTTTTCTCTCATCGAATTACTGGACCAATTTTTTTGTACAACTACATTTGATCAAAATACAAAATTAAACAACTGAAACCCGCTTGCTGCCCCTAGTTTGCATATATTAACACAAGTAGTTTTTTTTACAAACACTCTTCTTCTTGGCTTTAAACATTTACATATATAACCACTTTTGTTACCAACTTCCGCCTTCCCTTGTCTTTCCCCCGCTTCCCTCTGTATTACCCGCTATATTTTTGGAAAAACTTCTCTTTCCACGCAGACATGCCGACTCTCATCCTCTCTTCCTCTCACTGTAACCTCGATCTCTTAAAACTTATCCCCAAATGTCTTTCATCTCGTCAGGGTTTATTTTCAAGATATTTTGTTTCTTCTAAATCAACATATATTTTAATTTTGTCGCCTTCTCCTATTTCCACTCTATCAGAATCAATCTCTGACACTAAATCTTCGCTTCCTCCTTTCCCTTTTCTTAAAACGTCTCCTTTCCGGTTATCCATATCTCTCTCTCCCCTCCCCCTCTCTGTCTCTCACCCTCTCTCTCTCTCTCTCTCCCTCTCTCTCTCTCCCTCTCTCTCTCCCTCTTTCTCTCCCTCTCGCTCTCACTTCCCTCTTTTTCCAATCTTCTCCTTCATAATTTTCCACGCAGGTTTCTCTTTTTCATCGCACTTTCTTTCCCTTTTCCTCGTCATTCTCTTTTCGCCTTCTGTCGCCCACTCTTCCCACGCCATACTCTGCCCCTTCGATGTTTTTCCTCTCTCGCTCTCTCTCTCTCTCTCTGCCTCTTTCCCACCCTTTCACCCCAACACTTCAGCTCTTTCTGATGTTTCACTGCTCGCCCGCCCTCCCAACCACCTTCCCACCTCCTCTTTGACCTCTCCATCTCCCTCTGGTCGCTCTTTCGCCTTTTCCCCATCGCAAAGCACTTTCTACGTCTCCGCCGCTGTCATCGCCCTGTACTTCATTTTCCCGTTTCCCCTCCCAAAACAAAAAAGAAAGGTGTTCCTCTGAAAGATGTTCTTCCGAAAGGTGTTCTTCAACACCTCTCTCCTTCGAAGATCATTGGATTAACCCCTTTTTCACGCAAAGAGTTCCACTTTGTAAAAAAAATCACTTGGGCGGCGGAGCGAATTCCGGAAAAGTTCGAAACATTCGATTTTTTTTCCCCTCAACTTACATTTTCGCAACAAAAAAATACCTTGCTGTCCCGCGGAAATGAAATGAATGGAGAAAAAGTGAACATAGATTTAATAGGAATATCTCTTTGGAAATTGTCACAGCGAAAAGTGGGCTATTCGTTTATTAAGAATAATTCGAAAAGTTGGGCCTTTTTTTTCAAATTCTTCCTTCACCAAAAGAGAATTCTAGTTGTTGGACTCTAGTTATGGCTGGAGAGATTTGTTTAGCGTTTCTATATAATTACTTATTTTAAAAACTCTGTTGAACTTTTACATTGTGTGTTGAAAAAATACACGATCCATACAAGATATTGAATTAGTGCGTTTTTTTTTAGGAATCATCGTTTAAAAATTACATCGGTCATGTCTCACGTTCAAAAATAATAAAAATAATGATGAATTCTTCTCGGGTTTCTAGTCGGGTGGTAGCGAAAATATTGGCCGACGTTTCGACAAATGATTCTCCCGCCATCTTCAGGGAACCTGAATGACCTGGGAAGGTCTAATGTAAGTCGGGTTTATATGCCTGCCGGGGTTTGGCAACTTGTCATTTATTGGTGGTCGAACTGGCGAATGAACATTACGTTCGTTGGCCATTTGTGTGTTCATTTGATCCCACGCCTTTCTGAGGATGAACCAATCCTCTGTCTCTATTGAAGTCGTTGCAGTTCACACGGTTTTCAATAGTCTCCTTCACTATGCGACCACAATAGCCATTGGCTTTCGATAATATCTTGCATTCGGAGAACTGCATGCAGTGGGCTAAACCCAGGATGTGCTCATCCACCGCGGACTTGTCTGATACATCGGGCGTTTTCCTTTAGCCTGGTCTCGACGGTGCGAATTGTTTGTCCGATATAGTCCTTGTCAGATTCACGTGGAATTTTGTACATGCCCGATGCTTTTAACCCTAGGTCATCTATAACCGGGAGTTGGTAGATTCTTATTTTTCTTGGCGGCCTCTGAACTGTTTTGATGCCATGTCTGGATAAAGTCCTAGCAATCTTCCCAGACACCTTAGAGGTGAAAAGCAGGCACGCTGTTTGCATCTGCGTTTTTCCTATTCTCGGCTCTTTTTCTCGGGTTGTTGCCCGACTCTTTTCAAGGCAGGTGAAATATTTCTGATAAAAATAAGTTCATTATAAGATGTTGAGTTTGAATTAAGTTTAGGTAATTAACAAATAATAATATATTTTTGGAAGATGTGTAAAAGTCTTTAAAACCGCCTTCGTCGCCTATTTGGAAAGTGGAGTATGAATTTGGCCTTAACTGGAATACTTTGTACATACTTCAATCACGCTTTAAAATCGATGATTGTCTTCAACTTCTACAATTTATTTTGCGATAGGCAAATGTAATTAATTCCTGAAATTTGGTCTTTTACGCGAATGAAAATAATAGCCCGCCTAAAATGGCCACACAGTGTGAGGCTGTTTCGTTTTAGAACATACAACATATTTGTTGGTATTAACCAGTAAATTTTTTATATGCTGCATCATTTTAATTCATAATCAGTATTTTATTATTTATTATTGCAACCAAGGATTGAAATATTATAATTAAAATGTTGCGATCAATTTTTCACATCTTTATCCTATCGCGTTAATTAAATTATTTTTTGTGCTAACTAATGTTTGCGAACTTCTTTACCCCTGCTGCTACTGGAGATTTTAAAAAAATCTTTCAAGATGATGACCCGAATCTGAGAGCTGACTTCAAATCTATTTCTCATTCTGGGCGCGTTCAAAGTAGAACTAGACTGGAGAAAAAAACGACAAAAGAGTTTTCCGTATGAACTCTTCAGTATTCCGAAGAGATTGCACCATAAATGTAATATACAGCTCGATCGGAACGTTTAAACGACGTCATTAAAGCGTGGGAATAGCATGGAAGTAGGAAGTTGAGCCTCGTATATTGTTTACGAACCAATAATAGGACTCTCTACAAAGAGGAGAGTGTGATAGAGTCAGGAAGGTGAGGAGCGGGTGTCTTAAACGAAGGAAATAACATAGAGGAAAAAAGGAAACTTCATTTCGCGCTCCTATTATCGTGTAATGCGCATGCGGTCCCTTGGCTGTAATCTCTCGAGTCAGCTGCAAATCCTTGATCTCTCTTTCTCTCGCCCTCTTACTCTCTCCCTCTTTCTATCTCCCTCTTTCTCTATCCATCTTGTCGTCTGCTTTCTTCTCGGGAACGAACAGTCGCTGAATTATGCGCGCTCTAGTAACACTCAAACAAGCACGCCTCGATATCGGCCTTTTGATACAAGAAGGAATAGTTTCGCTCTTGTTTATATTTGTTCCACTTCCTCCTTCGAATGGAAACGGCGAAAATCAAACGAAAATCGTTTTAGTTTCTAAGATCATCATGTAACGTATCTTTCAAATCACTTCGGTGATTTAAGAGTCACAAGATATCGAGTAAGGTAATGAATTCGCCTCGAGAAAAATGCTGTAAACATTGCTGTTCATTGATTATTATTATTGGTTTAGTATTGATTTGTTCATAAGGAATGAATGTTACAACAGCATTGAAACATTATTAAAGTATTTTTGGTAAACATATTTTATGAATAACTTTGACAGAATACTTTCAGTAGCTAAATAAAAATATAAAATCTAAGGTCTGTGTATCTTCAGCACTTCCGCTATCCTTTAAGCACTTTCTCCTTCAAGAAGTCTATTGATCTTCAGCGTTCTCTTCAAAATTAGGTCAGCGCGAGCTAAAAAGTAAATAATCACGCGGGGCAAGTGTCAACTTCGTCTTCCGTTATATTGCCCCTCTTTTCTCACGTTCCTCGGATAATTAACCCATTAAATCCATCCAAATGGCTTCTTCGACCGTCTCCGTCTTCATCCCTAGACTCTTATCCCGCAGCAAACGCTTTATTCTTACCTCCGTCTAGTTCGGACTGAACCTTGTAGTTCTGCTGTAAACAACGCAATGTTTTCAGTCTAGACACTGATCATAATGAAGTTGCCCACGTGCATAATAATTGAGTCGTTTTACTAATGATGCTAAAACTTTTCTCGGGAGATAAAATGGCGTTAGTTCGATAGAATGATTTCTTTAATATCTGCAAAGATCTCACGTCTTGCTTGAATCATCTTTGCCCTATCTTGCAATTGGTAAGTTTCCAGTTTTGTAAATGTCGTTTAAATTGCTACGTTAAAATTGCACTGTTTAAATTGAAATTCCCTTAAAAGTTTTCAATCCCTGCATTAAAGTTACGTATCAATCTTCTACTTTTTATGAATAGTTACAATTAAAATACTAATTGTCATTTCATCTATATGATTATTTCTTTTCAGAGCGAATTTATCAATTAAAAGTGATTCGAAATAGACTGTATTCTGCTTTACTTTTTCATAAATGATAATTATTGTCTACACATCTGCGTCGAGACCGATTGCTTAACAGAAGAGGAAACGAAACGTATAGACGACCTCTAACAAAAATAATTATCGCAGGAGACGGTCGGGGGAGAAAGGGAACCTCGTACCTGGCTCCATCTTCCTCGTCCTCTTACCCACTCTTCCAACGCCGGTCAAAAAAGGACCGCCTCCGCGAAAGGGAAGCGATTCCTTTCGGAGGCGGCTGAGTTGGAGGAAGGAGAGTTGGAGAGGAGGAAGAGGAGGAGGATAGCTTGGTCGCGGGGGAAGAAAATGAAGGGCCGACTCAATTTCCATCGCCATATCGTCGGACCGGTGCAAAGAGGAAAGCCGAAGGAAGAATCGATTCTGCGTTGCGAGAGAGAGAGAGAGATAGGGGGAAGAGAAAGAGAGAGATAGGGGAAAGAGATGGAGAGGGGGGGGGGGGGAGTGAGAGAGGAAGTATTTTTCAGGATTAGGTTAAGATGAGTAGTTTGATCGGAGAGAGATTGTGTATTAATATATGCGTGTGTGTGCTTGTGCACGCTCTTGCGTGTGTGGGTATGAAGGAGGGGAAGAATGGAAAGGGGTTTTAATTCTGCCTGAAGTCAATTGTTAGGATGCGCTGCGTGAAGGTAGAAAAATGGGACGGAGAAAAATAAAACAACCTCGGAGAATTTATGAATACGTATAGAAACTATAATCCGGAATGTTCGTGACTGGAGGCGTCCCGGAATATACAAATTTCAGACCGCCCAGGTTAGACTGGTAGGCAGTGCGCCTGCCTTCTAACCCAAAGGTCGCGGGTTCGGCTTCGTGCATGAATGTTGTGATTATGTTGATTTTCTCTAAGAGAATTTGACGGTGCAAAATAACCTTAGCTGTTGACGCACCTAAAAACCTAATTACTACTACTACAAATTTCAGAAGCTAGGGTGGTTATTATGTAATGATTAATCTGTTACTTTACACTTTAGCTGAGTCAATATTTTGTTTTTTTAACGTAGCATGGGAAGACAAAATAATACAACAATTGGTACAAAATCATAAAAACGGTACAGGTGTCTATTACTTGTTTACCTAAAATGCCGCCGCAGTTTTGCTTCTAAAGTGAAGGTGGTAATAACAGCTGATTCAAATTAAGTAACATCTGCGTCGTTGACTGAAGAAACATCTGCGGTATTGGTTGAAGAAAAATCTGTGGTCTTCGCATGAAATTTTTTTCCGTCATATGTAATTTTCAAAAAAGATTTTTATATTGCTTCTAACACTCAATATCGGAATAGTAACATTATTATAGAATAAGCGGCAGATTTAAAATGTCACAAATTGACCTCACGGTACTCACGTCTCTGGCTCAAATACTTCTAATACGGTAGTAAAAATTATCAAAATGACTAGCGTAAGTAATTACTTAAAATTTCACTCTCTGTAATACGTGATTCAGCTTTTTTGTTTCAATTAATTTTATAAAGTATACATATAATATTGAGACAGCTTTATATTCTATAACCCGAATTTTATAATTCCCCAAATGTTGCAGCAGTATATAAATTGCAGATAAAATTGTTTTTCTAAGCATACAAACATTTCCTAAATGACATTTTCGATTTGCAAGTATTTACTTTCCTTCCTAATAATCATGGCTCAATATTTAATATGCAATAAAAATGTTAATGCTGCTGCAGAAATATAAATAGAACATTGTGAGTGGGTGAATAGAATTTTTAATTTTGGAAGGATCTTGCGCAAATAAAGTGTTTCTTTTTCGGCGAAATTCAACGAATCCTGAAGCGATGTTAACCTTAACCGAATTCGAAACGTTCGTATCGTTTCTTAAATTGAAAATAAACATCAGCTTCGGCATCGCGGTACGATTCAGTGATCCTTCAGCCGTCAGGAAAAGAGAATGAATTTTTTTTTTTAAGCGTGGGTAGGTTTAAAGAAGGCTTCGGGGAAATTGGAATCTTCGGAACGGCCATTCCACATTCCCGAGGGATGCAGTGGATGAGGCGGATCGAGGGCCGATGGAGCGTAAAGGACCATTTTTCACCTCCGCCAATGACTCGAGGAAACGTAAACGAGGATATTCTGGCAAATTGGTTTGATGTTTTCAGTTGTTGTGGTGAAGCGAAGTGAGGGAGAATTGGAGAGAGAAAAATATTTTTTAAATCCTCGCGTAGATGGAATACGTTTTTTTATAAGCGCTGCATTTTAAACTGCATCGACGTTTGAATGTGTGATGCATCGACCTGCATAAACTGTAGAGGATAAGGACAGATGCACTCATTTCCAGACAGGATATTTGATTTGATCTTTCCTTCCTTCCCAATGTCAGCACTTGTACCTTTTCCGAATCTTTTTCCTTCGTTTTCTCGCGGCTTTTGGACCATCAATCCCGCGTCCAAAAATCATCATAGATTTGCTTTTTATCGTTCGCTTTCGGTTCTGCTGTTGTTCTGTCTACTGATTTTCTTGCTATTCTCCCACGCGTATTCTCAAATCACATCTATTCCTTCCCTTTGTATCAGACCTCTGTTAATCAATACTCTCTTTCGGTGGACAAAAATGGAATTAATTTTACTTCCTCGATGCTTTGATGAAGTGTGTGTGTGTGTGTGTGTATATACTATATCATGTGTGTATATACTGTATCATAACCGCACTAATGTGCGTTACGCAAACTATTACTTACTTCTGTATGAGCTAGATTGCTGAAAAAATTCAGACTGATTATTCATGACTTGCAAATAGAGAGAAAATTGCGAAAAGGGGAAGTTTTTAAGTTCAAGAGCCCCAAAAAAATTTTTTTTATTCGAGAAATTCCCATAAGATTAACATTGGAGGATTGTCACCATCGTGACCGCTTTGAAAGCATTTAGCGCTGTCACACGCGTGGGAATTACGGTAACGAACCTAAAACATTGAACTTTCTCATGATAAAGCGCCTAATTATATCTTTCATTATATCATTTAAACTGGTAAATAATTAGTTCTGCATTAAATATTATTAATATGTGCACGCATTGTACGAATGCTGATTTTGTTACGACCAGTTACGACGCTCGAAAAGGGTTGTTGATGTAAACAAATCCATGGCAACAATGCAATCGAGGCCAAAGAACTAGGGATGGGTCGCGAACGGTGTCACGAAGAGTCGACTCCTGCTGCCTTGGAGTCGAGAGAGTCGACTCCAGAATCGACTCCAGTTAAACGCGTAGTTCCTTCTAAGAGTATTTATCGAGTTTGAGGCTTAATATCTCAAAAACGGCTGAAGGAATTTTCACGCAATGCATATCAACGTGTAGATAATTTTGTTTTGCGTTTAGTGTATGTAAAGCAGAATTTTTAAAAATTATTCTAAAGTATGTTTTTGGAGTGAGAATGAAAAATGGACCCCTTTTCTGAGCGTTGCGGCGGCTGGCGTCACTTTGCCGGTTTGTAACAACAAAATGAAGGGTTCAAATGAAATGAAAATTTAATAGAATCTGAGTCGTAGTCTTATAATTATGTGTGCACAATTTTAAAAAAAAAATCATGTTTACTGCGTCACTTTTAGCCGTGCTAGTTAGCTAGTTAGTCCTGATTTAGAAAAGTCTCGCTTGGTACTGATGTTGCGGGAATGCACAAATATTTCCTTGCTAGTTCAGCAAGCGTCGTGAACTTTGTCTCCTTTTGCCGCCAATAGGTAAGAGGGTTCTGTGACCTCGCTTCGTAAGGTTCGCCCAGATATCGCTGGACTTCAACAGTAGAATCTACCCTCGCCGTATGCTGCTGCTTTTTTTCAACAACCCGCTTCATAAGAGTCTAATCTACCGAAACATTTAATTCAGCAATTTAAAATTAGGCTCAAAATAAAATCTGCACCATAACGAAAACTTGTCTCTTCAACGAAGCGCGCGAGAGACGATTTTGCTACCCTTGTCCATTACGTCATCAGAGAGTCGACTCCCCGCACGCGAAGCGACTCCACAGCTTGGAGTCGATGGAGTCGATTCTCGCGACTCCAGTGTTCATTCGCGCACATCACTACAAAGAACTCATTACTGCTCATTATTGAGTGTTACTGATTGTGCACGATTGTGAGAGAATCTTTCTCGGAGTTGGATCATTGTTATTGACTTCCGTCATATTTTGTGGGAGAGTCTAAGTATAGGGAGTGAATTGTGCTTTCAATTTGTATTTATCCTGTTCATTTGTAGTTTATTGCTCCTGATTTCCTTGAGTTCTGTTTATGTCAATAATAAGATACAAAGAAAACTGTAAACATAAAAGTTCGTAATTAATTACTGTGTAACATTAATTTCCTCTCTAATATGGCTTTTGAAATGCAGATTTCTGACTGACTTCGAAAAACTTATATTCTACACCACTCTCAACAATTCAGATGCTACATCTGCCTTCACATATTTTATTTATCAATTTCTTCTTTTTTTAATTATGGACAATTTATAAAAGTTTATCAGTTTTCTTTAACGATGACTCTTTCTGACAATTCTAATAGAATCGGCGGATCTTTAATAAAATATATAAATGGGTACTTTCCTGTTAACGGGAATACCTTAAAAAATGAACATGTATTGTTATAGTTATTTGAGAGGATATAACATTGAAAGGATATTTTAACGTATTATTGGATTTACGGTATTTTATTTTAAAAACAACATTAACAGAAACTGATTGCCCGGTCTCGACATTTCCAAACCCAATCTCCGGACAACGTGGTGGGTTTCCTTCGTTCCGGGCGAGGCGAAGGGCGCGGTAGCGCCCGGAGACGACTACCCATTACAACAAAGCGAGCCGAAGGCTCGTCGATATATCCTCTCTATTTGCGGCACAACAGTCAAGAGGATATAACATTGAAAGGATATATTGGCGAGCCTTCAGCTCACTTTTTTGTAATGGGTAGTCGTCTCCGGGCGCTGCCGCGCCCTTCGCCTCGCCCAGAACCAAAGAAACCCTCCACGTTGTCCGGAGATTGGGTTTGTAAATGTCGAGACAGGCCAATCAGTTTCTGTTAATGTTGTACGTAAGTATGGCATGGGGATAATACGTAAGTACCAGGTCCTGCGAAGGGTCCTGGAGGTATTCCCGTTAACAGGAAAGTGGTATTCCCGTTAACAGGAAAGTACAAATAAATGTGTTACCACATATAAATTATCTTCTTTCTAACATATTAATTTGCTATTCGTGAAACCGTGTTAAAAATGCTAATAACTCGATAAAGAATAGAGAAAGAACCTCTAAATTTAGCAAGAATGCTCGACTCATACATTGTAAGGTGGCGACCAAAAAAATCTCGGAAAAAGTCCTGGGTTCGCCTACAAATTAGGCATTTCTATTTCCCATAAGGTAGGAGTGAGGGAAGGAGAGGGGGGGTGAGAGAGGGAGAGGAGGAGAGGGGAGGGAGGGTGAGAGAGAGGGGGGGATAGAGAGAGGGTGAAAAGGGGAGGAGGAGAGAAGCATTTATTTAATTAATAGAAGTAGCCACGCAAAGCGTGGCACGGTGTTGAGCGCCGGAGGCGTGGCCCCTAGTGTGTGTGTGTGTGTGTGTGTATATGTATATATATATATATATATATATACACACTTGTGGAAGAGGAAAGGTAAATAAAAATATTTAGGGAAGCAATTGTTGAAGGAAAACCAGTGAGCACTTACCGGAAGGAGAGCCGCATGGGTGTCGGAGAGACACATTTGTGGACGTTGTTGGAGCTTTCGGGATGATCCCTACTTCAGCACAAGAGAGATACAACTCAAATAGGTATTTTTGCGAGAAGTGTAATTTGCGAAGGACGATTCACCATTAAAGATGACTTCTCAGTAAATAAAATGCGCATCAGATTTACTCAACGGTTTCCCGAATGCATGAGTCACTTCAATCAGCCACTGTCGATGTAGCTATCCATGTTTTGTTTACGAGCTTTGAAATCCTTTTCTTTTCCTACACATCGTTTGATTATTTTTCCTATTAATATTGCCGTCATCTCTATTTTTAAGCTTCTCTGCATTTTCCCAAAATTTCCCTCATCTCTGCCGTCCCTCTCCATTTCGTCTTTCTTTCTCCGCCATAATTCCTTTAAAAAATAAAAACTACTGGCGTTCACTATCCCTCAGGGCAAACAAAAATATGCTTATCCATTGGATGCCTTCGTTTATCTCGCTCTCTGGAAAACACTATCTCTCTTCCTATCTCTCTCTTCCTCTCTCTCTCTCCTCTCTCTCTCGCTCTTCTGCTTCCATATTAATTCTGTCTGTCTGCTCTTACTCTTTTGTTATATGTAGCTCTCTTTAAATCTTTCCACTCTCTTCTCTGAATTTTTATATTTATATATTTTTATATTTCTTACCTCTTTCCCCCCGACCTTCTTTTCCGCGTTGTCGAAATAAAAAAGACACTCGCTAATTCCACGTTTATTTTTAAAAAAACGACCTAGGTTTTGTTGCTGTGCAACGTCATCAGGTGAAGTAAACACACAGCAGCGAAACATGGGTCGTTTTTAAAAATGGATGTGGAATTACCAAGTAGGTAAGTCTTTTTTATTTCGACAATATGAAGAAATTCCATCAAGTTACGCCTGAAACTATAAACTCGGCATTATTCACCCTCTTATCTTTTTTATCCTATTATCTCCCTCTCTTTCTCTCCTTTTTCTTTCCAACTGCCATTATTTTCTTCTCTATCCCCTCTCCTCTCTGCCCCCTCCGTCTATAATACTAGCTTTTATTCCCCTCCTTTCTCCCTCCATATATATTCTCATATACGCCTTATCTACAGTATCATTTCCCATTTTTAGAAACACTACCTTCATAATCCCTCTTTTCTCTTCCTTTCCATCTCTCTCTCACTCTCTCTGTGCTTTCTCCGCAAAGATTCCCTTGCGCGGACAATGCTTTTTACCCTTCATGTTCCGCAGATCCCTCGGAGGGATTTCATTGGTCGTCCTTTAGCGTCATACTGTATCCGGAGTGATGACGCAAACGCGTACCGACAACTTCCGAGTGTATTTTATTCTTCAGCTTCTCGCTTCTCGGTAAGCGCTTAAACGCGGTGAAAGGAATCCATTATATGGCCGCAACGGATGCACAAACGGTTACAGTTGGTGTAATGCGAGCGCAAGAAAATAATGAATGTTCTAAAAATTTTATTTTGAAATCCTATTAACATGGAATTTTTTGAAAAAATATTTATAGTACAGAGTTTTCGCGACCCACTTGCATGGGCTTCGCGACCCATTGGTTGGAATACACTGCTGTAAGAAATTATTTTTTTAAATATTGGTATTGAGTAGAGAGTATTTATTTACATCTGCTTAAATTTTGTTTTGAAAATACCACATATAGGTACACATAATTTATTACAAAACCTGTTTATTAGGTAGCTAAATTCTGTAATCGTTTAATAAACTGGTTTTATTTCCGTTTATTTAGATTATTTTAATTTTATAATGAAATAAATGTGTCAGAAATGTCTTTATCATGGTTGAACAAAATGTCTTTATTTTAAATAAGCTCCTTCAGTTATCAGTAATTTTGCTTTATGAATATAAACTTTTCCGATGCGTAGTAAAATTTCGATTGAAGCTTCCATAAATGAAACTAAAAAATATATCTGACATTTGGTTAGACTTTGACGGCTTCCAAACCAACATTTATTTAAGACGGAAGAACATTTTTTCTAAACTGTAATAAACATATCCGTGTGCAGAATGGGACACTAAAGCCGCACCTTAATCTCTCCCTAAACTATCCATTCCTGTCGGGAGAATGAAAAATTGCGGCAAGAGGGAGCGTTTCTTATGAAGAAGAACGAACAGAGAGAGTTAAATAACGTAACGATTCTTTTTTGTACACGCGGGGTTCGCCGTAAAAAAAACACTTTAAAAATAAAATCCCTCCTTAATGGCGCATTTATAGGATTCCTTTTCAACCCCTAAAGAGTGAGAACATCCGCCGAACGCATGATCTTGCCAGAAATTTGAATAGAACGGATTAAAGTTCGTTTTTTACGCACTCCCACCTGTCGCTCGCTTTAAAAAAAACATAAAAAAAGCATTGCTGTCCAAACATATTTTCTCTGCCTCCCTTTCCCTTCTCATACCATCGAATCTGTTATTGCATGCCCTTAAACCTCCCAAAACCGTGTCAACGGAATGTAAACCAGGATTGACAAATGGATGGAATCCCGCGTTGGACTTAGCGAATTAACGGCAGCCACGTGGAAAAAAAATGCGTGCTTTCCCCGATAGGGAAGGCTATGAGGCCGATTGTTTTGTGTGGAGAAAGGAGATAGTAGGAGAGTGAAGAGGAAGCTTCGACGCAGTAAGCAGGAAGGACAGAGAAGAGAGATAGATGGGAAAAATAAGGAGAGAGAGAGAGAATTCTCCAAATTGACGGTATCGAACAGATGGACTTAACTCCCTTCGGATCCTTTTAAGCTGTTTTTGAGCTCTCACCCCTGTGGCCATTTGTATCCTTTTACTTCCTCTCTCCTCCCTTTCTCCCTCCCTCTTGTCTTTCTCCTCTCTCTCTCTCTCTCTCTATATATATATATATATATATATATATATATATATCATCTGTCCCTTTCGTACCCTATTATCAGTAGTAAAATAGGGAGAGTTGCTAATACAATGGAGACATGAAAATCCTGGGGAAAAAATGGGGAAAACATAGTTATAGGAAATAAGACGCATATTCCATGTTCTTCGCTGATTATATGATGTGGTATTTCATGTATGAATTAATACTTGCGTCAATAGTCATGATTTTTCAAATTTACGGCTATTATCCTTAGAAACTGTTTTCTCCTGCTTCTACATTACAACTGCACCTATGTTATATCTAGCGGCGTAGTATTATATTCTTTCATCCTCGACTGAACAAAACCGAAACCGAAATTGTAAAAATCACTCTTAAACACAACATTGTTTACTGTTATAATATAAATATAGGATTAGCTACTATGTTTTTCTCTTCATACAATTTGTTTAGCTGTTTCTTTTCTTGATACATAGATTTAAAAATTATTTTGCTTGCCAGAACAGAATATCAACTAATGCCGCATTGGTAAATTCAGCTTTGGTTCAGTTAATAACTTCATCTCCGGTATTACTGTTAAATTAGTCTTTAAATAATGAAACGATCTTCAATTCTACGTCCTAGCAAAACATCAAGTTTAAAGCTATAAGAAAATATAATTAAAAAATAAGGGAACGTTAAAGATTTCGTTCGAGAGCCATGAATTAATTATTACAAAAACGATGATATTTCTATTGGAAAATGAGATAAATGGACATGAAAGACAGAAGATAAAATGACAGATTTTTTCGTAAAAGATTCATTCTAAGATATCATTAACTATGTTTCACTGGAAAATATTTCCGAAAAAGATTTAGTGAGTGAATTATTTACTCAAACTAATTACAACAACCAACAACAATATAAGTAATGGAGATAAAAAATGTTGCGCCCGCAATTCATGGTAGATTGAGTTATCTCATTATAAATCAATAAATATGAAAATTGGAAAAAATGTTATAGGAGGGGATTAAAGACGAAAGGAAATGGGAGAGGAGCCAAGAGGCAAAGAAGAAAAAGTGAAGGAAAAGAGTACAGATGAAGAGAGAAGTAGAAAATTAGTGCATATGAAGAAAAAGAGCGTAAGAAAAAGATAAGAGATAAAAAATAAGGAGGAATGTTATCAGCATAAGTTGGAATGAAAGATTTATAAATAACTTTCGATTATATTTCGGAAGAAAGCGATGGAAAAAGGGTAGAAAGATAGCAAATGTCGAAGAGGAGGAAGGAAAAGAGAGTGGAGGAGAGATTGGGTGGAAATAAAAACAGGCACAGGAGGCCTTTGGAAAGACGAATGATTCTGTAGAACGAAGACAACCGAGATGGGCGATGAATGATGCAGAGAGAACTCCCTCCACGGGTTTATACCCTCCTACTCTCTCTCTCTCCCTCTCTCTCTCTTCATCTTAATACCTCGTCGCAGCGTCCACACTCCCGACGGCGCGCTTTCCGCGCCATTTAAGATGTTCTTGTTTTTGAGCGTACGATTTTTTTATTTAAGTCGCGTAGAAAAGCCGCTTTTATCCAATGTTTTAATTCAACTCCGAATGAACTCAACGCGCCATAATATCGATTTTCAGTCATAGTTATCGGTGTAAATAACGAGAAATAAATCGTCGAATCAAGCGGTTAACTGAGTAATAATACTAGACTTTAATTTTAATTTTGACGAAATTAAGGTGCTAGTGAAATTTGCGGCATAAAAGGTAGACTATTATGTACCAACAAGAATTGCGCTGCATAGAGTAGAGATTTTTATCCTTTCAATACGAATTATTTATTGAATACGAGTTGCGATCTTAATGCAACAGGATTGAGAGAAAAGCTTAATAAAAACAATTAGCTATTATAAGAATTTACTAACTGCCCTTTAAATATTCCCCTATCCACGAAACCCATTCATCCCATATTATTTTCATTTTATCAAATATGTGAAAAACCATCATTTAACAGTTTGACGAGTACATCCGTAACAGCATTGTTCAGTTCATTATTGAACTAAAAATGGCAACCTCTCAATTATTTCTTAACTTTTAACTATCGGAGGGTAATATTTCCGGTAAATATGGTGGATAATCAGTGATTATCGATGATTTTTTGACAAATGTGAGATTTATACGCAGACACTTTATCACGGTGCTAGATGTAACCATAACATTATGGTAGTTTTCTTTTGAGTTTTTCAAGTAACAATTTGACATATTGGTATACATTGATCCAAATGATGCCGTTTAAGCCATTGAAAACAAGATTTATAACTTTGCCGAACTTTGAAAATCGTTCGTATTCTGAGGTCAGGGAATCCCAGGACGTTTTCTTTGACAACATTAGGGACTTCAGTATCGTGGTGGCAAAATCAGGACTCGTAATCTGTACGAAGGCCTCAGAATTAAAAGTGATACTTTGGATGCATTTGTTGCAGGAGGTCCTGTTGTTTCAGGGTATAAGATTCAGGGGTCAAATGTATGTATGGTGTGCGATTCAGAGTCAAATTATCTTTAAGAGATTTGGCCTGAAATCAGAGGCACTTAATGTAAGTTTCGTAGTATGCGTTTAACTAAAGGAGTAAGTTGGGCGGCCTAAAATCAGGAGTACCTCTGCAATGTTGGTGGTATGAGGTTCAGGGGCAAAAATCGAAAAGTGGGTGGCCTGAAATCAGGGGCACTTTGTGTAAGTTTGGTGGTATACACATCAGGGACAATCTTTTAAGTTGTGTGGCCTGAAATCAGGGGCGCCTTGTGTGGGTTTGGTGGCGTGCGTTACCTATTCATGTATCGATTCCTGATCAGTCTCCTGTCTTTCCAGTCTACACCCATATCCTTTAATATCCTCATCAGCACTACCCAATTTATTCTATCAAAGGCCTTCTGCCAGTCGACGAAACATACGCAGCAATCTTGACTGTACTCTATTGCCCTTTTTGATATGATTCTCACTACACCGATAGCATCTCTGGTTCCTCGTCCTTTTCTGAAGCCGAATTTATCTTCCCCTACTATTTCTTCGGCCTTTTATTAAGAATCCTTGGCATGATCTTTGTAGAAAAAAATGCGATCAATTTAGTAAAAGGTTTATCAGCAGTATTACTGGAATTTATCTGTGTATTAATTCATACCAGAAGAAAATTCTGGAATGCCTCGCTCGTTTTTATTATGACTTAAATAGTCAAACTGAAATTGTATTTAAGCATGAATTTCCATCGAGAAAGACCTTAGTCACTAATTATGCGTCGACGGATTTGTTAATGGTTACACTAATGCATTTTTACTCTAAGAAAAATGTATACTCCGTCGTTTTTGCAACATTCCGATGATGCAAGTTTGTAACACATCGAATTATGGTCATTATGATTTACTAAATTGCGAATCACGTAACGCGAATCCAGCACTTCACCTCATTTTCGGCATAGGTTTCTTCCCGAGGTGAACTGGACAAAATAGGAAGGGAAATTAAAAAGGACATAGAAAGATATGGGAGAAAGGAACCAGAACACATTTGGACAATCCGGTAAGATACCCTCTTAGAGAAGATGACGCAGAAAACAAAACCCTCCTCCTCCGCCAAAAAACCTCTTTTTTTCTATCGATCGCTACCTGCCGGCTCTGAGATGAGTTTCAGAGGTAATGCGATTTCTTCCTCCCTCCCCATTCCCTTCCACATATTATTTTATTATCTCTCCGCGCCTCCGCATGTCCGGAAAAGCATCCACTTCTCCTGCCGTTCTTTTCCCAGGAACTGCGAGCACCTTACAAGCTCGGGCAGTTAGTTTTACGGTTTCCGCCGCCGGAGGAGAAAGAGGGGGTGGAGGAGGAGGTCTCCGTGTCCTTTCAACCAGATCACACTTCGCACCGCCTCCGCCCTCTCTCTCTTTCTCTCCGGTCTTTCTTCTCTCAGCGTGTTTATGTCCTCCATTTTTTCATCTCCCCTTTCTCAACTCTTCCCACTTTACAAATTCTCTCATCTCCTCCTCCTTTGGTTTTCACGTTTCACCTCATCCCTAACTCATCTTCTTCCCACTCCCTTTTATTATTTCCCCCCCCACTCTCTCTCTCTCACGTTCCTTCCTCACCTTCGCGTTTGATGGAAGCATTAGCAGCACCCAAACCAACCCACACACCATCCCCTTCCCCTTAACCTACCTTCCATCTAATACTTGACGTCATTTCACAAATTTTTACGGCACCAACCCAACCCAAACCACCTTTCTCCGTTTCCCTCGGCACCGTAGATATATCGTTGTTTTATGACACGACACCTACGTCGCCTTACTTGTTCTTCGTTTTCATTTCCGCAAGGTAAACACTAAAGCCGGGAGATTAAAGTAGTTGTATTCAATTGCTCTTTTTTCCAGAGACGCAGAAAGTAATCGATACAGTCCTTGTCTCGAAACCGGAGGGAAATTTTTCATGATCGGTCGAGAACGATTTTCTCCTCTACGAAGTTTTACACAGGTGGTAAAGACGTGGAAATTCATGGAATCATCATTTTTTATGTTTTGCTCGAAGCACTTCATTGAAGTCATACGAACTTATGGAATTTGAGAAGAAATTTCATGACAAAAGAAATATTCTTGAATAGAGATATATATCTAAATATATGTAGCGTGAAATAAAAATATGTATATCACTTTTGGATTAATAAGCTAATGTTTTCCTGCAACTTGAAATGTTCGTGATATTTTCATATGTAAATTCCAAATTTAATAATTTATATATTATCTATCGATATGTTGTTTATTTCTGAATTTTTAACAGTTTCAAATGCTGGCGAATTTAGTCGCTTTACACCTGTCCTTAATATCAGTCATGAGAAGATACCTCGCATATGCCGGCCGGCCAATGTATAATATGTTGTTTTTTTAATATTCATGTAATTCTATATTAAAAATAAGACCGAGTAATATATTTTTAAAGTCTGTCCATTTAAATATTCGTATTCGGTCATCTATTTGTATTTTTAATTTTATAAAAATGAGCCATCAGTCACGACACATTGTTATTGATTGATAATTAACGTGAAGAAGACAAGACATTTGAATGAAATCCTTGTAGTAAAAACTGTAAATAGCATAGTATATATTAACAGTAAATTGAAATTAGAAAACACATCCATTTTATTTCACTTAAAAATACTTCAATTATGCTTTATGTCTGAATTTTGAGTATATAAAAGTATGTACTTATGTTTCTAATAATTTAAAATTGAAACAATTTTTATGCAGCTTTGAATGTTTATTTCCAACATTTCCAACGATTTACATAATTTCGCATACGTAAACAAAAGAACTGAAACGGCGAATAAAACAATATCCCTTCATGTATGTACGTCAGCATGCGGTGAACTTGGCACTATTATATCAGCGATGAAGAAATTCCTTTTTAAAATTTTTAAAACACTCTAATACCATTGCTGAAATCTTAACATACCATTTACACGCATTAAATAATAATTTCCTAAAAATATATATATGTAAATATATGTATACAATTTTCATTTACAAGACGCCACACATTTTTCAAAAGACGGTCTTTTTGCTTGATAAATGAACAGGTAAGGAGTTGAAGAGTCGATAAGATTCATCTGGCGGGCGGTATCATTTCGTTTGCTCTGTTGTTTTTTTAACAGTAAAATGGGGTTTTGAGAGACTTATTTAAGTGGGAAGAAATAGTGGGAAATTGATAGAATATGTCCACATCAGCGTTTCCTGTAAACGCAGTTGCCACGGCCACATTTGGCTCCTCCTATCTTCCATCTTGAATTCTTCGTTTCAGTCCTTCTTGCAATGGTAACAGGAACAGCTCTTCGCTGACTTGAACGTGAGAAGCCTCGCCCCGTCGAGACACATCACTCGAATCATAACCTTTAAGAATCAGAGATGTAAAATAAAACGTTTAATATGTAATAATTTTAAGAATAATTTTACAATTAAAAATACTTTTTCCCACAAATAAAATATAAGAATCACAAATGAAGGCTTTAATTATTAATTAATAATTAATTAATCCTTTTTCTCACCCCATAACAGTCCTAAGAACTACTGATTCATTAGAGATTACTCAAAATGCTTCTCATGCTATTTACCGAAAACTTATCCAAATATATTAAGTATGATGTAAGCCCTATTATTTATTTATTAAAAATTATTCCAAAATGCGTTTCTAAATATATCATCAGATTAAGAATTGAAATTTAAGGAGTTAAACGAAAGACCAAATGCGAACGGTTTTATTCACATTAAAAAGGGGTTGGAGACTATGGCGGTATGGATGTTTCAAAATTAAGAAAAAACTCCTTAACCGTACAAAGCTTAGTACGGTTAAGAATTATTCACATTGGGCACAGAAAAGACACAGCAAAAGGGCCTTTGATAATAAATAAGGTGATTCAATAAAACAATTCCAAATACAGAAAGGAACCTAATGTTAAGAGATTTCTAATTACTTTAAAGAGTTTGATATTTAGGATTTTTTATGGTAGAACTGTAAAATTTTAGGAATAAGGATGGAAAAACCGGGCCAGCGAGTTAAAAAGTTCTTCCCGAAAATACATGAAAAGCTTTGGCACTAAAAATAATCACATTGTAGCATCGTTAGCGTTAATCTGGACGAATTATCATAGCAATTCCAGGAATATGGTGGGCATAACAGTCAACGAAATCATTCATATGTTAATTCAAGTCTCTTTACCCGTAAAATGACACTTTCTTGGCGGTTCCTACGGTAAAACGATTTATATTCCGTCTTTTACAAACAATTCCATTTCATGTGTTTCAGTCGCGGGTTCATTTCTGACACGTTTTATCAACTCCAGCTCATTTAACCGTCGAAAGCCTTTCGTTCCTCTCTGCCATAACCGTCTCCAGATAAAGGCGCTCGTGCTTGGCGTGGGTGAGATTGTATAGAGATTGGATCCAGGTTGTTGTCGGGCTTTTTATTTTAAGAGAGACAAAGAGAGCGATAACGTGCAAGCAGTTCAAGATACATAGGAGTTTGAATGTAAGGAAAATCGTAGATTTCGAAAAATTGGCCACAAATGGAATTTTTAAACATATAAGCTGAAGATGCATGCAGTGTACTCACGTCTTCCGTGTCCATAATGTTGCAGCATTGTGCCACGGAGGTGATTGCCTGGTTGGCGTTGTATCTCAGGGTCTCTATGGCCGAAGGAATGGACCAAGACTCGCAGAAACCGCGACAGGCGTTTGTAGTGATGGGGAATTCGACGCAATCTGGGATGCTTATCTTCCGGGTGTGACCTGGCAGAAGAGGAGACGGAGGCAATTATTTTTTCAAATAAAAATAACACGTTCCGATAATAAGTAAGTTAGCGTGAGACTGTTTTTTAGGAGAAGAAATTACTTTGGATTCAGAGAAACGGTGAAGAATGAAAAATGTCGAGTTTTTAGAGATTATTTCATTTCATCTTCATATTAAATATCTCCTGTTTTGATATTATACTAATGTCATACTGGTACATTAGAGGATAGAAAGGTTAGGATTGCTATTAATTTTTTTTCATAAGAAGGATTCCCATTGGAGGTGGGCTCTCTGCGAAACTACAACGAAACGAAATTAAGATCTTTGACATGTTTAGGTTGTAGGAGAAATTTAAACGTGTTTATTTTTGGAGAATATTTTGGTTTTTTGATTACCGGGTGTCACCAAAGTCGCTTTATCCTCAATATCGGAGAGCCACATTATGTTTTTAGATAAGGTAAATGACATACTGTTTTTAAATATTTATTTATACGAGACAACGAGAATCTCGTTTTAATTGACAAAAGGCCACTACCATCATGTTTTTCATAGAGATTCATGCGATTCCTTGCTCGTTGAATGATTATGACTTCGCTTATTTTCTTCACACTTTGAAATAATTGCTTCGTGTAAAATATTTTTTTAAATTACATTATCTGTAAAATATAAAGAATTATTTCAACGCAACCTCAATGATAATAGCGCAAATTAGTGTCAAATCACTGCATTAAATTCAACCATTTTTCCATCCTAGGAAATTTCTTCCGTAAAGAAATTAAATATTCGAATTCATCTTTTGCGTGTTTCCCGTCGCCCAATTTTTTTTTAATCTCTACCGATCCGTTTCTCTCCTCTGTCTTTTTCGTATTCCTTCGTTCTATGAAAGAATGAGAGAGTGAGAGTGAGTGGTAAGGAGCGGTGACACCAGATGGCAGTGTTTTCGTGGTACTTCGTAGTTGGGAAGGAGTTTGTGCAGGGGAGCGGGAAGCCAAATGATTCGCAAGGTAAATTGGGCGGAAAGAGCGAGTGTCGGAGAGAGGGAGGGAGGGAGTAGAGACTTACGGAGTATATGGCGCGTTTATAAGGGGGCTGTTTTAACCTAAAGGGTGGTTAGGAACGGAGGAAGAAAAGGAAGCATCGGTAAGGAGATACTGGCCTTAGAATGAGAATGGCCGCCCCACGCTCTCTTTGCGAAAGGCCGAAAAGAGGGCGACGGAATAACTTATAACGATCTGTTCGTGTCAGTCCTCCTCCATAAACGTCTATTCTACACGTGGGATTTTCCAAAAAAAATCTCAAAGAAGATGACATCGTGAATCGATTGTTCTATTCTCATGAAAATATTCTGCGAACATTATTATCTTACATACAAAATTTGCGTACTTAGCGGAACTTTTACTACAAAGTCTGATAAACTAAAAATTTAATTTAAAAATTAACAGTTTATTATCTGTTAGATACTAGAAATATTTTATTAAAATTGTGTCTACTACAAATTTATGACCTGTTTACGGTCCTTCAATCTTTAAGCTCCGTTTGGCGAGCTGGAGTCATCTGCTATGCCGTGTCTTTTAACGAGCCCTGGTCGCCATCCGTAAACTCGGTTTAAGTGCTTCTATTATGTAAAATCTCTCGTAAACTGTTGATGAGAAGCCATTTGCGGTCAGCGACTTCAGCAATGCCCTGTTTATGTATAGGCAATCTTATCCACCTGCGACTGGCAATTATTTTTACTGCTCGAATAAAGTTGATCGGAAAACCCCCTCGACGTGTCATAAAATCAAGATAAAATTGAGGAAATGATACACACTGCGCGAGATAGATAGCTCTTTAAACGTCATTGTTAAATAAAAATAAGAATTATTATGTGGTATATATAGTAAGAATTGATATTATAAATTCTAGCAATGGGACTGAAAAATAAAGTGTCTTCAGATAGAACGAAATGACGTCAAACATAAGGTGGATTTAAATGGAATAACTTATTTCGAGTTGGTGTTTTTTTCAATTGGATACTATTGTAGCACGTTGTATCAGGGATCTCCAATTTTTTTTACAAGTTGGCCACTTGGTCAACAAATTTATGCTCACGGGCCAGAGTATCAACATGAAAAACTTTGAAAATATAGGCGTACAGTATAAAGAATTATATTATTTTCGTATTAAAAGGTGGTTTAGTGAATTGGGTAAATTACGATTTTTCCGAGAATTCTTTCGACGTGTCCAATCTTTTATTTTTTTCTTTACCGTATGTGAATCGAAATCGGGCATAAATGGAGCGCAACTATTTTGGACCAGAAAGACCCTCAATCGTCTCGTTCTCGGTCCATCTTATGGTAGTATGACTGCACTTTGGGGATAATAAGACCGCTGAGGAAGAGAAAGAGAGAAAATAAATTGGATGGGAAACAGGTGACAGAATGTCACACAATAGAAGCGTAAACATAACGAAATTACGTTACAGTTCTTTTGAAAATTTCGTTAAGGTTTTCCTTACGTTATTCAAAAATCATTTCGTAATTTCGTTATGATACGCATAAAGTTTTCCAACACTGCTTGATTGTTATACACATCTAGTAAAAAAAAATGGCAAAGACTTATTACAGGGCAACATTAAATGGAGTCGCGGGCCATAGTTTGGTGAGCCTGCGTTATATGCACCCTAAGCTCGTGAGTTCAAATCTTTTTGTAGATTTGCTTGTTTGTTTTCGTTTCTGGTTTACATCCGGCGTTCTCTAGCACTCTAAAATCCAAATAAGGAAATTTTCAAGCAAAAAAAATTCCTAATTATTTTTTTCAGAATTTTTGCTAAAAACAAACAAGTTCAGTTGTTTAGCCGAAGTCCAGGGATTTAGGGACTTTATGGTTTTAACCAAGTATTGTTTATGATACCATTTCGTTTTCAATTTTTGGCGCAATCCTGAAGGCATCACATTACTTTTCAGCAACGTAAACCCAACCCACGCCGCCGTCAACACCCTTATCCCTGCAGCGGTTTAGGCACCTGCGTAATATCCGGAAGATCTTCCTGGATATTTCCGGCGACAATTGGTCTTTACGCCTGCGCGTTGGAATAGAAGGGTCTATCGCCGTATCCCGTTGGGTTGGGTTGGTGGTGTGCGGGGGCTTGGCATCGAAACCACCCACACCACACTCCGTCTCAATTCTCTCATCTCTCGCCTCGCACCCATTCTCCGCACCTATACACCTTCTATTTATAGCCCTCATGCACTAAGTTACCTTACGGTAAGAGGATTGATGATAAGTGGGGTGATGGGTTGCCATCGACAACCTCTCATACTATGTCCCAAATAAACCCTTCCATTCCCTTTCGGGAATATCTTTCCTGATCTGGGTGTCAGGCAGCGTAAGTTGCCAACAAAAGGGTTTTCAGCACAACTTCTTCACAAAGATCCCCGTCTCTTGCCCCCATCCCCCTCCCCCGCCTATTCTCTATCCTCTAATAAGGATTTCCGATGTACAAGGAGGTATATCTATTGGAATTACACTACAAACTATCTTTTATTTTAGGGAATGCCTACTTGCTTCGTTAGTAGATGACGTTGGGAAAGAGGGAAGCTATTTTGTATCTCTTACCTAGAGAAAATGGATATTTATAGCGTCTTCGCCTTTGATTTACACAAGAACTGATGGAAAATCTTCGCAAACGTCACCTTTATTTAAACACTAATCAATTATAAAAGTGACGGTTGAGAAAATATTTAGAAATAACCCGATAAAAATAGGCATGGTCCCTTAGAGGAATAAATGTAGGCTTTGTTAAACTAAGTAATTGAAGTTAAAATTTAAAAGAATATTTTTCTATAAAGGTTTGAAATAAGCATAATGGGATGCTCGTTGAAGGACACTTAATATACATACATTGATACGCTCCAGCTATGTTGACTTTTGGTTTCGCCTGATTAGTGGTAAATTGTTAAATGTCAGTTTGAAGTACTATATATCCTGAACAGAGCATTTTCGAATGTATGAGAAACACGTTTTAATATTTGTGGCATTATATACATTTTCTGGACAAAAATCGATGTGTTAATCCTTCGTCAAAATTTACTGGTGGTAAAAAAATTGCATTGCGAGGTATTCATGGCGTTCCCTTATAATTCTTACGTTGCATCTTGACAAATTATCAAAAATTTGTTTTTCTTCATTCTTGGATATAAAATCATACATTGAAATCTTTGATCTGATTTCTTTTATTTATTTATTTATTACTAGTTATAGACAGCACTTTACGACTTTTACAATGAGCGTAAAAACAATGACAAGGACGAGTACACGCGACCATGCCCTCGGCAGAACACGAACCGGGAAACCTAACATTTGCAGCTAGATACTGTAACCACACCTCTACCAAGGTCCGAAAATTCGACAAACATGTTATATAGGCTGAAAAACTGGAAACGGTTGTTTTATAATATGTTCTAAACCTTGAAATAAGTAGATAGGCTCCAATAAAAAGCTTTAATAAGTGTTTAAGTAATGTTATGCAACATCGGTTTTATTAAATAGAGATATTTCAATATCGTAGGGAAAATTATTTTCCAAATGAAACTATCCCAGATTTAATTAAATATCCAGTTCCTTTGTTGGCTATTACTGAGTTCTATGAACTTTATTCAATCTCAACAGGTTATTTCTACGTTATCGAAATCATAAAGGACGTAGAAAGGAAACGTGTCACAGCCAACAGATAATAAAGGGAGGAAAATTGCTCATTAACACGCCCGGGTCTTATTTTGGGCCATTTTGGGCGCGTGAAAACGGCGGAGTAGAGCCTAAAAGGTGTCGTCCACTTCAGCGGATAACGACCGGAACCAATTTTATCGAATGGGGCGGAAGTCTTTTCGAGATGAAGGGGCGAGGGAACGGAAAAATATGAATAATTGAAAAAAAAAGACGGCAGGGGAGGGATCCTGGCGACGGAATTTTTAACACGCGTTTTATGGTGGGTGTGGCCTCATCTGGGACACGGCTGTAACAGGTGATTACAGAGTGATGAATGAACGTGACGTAACCCGCGGTCAGAGGAAGGGAAGAGAGGGAGTGAAGAGATAAGGGAGAGAAAAGGTGAGGGAGAGGGAAGGGAGAAGGAGGGAAGAGGAGGAGTGGGAAACGGGTGGGGGTAAAGGAGAGCGGAAGAGATATAAATACACGACATATTGGGCGGGAAGGATTTTCGAAAGAAGGAGGGATTGTTTCCGCAGGTTGTTTATCTTAAGGTGGTTAACCTGCGTCAGCTATTCGGAGAGTCAGTAAAAAGTTGAAATGGGAATCTCAAATTTTCATTCCGGTTCCATTACAATTTTTTGCGGATATTTCACTCCTTTTGCAGAAAGTTATTTCGGCTTTTCACTTGAGGTTTGGGTCGAACCGAGAGATAAGTTGCGGCAAAATCTTAGCTCAGTCATTTTTTGGTTTTCAGTTGGAGATAATAAAAATAATTCGTTGAGGACAGTTAAAAATACGGTTTAAGTAAAAAAAACCAAGTCGAAGAGATAATTTTAGGTGAATTCCATGATTTGCGGTTTTAACAAAAGTGACAAGAATGATAATATAGGATATTCTTACATTTTGATGTTGACATTTAAAGTTAGAGGACATTTTTAGCTCTGGTATTTATTATTAGAAAGCATTCAACTAGTTCATTTACTTCGTCCTCATAGATTTTGGATGAACGTAACCGTTTAATATTCTATCGCTCCGTCTTCTGCATCACGTCCTATTCCTATGAAGCAGAAACTTCAAACTTCTTCCATTCCCAGTCTTCAGCGAGTCGAACCCCCCGCTCACACACATCCCTCCCACCAGACGAGATCACTCTTCTGCAATCAGGTGCCTATCAATACTCTCTTCCAGCCCAGAAGTGGTCCTACCTGCGCCCCGGAAGTGTTTCCCCTCTTTGGACCCTAAAGAGGGATACCCAATGGGATGGGGAAGGGTATATCGTGGTGCGTGGGTGTGCGTTTGTGAGCGCGTTTCTGCTCGCACGGAAAAAGGGATTGAAATAGGATGGAGGGAAAATCAAAGCGGAGAGAGAATATGAGAGGGTGCTTTTGGTGAGGGACATGAAGGCTTGTTAAGCGTCGGCTGAGGAGGAGGATGGAGGTTGGGGGTGGAAAATAAAAAGGAAGAGAAAGAAAAAGGCAGCAAAAGAAGTGTTTGTGCGTACTAAAGAGATCTCTGGACTGTGTTGCTGATGCAAAAGATAGTAAATAGCTACGAAATGAAAACTGGAGGTGCGAAGGCGACTAAATTAATAATCGAAATTCGTGAACCATTAATTAACGCCGGCAATTTTTGGTTACATAGCGCTGATAAAGGGAAATATTTTAAAAGGAATTAGTATATGCAGTTATGCCAAACTTCATTATATTTTAATTATTGTATTATTATATTCAGGGTATAAAATTTATTTATTTATTGAAATCTGTGAGGAATAAGAATTATATCTCCTAAGTGCCTTCTATTCTAATAAACGTTGACTGGAAGATGCAGGATATTCATACAAAATAATTTATATTGCTCACATTTTGAATTTGCCGATGAATTTAAATTAATTCATGGAAGTGAATTATTAAGGTCTATAGAATTCGTAAAAGGAACATAAAACTCTTTTGAGAAATTATCGAATACAGGATCACGCATGATTTCTCAAAGTTTAACTGACAATGAGTGTTCATGTTCTTATAAAAGATGTAAGAGACAAAGCACATACTTTGCATTTGTGGAATTTTAAAAATATGATGGATTCTTTGTAGAAATATTGCTCAATATAAAGCATGAGAATAAAATTACTTTCTTAAATGAATGTATAAATTGGTATGAAAGAGGTTATTAAGTGATTTTCATAAAATCTTTTATGTGAGTTCGTCCGATATTTAATTATTTATTTATATTTTGGGGTAGACCATTTTTTGTTCCCTCATATCTTTTGAACGAATGATCGCATCGTAAGGAGTGTTACGTCTTTTAAAAGATTGTGGTGTGCAGATAGTTTTTAGTCCATAAACAATTTTGTATCTCATCTAGAAGTTAAACTGTGAACGTTCAAACTTTTTAAAAGTCGATTTGGTTGCGGTGGCGCTGCTGGTGACTGGGGGCGTTTTAGTAGCAAGAAATTGAAGTAGTACTATATTGTCATAGCATTCTATGTCTCTACGTTAGAAATGATAGCGGGAAATATGGATTTAAACGTGAGTTGTCATTTTGACCATTATATGGCGAGATAATTTATAACGCTTAATTGTACGAAAATATTAGCTTATTTCTATCATGTCATTTTATACCTCATTAATGTTCACTGTTAGTTTTTAAAAATTGAACTTCTTCATAAACAATTGACGTATCGTTATCAGTAGATGGTTCCTTTGGAAAAGTATTTTTATTCCTCAGGCTGCGGTAGATATCTTCTGGGTAGAAATTTATCTTCATAATTTCAAAACCTGCGAAATGGTGTGCCGTGGCATAGTGGCGAGGGAGATGGCCTGCTATGCTGAGCATACCCTTTCAAAACCTGCGAAAGTGGAACTTTTTCACAAGATCTCGCGGCCCCCTATTTACGTTTTTAAGGGAGGGCACGCGAATCAACGCTTCATCCTTCGGAAGGGACGTAAAGCAGTGGGTCCTCCATGGTATTTTCGAAAAGAGTAGGATAAAGACGGTAGCGGCTTTCTTATCTTATTTGCTTTGTGATTTAAACTGACTAGCCTACTAGCGCTAGAAACGTAAGAAGTCACAAAGTGCCACAAATCACGAACTTTGACATCAATCATTGTAAGATAGCGATTGAGGTAAATTATTTACGTTCGTTATTTTTCATTGAATGTTATTCATTTTTGTTCTTAAAATATGAAAACAAGAATTTTTGAAAAAATCAAAAATAAAATCTTTTTGCTTTACAAAATAGGCGGCATTAAAAAGATAAAACAAGAAAATTTTCAGACGATTTTTCGTTATAAAAGATTTTGGTGTCATATTCTTTTCATTACTATAACTTTACATATCATTTACGTAATAATCTCAATCCATAAGCTGGAGTAAATGAAGTCTAATATAAAGTTAATAGGAAACATTTCTACTTTCTCATATACGAAGTATATTGAGAACGTATTGTAATCGCGAAATAATTCGATCTCGAGATTTTGATGGAAGTATACGTTTTAGGTGTAACTGAGTCCGAAAAGGTGGTTTTCGCAATTCCGTCTGTCTGTCCATCTGTCCGTCTTTTCGCGGCTCTAGAGCCTAAGCGGTAGAGCGAAAATGAATCAAATCTCGTACTTAGGCATTTTATCATATAGAATAGAACCTATGAAGAATTAAATGAAATTGAAGAATAATTAAGGGCCGTTTATTCTAGGCAGTTTTAACAATAATTTTATGTTCTCAAAAACGGTTACAAGATTTTATCTAAAGCAACAGTAAAGAATATGACACCAAAATCTTTTATAACGAACAAATAGCCTGAAATTTTTCTTGTTTTATCCTTTTAAAGCCGCCTATTCTGTAAAGCAAAAAGATTTTATTTTTGAATTTTTTTAAAATTCTTACTTGTTGGTGTACTTGACTGAAGAAAATTTATCATGACGACGGAGATATTTAAACGGAAAACTGATTTCAGCTAATTACTTCTTATAGAGTCAATAATGGTTTTTGGTCGATCCCACTCCAACATCACCTGCAAAATCCGTGAACGGCATTTGATATATAAAACAACGCATAAAAGCACTACAGTTTCAAACGTAACGAATTTCTGGTCACATACAAGATGCATGCAAGTTTATTATTCCATTAAAATGTTAAAGAAGCGTAAGTTTTGCAATAATTATGCTAGATTCAAAGTGTTGTAGTTTTGGCTGTTAATACTGCGTCCGTTTGCTTTCAAACTTCATCTAAAAGGAAAATATCTTTTAAATTAAATAAAAGGTAACGATGAAATTTTATATGCGTCGCCTTTAATAATATACGGAATTTAAGATTCCCCTATCATCAGTTTACGCCATAATCCTTGGATCGTCCTATTTCTATAAAGCCGGATCTTCTGACAATGCATGTCAAAACGTTTTTATGTTTGCATAACACTGATGGTGCTATTAATCGACGACATTATATAAGAAAGCCATCGAATAATCTTTTCCTTCGAAAGACTTTCTGGAACTCATACTTTAATTAAGTATAAAAAAGTAGCACTAGATTAAGTAAACGCTATCTTTGGTAGGTACCTAAAATTTTTCATACCTTCATTGCTATAATGAAAAACTTTTTGGATTCGTAAGCATCTGCTTTTTAAAAAAATGAAGATAAAGACGTGTAAATTACTAAAAGTTTTTTTAGCGTTTGTTCTTCGCGAAGAGGAAGAGTGTAGTGGTGTCTCACGTAAAATTTAGGAGGGACGTGTTGCGAAGCCCAGAAACCTTCGGCGTACGGGATTAGATTATTTGCTACTTGCGATAGTTTTAGCAGCGCCTTAGGGAACCAACTTGTCCTTCCTTCCTTCTCCAGCCATCGTCCACCTTATCCTGATCGCTCCCATGACATTCCGCAGGACATCGATACCTTTATCTCTCCTCGTGTCTTACGGCATCCTCTTAACCGAGTTTCTAGCCGCTGGAGAGAAAATGGACCTCACCCGATCATTCTACGAAATTGGCTTCCATATTTACAGTCGTCGAAGATTTCTGTTGGAAAGCAAACTCAAATAAACGGGTTTGGGTAGGAATTAAGAAATTAAAAGTGAGTGAAAAATCGATTCACTTTGCTTCGAAAGAATCGTGTTGCTATGTTAATTTTTGTTGGCTAGTTAGTCGCCAAAAACGATGCCATTAATTACATTCACATAGCTTAGTTTTTCTTTTGCGTCTTACGGAAATTTCGGGCAGCATTTCGTTTGACAATAAATGTTTAATTGAAATATATCTTATTTGTTCATCGTCTTTGTCGTTCCTGTAAGCGTGGTTTATTATGAAATTGCGATAGAAGTGATTCATTACTTATGAAATTGTTAATTTTTTAGTACAATGTAACTTCAGGGGATTTTTTATATGGATGCGTTGAAGTTTCTGAAAAACGGAAGAGTAGAATTTGTTTTAGTTTGCAGAAACAAGACCGCATCCCTAGCTTAAAATTTTTTACAAAATAGAAATGAATCCATATTCCCAAAAACGCGTCATTTTTATCATTACTTTGATTATATGACGAACTGACGTACAGATCAGCCAAAAAGGCAATAATTGTGTTGAAATTTCAATAATAAACTAACTGATGTTGACTTGGAACCGGACATATTTGAAAACTTCCTTTGAAAATTTATCTCGACATAGCAAAATAATTGAAAGATTTTGTTTGCGTTGAACGAACCAATAGGATGTCTTTTTATCTGAAAAGGAGTATCGATGCGCCATCAAATGTTTGCATCCGTTTTTCAATACTCAGGTTAATAACGAAAATCGTAAAAATAATGCAAATAATATTACGACAAAGGAAAGGAGGGTAAATCCTCTTCTGTTTTGCCGAAAAGAAAGAGAGAATCGATTAACCTGCTTCCAAACCTTTCCCTCCCCCCCTTCTTTTAATGCGCCGTTTCTCCTTGCGTCCATCGTTTGGAGTGGACACGGGATACCACAAAGTAATAAACGATCCTTTCTCAAAAAATAAAAAATAGGGAGGGAAGAGGAAGGTAGATAGAAAAGAGACCTTTTTGCCTCCCGCTAAAAAAAACCAAAGACTATACAATCCCCTCCTATTATTATTATTATTATCTGAAATCGGAATCCAAACACATCGGAGATCGGCGTAACAAGGCAATTTTCCTTTATTTTTTCCCTTCCTTGCTATCTTGTTTTTCTCCTCATCCCCATCTTTCCCAATTAGTCCCTAGTCCGACTTGTCCCTCCTTCTCTCCCTCCATCTTCTCTCTCCCTCTCCTCCCACGCATTCTCCTCTTCTTACCTCTCTCCCTTGTCGCTGGACGAAAAAGGGATTTGATCCCCGCCGTATTTCCGATATATTGATGGCGGAGGACCGCAGGAAGATAAAAATAAATAAAGCGCGTAAAGCTGGAAGGGAATTGGACGAACGTGGGAGGAAAAGGCCCAGACGGGGGATGGGTTTCGGAGAACGTCAGGAAAAAGGTTTTATTTCCTCTCGTTGCTGCTTTTGTTTGTTTTATTCCACTCAAACAAGTACATACCGACTCGAATGTAAAACTTATTATTATTTTCTTCATCCTCGTCCATTTTGAAAGTGGAAAATCCGGATATGTGGGAAACGTTTCGGGAAAGGTTAAGTTCGGGAGACTGCAGAGAAAAAAAAACTTGTTTTTCAGTCGCCCGAAAGTCACTCTTCCAAAAATAAACATCAAAACCAATCTTCAGGCCTTTACGCGCATAGACGCGGATATTATTTATTTAGTTCCTCGTTGTATGGGTGACTGTTCTAAAAAATAATAATAGATAGTTATATCCGATGCAGTCGTCTCAATTACTACACGTTCTCCAAAATGGTTTTCAATCAATGTTGTAATGATTGGCTTTATATTAATGTTGAATTTTGATTTTAAATTCAGGACGCGTTTGGTATTACGAGTCTAAAGCTACGTAACATCATCATTCTTAATATTTTCAAAAAGTAACAGATAGAGGATTGATTTCACAGATTTCAGCCAAAGTGCCTGTGTCAACCTTCCAATTAAGAGAAGCAGTTTATACTATGTTAACATGGTTAAATCGTTTCCGAACGGAGTATTTGGCGAACATGTGTGTTTGAGGGAGAAAATGGTCGAAATAACTGTTTTTCTGCGGAGTAAAAGTCGATCTTCTCCATCGAAGTTTTTCCTTCCTTCCTTATTTTTTTCTCTCATTTCAAATTCCGTTATCTCCCACCTATCTTCCTCTTTTAACTCTTTTCTATTTCTTACATCAGTTTCAACTTACAGTTTCTCCTAAACACCAATCTGCCTTATTTTCACATTCACCTTTTACGCACCTGAGTAATTTATAGAATATTTTTATCTTTGTTTAAAACCAGCTAATATCATTTAAAAGTCTTATTCTCATAATTTGCTCGTAATATTTGCGTAACACCATATCAATCATTAATTACCATGAAAATTTGATTGAAACGCTTCTTTTTTTCTTTCATTAATTCCATCGGCCTATTTCTTTCTTCTCTTTACGTTTTTCTTTTTTTTACGTTTTTCCTCCGACGTCCACTATTGTTCTTTTACGTTTCTAAGGTTTTTGCAGGTTTTTTACACCCTCCCTCCCTTCCATTCGTGGATGTTTTCCTGCGTGGTTTTTATAGGTTGGCCATGTCGGTTCTTTCCTCGGTTTTTACCGCAAATACTTCGTCTTTTTTTTTAGAAGTTTCCGAATTTGTAATTAGTTTCAGGTTTTTATTTTTCTGTGGATGTGTTTGTATGTGCACATGTATATATATAATCATCGTTATTTTTTATTTTCCTTTGTAATTATTAGTGTAGGGTTAAATGTAAGAAGGGACTATATAATCTCAATTTCGCCCTCAATAAAGTTGTTTGTCTGTGTGTCTCCTTCATCCTCGTAATTTCCATTTTAAGAAGGTCATATAGCCATGAAAGTTTAATCTCCCCTCAGTATTTTCTCTCTCATTTCTCCCCTTCCCATTCTCTTTCTCCCATTTTCTCCCCGATTCTCTTTCTCTTTGCCTCTCTTCTCTTCCCCTCATCTTCCACGCACACCTCTCCTTCTCCCCTCGAATGGAATTTTCCACAAATCCCTTGTTATACTTGATGGATATGTTAATCCCTGAGGATTTGTGGCGTGGCACCGTTTTTGACACTTGAAGATTTCGCGGAACATGATAAGTGGGCGACGTTATCTCCACGAAAGCTCGGCCTGACAGATTACTATTCCGGATATTTTATCAACCTACTTTCACTAAACTGATTTTTATCTCCATAAATTAAATGAAGACTATTTAGTCCTATCGTTTGTATCCTGAGTATCCCCGAAGCACCTTCTTTCGCTTGTTCTTGCTTCTTAATTCTTATTTATTTTAGGTAAATCGATTTGTTTTCGTATACCAGACGGTAAAATTAATTAAACTCGCTATCCATGCGTTCTCCTGCTGAAATAAAATTATACTTTTGGATTTAATAATGAGTAATTCGTTTTATCATTTTAGTGCATGAGTCCATAGAGCTATTCAAGTTAAGCTTTATTCAATTTTAAACATTTTCTATACTGCACATTAGAGGACTGATGGGGATAAGGAGACTAGTTAAATTTTTTAAGTTGTTTCTCATTTCAGGGACTTTTAGGATAATATTCCTCTCTGCTAAATGTACGAATACCGCGATTGTTTTGTTATTGGTGTATCTGAATTTATTTTCGTTTTTTCTTAAGATTTTCATTACAACTTAGACTGCGATATTAAAAATCCATCCAAGAGATAAAGCGGTATTGTAGCCTCAGTCAAATTATTTTAATGTTTAAATGAAATTAGATTTGCAAAGTAGAGAGAGCGTTTTCAAAAAGTGCCCAAAGTTTATTTAAAAGGCCCTGACGCGACGCTATCTCTGATCTTCAATCCAATATAAAAATTAAAGTTAATACTCTTGAGCCCCCTTTGTCTACAATATTATATTTTTGTGACTTGCCTTCAAGTATAACAAAAATTAAAACATGATAATTTGGTGGAATCTTGACAAAAGTTGAGAATTTTTCCGTGTTACGTAACAATCGTTTTGCTTCCATTTCGCCGTCGATTCTGTTCTCCGTTATCACTCTTCCGGGTTCCGTAATTGACTCTTAAAATTTCCCACTCTAAATGAATTTTGTTAATTGAATGTTAATTAAAACCCTTACATCTTCATCTCAATTATCTGGATCGATCCTGGGGTGAATAACTGTCAAAAGGACTCTTGTTTATTAACAGTTTTCTTGTTATCCCATTCTTAATTGCAATATAGAACTCAATTATCTTAGAGAGAGGACCAATTACTCCGTTAGTGAAGCATGGCAGGTTTTGAGAGAACAAAAACTATAATAATTGGCAGTGGTACCTCCTTTCAATTTTGCTCACATTTCCTTTGATTTAAAATTGAATTCACTCTTCAACATTTACTTCTGATGTCAGAGCGTTAAGATCTATAATGTTCGCATCCGTTTCGATGTACTTAATTTTTTCTTGTTTGTCCGGCATATTAAGTTTTAGTCTATAATTCGTATATTGGCCGGAATAGGGAGTCGCTTATAGAAATAATATTACCAGTAATTTATTTATAAAATATCACCTATGCGCAGAAGAGACATTGTTTAGATTATCATTTAATTTCTTTCCTTTGTTTAACTTATGTAAACTCGTAAAATTGAGTATAACGATCAATGTAGTTTATGTATTTTAATTACCGTCCCGTTAATTATCCGTGTGTTATTTTATTTGTCAAATAGTTATTTTGAAATCTACTTTAAGATTCCGGTTGTCATTTGATTATAGCATGAATTTTCTACAACAAACAAAATAATGGAATTCTATTTGTGGTGCACAAAACTGGATTCCGTTTCACAAATATGTAATAGATAGAGCCTATTAATAAATTCAAAAAAGGACTGCTGACATTAGGATTCAAATTTGCGCACTTAGCGTTGTATATGTATGATGGAGTAGAAATCTCTCTTGATTGGACCTCCGTCGTTCCCTATTATCCGAAACCACGGCCCTCAAGAGATGAGACTCTCGAACACGGCTCGAAGATGGGTAAACTCCCTTGTTAAACACAACCCGCTGCCCGATCGCTGAGCAATTGTTTTTGTCCACTCCTATTATTCCTTTTAATGAAGAAACCACCTCTTTCGCAGCTTTCTGAAAAGTGCGGTTTCCTAAACACTGCGGACAGAAAGAGGACTCTTAATTTTACGGGCAATCTCATCTCTTCCCCCGTCCACCTATGGATCCTTCCCCCACCAATCTCGTTGCTGCCCCTCCACCCTCTTTTCCCTTCCCCCCCTCCCCCCCCCCACCCCAACCCCTCATTCCCTACTTCACTCTTGTCGCACTCGCTGCGAAGTTAATTCCAATTTCGACAGCACAAATGACGCAAGGTTTGATGGTAGCTGAGCGAGTGAAAGGAATAGGTAAAGCCTCCTTCAGGTTACGAGTGGGACAAAGGTGGAAAGGCGAGACCATTTAGCCTTAAATTACATTATTAGTGCTCTTAAGTGGCCTATCGCCCCCTCCTCCCCCTTCTCCATCTCTTTGACCGCTCGTCTTTTCATGTCGGGCGATATTACCACGCACTAAGTCATGTGAAGGGGTTTCTAATCGTTGGTTCGTTTTGATGGATTATTCAAAGATCGATTTGAAACGATCGAACAATAGAAGTTGTTGTTTATTTTAAAACACTGATGGTTTTTTACCTCGAATCGTTTTTTAATACTTATCCGGTAACATAAAATATTTTACGGATGAATTATGACGATTTGTAATTGGGTAAAATGTCTGTATGAATATCAAATGTAGTTTTAGAGTTACTTAGCAGTGTCTTTTTATTTGAAATTGGTACTGATATTGAAAAATCGATACTTTAGGACATAATGCGAAAAATTACAGTAATAGAAATAAATCACAAAACCAAGTTGTTGAAGTTACATAGATATTTTTTGTAATTATGATTATTAAATTCCAAAGTTATCTTTAGTTTAATAAAGGGAAAATTAAGAAAAAATAAAGTACAAAGATTAATTTCTTCCGTACATGTATTGCAAGGTTAAGCAACGATAAAGTGATGTAAAATATGAATGTCTCCACACATTTGTGAATACATACGTACACCAATGCATATCCTATGATATCACTGTTCAAGAGCAAGCACTTAAAAATTGAAATTTTGAAAAAATTAATACTTACCTTAGATTTATCCAATATCAATACACAAGGTCGTGATTTAAACTACCTAAGATGAACGATAATTTCAAAAAATGATAAAAGTATTTCTTTTAAGCCTTCCTAATTCAACAATCAACCAAAGATATTTTCTCGTTCCGTGAATATTTTTAATGAAAGTAGCACAAAATATGATCATTCGACCATGACATAAGTGTCGAAGGAACGAAAAATAAAATATTTAAAAGGAAATTAAGCGGAAAATAAGCCATCGGAAAGAGGGACATCCGACAGCTGTTGAAACTGTTTTTTTTTTCGCTCCAAAGATGCTTGATCCTTTGGTTATTGTCATGCCAAAACGTAACCTCTTTCTTATCCCCGAAAGAAAAAATTATCCTTTTGAAGTTATTCTCGTCGGTTGATTGATGACACTTAAAGATGTCTTGATATTTGTGTCTCCGACGACCCCGTTGCTTTCCTTCAAAACTTTATAATCAATTTCTCCTCTTATTCCTTAATCAACTCCTCCCTCTTTTATACTCATCCTTTATTTCCCTTCACTGATAATTCAATGCTTTTAATCCGTCTCATCTCTACTTTATCTCCTATTATTCGACTAACTTGCCCTTTTTCCTTCCCTTTCTTCTTTATGCCATTTTTTTGTTTCATGTTTCATATATTTCTTTTGAAAATTGATACCTTTTATTTCAATGATGAAAGGAACTTTTGGGCTCTATTTTCAGAACACGCATATTCCATTTCTTCATGGTATTATTCACAAATTTAAAATAAAATAAGGCTCAGTAACCTTCAGTTTCGATGGACATAATAATCTTGTCGCTGATTAAATTGCGTGTACAGGTCTAGCGTCTCAAATTATTTGGTGAATAAGGGATGTAAGGAACAAAACAAATTAAAATTTACCCACGCAAATTGTTAAGTTTAAGGATAAGATTTTATTTTAGTGATATACGCAGTTTTCCAACAGACTATAATTACATTAGTGATAGAGAGGACTATTTTTTAAGTAAAGTAGGTAAAATAGGAACGTTTAGTATTTTTAAAGGTGAGAAAAATAAGTTAAATAATAAGGGATTCGGGGCATTTATATCGGAGTAAAGAGGGTAAAATTGAATACTGTTCTTTATTTTCATAAGCGTCTGGTTCACAGACTTTTTAGGATTTCGGGAGCTGTTATAATATTTTAATCATTTCGCATTTATTAGAATTGTTGATTTTGCATTAAAAATGACTTTAATCGTTTGTTTAACCATTATCTACTGGATTATTATCTTTCCATGTCCACCAAGGAAGACCAAAACTCACCAAATTTTATAAGTTTACAGTTTCTAACTCTTGTTTACTGTTTCATCGTTTATCTCCGTCTCTTTACCTCTCTCTTTCTCTCTCTCTCTCTCTCCTCTATTTATATTTCTCCCTCTCCATCTCCTTCCCCCTCTCCCACTCCTCATCCTGTTGAGCGGCTGCTTCCCGTCGTCCCTTTCGCCCTAAGGACTCGATTAACCCGCTCAGGAGATCGAAAATCTGGGCTTTGGAAAAGAATACCTGTCCTTCCTCAACTTCCTGGGTTGATGGCAACGCTTCAGTTGAAAGGAAAAAAGCCATTTAAAAAAAAGTTTCACACTTTATCCGTGATCCAGAAAACGAGTGATATCTGGAACACCCTCTCCGTTTCATTTATTTTTACTTTCTCATATGCGAAGTATACTGAGAAAGTATTGCAATCGCGAAAAATATCGACCTCGAGATTTTGACGGAAATATACGTTTTAGGTGTACCTGAGTCCGAAAAAGTGGCTTTCGCAATGCCGTCTGTCTGTATGTTTTTGGCTCTAGAGCCTAAACGGTAGAGCGAAAATGAATGAAATATCCTACTTAGGCATTTTATCATACAGAATAGAAGCTATGAAGAAATGTTTGACTTTGCTTAATAATTAAGGGAAGTTTATTCTACGCATTTTTAACAACAATTTGATTTTCTTAAAAACGGCTCTCACGACATTGATTAAATTTCGTATGGTTACTTGAGTTTACGTCTTCAATAATACCAAATAGTTCATATTTCTCAAAAAATGAATAAAAGGCTAGTTTATTCCAGGCAACTTTAACAATAATTTCATTTTCTCTAAAACGGCTTTAAGGATTTTCATAAAATTTCATACCGTTACCTAAGTGTACGTCTGCAATAATACTACATACTTGATATTTCTCAAAAAAAATTAATATAAGGCTAGTTTATTCTTGGGCACCTTTAACAAAAATTGGATTTCGCTCATACGATTTTCATTTTCTAAAGATAACTACCTAAACGACGCATCAGTATATGAGAAAGTTTGTACAATGTATGTTGTACCGATTTTTTAAATTTTGTCTAGAAAATGGTTCGATTTATGACTTGTTTCGACGAAGATGCTAAAAAAATTGCCGAATGCGTTGTTGCGAACGAATTTCTATGGGCTACGTGAGCTATTTTTATCGGTGCATATCCCAGATATAGACGTTAACGTGGAAATATAATAATCTACTCGTCCCATTCATCATCTTACTTTTGTATTTATTCGTATCAGGTCAGTCTGTAACGACGTTTACTTTAAATCTATAACATAAAATTGTGAGAGCATCTTCATTGACAAATGTTTCGCATCGCATCCTGTATTATTCCAGTGACTATCAAAATTTCGTCCGTTTTAATTTTTCGTATTTCTGGCAAAGGACTTGGAAAGGTTTTCTTGTTGGTGAATTTGACTGCTGAGCGAGAAAAATTTTAATATTTATTAAAATGCGCCAGTTTTACTCTGCTTAATTTTGATACGGTTATTAAAACTTTGTTGAATTTTAACGCTATAACTTCGCGATGGAGAACGCAATTTAACGTTGAGTCCATATTAATGATTCTGTTGATGGTTATGAAGGATCCGATTTAGGAATGTGGATCAGTAATTCATATTATTAACACTGAGTTACGACGTTGAAATAGTTGATTTATTACTATATGGAGTTTTAGAAATGTTATGTTTCTCAATGATCTGATGATAATTTCTTTCCCTTCATTTAGATAAGATGAATAATAGCCTGGAAATTTGATATGAACCATCTCCATAGAAATGCTGATGAAACTGCCTCGCTACATTTCTTTTAATTGGCCTTATAATTTTTATTTATCGCAATTTATGGAACTCTTTAATAGAGTTCTCGTGATACGCAATTTCGGTGAAAAAATATATACAACCAATTTAAAAAATCTGCTATCTGCCTGATAATTGAGAACAATTTCGTAAAGTTCACGGAAGGAAACTCTTTTTTATGCATTTATTGATGGAATTTATTGGTGATCACTCCGGCAGACTTTTTTTTAAATGAGACGTTATAAAAAATGAAGAAATATATTCGAAAGAAGAAAGAGGAGATTGTCGCGAAATGAGGAAAAAAAGCAATGGGGAGGGAGTTTGGTTCGGATTCCCAGCTAAACGTATACCTTGATTCTCGTGGACTTGAAAAGAGCTTAAAGGAGAACTCTCGGAATGGGCGCTCTGATTGGCGATCTCAATTCTACAAACGGGAAACTTTTATGTGACTAAATTCTTGTATCTTTAACGCCTACGGAATGATACTGGAGAAGATAAATTTTGGATTTTCATTGCATGTTCACTTTATTAATATCATTATCTCATTCACACCTTTATTTGTCGCTGCTATCATAGTTTCTTAAGTTTGCCGAAGAACTGTGATAAGAATAATCATTCTTTTCTAGGAGGAAGGGCCATTCTATTGGATCACTTTGGCGAAAAGGGCTGAAAATTGAATATTTTTATTACTAAATTATGAATAAACAAAAATGGTTTTTTCAATTAAAATAAAACTGTGCTAAATTATGCTGATAGTCGAAATTGAATAGCTCTGTATTGATGGAAGCATGGATCCATATTCAAATCATTTTTACTTACATTTTTAAAGGTGCTAATTCCACACCTTGCGAGCGTTTCTTCCTTATATAAAGAATGACTGGTAACTAAATACCTGGTACACAAATGCCCCTCAATATTTACAGGTTTTATGTTCGCGGTTTAACTTATTTGCGCATAAATTATCGTAGTAACTTTCAGTGTTCGCGGAAGGCAAATTTGACTCATCATCGTTCGCCTTTCGTTCGCCAAAGCTCATGAGACGCACCTTCAAACATAATTATTTAAGGCTATTTGGAATTATCTCAGATTTGTTTTATTTTATGGAATCTTTCTTTATTCATTTTTTATGTACACTCCAGTTCAAAATCAAACTCCATGAGTAGATATTCTACTAAAAACCGGTAAAAGAATATTGGTCGAACTAATAATACATACATATTTCTTATTTTTCTCAAAAAATAGAACAGCTCATACTAGCTCAGGTCTGGCCTATTGATGAAAACGAAACTTATTATGCTTATATTTCCAGACATTAATTCATCTCAGCTTGAAAGTTATTTCTTTTTGTTTAAAAGCTTTCCTCATCTCGTCTATTTCCCATCGCCACCTTCATAGTTGCAGTTCTGTTCCGAACCTCTTAGTAAAGAGAGGATTTTCTAAATGGCTTTTAAAAATATCTATTATCCGAAGGGTAAGACGGAGGTGGAAGAACACTTTGGGTTCGAAAGTCCACCAAATGGGATACTTGCGTGCGGGTGTGAGCTAGAGTGACTGGGCGTGGAGATGAGTTATAAGTAACAGGAAGATGATACTTAACTCGCTTTAATCTCTCGGAGTTGGTTTGCTCACGGCTTACCATTAACGGTCGAAGGATATTTGTAAATCTTCCGCCCTCTTCCGCTCTCGAGTAATAAAGAGTACGAGAATGAGGAGGGGCATAGGTCAATGAGGAAGAGAAGGAGCGAGAAAACAAAGGAAAAACGGAGAGGATATTTAAAAAAATTAATTGATTAAATTTCTTTGGAACAAATTTGCTCTGAACTACGGTTAAAAAAAGAAATAAAAACTTTTTAAAGAATATATTTATGAAAGCGTGAAGTGAAACGATAAATACGTGAAACTCACATAAAACAGAAAAAAGAATGAAACAAACAAAATATGTTCAAAATTGTCTACATATTTTTGAAACGCTAATAATATTCGAATCATATCGATTATTTCCTTTATCTCTAGAATTCTGAATCGAATAAAAATAGATCTGTCAGTACACAAGTGACTAGTAACGAACCAATTATTCACAGAACATATGTTTTCAGAACCAAATGATACGGAAAACCAAGCGATTACTTAACCGAAATCAACTCTCTGTTGAATCCCAAATCTACTGAACTCGAATGCCCAAACATGAGGTATTCAACCAAGTGGACAGGCCGCACAATCTCAGTTATGTAAAGCATTCGTCCGGTCCCCAAAATCTCTGTCGGATAAAGACCGCCGTCCAACGAAGACCTTTTCGCCTTTCACTCTCTCCCTTAATCTATTCTGTTTATCTCTCCTTCCCTTATCTCCGGCGAAGGGTGAGATTCATTTTATTCTCTCTCTCCACAAGTCTCCGCTGGGACGGAGGAGGTTAGTCCCACCGTTCGAGAGACCCTTCCGCACTCAGAACGATACGGGTAAAATTAATTAGCAGAGAGGCAAATTTAGGACCATGTTCATTTGAAGCCGACGAGCAAACACCACTTGAGGTGTTTACCCTCTTGGCGAAAGCGGATGCAGGTGAAAGCATTTAACAAACCCTCCTGACTTGATTACTGCCGGAGCAAATGTTGACACAGCGGGTTTCGTGGGGAGTTTATCTATTAAGGATATTCATGTTTTTTTCTTTTAAAAAAAAGTCGGACCTGTATCATTTAAAGCTTAGGGCTGCATAAGTGATTTTAAATTTAACTGTGAGTATTCTCCGCTGGTCAAATCACTGTATTATTTCCAAACGTCGCCACTTAAAGGTCTTCAGAAGTCGGTGTTTGACGAAATCGTATTTATCTTTATGGACGCCGAAATTTTGAAATTTGCGTACATAATTTACAATTAATAAAGTTTTTCAAAAAAACTTGAAAAAATAAGTGTGGTGAGCAAATTTGTTCGATTTTTAAATCCATTTTGGGAAGACCAAAGTTTAGTGGCAGATTAAAAATAGAATGCCTGGGACTGTTAAAAGAACAGGGCTACCACCAATTTTTTTTCTAAATCCTGTTACCGACATCGAAATATCCTGTAAAATCCTGTAATATGTAATATCTTGGTTTTTTTATACAAAGTGTACAAATTTATGCTTTCAATATTTTCAGCATCTGCATCGCATATTTTATGTAAAATTATTTACAACTGTTTATGCATAGCTCTGTAACTTAAATGTAATCATGTTTTTTATGAAATTTACCTTACATTACAAATCAACTGTATAGGCATTGAAAGTTTTCAAAAATGTATTCAAGTTTTAAATAGACAGTAAATAGCACAAATGCATTGAAAACAATAACTAACCATACACCTAGTTTAAAGGACAGGCTTTAGATTAGGAAATCTGTTAAAATAATTTTCACTTTTAATATCAATATAATGGTGCAACAAAATTAGACATAATGAAAAAAATTTCTACTGATTTCGCGGTCTCGCTTCAGATTTATTATTCAACCGATGTTGCCGTAAAATATCAAAATCAAAATTTTGGAAGTGCGGGCATTACAGAATTTCATTTTTTTCGAATATTTAGCTTTAAAAACGGGGTTGCGGGCATTACTCGAGTAAATACGGTAATACCGCGCGTAACGTGAAACAAAAAATTTATGAATTTATGATAAATAGAGTAGAAAAACTGCAGAATTTTGACATCGCAACATCACAGTTACATACAAAACTGAGGAGATCGCGTTACCCGAAACTTCCGTATGACTTAATTTCTCTAATTGTAAGAAGTAACTATGTTGTAGTTTCAAGTAACCGAAACAATAACATATTTGGCCATAAAGTATCGCTATTTATTAAAAATGTACGTAGCTGGAGGATAATAAAACGTGGTAATATCCTTCCCTTGCTTATGACGTAAAATATACCGCGGCACAACAAAGACTTTATCTCGGCGCGCCGGTTGCAGAGCTCTGCCATATCAGCGCAATATGAGAAGCACACCTACGAATATCTCAACGCAAAATTTTAATGACATAAAATAATTACATGAATCAATTTGTCAGTATTGTATCATTTATAGTTTACGAGAAATTTAAAGGTTAACTTTGTCTTGGACTTGTCAAACCGCGTCTTAGCGAAATCGCGTCTTGTAAATTCACGCTATGTTAGGTTTTACGGTATAGATATGCCTTAGGTTGCCGATCCAGTTCAACAGCTAGTTTTTGCGTTCAGTCTCACAATAAGTTCTAGTTTTCGCGCTGCACCCCAAGTATATTACGATACGTACCTAGGTACTTACGGAACAATTTCATCGAATGTATTCGTATTATTCGTATATAAATATTAATAATTTCGGAATTTCTTAGTAGTCTACGTATTTTTTACGCGAAAATCTCAGATAAATACAGAATTTTTCCTTATAAATATCCGTGAATCACGGAAATGTCTGTTTTTCGTTAAAAAACATCTGTGAAAACGGATAAAATCCGTGAAAACGGCAGCCCTGAACTAGCATTGAACGAGAAAATAAAATCATGCAAAGACATACAATCTATTGTATGCGGAATAATTGTATGTTTTCCCTGTGAATTTTATACTAAATCTTCTGAACAGAGAATTAAGCAAACACTAATATTATGCTTTAAGATTTAAACTAAAATCTGAAGACACTGCAATAAAAAGAATAAAATTTATTTTGAAAATTCAATTCAGCGAGCTAACCTCAGAATCATATTTACGTTTTATAGGTCTGGATATTTGCTACCCTTGCGAGTCTTAAGTTTCTAAATCATCTCAGTGGTTAATTAAGGATATATAAATTAATAATAATTCGATGAATTAGAATGGATTTTTGAAATGTAATGCTTTGCACGTTGGAAATGCTTAAGCATGCATGAACCGTCCATTTGGAACTGAAGCATATTAGGCTACTGAGAATATCAACAAACCAGGGAGTTTGCTTACTAGCATGATTTCAAGTGAGGCATCCTTCGTATGTTTACGACGAAATGATAGCATAACCACCCTCCGAGAACTCTCGTGATAATTGTATGTCGTCTTCGCTTTGGAAGACAATAGCCTCTGCGCGTTTTGTTTGTTCCAATTATGTTAATTAATAATTAGGAAGTAACGAACAAAATTATTTTCTTTGGTCATTAGTGTATTTCTACATTACCACTATCCTTCGATTTGAATTAGAAAGGGAAAATGCGACCCATCACTAACATAAGGCTCAACACGGTGAATTTACGTGAAATAATTTCAAATAAAAATAACTCCATATGCGTTTGTCTTCGCGTGATCAATTTAAATGTTACAGTTCTCTCAATAAAACGGTTTTTCCTAAACTTTGCATAACTCCTCAGACGTGGAAAATTTAGGATATCCTTTTCTCTAAATACTGATATCTTTCGAATTAAATGAGTAGAGAGAGATGACTGATTCATGAAGTAACCCGGAGAAAGGAACGGATCCATAAAATTCGAAGGAGGGAAGCAATCCGCTACTGTCGGCGACTTTTTTTTCCCTGAAAATCCCTAACCCTGTCGAAATATATCTCTCCCTTACCCTATGGCCCTAACCTGCAGCCCAGAATCAAGGAATCTAAGAATGCATGAAATAGACTGCAGCGAGGAGATACAAGGGAGCGATCACTCCCACAGCCCTCTCCTTAGCACAGGGAATCGTTCTTTTTCTATGCTGAAACCATGCAGAGTAGCCAAAAGATAAAATACTCGTATATCTAGGCTTCGGTTTTTATCCGTGACAATTTTCCTATCGACCGTAACTTTGTTCGGGAAATACTGCGTCAGCAGCCGAGTCCTCCTTAAAAAAAAAAAAAAGAATCCTACTAATGACGATGAGATCCCCGATAAAAGAAATAATCTCGAACTCGACGTTTCTTCACTCTGAAAAATTACTTTGAGACGAAATAAAATTTCAATATTTTCCGCGACGTTCTTACAGACAATATAAAAATACACCTCTGCCGGACTCATCCATCAAAATTTCTCCGGATGGTTTTTTTTTATATCGAGGGAAGCGTAAGCCCTCTGGGACAACTAACAAAAACTCAATTCATTGCCCCTTTCGTGCAATTAAAGGGAGTAAGAATTTCAGGAAGGAAGAAAAAACTGCGTGGGAGCAGAGGAGGAATGGACGGTGGAAAGGGTGAGGAGCGGAAAGGGGGAAAAGAGACATGGAGGGAATAGAAAAGAGGAAAAGGGTCGAACGGAAGAGAGAGGAACATCCGAAAGAGAGCTCATTTTGCACCGATAGTATCGTCATGAAAGGAGAGAGTTCTCTTCTGCCTGGATGAATGAATAAAGGAAAATGAGGGTGATTGAGAAAATGAGCGGTGATAAATGCTATGGAAAGCTATCATCTCTCTCTCTCTCTCTCTCTCTCATAATTAATTTCATTCGGGAGGTTTATTATTTGGAAAAAAATAAATAATCGGTACTTTATCGACCGTAAGAATTTGCGAAAGTAGAGAGATAATTAGATTAAATTATATCTTCGAAAAAGAGTGTATGGATTAATTTTGTTTGGAAGCACCTTGGCAGGACATTAAATAACTCTCCATTGCCATTTTTTCTATTCGCTTGCCCGAATTCAGGTAATTTGTCGCCGTCTCTTTTCTCTGAGATTTATTTTAATGCGAAATAGAATCCATTTACGATAAAATATTTATCTAAACCGCCATTGGTGAAAATACCTCAAATACTGATTTACGGATAAACTTTTTCACAGCTGCTGTTTTTAATGATAAGATTTGCTGTGTTTTTGTTGTTTAAATGTAGAATTTATCCTGAAAATAATGTATGTTAAAAGTGGAAAATATTAATTCCTTTTGCAAAGAAACCACATAAAATGTGTTATCAAATATCAAAAATGCGGCTTATAGTTACTCCGAGAGAATATCTAAAACACTATGCAGATGCTTGTTCCTGGATATATGTAGGTTCTTGATAAATCATTACAAAAACTGTGAAATTGATGCATGGTCAGCTGCTGCTATTATTTTCTACATTTTACTCCCCGTAACTAACTTACAATTAGTCGACAAATAACGTCTGTAATATGTACAATAAATGTGAAACTCATAAAAATTCGTACTCAGAATAAAAACAGAAGCATAACAAATTACATTAGATCATTATTAATTAGTTATTTAAAAATTAAGTTTGCTTTAATATCCTTCATTACGAATATCCATTTTAATAAGCTTATATTTATAACTCCTTGACAATCAATTATACGTTTTCTTTTTGTTTCTTCCAGTCTCGATGATCAGCATAATTAATTGCTTGACTGTTCCAAAGTAATCCGAAACTGGATTCCACGCTGATAACATTATAATTCACTATAATCGCTATCAATTTTCTTAAAATGGTCCCCACATTGAGTACAGAGGATAATTAATTACAAGAAAAAAATATGAACTACGGTAGGATTTGGTAGATAATTCTCTCAGATACTTCACCAAAGTAGTACTCGCTTGCTACTCAACGAGTGCGTTTTGATAGATAATGATTTTACCTATTTCCCCTTTCTTTTCACGAACAACAGGAAGAAACGCAATAATCTCAACATTTCTCTCTGAGAAAATGAAGCCATGGACGTTTAAACTTTAAAAGGAAAATTATCCGGAGAAAGTTACTCGCGGAGAAGTAAATGTGGAACATCATTTCGCGTTTCGTTGGATGCGAGCGAATTATTTGTCGAAATTCTCAGACGCAATCATTCTCGACACATTTCCCTCTTAAAAATAACTCTTCTTTCAATCTGTCTTGGGCGAGATGGTTGAAACGGGAAACATCCGAACCAAACTTGATTTACAATGTAAGTTCGTGAAAGAAAAATTGGTTGGGTTAAAAAAGGGATGCTTAGCAGTATAAGGCTCGTATATCTTTTCTGGTGTGAGTGAAATATTCATAAGTCAATTTGAACAGTTTTTATAAGTGGATATATCCGAAACTCGTGAAAAGAGTTGAGAATTCCACTGAAGAAGATAAAAAAGGTAGTCGTTCCCATGAAGCGTACCAATTTTAACCTTGACAATCGGCATTTTTTTTATTTCATAAAAATCAAAGAGGCAACAATAAGCCGTACATAACCAGCAAGTTATTTGTATTGCAAATTAATATTTTGATAAGGAATTTAATAGCGAAGACAATTACCACAATAGTATCCTCATATAAAGTACGGATCATAGATCCGCTATGCGAAAGGCAAAATGTTGGAATATGGGAGAGATTAGAAATCGGGATAAAAATGTTTCCATGAACCAAGGTCTTTCACTAATTCTCATTGAGGAACTTCGCTCGGGCAGGTTGATACTAGCCCGGAGTTCACTAAGAAAACGTCCATCCATTAGTCTGTCCCGAAAGATCAAGCGTAGAATATTCGCCCCTTAAGTGAAAGACACGGATTCAATTTCTGGTCGTGAGAAAATTTTTCTCCTGATTTTCATTTTCCACGGTAGCATTCTTATATTTTGCTTAGTTTGTAGGATTTCGCAGGTCTAAAAATAAGATTACCACACACCGACAACTTTTCAGTTGCAACTTTCAATTACTATCTATTAATAATGAAAATTAATTGTATTTACCAGTCTCCTTGAAGAGACTAAACGCTTTACTCTGTAAGAAGTCCGAAAGATGTCTTATTTAGTTTCTTTCCTCCGTCTTTTGCAACAATACCCCCGACCTATTCTATATTCCGAACAAATTGAAAGCGAGTCGTATTTATCATAAAAAATGGATTCCGCCGAGAAACCCTAGATGGGAGCCCTTTCGATCAGAAATATAATATCGGAATACCGCTAGGGAAATGTGAAAAAAAATGAATGGAACCAAGAGAATCTCCCTGGGGGCGGGGGGTGAAAGGGGAACGGCACCGTCGTTCTCTTTTTAATGCCAAAAACTCCTATTGAGAGGTTTAGCTGAAATTTCGAGAAAAAAAAGCGATCTCATATCTCCTTTCCTTCCATGCCTTCCCCTTCTTCCTCTTTCTGATGTTTTCTCGCTTGATTATGGAGTACCAAAAGGCTATTCGGGTTTGGCCAACAGGTGGCATGGTTGAGGAAGCTAATAATCGACTGGCGCTGGATTGGCAGGGTCAGCAAAAAAGTCGAACTTTTGCGCCTGAGTTCAGGAAGGAGGTAAGGGGGAGCCGGACAAACCAGTCTTATTCAACGCGGAGAGAAACGGATAAAGAACTTAAAAGTTTGCATTTCGTGGAAAGGATTTTGAAAGCGCGAAAGCGATGTGAAGTATTTTTAAATTTTTTAGAGAGGGGTTTAAGATTCTACGTGACAGATCACGTCATGATATGTCCATAAAAAGGAAGCAAAGAGACTTTTCTTTGGTTAGACATTTTCTCGAAGTGCCGCGAAAGTTTTTACATACAGGGAGGAATAAAAGATCACCTAGATTATAAGAAAATATAGCGGATATTCGGAGAAAGAAAAATTTTTCTGCTAGAAAAAAAGACGTGTCGATAAATCAAAAAAACTTTAATTAATAAATGTTAAGACTTCCAAATAAATTAACTCTTAGTATTCCTTAAATAAACATGTATAAAGGAAATTTTTCTTAAAATCTTTGATTGGTTATAAAGAATTTCTCATCATATTCTGTAGATAACTATTGTCATCCTAATAATGGGAAATTTATGCATCGTATTTTACCATTTGTTGTCAAAAAATTAATTATAACTTATGATAAAGTATGGCTTTATTAGAAAATAATATTTACCAAAATTGGAAGCGCATTTTCGTAAAAACATTATGTATGATTTATGCTTTAGTGGAAGCCGTTAGGTGATAATTTAGCCATTGGTAAATCACTCACCAGTTTTGTGGCAGCCGGGCCTATCCCAGGTGTTGGTTGCGTGGATGGTGGTGGCGAGGAAGAGAAGAATGAAAGCGAGGTGACAGAGCTCCAGGCGAGCGCTCCTTCCACCATTCATAGTGAGGTTGGTGCTGGGTGAGTGGTGTTTGCTCATGTAGAAGGATAGAGGGTGGGGAAGGTCAACTCCAAATGCGACGGTCACTGCAACGCTTCGGTGTATCTGGTTCTGAAATTGAAAAACAATCGGCTTTACGGTCCTTCCGCTTAACCACTTGTGTTATAAGAGTGACGTCCATTTTGCTTTGCACCAAGGAACATTAAGTTGGCAACGAGCATTAATTTGCTATGACGCGTTTCTGATTAAAATTCAGGAAAAAAAGACAAGTGAAAACTTTTGTTTTTATCAAATCGCTGCAATCGTTTATGCAGCCTCGTCCATTAAATTGGCGTGACAATTGAAAATAGATAAAATTCAAGAAACCTGTCTTGTATTTTGGAAAGATAATATTCGCCCTGTGTTACGGTATTGACGAGATCATTAGAAGATCATTTTAACCTCAAATTTGCAGAAAAATAATATTCATTTATGTATGTCAGCCTTCAAGTTTCATGTCATTCTACGCATTGGACGAAAGGGATGAGATAAGTGAATAATCCGTTGGTGAAGGGGAATGGAAGGGATGAAATTCTATTTGATCATGAGCTCGAAAGCCAATATCCCCTAATTCCCGACGGCCTCACTCCATTTTCCCTAAACCCTCGCTCAAATCCTCCGAAATGTCTTTTTCGCCATTGTAATCCCACATTTTCGCCATTTTCAATTTTTTTCCCGGCCGGAGTAGGATTTCGAATAACGCTGCAATCCGCTCTTCCCTATGGAAATGTGCGGTGACATATTTGAAGGCAATTTAAATCGACGCTGATTTCGTGCTCCTCACTCTCATAGGTGTTGACTTGGAGACGTGGAATAGTTTGAATTTATTCGAACTAAGAGGATCTTTCTCACGTTATTTTCTTGAATTTAATTTTCCTTTCGCTGCTATTGTTTCTCGACATTGATCTGGAAAAAGATTATTTGTCGCGGTTAGAAAGAGATTAGAACAAGTGTGAACTTCGTGCGTTAATTTTATCTGCGAATTCTAACATCGTACTTAAGAGCTATGGTACATTTAATTTGCCTGAAAAAAGTTAATAAAAATGCAGTTTACGAAAGATAGATAGCTTGCAGTTGATGACTCGGAATTGTTTCGTGTGTACATGAAAAGTTATAATTATCGATTTAGCAAATACCGTATTAGTCCGAATATAAGGCGACCTCTTTTTTTCCCAATGAAAAAATCCAAAAAAGTAACTTCTTCATACTTAAGGACACGAATATAAGGCGACCACCACTTTCCTGAAAGACAAATTTTGAAAAAAACCTCGCCTTATATTCGGGCTAATACGGTAATTTAAAAAATATTTCTCGTCATATAGTAGGCGAAAAGGATAAAATAAAAAGTATTATTTTGCGGTCGAACTGTTCAGTTCCATAACAAAATAGTAATATCACTTTGGGTTTATTTTTCTTCTCCATTAAGCGGGTGGGTAATATAAAGCTCTGTCAATTTTCTGTTTAAAAACACAAACTTACTCCCTACTGTGCTGTTCTTCTAGAAAACCATTTTTCTCCATTTACCCTCTAAAAAGAATTTCTGAATGGAGTCTCGAATTACATCCAGATGCTTCTTTTCCCTGCCTCTGTCAATCCATAAATGCGAAGAAAATGGGGCTCCGTTTAATAACTGGAGATAAAGGATGAAATATTAAAAATACAGAAAGGAATTAAGAAATGAAAAAATGTTCAAATGTGCTTGAACGATAACCCTTATTTCAAAGACTAAATGCGTTTATAATCAGACAGAAGAAAAATAAATTTTATGTATGGTTAAAATGTATGATATAACGGTTACAAGTTTGCGAATTGAGTTGTTCTCAAATGAAACTGAGAGTTATCTGTTTTCAAAACAATTTTATTCCAAACTGGGCTAAATATAATTTTTATGAAATTTGTAAATTATTTTCCATATTGATTAATTAATATCGATAATGCCATATTAAGCTATTAAACTTCCAAAATAAATCTTTAAGTAAGAATAAATAATTTAATAGGATATGAACGAGATCACGTAAGGGTAAGCCTTTCTATGGCTTACTGAAGGTTGCCACCTCAGCTATTTTAGTCCAACATTGATTAAGAGAATGTATTATCAAATATAATGCGTTTCTCTCCTACAGAGGCATTTTGAAAAATTCATTTAACTCGTTCTTTTAAGAAGTAACTCGGTTTTCGGTTTTGTTATTTATAATTTTATATGAGAAGTTTTCTTGTAGAAATGACTCGGCTTTCATGGAAGATGAAGATGATTTTCCATCTAGAATTTTACGTAAAATAACAACAACATCCTCTCCAATTCTTTGTCTTTTCAATATTTAACTTTTTCCTCTTCCTGAGGATCTACACATCCGTCTACAAACTATATTCTCCGATTCCTAATCCTATCTCTTCCTTCGCTGAATTGTATTTCTTAAACGATATATATTTATAAACAATATATATTTATATCCACTTAATCCACTCGAACGCCTCTCACTTTTCCTTATGCGGATCACATCGCTTCTCTTTCGCTACTGCCTTCGCGGAAACAATGTATTCTTCCGCTTCATAGTTCTGATTCGTAACGGGCCTGCTCACTTAATTCGCATTCCGTCAAAGTATCGCCTCTTCATTTTCTAAGGAAACGAACCTAATATTTTATGAAAGGCTAAAGAAATTACCGGTGAATTTCCCAGGAAAACTCGAACTGAAATCCAAATTCGACTGTCGACTGCAAAACTTTCCATGCCTCGTAATAATCCTGCCAAATTTCAAGTCTGCAGCTCATCTAGAAGTGCCTTATAATTTTTTTTCCTAGTGTGGGGCAAAAATGGGGCAAACAGCCCCTAAAATTTGGAATTATTACAAGTTCGGATTTTTTTTCGGTTTTTAATAATATTCTTTAATCTTGCAAAGTTTCACGTATGTATCTCATCTAAAAGTGCCTAGTAATTTTTATCTTCTTATGGGGCAGAAATTCCCTTAAAATTCAGAATTTTTACAATTTCGGAGTTTTTCCGTAAACTATGCACCAAACTTAATCAACATGCCAAATTTCAAGTATCTAGCTTTCCGGGAAGTACCACATAATTTCGTCACCCAGAACTTCAGCTTTATATTATAGATACAGTCGAACTACTATAAATCGAACGTCTATAACTCGAATTTTCCATTACTCGAAATGAACTCATTTTACAGGACAAAATCTTTTTCGCGTTATTTTTCTTTCATAACTCGAATTTTCTATGAGACGAATATTTTTTTGTTTCCCTTGAGGTTCAACTTAAATAGTTTCCACTGCATTTCAGCCATAAATACTTTCAATCGGCAAATTATTAAAACATTTTTAAGTCGCACATCAAAAGAAATCGAGTTGTGCCAAAGACTTCCGGGCATTTCCACGCATCTAATGTGGGTTCATATCCACCCTCCTTTGGAAATTGGATGGACCCGTACGTCTCCGTGGCATATGGCGTCAGAGCACGATTTTTTTTACGAACGAGTTAAATGCGAACTTTACAACGCCTTGAAGAATCATCCCGTCGCCAATGATCTCGCGTCGAAGTCCTAATTTGGGAAGATTATACGACGTGTCACACGTGCTAATTGGATGGTTCCTCCATTCCGTGGAGGAAAACGTGAGAGATGCAACCTCTGCATGGAAATGGTTTTTTTTTTTTCGAGGAACGGGCAAGGACAGCGCTCTTCCCGAAGGAACCCGCTAACAGATCGTCGGGGGGGTTTCCGCTAATTACGACCGCCAACAGCGGCGATAATTAACGTGAAAGTTTGGCCGTTTGCTTTAGCGAAATGGGAAGGGTACGTCATTCTCTTTCCTGCAGTCCTCTCTATTCCAAATATCCTTTGGATTCCTCCCCGCTACCTTCTCTCACCCCCCCCCCCTCTCCCCTCGTCCCCCACCCGACTACGGGCATACGAATGGAGCAGAATGCATTCGGAATAGCTAACAAGAGAAATTTATTTTCCGATCGACAAAACTCTTCCTATACTACCTACAACTTCCTCCTCTCCGTCCTATAATTACCTCAACCTTGTCTGTACGCGAATATGCACCAAGGTTAATTGTCTCCTGGTTGTCGGAGTGCATTGCGACGCACGTGGGTCAGGCAAACCACGATTTGGCCTATTTTTAATCATTTAGAATATAAAACTACTATGTAAGAGTCTTAATGTCGGCGACATTCCATTAATTGAGCTTTTTCAAATTCGACAGGAAAGCTCATCAGAAAGAAGAAATTTTCTGAAGCGATTAGACGCATCTTCGTAAAACTCTTCCGGAAATCTGCAAGTAAAGATTTTTGGTACAACACGCCAGAGTCTTTAAAATGGCTTATTTGTTGCCTCTTTTGAAAAAAAATACAAGAATTATCCTTAAATTGAAGTCGTTGCATGATACATTTCACTATGTGAGCGACAGGACACCTACGCAAAAGATTATATCATAGCTTCATCGAGTTCCGCACCTATCTGAAGGCTAATGAATCTTCTCCGACCAATTACCACACTAAATCTTCGAAGCGTCAGTCTCTTTAGCTTCTTCGTTGTGATCAGATTAGGCTAAGAGAGCTCTCAGAAACGTGGATTCCACATTGAAGAGTTTTCCAGAGCCTTTCCTGGTTCGTAGGAACGCGAATTCGCGAGCATCGGTAGGAGATGGGTTTATTTGCCATCGGAGGCGATTCTTCGATGTTTTCCTGCTCCAAATTCCGCTTCGATTTTCCTTTTCGTTTTCCCTCTTTTAATTTTTCAAAAATATGGAACAAGCGCATCAGCTTTACTCTTATGAGAGCCTTGTCCACAAATTTGTCTGTTAATGGCCGAGATATAGACATTGCTTCGGTTAAGCTAACGTCCACTCTCTGGATGATTAATGAAGCTCAATTTGTTATACAGCAATTTTTGTAAATAAGCCGATGTCTGAGTAATGAGGTCAAACACGTTGTTAGTTTTTCACTTTAAAAGTTCTAAGAATCGTCATTGATTGAGATAGACTCTATTTGTAATGATATCCGTTGGTAAGGTCGTTGGAGTACTTATTAAATCAAAAAATAATTTATGTACATTGGTAGTTTGCGTAGTATTTAATCCAGAATAGCAACTAAAATGTGAAAAATAATATTGATAATAAGGTAAAAATAATATACGCTCGTGATGATGCCTACTCCAGAAGGAAGCATAGGATATCTAATGTTTTATATGTAGGGATATTACAAAATACCATAGTTATAAGAAAACATGTAACGTGAGAATATGATATCCTATCTTGATTCTCATGTTGCAGTTGTGGTCGGTTTATCAAAACTTACTGACCAGAGAGCTCAATCTTATGGTAGAGTAAGCTTTTCAAGTTAAAGGGTAAAAGGCAAACAAAGCGATTATCCTGCGGGTCTGGGTGTTCGCTTATGTGGTCAGCCCCAATCTTCTTAAAAACGCTAAACCTCTAAGCAAAACCCTATAATGATAATCTAGGAAGGAGATTCATAGGTGCGGGAAACGGATTGAAGTAGAAAATACCAGAAAAAGAATGTAAAAATGTATTCAGTGGAAACCACTATTGCAATCCTTTTGTCAAACCCTCGAATATTACACTATTTTTGATCGCATATGTATACATAATGATTTTCTTTGTGTGTACGCGCTATAATTGCATTTGTACTTATTTCCCCATCTCCTTAACCTTAACGGATCAGGTTTAAAGAAATCGCCATCTAAAATACTTGAAGAATAATTTTTTAATACGTTTTTTAATTTCGAATGTGCGAAGGATAAAGCATAGCACAATTTATGAACTAACTTGTATTGTTTTTACGCCCCACTCCAATAATGTAGAATTTATTTTTTTCTGCATGAATTATTTCCTATTCTAAAAATAAAATTATATAATAATTCCTCTGACGAATTTTGCAAGAGGTCTGCATCTAAGTCGATCATTCTAAAGCATTGCAAAAGATATACAATTTTTATCTTTAAGTGAATTTAATCCACAGATATTTAAATAGGTGTACAAGGTCTTTACGACGGTAGAAATAAACCCTTCCCTAAAATGCAAAAAATAAATTAAGGCTGAGAATTATTTGGTAAAATTTTCACTTAGTCTTCCAAAACATCCACATTTTCCGTTCAAAACATTGGAAAAATATGAAATCTATATTGTTAACCTTTGTCTTAACTGATTGAAAAACAAAACTTACTTTTAAATTTAGAAAACTTCAAATAAACGCCATGATTAAAAATGAAATTTTGATATCTCCTTCCAAAGAATAAGCGTAGATTAAAATCCTTTTCGCTATATTTTCTTTTTTAAGAGTTACAGAGAAGAAGTCATTCAAGTGAACCTTTTCCTCAAAGGATTGCCATCGCTCTTTTAAGTGGCGTATTTTCTGACGCGGAAGTCGTCGACGGCATTAAACAGTTTTCGGCAAAAGTTTCCGGAAACCGGATCGGTCGCGCCATCTCTCAGGGTGCTACGGAATATCGATAGAGTGTATAAAAAGCGGTCATCAGTTACCCTTTATTTCCGAATGGGTGATAAGCTCAGAAGTAAAGGTGTTTTCAGGTTGGCGGAGTTAGGTCGGCATCCGCAAAGAGTAGGTAGGATAAGGGGAAAAAAGGGATTTACTAAGAGAAGTTGAGAGAGAGAGAGAAAATGAGGAATTTAGAAGGTGGAGTTGAAGATGAAACAAAAGAAGATTCCAAGAAAGGAGCGATAAAGAAGGAGGCGGATCAGAAAAGTTGCGCAAGAGGAAAAAGGATGAAGGACTATTTTGAGAGAAAGCACTTAAGTGCTGACTTTAATTGAGAGAAACAGCGTACTAGCCAGAAAAGAAATATACATCGATCGAAGGAAAAATTTAGGCAAACGAAATAGAAAAGAAGACGTAGTAAATAAATCTGTAGTAAATAAATAAAGAAAAATACGTGAAAGTAGAATTTCACAGTATCGAAATTAATGAAACTTTTATCTAACAGCCTTCTTTACATGAAAATGCAAAACCGAGTAAATTGTTTTCAGTTCGATCCATATTTTTAAAATTGCTCGCAGGTACGGAAAATGATTTTATTAACTTTTTGTGTAGCATAAAAATACAAAATAAGGCGGACAAATTGATAAATTGGAAGATGAAGAGAAGGCTGAAAGGGAGTGTGATAATGGAAAAGAAAATGGCGGGATTTTTTAAAACTCTGCCATCTACTGTGCTACGTCCAATGTCCTGCCTATCTTCTCCTTAAGAAAGATCTCAAACTTTTAATGAAGCACTACTACGCAACTTTTTTCTCTGGGCAATCGATTAAATTTCTACCCTTTAAAAGTTTCACGATTATCTTTTAAAATAAGGTTTATAAATTTAACTGAATAACGCGATTCCAATTCTGCTAGGCAAAAACATCTTAAGTTAATATAGTTATAAAATAAAATTCGCAAATTAGTTAAGGCTGACGAGATAAAACGTGCGCCCTTCAGACGGCCAGGACCCCTTCAAGGTTATGCACACCGCAAACATAACTGTATAGTATGTTGCCGAAATATAAGGCGCTCTATCTGTTCCTTGCCGGTCTCTCTTGACAGGGTCGCTGTAGGAATTTGGTATTGCGATGGTTTTCGAGAGAAAACGATAGCCATTAGGAATTTCATACGCTGGAATTGTATATATTGTATCTATCTGTATAGATTAAAGTATGCATGATAAATGTAGAATTCGTGTACGACTAAAAATTGCTCCGATAAATGAAAATATTACTGCAAATCTTGATGGTTTTTATTGTTTTCCCATAGTCCCAGATATTGAGCACTTTATTAATTTATATACTATTACCTGATATTATTTAAAAGTTGCTTTGTATTTGGATAGCGAAGTAGTCTTATATTAAATTGTCGAAATTAAAATATATAAGTAAATAGCCGTGTGGACTCATAAATAACATGGATTTTTAATAAATTACACTTTGGTGATCACGGAAGATAATTTGTTAAAACATAAAATAAATACTTCTTAAAGGTAATATTATCGTAATAATGTTATCGATCTATCGTTGAAATTTAAAATTAACATTATCATTCGTCATGAAATGCCTAAATATTACTTTTTTATAAGGTTTAAATACGAGTGTAGGACGTATATTATTACCAAAAATCCTACCCTTCGATTAAAATGGGAAACAACTCGTAGATAGTTGAACCTTTCATCTTTCAACAGATAAAAGTTGCAAATTAAACTTCGGAAAATTTTTAATCCATTTCAAACCCTATCGAATGCCGTCACATTATCAATATCTCATTTAATCTTATTCCGAGACATAACGCAATAAAAGATGTACTGAGTTTATCGCAAATTCTCCGAACAAAAGAAGTTGAGGACGCACGCAATTGAATAATTTCGGTGCATTCATCTCTGCGCAAAAATAAAACACACTCGAAGTCGGATCGCTGTGCCGTGCAACAAAGCCAAAGCGAACTCTTTTCGTAGCACAAAAAATTAACTCAACTCTGCTGGAAATGTACAAAGACTCACCTCGGTGGAACAGAGCGTACTCAGGGATGAAAACAGCTCTCTAGCCTTCGGTCCCTCTTTTTCGTGGATGATGGACGCGTGAGGTTTCTCTAAAGACAGACCGTAGCGATGGTCTTTCCTTATAATCGCTAAGGCGTTCCCTTCTATCACGCCACTCGGCCTACTGGTCTTCTGGGCGAGGGAAGCGATATATGAGAGGGCGGGAGTGGGGGAGAGAGAGAGGGAGGAAGGGGTGTACGGAAGGGGAGGAAGAGGAGAGCGAGAGGAGGGATGGAGTTGTTGCGATGGGTGCAAGTCCGTGGTTGGTCGAGACCTTGCGTGTCCCTCTTCTCTCATTGGTCACCTAAAACTTTCGTGGGAGCCGCTCATTATGGGGGCGTTTCCATAGGGGATGACGTCAAGTTTTTTACTGTTCTTGTACCGTTTGGTGGTCTTTTTCTTGCCTTAATATTTGTCTTGTTTGGTAACTTTTTCCCCTCCCACGAACTCCCATTCATTGCTTTTCCCTCGACTGCATCTTGATCATTAAGGGTGGATAACTTCTGCTCCATTAACTAATCAATCTTTCCATATGCATTCATTTGCTCCAGGAATATACTCAGGCTTTAATTTATGCGCAGCGGTGCTTTAAGCTTTCAGCCTTTTGTGACGCTCTATGAACATTGAGGTTTTTTCCATAGACAGACTTGTAGAGATCTTCTCATTTGGAGAATTTTTTTTATTTGAAATTTCTCGATAATAGTGTTTTGCTTAAAATAGGGTGTTTTAAAATCTTCTTCGATTGTCTTTCGAACATAAGTACATCATAAATAATGTTCGATATTCCATAGGTTTATATCGTTTATATTAATGTCTCCCAATTATTTAAAAATTATATATATATATATAAAAGAGCATTTTTATGAATGAAAGGCGCAAACTGTATCCTAAGGAGATATTTGAATAATCACATCGTTTGAAATAAGTCACCGAAAACCGAATTCTGATACGTACATATACTATTTATTACAATTGAAAAATGTTTTACCGACGTAATTAATGACTTTAAGAGGAAAGAAAATAATGTACAATATTATCCATTATTTATTTTACAATAAATGGTAGAGATTCTTTTATTCAGATTAAATATTATACTGTATTATATTTTACATGATTTCATTTGAAGGAAGATGAATAAGACTACAAATTTTAACCCATTATATTACATAACATTACATTGTAAACATGAAATTGAGTAATGATCTTTAAGGAATCATGCACACTTGGTTTTTTGTCAAGTGTGTAAATGACTTGTGTAATCATCTATTACTTAGAATCATTACAACAAGTCATGGACAACTTTCGTTAACAGGAGCAGCTTACGAATTTGTTACCAATTTAAAATTGAAAATTTAAAACGACCTTCAGGATGAATTTCTTAAAAGGAAATAAAATTGCCCAATAATAGAGTAAATTACCTCAAATTTTAAAGAGAAAAACCTCTACACTAAACTACTTAGCAAAGGTTGGTTCAAGAAAGAGTATAATAGCAACAAACTTATTTGAATGAAACCATCAATAAACGTTGTTTCAATCAACTGCCGTTTGTCGCCAAGTCTTACAAAACAATGAAAAAGTTCTGTCGTGATTTTTCAATGAAGCAGACAAACGAATGAGATGATGACTGCACTGTGACCGGGAGAGAAAGATTTCTATTGTAGTGTTGGGCAACCTTTTCTGCATGGTGGGTCACATTGGTGGCAGTGAACCCTTCGGTGGGCCGCATTGGAAATAGCCAATGAATTATAGTTAAATCGTAAGTTATCTAGAGATTCTTAGACACCATATGCGTGGTAATCATGCTAGAATGAGCATTTTAGGGTTAATATCTCAATATTAAAAATCATGATGGAATTCAAGCTTAGAAATATCTTTGAGAAAAAAATCATAAACAACATTAAAAAGAACTTACTTGAATTGAGAAATATGTATTAAGAGGTCACAATTCAACACTATATATCTTAAGAGATTTTGCTACATGGAAAATAATATTTGGTAGTTAATTAAAATAAATTTTAAAAGTTTTGAGAACTGTGAAACGTGTTTAGAATTTTTCCTTCAAATATAAGAATCAAACAGCAAAACATTCCTTCGCAGATTGCTGCAGTATAACTGTCAATCCATTAGTCAACAGTTAGCATATATGTTAAATATTTTATATCTTTTATATATTTTATATATTTATTAAATTTGGCACCCCTAAAAATCCGGTGCCCCAAGCAGTCACTTGGTCTGTTTGTATTGTTGAGCCGGCCCTGATTGTAGCAGCATTTACAATAAGTCTTTCACTGTCTCTGCCTGCAAACTTTGGAATTCCCTTCCTTATAATATCTGCTCCACTAATAACTTACATAATTTCAAAAATAATTCCACAAACTTCATCGTCAGTAGCAAACGTACTTAGCTCACTTCTCTAAATCTATTTCCATATTCTCATCTTCACTTTGTTACTTTTGCTAACACTATTCTCCATTTCCTATAAATATCAACACTAATTTTACCTGTCCCATCTGCTGGGAAACGGTGTTAGACCAGCTCTCATGTACATTCCTTTTTCAATTTTGTCTGGTCTATTTTATTTATAAACTAGATTAAAAGTTAAAACATTTATTGTAAATACTCAATTGTTAATTGTTTACCGTGAGGTGGAAGAAGGGGTTACCTAGCCTCAACCTCGCTAGTCAAATTTTTAAATAAATAAATTATTTTTGTAGTATTTCATCAATTAAGTAGAAACTATTTTTTACGTTGTATACATGGTGTGTGTGTGTGTGTGTGTGTGTAATCTATCCAGATTTAAGTAATCCCAATTCTAAATTGTATTCGTACCGCATCGTCTAAATTTTAGAAAATATTCAAATAATGATAATTATACACATACACAGTCATGGATTTAGGGGGTGTGTGGTCTGCCCCTATGAGATAAATACCTAAAAGCAATTTAAAAGACGATTCTAAAAACATGGTTGATAACTATCTTTTTTAGGCATGATTTTTGGAAGTTTGTGATATTATTCATAATAAAAAACACTTAGTACTTTTCCACAAGATATGATTTATATTCACAACTGGTTTCATTGTGATACCAATTGTGAGTAAAAATTATATCTTGTGGAAAAGTATTAAGAGTGTTTTATTATGAATAACATGAATAAATTTTATAGAGGAAAAAAGCCTATCAAATTCTTTATAATTAACTTGCATATATATTTGCAATATAGTGGGTGAGTTTCTGAGATTGATGTTATTTGCAGCTCAATGTCTAAAAATATAACTCTTAGAAATAATTAATTCGTCTTTGAAATCCATATGTTGAGACTGTTAATGATTACATAAACAAAATATGTATGTAGAATAAAACAGTACCAGTAAAAGTGATTCTTTTTAAATGTTAATTTCCATCAATAGATTTCCATGATAAGACTTCCTTAGTTAAAAAGAAAATTGTAGAATGTGAATGTGAAGAAAAAAAAGTGGCAAGCAATTTCTCAGACAAATTAACTGTAGAGAGATACTTTGACCTGTCTCTATTGTGCTAGATAAATTTTGCACCTTTGATCATTTGATATTTTTAGCTCAGTTTTCAGGAATTTGGCCAGTAAAAGAGAATTAGAAGATACCGTATATACCTGAATATAAGACGACTCTGATTATAAGACGACCCCCCATTTTAAACTCCTAATAAAAGGAAAAAATTTATTATGCACACAATGACAGAAGTTTATTATACCATTGACTAATGAGCATTGAACCAATTGAAATAAGCAACTTTTATTGGAATTTTCAATTGAATATTTTGGAACATTAGAATCTCTCATGCAAATTATTTCTCATTAGCTCATTTTAATTGTTATTTTCACTTTTACTACTGGAGGAATCTCCAATAGCTGCAACATCTTCCTACTCCCACAGAATGTCATCTTCTGATCCATCCAAACTGTTGGAAACACAACACTTCTTAAATCCATGGACTATTCCTGCTGGTGAGATACTGTCCCATGCAGTTTTAATCCATTTTCCCAGTAGAGCCTCTGTTGGGTTTTCATTTTATGTGCTGGAGTCAGAGGGAATTCCCTGACAGCAATCATTCCCCATAAACGCGCCGTAGATGATCTTTAAAGGGCTTATTGATGACCACATCAAGCACTTGTAGTTGGGAGGTCAAGCCTCCTGGTATGATCACCAGATCTGTGTTGAGGTGTGATATTTTGGATTTCACATCATCCGTAAGATGTCCTCAAAAACCATCAAGAACTAGCATTGATCTAATCTTTAAAAGAGCACCAGGTCATTTATCCCACACTTCACTCAGACACTGAATCATCAAGTCACTAGTCATCCAGCCTTTTTCATTGCATCTTTAATTGATACCAGGTGGTAGTTTTTCTTTTGGTAGATTCTTCCTCTTGAATATTACGAAGGGTCACAATTTTGTCCCATCAGCTAATACCGATAACATTATTGTTACCCTTAGTTTTTCATTTCCAGTGGTTTTAACTATCACTGGCTTTGCCCCTTTGTTATCAACTGTAATGTTAGTTGGCATATACAGTTGCTTTCCTTCAAGTGTCTATCAACGACTGCTTTTAACTTCTTACAGGACCTACTATAAAGGCGACGTCAATGCAAGCGTTTATTTAGATTATCAATGTATAGAAGATAACAATAACACTTTTCTTTCATCTATTTGAAGATTTAATTGGCTTTAAATGAATCGGAGGCAACAATGAGAGTCTCCTTGGCAACACCCGGAATGAGTACGAAAAATCCGCAAAATTTCGAAAAAGAATGCGTATTTCTGAAAAATTCGATCGTGTAACGTGTAAACATCGTAAGAATAAGATAGTATAGATCTTTAGCCGTCGAATAAAGCAAAAAAGAAGAAAATCGGTCCGTATTTACGTATTTTAATGTATGAAGGAAAAAAACCTTGCACTCTGAAAAATCGAAAATCCCGTGTAAACCTATGGGAAAATATAATTGTCTCCTGTATTCGAACCCGGGACACTTTAACAAACGAAAATATTTTTCCAGGGACCTCATAGCCTGTAGAAACAAAACTCCGTTTACCGCATATCTTTACGACGAACGGTTCTCGAGAAATACGCCGATATAATTACGCGAGGCTTCATACGCACGCAGCTTCACTACGCGCATAATATATAGGATAAAACTCTAGAGTATTTGTATTCGAATCGAATATTTCGATTATAGCTATTCGATTCTTCCCATCTCCAGCTATCTCTGGCTTCGGTTCCTCTGCCAGTCAAACTATTACACGCCGCGCGATTATAAGACGACTGGCGATTTTTCGGTCATAAAAATTGGAACAAAACCTCGTCTTATATTCAGGTATATACGGTATTTGCATTTGTCATGTTTTCAATATCTTTGAGTATTTTGATTATGATGATTTAAACGTGAAGCACTCTGATCGGGTTTCATTTTTGACCATACTTTGGTGATATTTTCAATTGCAGCCTCTCCTTTCATCCAACTGCTGTTCGTGTTAATAGAATCTTCATATCCTGGCCAATCACCCTCAGGTGCCTCCTCAATATTATCATCCATTTTAATGTCACTTTACTCTTTAACTGATAACTAATATTACTTTTACTATAGTCACCTTTTTATGACTCAAATTATAGCGGCTTGTTTAGGCCAACAATACTTCTCTTGTTGCTGACAACCTAGGATGACACAATAATTGATCAATCAATTAAGCAATTTGATCACAAAATTGGTCTATTATGCTTTAATTCATACGTTTTATTTGCTAAAAGAAAATGTTTTCTTAATGTAAAATGTTTCTTATGGATCATATAGAGGAAATTGCAGCCTTGCCACCTGCACTGCCACAGTCGAGCGTGACAACGAAGCTCATTATATAATTTTGATTGGTGATTCTTAGCTAGCCTTCCCTTCACTGAAAATTATATTTAATTTCCAGTTTCCACTATTTTCACTCAATTTCTCAGTAAACAACATCTTACCCGGCATGTCATTCTGTGGAATGAAGATGCTGGATCTATAAAACACAATGTATTGTATTGCATTCCATACTGTTAAACCCTTTTAATTAGCTGATCGAGTAGATGCAATTATGATAATTTCCACAAAGTGAGATAAACTTTGGCTTTGCAGAAAATTTTTATTACTAATAATACAGAATTCATGAAATGAAAGAGGAAATTTGATGACAAAATTTCACTGCATCAAGAAGAAGGTTCAAGTCTGAAAAAGAAAGGTTTTTCAATAAAGAGAGGGATCATTAAGGAGATTTCACTGTACATAGTTTTGAGGAGCATTTTTATACAGTAGATCACTCATTGAACAGGATACATAAGAGCTATTCTGCAAGTGAAAATAATTTGAGTGGAACACCTCACACAGATGAACATCAAATATAATTCTTCTTATATAACTCTTTTCCCTAGAGGAATTATTACATATCAAGCTTTCAAGCTTACTTCATTTTTATAGATATTTTGAGTTATCAAAATCATCTATAATTAAACAGCCTTTAATACATTCTACATAACATAACTGACTGGACATAATTTCACGCTCTCTCTCTCTCTCTCCCTCCATTACTTTACAAGGAATGTTTTATTATTTTTAAATACAGAAAAATTATTTAAACACCCTTAAGCTAACATAAAATCATTACATTTTAAAAGGACGTATAACTGCAGCATATAATGTTATTTCTATAAAAAATTGAACATTTTCTAATCAAATTAGTAACACACAGCTCTCACTAAAGAAAAGCTCAATTTTATACACCAATACAACACATAACATTTTGATTCCATTCAATTTCCTATTCCATAAACAAAAATACACATATAATACATAATATCGAACAATGAGCATGATTAATCACAGAGTATTCATCATATATTAAATGTAAGGGATCACTAAAAACAAAAACATAGTCGTCATCTACTTAAATAGTAACACTCTCCAACACTCACATTTCCTTAACAGATTGGCACTAACTATAAAGTGGCTTTTTCATACTTGTGTAATTGTGAAACATCTTCTCTGCCAAGACTCATTTACACAAAATAAACATCAAACATTTATCTGCCAAAATTGTATCATTTGTGTCAGCTCTGACAATTACACTATATTAAAGACTCTCAGGTTATGAAACTTTTGTAGAAATGAATATAGTACAATAAAACAATACTCAGTATCACTCACTGTATTATATCTTATCGCATAATAATAAACTTTTCATAGAAAAAGTGTCTTAGTCTGCATTACAGCCATAGTATCATGTGCTGTAACAGTTGCCACACAAGCTTTTTGTTATGGTAACACATAACATAAAAACCCAACGACATTTTAATCACAATATTTGGAATTACCTATTGCATAGAAACTGTAATGGTAGAACTATAAAATTTTCATGAAATATTGTTAAGGTTATTACAACTTTTTCTGTTGAATTCAGCAGAATGTACCATAGAGTAAATATTGTAGTATTTCTTTATTTTTGTTAGCTATTCTGCAATTTGTTCCCACTATCTGAGCATATTGACTTCTTATAGTTACCAATAGTTCAAACTCTTTTTATCCAATATTTTGGTCAGGAATCAATATGAATCTAAGTTTGGTTAAAAGACAACCAAATTGTATTAGCTGCAAGTAATTACAGCATTCCCAAACTATATACAGAATTCAAGAATAAGCACTTACATATCAAAAATTGAAAAATTGAGTACTCATCTTGGGTATGACTATCAGATATACCTAAGATAAGTACAGGCAGACCGCGTCTTTCGTGGGGGTTACATTCCTGAAAACACCGTGAAAGATGAAATCGCGAAAGAGAAGTAATTAAGGCAATGGGAAATACAGGGTTTGGTTCCCATCCCAGCAAAAACGGATCATTTGTCCTCTGTATTGGTGACCGCAGAAAAATAGAGAAAGAGATGGAAAAATTAACTTCAATGAAAGTGAGACTCAAACAAGTTAAAAGAAGACAAAAAAAGTATCAGAAAATAAAGTCTTATTTAAGTTCCAATCGAGGAAAATAATTAAAGGAGGTTGCCTAACTTGCAGGGGCTAATTCCCCAAATACGGCAGACCGTGTCTTTCTTGGGAGTTACATTCCTGAAAAACTCCGCGAAACCCCACCAATAATAAATGATGCGCAAAACGCAAAGCTTAAGCGTTTGAACTATGTCAAACCTGAGGAAATAACCCAATGATCCTGAATCGGAAGGGCCAAGAGTCGAGTCTTTCCCCTTGGGACTTCCCTGTCGTAATAAAGACAGAAGGCTCCTGAACAGTGATGCCAGCTTATATTCTGTAACCTTTCACGTGCGAAGGGAGACAAAAGTGCGGGAGGATTGCATCCGAAAAATATATAAAAGTATATATACGACACGTACACATCTCATATATAGGTATACTTTAAAAAATAGATACACGTATCTATTTTTTTAAATTATGTAAATACTTTTACATATCAGAATAACATAACAATATTTTTCAGGCCTATGAGAGAAAACGCGATTCATTCCATATATAGAAAATTTCGCGCAGCCTTTTTCGTGATTTTTTCCGCGAAAGAGCGAAACATAAGACCACGAAAGACAAAACTGGTCGCAAAAGCGGAACCGCGAAAGATCGAAACACGTGAAAGATAAAGCCGCAAAAGACGAGGTCTGCCTGTAATTGATTTTTCAATTTTTGATACTTAATTGCTTGTCCTTGAATTTGTTTTTTGCCATTACACAAGTTCAACAATCCTCTAGTGAATTGTATAAAGAATGCATAGCATAGAAAACATTAATGGCCACAGTATTTTCTTATTTAGAATAAGAATGTATACAATCTAAATGCCCATTTATTTGGTTCTATTACGTGGCAAGACAACAGAATTTGGATGTCTTATTGCAACATTGCGCAATATTATGAAATAATGCCTATAATAAAATCTGCAAAACAAAAATTAAATATGAAGATAATACAGTGAACTACTCCTTAACTGGCATAAGCAGGACTGAGTGAATAGCTGGTTTATCAGGAGTAAAATTTTGGACTTTTGGACACAGGTCGAGCATCATTTGTCCGCAAATCCGAAAACCGAAATTATCCGAAATCTGAAATTTTTTGATGTGTCAACACCAAAGATCAGGAAAAATGGTCTGCTCTCATAAAGGTGCTATACTCAAAGGAATGTCGCTATAATGCTGCTACTGCCGGAAAAGTGCAAAACTATTTCGAAATAATACATGTAATAAATAATACATAAATAATGAAATGCATTCTATCTTACTTATTAACCACGTTTAAATCATTAAATCACGGTACAATTAAATCTTCAAATTTTTCGCCACATCGCTAAATGCAAAAAAAATTTGCTAGACAAAATTGTCTCTAAATCTAATGACAAAATAGCTAAATTGTCATCACTGGGTCTGACATGCTCAAAGAATTCTTTGTTGATGAACTTAAGTTACAATGTAACCTGACGTCTGACACCTCCTGCACTGTGTCATTCATCATAGCAGTTCGTAGTGGTTGGATCCTAACATACCATAAGACATTTGCAGTTATTTATCGTATTTGTGATAGTGAACATGTCAAAAAGACCATCATACTCTTATGGGTAACAGTATGAAAATAAAAAGGAAGCGAAATTCATGATCGTTAAGAAAGTTGAGTTATTTCAAAAACTTGATCATGGTGCATCTGTGAAGCAATTAAGTGAGGACTATGGCATGGGTATCAACACTGTGTACTCATACTGTGTATCGTGAATTGTTTACTGACTGTAGCAGTTATTCTAAAACTCTTTCATCCCATAAAAATTCACTAGGGAGATCTAATAAGGAGGAAATTAATGGCTCTATGGTAATTGTTCGTTTGTATTTTTTATTTTAATATAGCGTTATAATAAAACATTTAATAATTGTTCATTTGTATTCAAGCTGGTAAAAGGTAGCGTGAGTGGTATAGTGGTCATAATGTACAGGATACACTTATGCAAGAACGCTCTGCATACTAACTTAATGTGTAATATCCAAATACCGAAATTTTCCCAATTCCGAAATACTGTCTTTCCCAAGGATTTCAGATAAAGGGTGCTCGACCTGTACAAGAAATTTAAAAAACAGTACAGAATGAACAAAGCTACAGTAATGAACAATGAAAAATGACATCAGCCATAAAAATCTGCACTTTTTAATACTAAAATCACTCAGCATATAACACAATCCTACGGGGATAAAAATGCCAATACTGACAACAGCCAGAGGCAAGACAATAATTTGCAATTATTACCATTTCCTCACAATAATAAAAACTAATGCCATATAAAATTTCAAAACATTTATTCGTGCATAGAAACAGAAGGGGCTTCCAGAAAGAGGGCTGTTAGGCAGTTAAGTAATTTTCACTGCATTTCTGTAACAACAGATTTTTTTAATAATAGCAATAAAGCCAAAAAATTTATATGAGAAAAAGACAGCATTAGGAATATCATCACACCAGTAAGGAAATTTTCTGCACTTTACATAAGCTTTCAGAACTTCATGTTGATATTCATCTCATTAGTAAATAAATGAATTTGATGTTCTGTATTAATTCGATGGAACAATTGTTTTGCTAGTTTATTCTCGAACCCTAAAGTAATTAATAAGCTCATTTCTAAGGAGATATATCTCATAGGTTTCAAAATGGTATGCATGCATTATTTAGAATGAATGTAAATGTATGCATGTGTTTGTGAACGTATTCTGCCTTGCATTGTTTTTAACCAAATTTTAATAATTATGTGCACTATAATTAATGAATAAGAACACTAAAAAAGATATTACCATAGATATAAATTAACAAAATATCCCTATTTAGTGCAGAAGCTGCAAACAATTCAATACCAAAAATAGTGACATTACATCAACTTTATGCTATCATCAATATACATATTTCTCCTAGATAATAGGTGATTATTTGCAACATGAAATGCTTATTAGCAAAAAATTATGGCTGATGCACAAGCCATCACCGTTTGACCGCTTTCCATTTCTTTTCTTATATTATATAAAAATAAAACTTCTAAGTGGATTTAGAATCCAAGTTTTTCAATCTCACCTGTCTCAAATTCTTAACATACAATAACAGTGAATTCAAAAAGGAAAAATTTCCATTGATAACCCATCAACTTTTTATAGTGGAGAACAAAATATTAAATAATAATAACATAAAAGAAAAAACAATTATAAAACCCTGCTTTGGGATAGAAACAGCTATGTAACAAAAATATATGAGCACCATAACAATAATTTTGATATGATTTTTAAAATAATTAATTTAAAAATGGCAATAACTCTTGCAATCACAAAACTCCACCAGGCAATTAGGCCAGTCATAACTTCATCAAAGACTCGTACATAAACTTCTACATTCAATCACATATGTACATATATATATTTTCATTGAAAGCTATAAACTCATTTGAATACATACTTAATTCAAATGAATTTAAAGTTTTCAACATAAATTCACAAACTTTCTTTATTCAATAAGTGTTTTGGAATAAAACAATCACTAAAACTGCAGCAGCCATGACACTGAATGTTATAAGTTTTAACCCTTAGGAGGTCACGTGGATTTTGTAACGTAAGAGGTCACGCACAGTCATTTAGATCACGTTGGAAAATCAAGCATAATATCCAAGTTACCAATTGTTTTTCATTATTTTTTTATTTTCATAAGCAATTCGTTCATAGTATATTTTTTATTAATATAACTACATTTAATCGGTGGTTAAATTTACAACAAAATTTTCAAAATATCTTTACAAGGAACAGAATACTTTGTTGTATGTTAAATTAAATATAGTTTTAAATAAAAACTGAGCGTGAACTACAAAAATTGAGACTTAAATAATGATTTCTTAAATTTTATCGAGCTTAATCTTCATCATCTTCCTCTTCCTCATCTTGAATTTCGGAACAGCCGACACATGAAGTAGCCACATGCTCTCTGCAAATATTTTGTAGTCATAACGAAAGGTAAGCAAAAGTATTCGGTCCTTTATGCTGTGCACAACTAGCAGACAGAAACCAATGCACAATAGAAAAAATCCATATAAAAATGTGAAAAGCTGACATAAGTCAATATATAATGAATTCAAGGAAAGGTACTGAGAAGGCCTGGGATAAAAGTTAAATATAAGGTTATAAAATTTAAAAAACGAAAATGGTGTAGTCTAAAAGATTGCGTGTGACCTCTTAAAGGTTGAACAGGAACGATGTTGTAGAATATAAACATATAATTAAAGTTTCAGCAAAATAAAACCAAAACTTACCTCAGGAGTTGAGAGCTTTTATCGATATATATAAAGCTCTATAGATCTAATTAGGTATTATTTAAGTAGCTTTGATTTCATTTGAAAAATGTTTTGTAAAAATACAATAATATGTAATATAATATATACTGTTATATTCAAAATCTTTGGCCCAGCAGCGACAAGAAAAATATCACTGTTGTTATCAAGGCTAAAATCAATAAGTTCAAAAAACAAAGTGCTATGTTGATGCCTTGAACAGTGTGCCTTGAAATTTCTTTAAAATTTATCCATGCTATTTGGAGGTACATAGCTATTATTATGTACAAAATGTTTTGAGGTTTCTCGTTATATTGATCGCAGGTACTCATGTAACGCAGATCACTTAATAACTCTCGCTACAATCAAGCGTTATCGTTATCATGATTGCTGGATTCAGACCAGAGGCAATACATTTAATACTGTTTTTGGATGCTGGCCAACAAAAGCTAATCTGATTAATTATTTGACCAACGCGTCCATGGGAACATCTTCCTCACAGCAGATATTAACACAGCCAGGTCTTTTTGACCACACTGCAGCAGCATTTCTGAAAAAATAAAAGTGAAAAGCTCTGTGATCAAAAGTAGGAATCATTGCCAGTTAAACGAACAAAACTCATTTTATTTCCAAACCAAGTCAACACCACATTTTGATTACTGAAGTAATGCTGCAGTTATTATTTCTTTTATCAGGAAAATAGCTAGCTTAACATTAACCTCGCTACAGAAAAATGCTTTGAATTCAATGCTATTCAAAATATTTCAATGAAACAAAAAGAAATTTACTTGCCCATGTACAAACAATCTTGTTATAGAACACACATTGCACAGTTAAGAATTTTTTCTGAATGTGGTGTATCTTGAAGCACCATGCTGCACACAAATCTACATCATACTCCTTGCACTAGTATCTTGACTCCTTCCTATTTTTCCTCCCTTGCACACACCTTGTGGCATTTTGCTTCTTCTCTGTAGCTGGCACATACAAAATGTCTTTCAACCAACAATACAGATGCCGCTTCTTGCCCCTGAAGTTGCTCATTAAGAGTCTAGACCACCTTGGTTGTATGCCTTAAAATTTCATTGTCTCTAATCTCAATTCCCTTGCCACAATATACATAATATTCAGCATTTATCCAGATTAAAATTCTGACTAAATTAAGATCTTGCGTTTTTAATTCATACAAACTGAACAATTCCAAGATTCTGATTTCAAGACATAAGGCTCTCATTCACAGCTAAGTTTGGTTAGATTTGGTTTGTTTCAGGTGTGCAGTTCGTTCCATTTTTGGTTTGGTTCTGGTCCTTGCTAAAAACACATGGTCGACTATTATTAACTAAGATTTCTTTATAACAAGCATTAAGTGCTCAGCATTTGATTGCCAGGAAAAGTTTACACAACATCATTTCTACACATATTTGGAGTGAGCCTTTCTTCTATTTTGCAAAGTGAATGCCCTCTTTCTGATCTGTTAGCATTTGAAAGAAAAAATATACCAGAAATCCTTAAGCTCTCATCCTAATCTCTTCACAAGCCTCTATATATTCAAATCTATAAGGTGCAGCTCTATGTAATGTTTGAAGATTCTTTTTAAAAAATTGTATGCACACATTTTACCAGCAATTCCACATATCTAAACCTCAATGGCATTGTAATATGTAAATGAATGAAAAATGAGAAGGCAAAACACATCAACAGTTACTGCCTTCCAATTTTCAGCCATGATCTTGGAAATGATTCAACATTCCAGTTAATGAAATTTCAATGCAAATTACAAATAGCAAAGGAAGAAACCAGTGAAAGTGCAGTAAGAGAATGTTTATTTTTAATGCCACTTATCTTGTCATTTTTTAAAATTCTTCATTAAGTTTATTCATAAACAGGTCTTTGTCATTTTTAAGCTACATCACCTAATCTCTATGCCTTCACTCATTTATCTTCATTTCAGAGCTTACTATAATTCAACAGCAATTAATGTTGACTTGTTATTACATGAAAAGTCATAACCAAGAGACTAGAGTATCCTAAAGTAATATAATTTTCCTTCAAAAACTCATTTCCAACTTTTCTGCATGCAAAGAAAATATGCCGATAGGAACCTGCCTGTTTACATCAATAATTTTGGTAATGATGAATATTACAAAGCAGATAAAAAATGTAATCCTTTATTTCAATACAGGCGACTCCCGAGATTCGACAGGGATGCATCCTGAAAACGTGGTCGAATCTCGACCCGTCGAATGTTGAATCAGAACAAATTCAAACAATTACAGCAGAAATAACAATGTCTAGACTGAAACTAAACATCTCGTGGTCGGGCGGGCCAAAAATTACTTTGCGTAAACTAGTTTCTAATTCGACCGAGCGATCGGCCGGGTCGATTCAACCGGTCGAATTCTCAAGTTGTCGAATCTCAGGAGTTGCCTGTATTTCTAATGTAGATAGGATGCTTTGAAGATCGCAGCCATTTTTATTTTTATCAGAGTTTGGGTGGAGAAAGAAATAAATAAAAGAACGCAAAGAAAGGACACACCACTGACAGCAATGCAAGTACCTTACAAAAAATACTACAATGAAATCATTTTAAAATAACATAATACAACAAATTCACATATACATTAACATAAATTTTTTCACTTACCGAAGACATCTTTCGGGTAAGTTGATGGCATATTGCCAGAGTATTATACCCAAGGCAACAGACCATGTTCTTAGTGGTCCCAATAGAAATGCCATAGTGCCATACGCCAACCAGAAGAAATAGGCGAACATAACCTGCACAGATACTATCACCATGAAAGGGAAGTGAAAACAAAATTTCTTCAGGTGAGAACGCTTGGCTCGATAATAATAAAACCTGAAATCAAAAGGAAATTTATTCTGTGATGAAAAACATATACAAACTTATTAAATAATTATTGTGAATTACTCTTTTGCTCCATCTTAATAGCATTGACATTTTGGTCATAATTAATCAATGTTGAATATTAAATTTATATGTTCTATATATTTTCTAATATAAGTAGGGATTGCAAATTTACCGACTTTTGATTTACCGGTAATTCGGTAAAAATTTTCACAAATACCGGTTTACCGGTAATTTATACAGCTTCAAAAAAATGCTAAATTGAAAGAAAAATGATAGGTAAATATTAATAGGAGTCAAATTTTATTCAAATCAACTATAAAACTAATATAAATTTAAAAAATTTTATTCCAAACATAATTTTAAGTTTAATATTAATATAAACAAAAACATTTTGAACAAAATTGTATTCCAAACATAATTACAAGTTTAATATTAATATAAACAAAACACTTTGAAAGTTTTTCTTATTAGATGTCTTTTTGATTAAAATAGGTTCGCAGAAAACATAATTTATTGAGACTATGGTCACCTAACTGCAACCTTATTTTTGTACATATAAACCCAGCCGTTGAAAAAGCTCGTTCAGATTCAACACTTGTTGGTCGACTGGTCATTAGGAAATCAAAATCCATTTTTAAATATTTTCCTCTAATTTTTTCTTCTTGAAAATACATTACTTCCTCTCTTACGACTTGTGTTAGGTCTTTTGTGATTTTTTTTGTTTTTGAGATGAATCTTCATAGGCTGAGTCAGTTTTTTTCTTTATCGCCAGTTAAAGTTTTTCCTTCATAGACAATGCAGTTGATGACAAAGGAACTGAAGTCGGTGCATCCTCAGACTCGGAGTTGGAATCGTTGACTACTGTTGATTCAGTTTCAGAAATGCGTTCAAGCAACTCTACAATTACCTTTGTTATTGTGGCCTTGCTGGTTTTATTGAAAATTCCATAATCTTCAACAATTGATTTCTTTGGATCATAAAGAAACTGTAGAACATCAGAATAAGTTGTTCGTCTTTCCTTTATGAGAGCTATCAATGCTTCTTTAAGGTCACTGCTTAAAAATGTTTTGATTTGTTAGTTCATCAAGCATAAATTTTAATGTCACATCAGCAATATACAAATTTACATTTTTGGAACATAATGCTTCTACAGCAACTTTTATTGGCTGCAATGCTAATATTGTATTAGAGAGCAGTTCAAGTTCATTTTCTGTAAAGATCAACAGATATTAGTGCTAAGATATTAACATTTATAACGCATTATCTGCATTAAACATATTCAAGGAATAATATTAAGGACAGAAAAATAACTACTGACATTACATCACCATAAAGAAATATCTTACTAAAGTTTAAAAAGTTCATGTAGGAATGAATCACTTTGTAGGAGCCGCCACTGTACATGATCAAATACTGCAGGAAAATTACTTTCGATTTACGCCATTTTCGATTTATGCCATAAACCTCAGAACGTATCTATGGCATAAATCGAGTGTCGCCTGTACTTTCTTGACTACTGATTATTGCGTCAGCCTTCAGCGCATGCGCAATTGTCTGCCGAGAGAATCAGGACTTGAGAAACATTCAAACAAGGGAATATTATTATTTTTTAACATGCATTAAAAACATTTTTTATTTACCGAATTACCGGTAAAAAATTACAAAATTACAGGTAAATTTTTACCGGATTTTTGAGCTATTTACCAGTAAACCAGTTTACCGGTATTGCAATCCCTAAATATAAGTTAACCAATAATGCCTAATAAAAATATACTCACCGGTAATCAACACAATGGGCCAAAAACATTGTCAGAGGAAGTTGATAGGACAACATCTGCAAAAAAATAGAATGCCCGAAGTGATACACCCACAGCTAAATGCAGCTTTGTGAAACTGTAATTATAATGCATAATTATATTGATAAAGTAACAGAAGAAAAATTACTACTGACCTGAATGAAGCCATATGCATATGTGAATGAACCAGGAAGATAGGCCCCTCGTATAATCGTTCCCCATGCAAAAATCACACCAGTGTGTTTCTCTATTACTTCCCCAATGGACCAAGGCCCTAAATTTCAACCACACGATATTAGTTTATATTTTTCACAAAAGCAACATTTAAAAAAATGCTAAATTCAATGAAAATTCACTGCAATAGAAACTTACCCACAGTTAGATAAAGTGCATATAAAGTCAACGGATAATATATGCGATCAACAGTAGAGAGAATCCACAATTTTCTGAACCAAGTATTTAGAAAACGTATAGGAATCCTGGGTTTACGAAGTTTTTCCTCTAATAAAAGTACATGGTAAGATTAAGGAAATGTATGTATTGCTGTAAATAGATTGACAAAAAACCAATTGATCTACCTACCTTTGACCAGTTTGTGGATTAACTTAATAATGCTAAGAGGTACCACACATACAATTAGCATGGTTCCAAACAGGAACTGAAACTGTGGAAAAAACATTTTAAAAATGTTTAGTGGAGAAAGTAAATGTGGCACTCTGGATGTAGACTAACTATATTCCTATGGCCAATTACTTCATACATATTTTCATTACTAAGAATTACAAGATCACTACAATTCTACTACATCTCAGTGAGGTACTTTTTAATATTGTGACATGGTTTTGGAGAAACCTTATTTTAAAACACTTCCATATATCTAATAAAATATTTTTGTCTCAATTAAAATATCAATCACGAATGTCAGATACCCCAAATCTAAGCCTAAATGCGATGGATGTATTATGTTTGCTTTTTCTTATATAATGTATTTAAACGATTGTAAGCTGACCCTTTACTTTTCACAAGGGCATGCGAGGAAAATTCCATGTTGGGTGTACAGACCAGTGACAGAAATAAGGGGGGACAGCATACCCCTAGTTCCGACGATCAAAAAAATATATAAATTAATAAACAGGGATTTTTAATGTTTACTAAAATTTGGTTGCAACTTGCAACCCGGAAAGGTTCTATTTAGAGGCATAACGTACATATAGCCAACCAGTGCAATGCACTGGGACCCCCAGCTGAAGGGGACCCCAAGAAAAAAAACTCCCCGTTTCTGGGGATATCCTACACCCCGATCACCCCACTGCACAAGCCCATCACTGACCATCCCCCCAGTTAAAAAATGCCATTTCCATCACTGGTACAGACGTCCTGGTCTTCCGGGATTTGTCACGAAAAAAATACCAAAAAGTATTAATACAATAGTTTTTACTTTCTCCATATACGTAGTATAGAGAAAGTGTTTTCATGGAAAAAATCAACTTCGATATTTCAACGGAAATACATGTTTTGAGGTCCCTAGAACTTGTTTAGACTATTTTTGGAATGATGTCTGTGTGTGTATTTGATTGCGGGTACTCTTAACTCGAAAAGTACTTACCGTATCATTAACAGATTTCATATATAACACTTTGGTATGAGCACAAAGAGCTGATTAGTTTTTAGACAATAGTTAACCGGAAGTCGAGGTTTATTCGAAACCCGATTTGGTTTTGGCAAAATATCTCCAATAAAACATCACTATTGTATATGCAATTTGATACAAAGGTTATAGAGAATGTAATTTCCTACAACTTTATTTTAAACAATTTTCCATAGCAGTAATTGTTTAGGAATTATTTATAAATAATCGGGTTTTTCGGTTTCCATCAAATATCTCCTTAAAAACGTCGTTACTGGTAAACTTCATGAGGACCAAAGTTGTAGAGAATAATATTTCTTCCAAGATTTGTTTGAAACAAATATTCGTAGAACCTTCCATTTAGTAGATAATTAATTTGTAAATTTCCAGTATACAGTGCCACCATCTAGCGGTGAATTCTGTTAACATATTCAAAATATAATTTACAGCAATAAGGACGACTATTCTTTTACGATATGAAATAATAATTTTGCCTTATAATGCTATTCATAATAAATTAAATATCTATACCTCAAATATGAAGAAAGTCATGTGTTGGCCACATCAGATTTTTTCAATTTGTAATTAAATAAAAAAGGTGACAACACAAATTATGTTATATTCAAGCACAATACAATTTTTACTAAAATGTAATTTGTCCCGCTTATGTTCCAGATTTTTAATATCGCAACAAATATCCCAGTTTCTCTCTTTGTCTGCTCCAACGTCTCACATTTGACTAATCAATCTCGTAGCGCCATTGTGCAGCAAGATTTGATGTTTCTTCAGTATATGCTATCACTTTTCTCTTAAAGTCTGCATAATAATACATTCGTCCTATTATGTAATTATTAAAAAAACTGAAAAACTCTCCAAAATAAATGACAAAAATTTATGCTTGCAAAGGTACAAGGAAATGACAGTTGGCTCAGGAATCCTAAGATTACATGCACGTGCATTCTAGAGATAGCTTGGGGAATCCCAAAATTACACGCATACTAGAGATGGAGCGAATTTATCGAAACATTTATTTCTTCCTATTCAATTATTGTGATTCTATTTACATACATTTAACCCATTAACGCCTGCGGGAAAATGGCCGGGCGAAAATTGTTCTAATTTCTCCATTGGTTAGAAAAATGCAAAATAAAGCAATATAGTTTTTAAAATCAGTGGAATTTATTTTGTTTATTTTAGAAAAAATGCCGTCCTCAAATGAGGACGCTAGGCAGATACATGGTATTTTTCGTAACAACCTTTTTCCAAGCACAATATTTTTTTACACTTCTTACAGGACCATCTAGCCTTCATGTTACACACACAACATCTTAATTGTTTTTCTAGTTTCTCTGGAAAGTGATTGTCGTTGCTCAACTCAGGATTACTACTACTTCTGCGTCTTTTATTGCATTTATTTGCCCTGGCATCTCTTAGGTAACTTCGTACATAATACATAATTCAGGGGTTCTACGAAATGATAATTTGTAAGAATAAAGCAGACATTGTTATCTTTGCACCTTACACACAATATATCGTTATTCTCGTCAAAACGGTAGTCGTAGGTACCTCTGTTCTTTTTGTTCATATCCTTGGAAGGCATAATAGGACAATTATGTACTCGATTATCTCTAACAGTTCCCATTGCTCTGATTTTATTCCTTTTGAGGTATACCAATAACGCGTAAGTGGTGAAATAATTATCGAAGAAAACCACGTGATTTGAGGGATTAGGTACATGGTTCAACAAATCCATCACGACTCGCGCGCCTACAGGTAATTTGGAATTTTTCGGTTGATTATGATTTTTTCCACAGTACACATCAAAGACATAACAATACCCCGAAGAACTGCTAAGCATCCAATTTTTATAACCAAACCTTAAAGGTTTTCCTTTTATAAATTGTTTTGCTGGATTGTGTCCAAAATACTTTACCATGGATTCATCTATTGAAAAATCTTTGTGGAAGAAACCCCATTGGCAAAAACTTTTTATAAGCATATTCATAAATGGTCTAATTTTGAACATCCGGCCTTCAGAATTCCCTATTTCGCTATTATTAGCCAAATGCAAAAATCGTTTGATTTCTAAATATCGATCTCGAGATATGCTATCGTAAACAAGAGGAACTCCCAAGTCCTCATCGAGAGACCAATACATTCGCTCTTTTGGTAAACTATTGTAACCTGTCAGCAATAAAACAGCAAAAAATGTTTTCATCTCATTCACACTAACGTTGAAGGCATGATGGTTTTTTTGTTGTGCATATTCCTCACAGTCAGTCAGTTCATCTAAAGTTGGTGGAATAATTTTTATTTGAAACTCCCTGGAATTTTCGTCATCACTAGATTCTTCATTCATTATAGCAAGAATGGCCTCATCCAGTCCATAAAAGTTTTTTTCTCGAGAAAAATACCTTCTCTCCATGGCACGGTATCTGTAATAAGTTCGAATATTGTACCTACAATGCACCAACATTTACATACATATGTGCCTAACGTCCTCATATGAGGACGGCCTGAAATAACTTGAAATAAAAAAACATACACTATAAATATAATTATTAAATGTTTTATTTACCGTAAAACAATGTATTTTTAATCAAATACGTTGTATATAATTTATAAACAAGTCCACTAATTTTAATGAGGAACAACTTTCATTGCAGTGGTAGGAGAAATTTTTTACGTACTTTTTCGATGGCAGTCAATCACAGAATAAACGTATTTCGCGACGAAGTGTGCGCCTACAAAGTCCGCGAGACTCACCACATTCGAGATAAAATCAAAACGGGAAGACTTTGTAAAACATTTTGTCAAAATAGTAGTTAAACAAGGCGTCCTCAAATGAGGACGGCCGGCGTTAATGGGTTAAAGTAGATAGTTTACTTATATATTGATACACTTATATCTAGAGTTCTATTGTAACTACAGGCACTAATGCATCGATCACTTTACTTTATCGTTCATTAGCTTTTAAGACTCGATTCCAAGCCGAGTGGCAATTTTTAGTGAGGTAAATGTAAAAAAAGGTCAGCTTACAATCCATTAAATACAGTACATGCCATAAAAATTTTTAATTTTATACTCAGAAAAGTAAATAAAATTAACTAATTAAGTAAAAGTCGCAAATTGCATAACAATTTTACTCTGCTATTATTTCTATTAAATAAAAGTTTGTCTTAAATGGCATCTAAAAATTCTAACATGAGCATTATTTATATTTTTCTTTTAAACAATCTATTAAAATTAAATACAACCCCTATATAAAGTAACAAATTAAAATACAATCACACTCAAAAAGCAGAATAATTTGAAACACAATAAACAATTCCAAAAAAAATTATTAACCACTCCTTCACAGCAGTCATTACATACCGTATATACTCGTGTATATGCCGACTCCATGTATAGTACGACCCCTGATTTTTTCATATAGTTCGTGTATAGTACGACACCAGCTTTCCACCAGGGTCGATATATTTCATTTCGATAGCTCGATGGTTACGAGCGAGATATATCGAACGACCTTGATTTTCCACACCACCATAGAATAGACCGTAAATGTCGTAAATAGTATTTCTTGCGAGTATCTACACTAAAAATCAGATAAGTATCTTACTCCTAAAACATTTTATAAAAAGTGATATGAATCATGATTGCACAAATAAGCTGTGTAGACAGCTTCCTCCAATTCCTAACATTTTTCTCCGTGGTACCAAATTATCTTGCAGCAGCACAATTGTTTGTCTTTTCTGCATACTCAGTCACTTTAAGCTTGAACTTAGCAGTATATTTATTCCTTTTTGAATCCATTTTTATGGACAATATGGGTTTACAGTTTACAGAAAGAAAATAAAGGCACACGGATGAAAAATATAAAAATTACTAGGGGCTCCGCCCCTGCTCGCTGCTTCGCACGCTCCCTTCATCCATTGTGAGCGGATTGCACAATATATTACTATTACTCCGCCAATCAGTGTTAGTGAACGTAATGTTAGATCAGAGTGCAGGAGAAAATATGTCGAAACAATCGCTAGAACAGAGAAATACTACAGATCCTTTTTCCCAGACGCGATAAGACAATCCAACAGAGGAATTAGTTAGAGTCCACTTGGTGTTGTGACATCCCCTGCCAAACGCTTCTGGCGGCTTGCAGGGTATTGATGTAAATGTTATCTACGCCAACGTACTAAAGTCACCATTATTTAAGTTATAAAATTATTACAGTTTTTCATCGTACTTGTATATATGGGCCAATCCCTCGGGACCTCGCTGCCCATCCTCCACCTTCACTGAAGTGAAAATATAACTCTCTATTAGGGATGCATCGAATATCAAAATTGCCGAATAACAAATAGTTTTCGAATATTCGGTATATCCCTACTATCTATTGATTTCTTAATACTTCATCGTACACAATATTTTGAATCGTGTGTTTCCCTGTCGTTTTTAGCTCCTGTAATTTTGATTTTGAGACTGGCCATGTATAGCTGACCGTGACCAAATATTGGCTTACTCTGATCGATGTGAATGCCCACTCGGTTAAATGTTTGGCCTTGAGATTTATTAATTGTCATAGCAAAGGCTATCCATACGGGGAATTGTTTTCTGTTAAGAATAAAAGGTAACTCATGATTATCTCTAGTGTTTAAAGAGATTCGGGGTATCGTAACGACATTTAAGCAACTGTCAATTCTCGTTTGTATTTACACTAATTTCTCGATTATCTACATCATTATCGACAACGTGATCAAGCTTTGTTAAATTACATTCACTAATAGCCTTGCTTTTGGCCCTGTACCTTTAATTGTTTTCTCAATTTCTTAATCTATTCCATTCCTTTTTATCTACTACAACCACACATCATAGTGACCGTTGTCGGCTTCCCCTCGCCTGGCAGAGCTGGGATAACTGCACATGCGCACAATGGTCATTTTCCGATCACTCGTAAGGCTAGGGCATGGAAGAATCGGGTCTCAAACTCACATCGGTGTGCGGGCCACATGACGGCTCTGTCGATCCGCGGGCCTCAGTCATTACTTTCCCAGTCTTCATACCTTTTCATATTCTTTGTATTGTATTCACTCTCCCTTTCCACAAGAGAGGAATCGCTCCATTGCGCGTCTTACATGCAGTCATTGCAGAAATGCTAGATTTGGCGTCGAGGGTAAGTCCCTCTGATACGCAAGAAACTCGCTGGCAGTGGGATAAATGTTCTCTTATAAATTGGAATGATTTAATACACTTCTTAGATTATTTAGAAATATTTGCGCGAAATATTTGAATAAGAAATAGAGTTGAGTTCAGGTCGCGTAGTATAAAGTAAATTGCTTCGCAGGCCGCACAAATGCATCGCCCAGGCCTCATGCGGCCCACAGGCCACGAGTTTGAGACACATGCGTTAGGCCATGGCAGCCAGTGGGGGAGGGGGGAATGGGGGGAGAGAGTTCTGAAACTATGTGCCTGCGCACAACGGTCATTTTCCGATCACGTGTCACTTAGTTATGACTTTAGAAGATTATAATATAGAGAGATAAAGAATTCAGACAAAAGCCGTCCGGAAAAAATATATGAACATCTGGATTACGTTCCGCGTACGTAATGGTTCCACTCGCTCATCTACTTAATAGGTGGGATAACGGATAAAAAGAAATTACTTTGTAATATTCCACAGTCTTTATTGTTTCTTCAATCACACACCGACCGGTTTCCACTACAAAATCATTCTAATGGTGTTACTAACCAACGTAACACCTTTAGAATGACTTTGTAGTGGAAACCGATTGGTCTGTGATTGAAGAAACAATAAAGACTGTTCAATATTACAAAGTAACTTCTTATTTCCAAGATGTCGAAATTCCATAAAGTTACGCCATCTACGATACTTTTAGTCCAACTCGTTCCAATCCATCCCTTGTAAAAAGATGCAAACAAAGATGTACATACATAAAATTCAAGAAAAGAAGTGCCCGTAAATCTTCACTTATATCAAATATTTGTGAATTTGAAGCTGTATATATGAAAAAGATACTACTTTTCACGAAGCAACATAACAACGATAAAGGACCTCACTGTTAAGGTTAGCCTACCATTAGAATGCGTGCGGGTGGCGTAACTTCACCTAAAATGCCTGTGAAGATACATGAATTTTAAATCCTCAAATGCATTACTCGTGTAAAGTACGATCCCCAATTTTTGCAATAAAAATTTGGTTGTAAAAACTCGTACTATACACGAGTACATACGGTATTCTTTTTATAGACCAATGTAAAACTGGTACAACAACTACTCCTGATTTAAAAATACATATATTGTTTTGTTTCAAGTTAATAACAAGGGTAACTTCTATGGCCATTTTTTGCCTATAGAAGTTACCCTAACATTTTTCTAAGATCTAGTAAGCTTTAAATTACAATAAACTATTTCTGGCACAAATAGTATTTATAGGAAAAACATTGAAGACAAGCTTACTATTCTGCTTATGTCAGACATAAGAGCAATTCTTGGCAGCAAGTTGAAGCTGAGGCGGGTGCCATCCAAGGAAAATGGCATGGATACAATTTTCTCTCGCCCATCCTCATCTTTCACATATACCTATATTAGGAATACAAAACTTTAAATTTATGTAAATAACATTGTGGCATTGTGGCATGATCACAACTTTATAATTCTGACCCCTTTTGGGCATGATGTTTACCAAAAGAAACATGAGAAAACATGATCCTAATGGTAAATACAAAATGAATAATTTAAAATGTATCAATTTAAAACTCTCATTTATATTCAAATTAATAAAAAATTTGTTTGGTAATCTTCCTTATCTGTGCATATCTCAGGAAATTTACTTAGGTAGATGGAGACACATGAACCAAAATATTCCATCTAAAATAAGTCTTCATCTTTGCAATTCTCAGCAACTTCTGATGGAGCCTTTATAACATATACCAACATGCATGAGTGACTTTGCTGCTGTAAATTTCTACAGTATTCATTATCATTTCAAAATAACATGGCCAGCAATCGGTCTGAGTAATTTTCTTTAAACATCTACTATGATTAATCCTCTTCTAAATCATGCTTTCATTAAACCCAAGTCATCATACAAAATATAACATATGAACCAGAAATATGAACCAGAAATCAGAAATTTATAGCACACTAGACAAAGATGGCATGCTAATTTATGGAAAAAAATGTATTTTTAATCCTATAACTGCTACACCAGGGTATACCATTGCAAGCCCTAACTGGATCGCTTTTTTTATTTTCCCAACTGCCTGTTCAGTGCAATTGATTGATTCTGCTCTGTGTTGCCATCAATGGAGAATTGTTGTGAAGTGCTTGCAGTGGCTTTGCCTTACTAAGAAGGTAACAAAAGAGCTTGGAAGTTAAATGGTTATATGAGTTTTATTTTTATTTCAGTTGTATTCTGAATTCTAATTATCCAGCATGATATTCAGGGTGCTTTACATTAAAATTATCACTTTTCAAAAGTGTCACAGATAAAATTAATTTAAGAGTAGTATGCATGCAAATTTTGAATGTTGGTAAAGAGTGGCACCAAACATGTAAACACTATGGACCCCGGGTCTAAACTTGCAAAAAGAGAATTCAAAATGTATAGATAATGTTCCTTCATCATGTTAGCTTGGTCAACACACAAAGTACCCAGTTAATTTCATTGAATACACATCATGTATGCTAAAGATAAGACCTAACACACAATGGTTTTATGCATTAAGTGCACTTTCAGCCAATGTTCTACATTAGTCACAAATTTTGGGCACCTCTCCCATTTACTACATCACCAATATCACTTGTACATCAAGTTCCTGTGACAAAAGAGGCCTCTACACATTATGGATAAACTCAAAAACCTATCTTCATTCTACGCTAAAATTCAAAGTTTCCTAAAGATATTTTTTCTCAATTTTTCCCATGCATGTTATTATTTAGAACAGCTAATAGAAGGATGAACAACAATGATGGCTTTTTTGTAGCTGAAATGTCCATTGGTTTTCAAATCAATATGGAACTATTGGACCCATTCTAATCAAATAAAATTATTAGCAACATAAATTTAATGCTAATAGCACCTAAAAATATGACAGCTTTGCAACAACATGCCCCTCCGGTGTGTCAAGGGAACTATGCTCATGATCAATCAGTAGGCCAGGTTCCTCTTTTGTCATTCCTTTCTCATTCATGCAAATTGTTTTCTTTGTTGACATACAACTACATGGAGGTCAGTGGTTTACAACACATGCTCTGCTATTAGACCAAAGACATTCCAATTTTGAAAATTTGACAGTATTGGAAAATGAAATGTTATTGCATAGTTACCAGAATTAAATACCTAATACAAAAAAAACTGTAAAGTGATAGCCACTTAGAGCTCCATCTGCAGTAGTTCATGCAATACAAATACATATGAGTGTGCTTTACCTCATTGGTGCTCAAACATTTATGTGAGGATATGAACATAAATAAAATACCATGCAAACACACACATAGCAAAACATATTATTGACCTTTACTAGACATGTTCTCATAAAGCATGATTTACTAACTTTTATTTGATGCAGCCCAACTGAATACTTTTTGGGATCCCAATGGGACACATACAACGGTCCTTCAACTAATGAGCAATCTTCAAAGACATCTTCATCTACGGAGATTTTTACAGCAGTTAAGGGGGAAAGAGAAAATGCCAGAAGCCTATAAAATCCAAAAGAAATTAGTATTACTTAGTAGTGCATTGGAGAAAACAATGTTGGGAAATGTACTTGATTTTCTACCAATAACAGATGAAATAGGCTTGCAAACTTAGAAAAATAAAAGAAAACATAGACCATAATCCTCAATGACAAACCTAATGTGAGAAGATGTAGCAATGCTGTCAACAGGCTCCTTAGAAGGCATAATGTATAATGCGTGCTTTGGGTTGGTTATGAGAACAACTGGCCAGTCATTGTGAGCCAAATCTACAAATGAAAAGAGTCCATGGTCTATGGCTGCCAACCTATAGCTAAAAAATAATAATTACATTTTTTAATTATTTAAACCAACATGTGAGGTTTTTAATATGAATCTAGGTATAAAAGTTAACTTTAATTTTACTGAAGCTTGTTATTAAGTTGACTAAATTTTCTTATCAACTTCAAATTGGCAAATAGTTTCTGCTAATCTTGTATGTCTAAATAATGAGTATCATTTTTTGGATTTTCAGTTTCCTTAGGTTAATATTGGTCGGTCATAGATGGAACTACATTTACATTCTATAGATGTTACATAAACTATCCTTAATTTCACTAGCTGATACATATATTTTTTATCGTAAACCTCAGACCAACGTTTTTCTTATATACTGGAAAATGGCATATGTAATGTGAGAGTATTCGTAAAATTATTAAATATATGAAATTACCTCAATTATCCGACCAATATGGGGGGAAGGACCATCGGACAAACTGTAAAGTCAGTTAATCCATAAATGACAATGTTCATTTAGGAACATAATTTATTTATTTAAGTGATTCACATACAGCTCAGACCGTTTTACAGTGAAATTTAAAATTTTATGACTTTGCCAAGAAAATTCCAGTGATCCAGATTGATTAGTTTTAAAAAAATATATGCAAGTTAATTCTGCAAAACCAGACACTGTCACTCCTAGTAAATATGGTTGCCATTTAAAGTAGGGGAAAATCTGCTATCCCTATCAACAGCATAAATGATAATCTTTATTTATTTATCATTTATTTTGTCATAATGGCTTTTGCCAAACTAATGCCTTCATCAGAAGAGACTTTCCCTATTGTATAGCCTAGTGTACGAGACATTATTAAAGTCAAATAAACAATGCATAAGTATCGGAAGAATTACAAATACTACTTAGTTCCTTAAATTTAAATTAATGGGAGATTTACCAAGAGCAGGAAAAGGCTGGAACAGGTGGAATATTTTACTTATTTAGGTAGTATTCTAACACAGGATGGAAGAAGCATAAAAGTTACCAGACAAGAGTTGATAAGCAGAATAAAGATATCAAAAAAATGTTAGTGAAATTTTTGATATGGAGTGAAGCAACATATGGATATGAGACATAGACTATAAGAAAAGATGTGAGTCGATTGGAGGGGTTTGAGATGTAGTGATAGAATACATATCAGGAAGATTTCAATACATTATGAGAAGACAACAGTTTTATTCAAGCAGAAGAAATGGGTGTTTCTTATATTTTGGAGGCAAATTTCTGTCAAAGGAGTCCTGTGGGGGAGGCAAAGAGATACGGAGAGAAAGAACATCACAAGATGAAGAGAAAGGATTTGAATAGGACAAAATGGGTTTGCTGAGCCAAAAATCTACCAATAGGTAAAAAAATTATGATGATGATGACAAGTATAGGAGATTGACTATAATCAAACAATAATCCGATACTACTAATCAGATATGGCCAACCAGAGCCTAAGAAAGAGCCAGAATTTATCAATGTATGTTGCCAAGGAGTCACTTTAATAAGTAATTTTTTATTTACAGGTGAATATTTATTCCATAGTTATTCATATTAAATAATAAACTTTGCATTTTCCCACAGATTTTTATTCTTGTAATCGGTTTTGCATGTGATACGGCATCATCTGGCCTATAATAAATACATAAAAATCTGTGGAATTGTACAAAGTTTATTATTTAATATGAATAATATTGGTTGCTTCCACAAAGTTATGCCTGATTCGATTAAAATTATATTCCATAAGGTGATGATGCCTTGTATAACAATTTCCCCCTGAGCCTTTAGTTGCTAAATATTGCCTTTTGATAGGCTTACATTTCAGTTACAAATTAAGCATACGATACTATCTACTGAAGCTAGTTACCATATGCTTGCCGAAGCATTGAATGATATGCACATAAACATCTGATTGGTTTGCCATCCCTGGTATAAATATTCGACAGAATAGCTGCATTAGCACTTACTTTAGTAAAAAGATAATTTTCTCTTCATCAAAACATCACAAAACATTTTATACAAAAATTGAGGAGACATGAAAATCTAAAATTCACTACAGCATGCCAAAAAATATAATCATTGGATTCTTAAATATATTTTTACTGATCAAAAGACCTGCAAGATTCAACCACCATAATTTTTAATCAAAAGAGATAATTTTAAGCCCTAAAAAAAAGATAAAAGCATTAAATAATGCAAATTAGCTATTAAAATACTTAACTGTAACTCCTTAGGCAAGTAACTCAAATACGAAAAAGTAATGTGAAGTGGAAAAGCTGAGTAATTTTAAAGGAGTCAATAAATTTGGGTAATCCTGTATTTTAGCATGCTAAGTTATATCCCTTATGAAGCTACTATATTTTAGCATGCTAAATTATTTTCTCGTGATAAACTGTTTTATAGTGCTGAATAACTTTATGTAAAATAAAATACCATTCACTGTTAGTTCAATTGACCAATATAGACATATATAAATCTTCAATAATAGACTAATGATATAACTGTCAATGAGAAATGATCTGTAACATATGGTGCCCGAAGCAGAGCAAACATAATAAGGGTTGGTAGTTGGGCAGCAGTCGAGGGATATTACAAGATAATAATTTGGCATGCTAAGATAAAGTAGCTTCATAAGGGATATAATTTAGTATGCTAAAATACAGGTTTACCTAAATTTGATCATTTCCAAAATTATCATAAGTAGTTAGTCATTCATCAAAAATATAGACAATGAAATTGTGTCTAAATAAGATAACGTAATTTTTTATGGAATACAAACTTATCACTTACATTCTATTATCTTTCCAGTCACCCAATTCCAGTTCTAAGCTTCCTGTGTGCTGAAGTGTGTACATGTTAGGAACAAGCCCTCCTAAAGTGTGAAAATGACCACATAAATATGCCAAGCCCTGGCCCACTAGAACACGGGCTCCAGGGCTGGGGGCAAGTATGCAGGAGGTTGGATAGTGACCAAACCATATTGATGCCAAAGTTCCATTTTTAGCTTCCATTCCTAAATGCTTCAGATTGGTATACTCATGCTGTGATAAAACACCTACGAAGTTGAAAGGTCTGCGAGGACCAGGATCAAGACAGGCATCCACTGCCACGAATGAATACAATTCTTCCTTGTTACGGCCATGAACTTTGGTTAAATATGAACGGGGATGGAAACGGCCTTGCATTGAGTAATTACGATAATAGTTCTCTGCACTCTCAATCCCAGGTACATTGAAGTTATCTGTAAGTGGGAAACATATTGGTTAATGACATACCCCACATCAAAATTAATTTTCTTTAACAAGTCTCCATTAAAAACGGACAAGCAAATCATTTGCTGTCCAATGTTACAGTAACACCTTAGTTTTGGCACTCTAATTACACCGACCACAGGCTTTGTTAGACTAATATACATTTATTCTACTATACCAATTTTTATGCTAAATAAATAATTTTTATAATCCTTTCACAAAGACTAAAAAATTGAACAAAAACCATTCTGGCGGAGGAAAACCACCTGGAAAAAATAAATGATTATGCAATAAAAGATAAGGAAATGTAGCTTATTTTTATTCCTAGAGACAAAATAAATTATTTACCGTGATTTCCTCTAACATCCAGCCAAGATGTCCTTTTTAAAGCTTTGCATTCTTTGAGAATGTTTTGGTAGTATCTCCATTCTTCAACATATTGCCGAGAACCCATATTGTTTTCGGATTTCGCATCAGTTAAATCACCTGTAAGAATTATTTCACATTTATCTAACGTGAAAAATAATCTGATGAGTTTTTCATTTCTTTATTCATCATACCTGAGGCTAAAACCACCGTTGGTTCTATTACATTTACAGTAACGTCGCAGAATTCTTTGAACTCCGAAATCCGAGAAAAGTCGTGAAAAATACTGACATGAATATCTGATATCTGAAACATATTTGTGGAATCAGCGGTTACGAAGTCTTACATTTGAAATTTTACCAAAACAACATCTTAATATTTCCACTTGCCTGAAGAAACCACATCAAATTATTTGGAGATTTCCCTATTTTTACCTGCGGCCTTTCTTTTTCTCTTTTATTCCACTCTTCATCTTTTATGTTTCTAGTTTGAAAGGTAATGTCATTTTCATGAGCCAATGTATCGACATTAATTGATAAAATGAAAGATATTTTTGCAACAAGCACCGAAAGAATGAAAATTAAAATGATAAGTAAAACAGGTATTTTGGATAGTCGCATGATCTAAGAACAAATACAAACAATTCTAGGATTTTAAGTAACGTTCCTACTCTGCCAGGAAACATGAATAAACACCAACATTAATACAATGGAAAAGAATTAGAGGTGAAACTTGGATGATAAAATTTCTATCGAGATCAATTGAAGCAACCTTATTCTTCGATTCTTGCGAGACATCACAAAAACTAAAGGATTAACTTTATATCCTGAAGTACTATTTCACATTTCGAGGATCACAGACCCTTCTGCAACAAACCCGACATCATGTGGCGGAATTGACGTACTCCTAGATTTGCCGGACCAGCCCTCTGAAACTTCGGCTAAAAACTGTGACGGAAAAGTTCGGAAGGGTAATCCTAAGCCTACTGGCGCTAGTGTCGAATAAAAAGGTGAAAGGAAAGGAACGGAACTCTGTATACTCCGTGTCATCTTTTTCACCTTTTAAAGCGGACATCTTGTGAGAATTTGTGAACTGGTTCTGTTTTAGCTGTGGTTTAAATTTTTACGGAAAAATGCCGATTATTATAAGGTGTTCAGTCGTTGGTTGCGGGAATACACGGGAAAGTCCTGGCATCAAGTTTTTTACTTTCCCGATTGACAGGAAGTTGTAAGTAATTTCTATTTTTCGATTATGATAAACCTCGTAGTCAAACTCCCTTCTTTGGTATCTAAAATATTTCAATTTGCTATTTTTATGAAGATAGGTAGTAATTACACGTTATGTATGTGATTTAGAGGCCATCGTCATAGAAGCTTCTAACAAATTTGGCTCATCTACGAAAAAGTTGTTGCATTAAAATTTTTCAAGGGGTCAGAAAATGGTCTGAAATGCTTTAACCAGCCTAGACATACTCCAATGCATAGACTTATGTATGTCTTACCTGCAATTATCATTTCCTTTGTTGGTAACTTGGTGCGCAGAATTATTTCTATAGGGCAGCGTTTCCCAATTTAATTTTGCTACGGAACCCTTGCAACTCGAAAGAGAAGTTGCGGAACCCCAAACAGTTATTTTGTTTATAAGGTGAAAATCGAAGCACAAGTAAGTACAGATAATAATAAAGATAGGTCATGTGATCAACATTTTGTCTATTTTCATATATTTAAAGATAAAAATCGTTTATACGAACGGCATCTAGTCGATTTCTGTATTTTGTTTTTGTTGTTGTGTATTTCGAGAACCCAGTTTCGCATAAGTACGTGCTCGCGAATGGTAATAACTCTATAATTGCCCGTCTTGATAAGTCTGAATATTCATGATATAAGCTGCCCCAAAATGTAATCAGAGAAACTTCTTTAAAAGTTTGTATTAAATGGACATCTGAAGTGATTTCGATTAAATTTTCATAATCTACTGCAGATAATCCTGGTTTTCGGTTATACTGAATGGAATTCGAATACATTGTTGTCATTGATGTTTGGAAAATACTTCCTGATGTTGGTGTATAAATTGCGAAGATGATCTACAATGTTGCTCTGAATTTCTTCTTCAAGTTTGCATTTGTTTTCTTCAAGGAAATCATTGAATGTTGGAAACCAATCCAAATTATTTTGTTATACAGACGAAATCCAAAACTAACTTCCGGGAGAATGACAAAATGTTATCTTTCGCATTGAAAATAGTTACATTCTTTGTGCGGATGTATTTAAATCTGACCGTTCCAAATACTAATTCCAATACTTACTACCTAAAACAAGATCCCATCGAGCATAAATGCTTTGACAACCCCGATATACCAAGTTATTTTAAAATCCAGGCCCGGGCTCGTTATTATAATTCTAAAGAAAGGGTTCGGTCCACAGTTCTCCCCGTCTGAAGATGGTTTCGAGTTTGCATCTTGTTATTCTCGCGGAACCCCTATTTACGCTTCGCGGAACCCTAGGGTTCCGCGGAATACCATTTGGGAAACACTGCTATGGGGGTTTGTTCTCCATTAACTTCTCTGGGAAGAATGAAGCTTGAAGCAAATTGTAATCGCATGCTCAGAAAACTTATTAGTTCCTAATACAAGATTACATGGGATTCAATAATGTCGTAAGATACATATTAAAATTGTATGCATTCTTTCGGTAATCCTTTTTTAGGAGCGAATTGTGGGTTCTTTTTACCAAGAACCATTATTTGAAGCAACTCCTGCAGAAAGGCAGCCATGGAGCTCTTAAAAATTACAGTGTGTGCTCAGCTCACTTCAGGGATAGTGATTTCCAGAATCACCTACTGGAGAAGTTACTGCGGAGACGAGTTCCTACTCTCTATGCTACTGAAGGTTGGAGATTATAATTCAAAACGGATTTCAAACTACTCCTTGCTATTACCCTTGCTCTTGTATTTCCTCAAGTAACAAAGTCTGAAATCTATTCATAGCAGGGGCATGGTCTGTAGAGGACACAACTACCTCTAGTCATCATGCAATGGATATTGCAGATTTGATGGTGACTTCCACTCCTCTCCCTACTGTGCAGGAAATCACAGACCCTTCCATTTCTGTTACTGTTCCTGCAGACACTGGACCGAAACGACGGTGTCTATTCTCAGGTGGTGCACCCTCTGACCAGTTGGCTGATGCACTCCCATCTTCTTCTGCAAAGTTTGTTGAAACATCTTTAACTTTGCAGAACGTGGGGTTAACTAGGCATTCCCACTGCACTCCCAAAAAGAAGTTGCTCTTCAGCTATGGGAAGAGGCGGGAGATGGAGGTAAAGCGCTTGAGGAAGGTTTGCCATAATTTGAAGAAGAAAGTTAGAAACTTGAAGCAACTTCTCAATCGGGGTTTAACTGTAGTAGAGAAGTTGAAGGAGCAGTTGCCCCCCAATGCAGCTGCACTTGTTGCATCTCAAGTGCAGCAAACAAAGAGAATGCCCCAAGGAAGGAGGTGGACTACTGAGGAGAAGACACTCGCTCTCTCTTTGTATAAAAAGAGCCCTGCAGGATATTCTCTACTACAGCAAATGCTGGTTCTTCCAAGCACAAGGACATTGACATCATATCTCAATGCCATTCCTTTCTGTACGGGAGTAAATTTGCCGATAATGAGGGCAATTGCAAATGCCTGCAATGGAATGCAGTCATATGAGAGGAAGTGTGTCCTGATTTTTGATGAGATGCAGATAAGGGAACACCTCCAATATGACAAAGCAGCTGACAAGATTTTAGGTTTTTCTGATCTTGGGGAATTGGGAAGGGGCATGTCCACCGCTAGGTATGCCTTAGTATTTATGGTCAGAGGGATTTTCAGTAACTGGAAACAACCTGTTTCCTTTTATTTCAACCATTCCCAAATTAAGGCTGAAAATCTTGTTGCCCTGATTAAAGTGGCACTGAGGCATTCATTTGAGGCAGGTCTGGAAGTTATGGCCACTGTATGTGACATGGGGGCCAACAACCGGAAGGCCATAAAGAGTTTGGGTGCCACTGCTGAGGAACCCTTCTTTGTTTTCAATGAGAAGGAGATTGTAACAGTTTTTGATCCTCCCCATCTATTGAAATGCACAAGGAACCTGCTCATGGGGCACGATATCCTTCTGCCATTAAGGATTGGCAGCGAGGTGACGGATGGCATAGCATCATGGGGTGATGTGGTGCAATCTTATAATGTGGATAATCAGCGTGTGTAAGTAATCTTTGCACTTTTAATTTTCCATTGTTGGGTCATTTTTATAGATTTTGGTGTGTTAATTCCTACTTTTTCCTCTTAAACCACTTAAACATAGTGGGTTCAGACATTTGGAGTGGATGACTGCGAGGCATGTTGACCCTAAAGGCAGGCAAGATGAAGGTCAGTGTGGCTGCCAAGGTCTTCTCGAAGAAGGTTGCAGCATATTTGACATACGGAGTTCAGTATGGTAAGGAATTACTGTTACTTCTAATTATACTTACGAAACTTCCATGTAGAAGGATTCAAGTGGATATTTGACATCAGTATGGTAAGGAATTACGGTTACTTCTAATTATACTTAAGAAACTTCTATGTAGAAGGATTCAAGTGATTCTTGCTGTTTTTCTTGTAATTATTGGAAGGTAATTGTTTGCATTATAGTAAAATGTCTTCTTTACATATGACACTATCGGGACCATCCCACAAATTCCCCATTTTATTCATCTATATTACTTAAGGTTACATGCGCCCATCAGCAACAGGAACTGCCCACTTCCTTGCTGCTGTTGGGGACATGTTTGACTCTGTAAATGGCTCTGAAGATAGAGAGACAAAAGGGAAGGAGTTAAGGGTAAAAGTCTCTAAGGACACTAAACATGTCGAGTTCTGGAGGTCAGCAGTCCACACTGTCGAATCGTGGAAGTTCCTTGATGGTCGTGGAAGGGTTTGTTCCCAACCCCCCTCTACAAGGTTGGATCTACACATTGAGGGCCTTCCAAATTCTTTGGGAATTACTGAGCAATCAGAATGATTTTCCTGGTGTTTTTAGCCCCCGGCGTGTGAACCAAGATCCATTGGAAAATTTATTTGGATGCATACGAGGACAATGTAGATCCAACCACAACCCAACCCAACCCAAGTTTCTATAATTTAAACTGGAAAGTGTTCCAGCTCGCAAAGTAAATTTTTATTAAAGTTTCTGAAAACTAATGAATGTAATCTAATAATGCGTTGTATATTAAAAGTTATAAAATTTTTGCTTGGTATTAATAAAAATTCTAGATTTTGTAAATGTTATGAGTTTTACCTTCTGTGAACCTAAAAGCATGTGCAAGATATTTGTATATGTGATTTGATCGAACGTTTAAATAAATATATTCATATTTCCATTGAATGCATTGTATATTAAAAGTTATAAAATTTTTGCTTGGTATTGATAAAATTTCTACATTATGTGAATGTTATGATTTTTACCTCCTGTGAACCTAAAAGCGTGTGCAAGATATTTGTATATGTGATTTCACCAAAATTTTAAATAAATAAATTTATTCGTATTTCCATTGTATTATATTCATTGTTTATAATGAATTCCCTCGGATTTATTTTTGTGTATATTTCATTGACTCTAATGTTCGTCTCTGGAGAATTATTACAAAACTAAAAAATAAAATTTCCCATTATAAATTTCAAAACTTCTCGTTCTTATGCAGTTAAAATATTTAAGCAAATTCTGCATGAATTCGTATTGTTTTATAAAATAATTATTTTCACTCATTTTTCCGTTTAATACTTCAAGTCTGGACTTCGTATAATAATTTTAAAAAGAAATTAAAAATGCCTTGCACCGATTCCAATGCTTATGGGGTAATAAATGGTTACTTGGTAACGGTAATCAACAAAGCATACATACCTAAGCGTTATATATATATACTAGTTGTTATGTGCTTGCATTCTGCAAGCATTTTCAAATTTTAGCATTTTACAAATTCAAATTATTCCAAAGCGATGTTGTACATAATGATATAACCATGTCAAATTTGGAGTTTGTTGCTCATTTAGAAGTGCCTTATAATTTTAATCCTCGTATGGAGCAAAACAGCCCCTAACATTAAGAATTATTACACTCTCAGATTTTTTCCATCTGTTTTAACTAAAAACCCATAATTCTGCCAAATTTCAAGTTTTTATCTCATTACGAAGTGCCTTATAATTATCACACTCGTATGGGGCCGAAAAAGGGCAAAACCAAACATTAAAAATACGAATTTTTGCAATTTTACAATTTTATCTTAGTTTACCATGAAAATTCTATAATTGTGCCAAATTTCAAGTCTCTACGTCCTATGCAGCTGCCTCGCATTTTTTGTTCTCGCATGGGTCCGAAAAGGGGCAAAACCGCCCTTTAAAAATGAGAATTTTTGTAATTTTATAATTTCATCTTAGGTTGCAATGAAATTTCTATAACCGTGCCAAATTTCAAGTCTCTGGGTCCTATGCAGTTGCATCGCCTTTTTTGTTCTCGAATGGGGCAATAATGGGGCAAAACAGCCCCAAAAATGAGGATTATATCAATATCGGATTTCCTTCATTAGGTGTAGTTTGACATTAACAGCATTAAAATATAAGCCTTATGATTCCCATTGAAAGCTTACCCATATGAAAGGATTGAGCTTGTTACCAAGGAAACCTATTGTTAGACCCAGAAAAATTAGCAATTTTTTGCGATAAAAACTATAAAATTAAGCTAATTCTACTCGGATTTGCATTCAGTCTTCAAAAATTAGAAACTACAATTTATATCCTATCCGACAGTTTACGTCTCGAGTTCGTATCTTGACGGGAAGTAATTTTAAAATGTAAATATAAAAACCTCTGCACCAATTTACATGCTTTCTTATGGGCAAAAAATGGAGCAAACAGGGGCCAAAATAGCCCCTCAAAATAGGAATTTTGCCAGTTTCGGATTTTTTCCTTTGGTTGTGACTAAAAACCTATAATCCTACCAAATTTCAAGTTTCTGGCACATCTGGAAGTGCCTCATAATTTTGTATCCTATATATATGATATATATATATATATATACTAGTTAATGTGTGCCATGAAAATTCTATAATCGTGCCAAATTTCAAGTCCCTAGGTACTATGCAGCTGCCTCAAATTTTTTGCGATAAAAACTAAAATTACGCTAATTCTACTCGGATTTGAATTCCGTCTTAAAAATAAGAAACTACAATTTATATCCTATCCGACAGTTTAAGTCTCGAGTTTGTATCTTGACGGGAAGTAATTTTAAAATGCAAATATAAAAACCTCTACACCAATCTACATGTTTTCTTATGGGTAAAAAATGGGGCAAAAAGGGGCCAAAATAGCCCTTCATAATAGTAATTTCGACAGTTTCGGATTTTTTCCTTCGGTTGTGACTAAAAACCTATAATCCTACCAAATTTCAAGTTTCTGGCACATCTGGAAGTGCCTCATAATTTTGTATCCTCATATATATATATATATAATATATCATGTGTAAGAAGCATCTATATATTATAGATATCATGTGTAAGAAGCATCTATATATTATAGATATATCATGTGTAAGAAGCATCTATATATTATAGATATATCATGTGTAAGAAGCATCTATATATTATAGATATATAGATTGTTTCAATGCTTCATCCCATATATCGTATAAGTTTAAATTCATGAAATTCCTGTAATAGTGATTTTGATACAAAATGAACCTTCGATGTTCAAATCTGATGCTTAAACAGATTTGAGAAAGCCGCTGCATGACGTCACGCTAAGAGCGACGCTATTGCCATCTGGTTATCCCCTTCCGCTAAACTTCGTAACAGCCGTTTATAAGGGAACACGAAGCTGCGGTCGGTGGATTTCGTTCATTATAATTCTACGTCCAGGAAGAGTAGGAGCGTGAACGGGTAAGGAACTTTCTGTTCATAATTCGCAAGAGATTACGTCGACTTCGTGTGACTGTGATTGATTGTCGGTTTTAAATGCTTTAGTTAGAATTAAGCGAAAATTTAATTGTTGTCGGAACGGGATAGCATTATCGCATTAATATTACAGTACAATGTCTCAAGGTCATTATTTCTACTGATCCGTAGTTCATAGCTTTTGTGAAATTATTTCTTAATTAAACGAAATGGTTAATCTCTTCATTGAATTTAATGTCGGCATAATCTTTACATTAATTAGGAGAGACCTTTACATAAGATATATGTGGTTCTATGCAATTATTTTTCGTGTTGAAAGTTAACCACGTGTATTTCGGGTGGACTTGAATCAAATTGAGACATGAATATGGTTATTAGTTTGTCGAGTGGTTGTGTAAGCGTATAGTTTGAAGGTAAAGGTTCGTTTTCTATCACATAGGACAGGTGGTGAAATTTCTATTGTCTTGGACAATTTTGATTTTTAGAAATGATATATGTATACGGTGATAGTCTATGATCAGAGTGGCCAACGGTGGGAGTTTGATATGAGTTTCCGAGGTAATCCATATAATTTTCGTGTATTTTAATCTCGTTAAAGCGTATGTTTGATTAAATAATAATATTTTAATGAGTAACTGAAAATATATTGATAAGGTTTTCTCCTAAGTATTCAGTTTTCAGACAGAATTCTCCGTGTGTAGCTGTATTTAATTTTGGCAACCATTATCGAGAAATTCATTCAAAGCAATGCTGCATTTCATTTATTGAAATGATATTAATTACGTAATCAATACATACTAGTGTCATGGTTTTGAAATAAGTATTAAGCTTAACTTGGCAACTTAAGGGATATAAGTTTTATATTTTACAGATCTTGGAATTTGAGTTACAATACAATATTTTCGGATATTATTATCGGAGTGATTTAACACGGGAGACATTACATAATGTAATCAGGTTATCAGAAATAATATTCAGAATTAAAATACAGTACATATTTTAAGATTTCATTCTCTTGTTTCAGAGGAATGTTTGCAGAAGACGTCGCAGAACTGAGCTGTCATGTTCCCTTGTGTGATATCAAGAAATACATATTAACGGTGAGTACAATCTTTTAAGTAGTTTGCCAATTGCATTTATATTTGCCGTTACCTGAAGAAGTTTCCAGTGAGAATTATCGACAAATTTTACTGAATAGATAGGATAAATTTAGTCGTGTAACCACGCATGTGTTTTAATTGCGTCTATATATGTGCAGTACTTATTGTTCTAATTTTTCCATCTATTAATGGTGAAAGTGTGGTAACCTAAGCTTACATTGGAAAGTGATAAATCTCAATTTATTTTACGTGAATATTTCATCGAGAGAATAAAATTGATTTTATAATTTCGACTTTCAAAGATTTGTTAATTATCGTTAACATAAGTGTTATCAATGCTTCAATTTTTGGCATATATTATGAAATACTTTGTACCTGGGAAATTTTACTTTTCAATCTACTGACATCCATTTCAGCATAAATCAATTAAGTATGCTCTATAAACACGAGATGATTTCATAGAAATAAAATTATTACTTTGTAGTGACAGTGTAACGTGAAATGTTCATTGACTTTTAACTCTTTGGTGAGGTGTAAACTAATGTTGAAATTATGGAGACATTTTGAGGAAAGTTGGCTAATCATCAGTTGAGCATGCAAAAATTGTACAGGATTTATTCAGATACTATTTCAGTGCATTTTATTTTATAAATATTCAATCAATCAAATCAAAATAGCAATTAAACTGTAAGAGATAGAAGTCTGAAATGTGGTTATGCCATTTATTACTATGACGAAGGATTTTATTTTAATGAATAATTGAAAGTATATTGACAAGGTTTCTTCCCAAGTATGTATTCAATTTTCGGGCAAACTCCTGTCTAGACTTATTAAATGTTGGAAACCCTTTACCGAAAAATTCATTCAAATCAATGATTTATTTAGTTGATATTCATTTCCGTAATCAATATATGGTAGTCAGGTGGTTTTGAAATAAGTATTGAGCTTAACCAAGCAACTTAAGTGATATAAGTTTTTAATTTCATTACATATCTTTGAATTTGAGTTACAATAGAAAAGATTCCAATGTTACCTCAGTGATTTAGCACGAGAGACATTACATAATGTAATCAGGAATATTATTCAGCATGAAATTACAGTATATACTTTAAGATTTGATTCTCTTGTTTCATAGTAATGTTTGCAGAAGACGTCACAGGACTGAGCTGTTATATTCTCCTGTGTGTGATAACAAGAAATAATAACAGTGAGTATATTCCGTGTGTTTCTTTAAGTAGTTTGCCTATTTCATTTAACATATTGGCTGTTTTGTGATACTTTTGTTGGCTGTTACCTCAAGAAGTTCCCAGTGAGCATTATCGACCTATTTGAGTGAATAGCTAGGAGAAATTTAGTCGTGTGACCATGCATTTGTTTTTTACTATATGTTCAATACTTATTGTGCTAGTTATCTATTAATGGTGAAAATGTAGTAACATCAGCGTATATCGGAAAGTGATAAATCTCAACATCTTTTAAGTGGATATTTCGTTGATAGAATAAAATTGATTTTATAATTTAGACCTTCAAAGATTTGCTAATTATCGTTAACATAAGTGTTATCAACGCTTCAATTTTTGGCATATTTTATGAAATACTTTGAGCCGGAGAACTTATACTTTTCAGTCTACTGACTTCCAATTCAACGTAAATCAATTAAAAATATGAGAATTTCATAGAAACAAAAATATTAGTTTTGTAGCGACAGTGTAATGTGAAATGTTTATTGGATTTGCTCTTTGGTGATGTGTAAACTATTTGATGTTGAAATTATGGAGACTATTTGAGACAATCCAAAATTATTAAAATACTTTGGAAAAGGCTGTCTGAACGGAAATTGTTGAAGCAATCAAGGAAATATTTTAAGGAAAAAGATTTATTAGTCAAAGTTAGTCGAATTCTTGGAATACATGCAAATTTTTATTCTGTTTATTTCCATCAGTGGTTGGCTAATCATCAGTTGAGCATCCAAAAATTGTACAAAATTTCTTCAAATACTATTTTAGTGCATTTTATTTTATAAATGTTCAATCAATCAAATCAAAACAGAAATTTAACTGTAAGAGATAGAAGGCTGATGTTTGCGGGGTGTATGTCATGTGTTATGCCATTTATTACTATGACAAGAGGATTTTATTTTTGGTGGAACTGGTGTGCGACAGGAGGTCCAATGCTTTTTAAAATGTGAAACATATTTCATAGCATTAATATAATGATTTTTATCTTATTATCCTGTTATTTATAAAGTATTAAAGACAGTGAATAAAGAAGTGAGATGAAGTCAGAAGCGATAACGTCAGTTTTTACCTCTTTAAGTGCAGTCTTGTCACAATGCAAGCTTTAGGAAGATTAGAAATATTTTCTTACTATTCTTTGGCTTAAAGTTCCATTCTGAATTCATGTTCTTTGATCGTTTTTAAAGGTAAAAACAAACTGTAATTTTATCCAATATGACAATGGTTTTAGGTTGTATTATAGATATAGACATTATAATAAATGCTGTGATTTGTCGATAATTTCCAATTAAGAGTATGTGGAATGATTTTTATCAAGTTAATTGATCAGTTTAGTTGATTTTACATCATAAATTAAAATGAATATTGCTGTTACACTTGAAATTATTAACAGATAATATTTAATACTTGTCAGTAGTTAAACCTCTGTATTAATTTCCATATTTCCTACCTGTTATCACTAGTCTATTTATCATTTTCTGGAGTACTTGATCGTCCGCGTATTTCACTGTTCTTATAATCCTTCCTCTGATTTTGAAATCTCCCATGCCTTCTAACACTTCCTGCATTAGTCTCTCTCCATATATATTGAATAGAATGGGCGATACACAGTAGCCCTGTCTTACTTATCTACCAATATTTACTCCACTGGTGTCTGCATTCTCCAACCTGACTTTTACCACTTGATTTACGTATAGATTCCCGATCAGTCTCCTGTCTTTCCAGTCTACACCTATATCCTTTAATATCCTCATCAGCAGTACCCAATTTACTCTATCGAAGGCCTTCGCCAGTCGATGAAACATACGTAGCAATCTTGGCTGTACTCTATTGCCCTTTCTGAAATGATTCTCACTACACCGATAGCATCTCTGGTTCCTCGTCCTTTTCTGAAGCCGAATTGATCTTCCCTTAGCATTTCTTCGGCCTTTTTCTCTAGTCTTTTATTAAGAATCCTCGTGATTATCTTCGAAGTGTGTGACAGTAGGGATATCGTTCTGTAGTCCTTACACTGCATTGCCTTTGGCTTCTTCTTTAGAGGGATCACTGTCACATCTAAGAAATCCTGAGGCCACTCTCCCGAGTCGTAAATTTTGTTAATTAGTTTCGTAATCACTTTTAGTCCTTCCGATCCCGTGACTTTAAGTACCTCTGCCGGTATTCCGTCGCTGCCTTTAGCTTTCCCTTTATCCAGTTCCAGAATTGCCTTTTCTACTTAGCTTTCCATATTACTTGTTCCCAAGTTTGTCTTCTTCAATGTTATCCTCTTCTTCCGTTCTATTTGTGCTGATCCTGCCTGCTTGCTGTATAGTTCCTTAATGTATACTTCTCATACATGTGCTACATCCTTTGGTTCTGCGACTGTTTTTCCATCTGCATTCATAATTGCTTTACCACAAATCTCATTAGACTTCTTATCTTCTAACTCCAGTGCCCTAGCGTACATCATATCGTATCATCCTAACTTCTCCATCTGTTGTATTTCCTCACATTTTCCTTTTATCCAAATTTTCCTAGCTTTATCTGTTACCTTTCTCAACTCATTGTTTGTGCGTCTATAGTTGGCGTTACCTTCTTCACTGTTAACGTTTTTTTCCATTTTTTTTCTCTCATCCATTATCTCCAGCATTTCCTTAGTGATCCATGGGTTTCTGATTTTCTTCTCTCGTTTCCCAGTCTCTTTATTCAAGGTGTCTTTGATGCTGGCTTTAATTTCTTCCCATTCTGTATTCACAGTCTTTGGTTTGTTTTCCAAATTTCTAAGGCGACCTTCCAACTTCATGCTGAAAGCGTTCTGCCTTTCTTTCAGTTTTTCTAGGTCCCAAGTCTGTCTTTCTCTTCTCGTTTTCCTTATTTGTTTAACTTTATAGTTACATTGATTATTAGAAGGATGTGATCTGAATCAATGTCTGTTCCTGGCAATGTCTTAGCATTTTTTATGCCGTTCCTGAATCTTTGTTTTACTAGGATGTAATCTATTTGGCATCTCATTTTATCTCCTGGGCTTTTCCAACTATGTTGTTCCAATCTCCCATTATTATGCAGTTCTACTTCATAAATGTCATTCATTTGCTCATACATCTCCCTGATTTATTCTTCTTCATGAGCGGGCGTTGGCATATATACCTGGATTATCAACATGTCAACTGGGACAACTTTTAGCTTTATTGCCATCAACCTATCGTTCGTTGCTGTTATTTTTGTCACGCTATTCATCATATCTTTAAGTACCATAGCTACTCCCCTTGCCTCACTATTTCCTCCAGTGTAAACTACCGTGAATTCTTCCGAGCGGAACTGCCCTTCTCCTTCCCATCTGACTTCGCTCAGCCCTATGACGTCAATCCTGTTTCATTTTTCAGGTTCTCTAGCTTTTCTGCCTTCCTCGTGGTTTTAAATTCCAAGTATCTTTGCATAAGTTACCTTTGACACTTGCTTTCCTCAAGGCAGTCCACGCCCGGAGATCTGATTGGGGGACTATTTTACCTCCGGAATATTATATAAGATAATCATTATTAGGGAAATGTAATGTGGTAGTTTCCCTCTTGCTTTTCACATCGCAGTACTGTAGCCGTTCAAATCATGCCTACAGTTCTATTGAATATAAATCCAACCAACATCATTTGTTTTCATCTCTATACCATACCGACAGTACTGCTGCCTACTGCCAGGCACCAATGATAGTTCTTTATTATTAATTAATTTTTTGTGAAAAAAAACTCCATTTGCGGGGATTGCACCCCGCACCTTTGTAACGGGAAGCCGACACGCTAAGCACTTCACCATATGGAAGGTTAAAATTTTAAAACTAATTGTCAAACAAATCTTTCGCATAATAATTTGAATAAACTCGTAAAGAATTAAAAATTTTAAGATTCTAAATAGACCTTGATAAGTGAGATGTGCTCTTTCATGTTGTTTAAGCAAATTAATCTTTTATATTTAGATTTTTTAGTTAATATTTCTTATTGAATTCACCACAACCGTTTTTCCTCTTCATTGTAGGCATTCACAGTTGATGCTGAGTGAAAATGCGATGGTTTGAGGCATCGAGGAACCATGAATCGAAGAGTACTGCTTTGCTGAAACGAGAATTGATACACCTGGGTGCGAGAGTATAGAGGAATCTGAGCTGGAGGCTATACATATGGGGTGAGAGAAGGTTTTTATACCTATATGTTGCTATATTCTGGTTTGGTCAATATATCAGGCGATAAATATGTTGTATAATACATAGCTGCATCTTACGGAGGATTTAGGAGAGATTGTAAATTATAAGACCCTTTCAGGCGAACTACATGCTTCAAATTTGACATTATTATAGCGTTCTGCTCACAACAGATGGAAATAAATACAATACAATAAGAATTCCAATTTTTAAGCGGTTTTTTTCTTATTATTCAGAATGAGCAGAAATTTACGATAGGATTAAACGATTCCCCAAGAATTTGATTTCTTTTAAAAATATCGTTTAAATTTACACTAAAAGTAAGTAAATGGAAAATATAGTGCTACACCTGAAAAAAAAGTTTTGTCTGGTATCATCCGTAAGAGTATTTTATTTCTGAGAGTGTAAGGCATCAATTTTCTGTTTGAACTTAAAAACTTTCTGATAACTCAACTTTTTTATAAAATGCATTTAATTTTTGATTATAAATTTCCAAGAATATAAGGTGTTGGTTTTCAGTTTGAACTCGGAAAACTTTCTTTAATTTGATTTTATAAAGAATATTCCATTTTGTAAAAGTTTATTAGCGTACTTCTATAAATTTTAAATTTTTGTTAAATTCACTTCTGTTAACAAGAATCAAATGTATTAACAATTTATTTACGAATTTCCGAAGATGTTGAATTTAAAAACTTTAGAAAACTTATAAAATGCCAAGTTTTCATATTGACTTTGAGACAGCACTGTATTTGCTCATGTTTGCAGACTTGTCATGTGAATATCGTTCAGCAAATTGGATGTTGGAAAGTAATTAATTAAATTGAATCTTAAAATAGGAGCAACCATTAAAAAAGATTATTTGTATCTGGATTTTTGGTGTTCTACATTTAATATTTTACCGAGAGGGTTTGTCGTGGTTAAATAATTCCAGATTTAATTTAATAATTTAAAGAAATTTGGAGATAAATGTACGATATGCTTGAATTAATTCAGAAAATATTCTTTGGGTTTTTTTGTGGTCTATTCAAGGCAGAAAAATTTCTGAGGCAATACAAATTCTATTCATTATTCAAGTTATCAAAATCAGATAAAGAGTTTAAAATGCAAATGAAATTTCGGTTAGTTTTTAGAGCTTTGATTGAAAATCCGAACTGAATGCCTATATGTAAAGGAAAATATTTTCGTTGTGAAAAATAGAGGAGTGGTTAGTGTGTCTAGCTCCCAATGCCGAGGGCATGGTCGTTTATGCTTGTTAAAAATATATTACAACACATGTAATTGGAGGAAACTGTTTGTGTTAAATAAATTATTATTATTATTAACATTGATATCTCGTAATTGGCTATTGAGTATATTTACTTTGCCATGCAATTTATTATTAAACTTATAAAGAGTTTGTTTGAATTATAAATATTTGATTCGGTTCATTTTAACTTTCAATTGTTATATAACGCGATTGCTTTATTTCCCCTGATAATTTACGCTTTATTTTCTATTAAAAAAATCAATTCTTTATTTGGTTTATCAGTTGAGGCCATCATCATCATAGGTAGTCTGTCCGTAGACAGGTTCGTGATTATTCATGGTTAAACTTGGTTCTCCATATACTCCTATTTTCTGCAGTTTTCTTTACAACTTCATTCACATATAGATTCCTGATCAGTCTCCTGTCTTTCCAGTGTACACCTATATCCTTTAATATCCTCATCAGCAGTACCCAGTTTACTCTATCGAAGGCCTTCTGCCAGTCGACGAAACATAGGAGCAATCTTGGCTGTACTCTGTTGCCCTTTCTGATATGATTCTCACTACACCGATAGCATCTCTGGTTCCTCGTCCTATTCTGAAGCGGAATTGATCTTCCCCTAGCATTTCTTCGGCCTTTTTCTCTAGTCTTTTATTAAGAATACTCGTGGTGATCTTCAAAGTGTGTGACAGTAGGGATATCGTTCTGTAGTCCTTAGACTGCATTGCCGTTGGCTTCTTCTTTAGAGGGATCATTGTTACATCTAGGAAATCCTGAGGCCTCTCTCCCAGGTTGTAAATCTTGTTAATTAGTTTCGTAATCACTTTGTCCTTCCAATCCCATGACTTTTAAGTACCTCTGCCGGTATTCCATCGCTGCCTGTAGCTTTTCCTTTCTTTAATTCCAGTATTGCCTTTTATGCTTCGCTTTTCATAATACTTAGTCCCAATCTTCTTCAATGCAATTCTCTTCTTCCAGTTCCATTTGTGCCGATCCTGCCTGCTTGTTGTATAGTTCCCTAATGTATTCTTCCGAGTCGAACTGTCCTTCTCCTTCCCATCTAGCTTCGCTCAGCCCTATGATGTCAATCCTATTTCTTTTCATTTCTTCTTTCAGGTTCTTTATCTTTTCTGCCATCCTCATGGTTTTTACATTCCAAGTACCTATGCATAAGTTATCTTCGACACATGCTTTCCTCAAGGCAGTCCCTGCCCGGAGATCCTATTGGGGGATTATTTTACTCGAAAGAACTCGTTTTGTCCAACCATATAATCGTTACTAAGGAATTGTAATGTGGCAGTTTCCCTGTTGCTTTCCACATCGCAGATCGCAGTACTGTAGCCATTCAAATCGTCCCGATCACTCCTACAGCTCTATTGGATGTAAACCCAGCCAACATAATTTGTTTTTAGCTCGATACCAAACTGACAGTACTGCTGCCTACTGCCAGGCACCGATGATAGTTTTTGTTATTAATTAATTAATTTTTTGTGAAAAACCTCCATTCGTGGATATCGAACCCAGGAACTTTGTAACGGGAAGCCGACACGCTAAGCGACACCATATGGAAGTTTAAAATTTTAAAACTAATTGCCAAATAAATCTTTCACATAATAATTTGAATAAACTCGTCAGGAATTTAAAATTTTAAGATTCTAAATAGACCGTGGTAAATGAGATGCGCTCTTTCGTGTTGTTTGGGAAAATTAATCTTTAATATTTAGATTTTTTAGTTTATATTTCTTAATTGAATTCACCACAACCATTTTTCTTCTTTATTTTAGGCATTCACAGTTGATGCTGAGTGAAAATGCGATGGTGTGAGGCATCAAGGAACCATGAATCGAAGAGTATTACTTTGCTGAAACAAGAACTGATGCATCTGGGTGCGAGAGTAAAGCGGATTATGTGCTGGAGGCTACACACATAGGATGAGAGAAGGTTTTTATACCTATATGTTGCTATATTCTGGTTTGTTCAATATATCAGGCGATAAATATCTTGTATAATAATATGGCTGCATATTACGGAAGATTTAGGAGAAGAGATTGTAAATTATAAGGCACTTTTAGATGGGCTAAATGCTTCAAATTTGGCATTATTATAGATTTCTGCTCAGCCAATTGAAATAAATACGATACAATAAGAATTCCAATTTTTAGGAGCTGTTTTTTTCCCGTAATTCAGAATAAGCCAAAATTTACGATCGGATTATACGATACCCCAAGAATTCAATTTCTCTTTAAAATATTTTTAAATCAATTTACACTTAAAGTAAATAAATGAAAAATATAGCGCTACCTCTGAAAAAAAAAGTTTTAACTGGTACCTTCTGTAAGAATATTTTATTTCTGAGAATATAAGGCATTAATTTTCTCTTTGAACTTGAAAAGCTTTGTGATAACTCAACTTTTATAAAATGCATTTAATATTGATTATAAATTTATGAGAATATAAGGTGTTGGTTTTCAGTTTCAACTCTAAAAACTTTCTCTAATTTGATTTTATAAGGCATATTCCATTTTGTTTGTAAAGTTTATTAGCGTACTTCTATAAATTTTAACTTTTCATCAAATTCCACTTCTGTTAATAAGAATCTAATATTGTAAATATTTATTTATGAATTACAGAAGATATTTAAAAACCTTAGAAAATTTATTAAATGCGAAGGTTTCATATTGACTTCTGAGGCAGCACTGTATTAGCTCATGTTTGCAGACTTGTCATGCATTTCTATGGTGAATATCGTTCAGCAAATTGGATGTTGGAAAGTAATTAATTAAATTTAATCTTAAAATAGGAGCAGCCCTTAAAAAAGATTATTTGGATCAGGATGTTTTGTGTTCTACATATAAAATTTTACCAAGAGGTTTTGTCGTGGTTAAATAATTCCAGATTTAATTTAATAATTTAAAGAAATTTGGAGATAAATGTACGATATGCTTGAATTAATTCAGAAAATATTCTTTGGGTTTTTTGTGGTTTATTCGAGGCAGAAAAATTTCTGAGGCAATACAAATTCTATTCATTATTCAAGTTATCAAAATCAGATAAAGAGTTTAAAATGTAAATGAAATTTCGGTTAGTTTCGAGAGTTTTGATTGAAAATCCGACTGAATGCCTTTGTAAGGGAAAATATTTTCATTGTGAAAAATTTATAATCTCCAATTATTAAGCCATTCATTGGAAATGGTAATTTAATTGTTCTTAATTCTAGGCAATATTTAGAAAAAGATTTAACTTTGTGGAGAGTTACATTTCTTAATTAAGAAAAATTGTGAAGGTTTTTTTATTCTTAATTAAAGTCAATATCCAGAAAAAAGAATTCCAAGTCTGTATACTAAAGTTCTTTTAATAATTCCATCAATATCCAATTTGCTAGACATTATTTACTTGTAAATAGGTTTCCAAAGGGTTGTGTTATTTATATTATTCAGAAAAATCGTAAATTCTTAAAAGTCTAAATGTATATAAGCTATTGCTTTTTCATTCTGTATAATTACTGCCATTTTTTTAAATCTTAACAAACCAGAATTAGCATTTTTGGGTATATATATATATATTTTGTCTCATATTTTTTTCTAAGCTGCTGTGCTATTTTTCCTCTTTGTCATAGAAATTGTTAAAATGATATTATCCTTGCCAAAGTGCTTTGTAAAAATGTCCAACTTTTATTGTAGTGTTTGCTAAATCGTAAATTTTTTTCTGCACTTCATGAAAATTTTTAAATGGCAATTTTGATTTGTGCTAATATTCAGAGCATTTTAAGTCCAGAAATTTTTTAAAGTCAGAGTCAGAAATTATTCTGTCCAAAATGTAAACAAATTAATTTTTTTGTCCTAATTTCAGAAAGCTTTTAAGTCGAAGAGTTAAAAATTATTCTAAGTCCAAATTGTAAACAAGTTAAAAAAATTAATGTGTTTACAATTTGGACGGAATAATTTTTAACTCCAAGACTTTAAAGATTTCTGAAATTAGGACTTCTCCAAAATGTAAACAAACATTTCTTTTGTCTAGTCAGTTTTCTTTTCAGTCCAGGTTTTCATTTTGTAGTGCATGATAAAATAAGTAGAGAAAATGTATTATTTCAGATTGTAAAATTTTTATTGAACTTGTATGTATACATTGTACATTATTTTCATTGCAATAAAGACATTTTATTATGATCAAAACCTGTTGACTCCTTTTAGATAGAAATAACTTCTTTTTCTCGGAGCCTCTTTTAGGTATCGTTGGACTTAAGGGGTTTTTTTAGGTATATTTTTGCTAGAATTAGCACACTTTTAGCCTAAAAATGACATTTTTGACCACAAATTCTGCCAAATTTTGCTGATTATTGAACAAATTATTCAACATTATGACAATTTATCTACATTTCAACTATTGAACAACTGACAAATTACATATAACACAATATTTTCAACTGTTATTCAACAGTTGACATAACTACATATATCACATGAAAAAATAAACCATCAAACACATTTTACAGCTGAATTAAATTATTGAACAAGCACTTGGAGAAATTACTTGCCTCAGATAAAAATAACTGCGACTGAGCTGTGGAAAAATTAATACAAGCATTTAGACTACAGAACAGCCGTCATCAGTGGCGAAATGCCACTGACAACAACTGCTCTGAAGTCGAAATGCATGTATTAATTTTCTCACAGCCCAGTCGCAGCTATTTTTATCAGAGGCAAGCGATTTTTCCAAGTGCTTGTTCTGGAAACACTTAAACATATCACATTATCAATGACCTTAATTACAATTAACAATGTCTCTTATTGGTCAAAATTGAATACACGCAACTGATTCCAAATGGGAGCAACGTTTGCATAAATGACGAAAAAATAATGAATCTCGCAAAGCAATGCTTAATTGGAATTACTTAAATGTCAGAATAACATTTTTATAAACCATTCCAAGTCAGAAATAAACTCCAAAAAATGCAGTTAAAATTTTATGGCATACCTATTTCAAATGTTTATAAAATTAAACCTCTTTATATTTGCCAAATTAATTTGCTTAAAATGCATTGAAATTACACCATGTACCTCAATTAGACGCTTGACTGTTTTTTAAAAACGTTAATTGCATAATAGAAACTCAAAGACTAAACATTTACTTCTGATAATTTAATTTTTATAGCAACAAAGATTGAACTAAATACATTTTGTCTTTAAGAATTATCTTGCTTGGATTTAAAAATATAACATTAATGGAGGTAAGTTTATATTTACAACATCAAAAACATATTTGCTCATTTAAAGTTCAGATTCAAAGCTATTATGCAAAATATAACATTTAATCAAAGCAAACACTATTTATGAATAAATATAGCATATTCTCAAAGTTTGTCTTATATTTCCAGGTAATGTACAGTAAATGCATAAAATTAAATGATCTGAGGTTAATTTACATAAAATTTAAGTAGTAATTGCATTGCGTGACTCAACTCACTATCGTTAACAAATCACATTGCTCCTTATCAATAGCTTAACACTTTCATGGCCAATTTGTCAAATTTAAAAGAAAAATCAGCAAATCATTAAAAATTTATCAATAATTATATTTTTTAACATTATAAATGTGCAAAATGTAAGTAGCAATACATTATCGTTACAAAATATTTATTTAAAGACTTATATTTGAAGAATTTTCAATTGTAATTTATGAAAGTATTGAGTGCACGAAAAACTAAAGTATTTCATTAAATATTTGTATACAATTGAGTTATTTATGTTAATAAATTTAAAGAATTCCTTTTCAGTAACGCTTGTGTTAGAATAAGTCAAAATCTCATATGGAGTTTACCAAAATTATCGTTACGATAATTTAATGAAGATATTTTAAACAACAGCCATGAAATTGTTAAGTAATCTAAAATATAACTCGACCAACAAGAGACAACATTAATATTTACATAGAGACCAACCTGAGAATCAAAACAATAACTACAAAATTGACAAAATAAATATCCTATAATTATTATACCAAATAGAATTGAATGAGCTTCCCACAATCTATATATATTTGCAAAAGTTTGTTTGAGTGTCTCATTATGCACGCCATAAACTATAAGACATATGAATAACTAAAATTTGGTACGATTATTATTAACACCTTAACTTGATGAATGTATAAAAGGTTTGGTTAATTATAGTCAGTGCTATATTAATAATAATAATATAGGAGAATATAACATTTTATAATTCCACTAGAGATGCCTGCATTTCAAATTTGAAATGTTGACAGAATTTTTTATAATAAACAAAGAAGCTTCAAAGTTTATTGTATATTAGGATTAGCTATGATGCTGGTCAACACAGACATCCATGACATTTGACGGTGCGATGAGACACTATTACGTACGCTAACCTTCATAACAGCCTACTTAGTTAGACAACAAACCCATACAGCGGCCGGGTTACGCAATCTTACTTTCGATACTACACAATTTATACAAGTGAAAACATTTACCACTTACTTTATTTGCTCACATTACACTGTGTTGGACGTGGTTTGGTTAATACATGACGACAAACAACAGATGAACAAACAAAAAGAATTAATGCAACGAAAAACAAAAACAGTAGAAAAGAGAATTAAAATCACACAGAAATTCAATGCTCCGACTCTTAGAATGATTCTCTAAGCAAAGAGTTTTGTTAAAATAAATTTATGTCAAGTGAATAATACTTTGTTACAATAAGTGGACAATACTTTTGTTAAAACGTTACAAATTGCACTCGACAATGCCTTATCCCCCTCCCTCCCTCTGCTGTTCCCCCCCTTATCTCTCGAGAGGCAATAATATGAATCTCGAGCCTCAACAATGACATTCGTTGTCCAGGAAACTTATCGATAAAAGTCAAAATCTGTCACATATTCGTTAAATGTGAGTAATTTCAAAACATGTGGTGCATTACTTTCTGGGAAACCCTCGTACAATGTTGTGTGAGACAGACGCTCCTTTCTAGGAACCTGGTATTATCTGAATTTTTAAAGAATGTTTATTTTGAACTCTTGAACATCCCGCATATAACTGTCCATGCGTAAAGCAAAGCTACCGTATGGTAACTGACTTAAGAAGTCACCTCTCTACTCTGCGTGCACGGGGATTTCCTTTGTAGGAAGCGCGCTCACCTTCAATGCCCCTCTATTCTAACGGAATTCGTTCCCCTCCACCCTACATATTACCTCCGATCACTGAGGCGTAAGGTAACTTCAGGTAATTTTCAATTGCTACATTAGGCGGAACTACCTGTACTCTACATGCACGTTCTCTACCGGAAGCTTAGAGAACGAACTCCACCTGGCAAAAAGCGTCACCTCACAAAATGAATCGACTGCATTGATTGTCAATTTTAATTACGAATACTCAAAATATTTTCCAACACTTTCATTTATATCAATTAAAATATGAAAAAATTTCCAAAATAAAACTTAATTCAAGCATAGATATAATTTTTTGTTCATAATTATTGCCATAATTTGAAGTGACGATGATTTAAAACATAACCTGAGCAACGCTGGGTAAATTTGCTAGTTATTTAAAAGCAAAGAACTTTGCAATACCATTTTAATTTAATTTATTCACCAGAGAACTATATAAAGATGTTTGTGTAGCATTGTAAAATAAATTCCAATAATTACTCCAAGATATGATGCACAAAAACGATTACAGTGTAATTTTCCTAATAAACGTTTAATGCGACTAAATCTTAAAAGGATATTTTGTAGTTTAATTTACATTCTTCGTTAGAAATAATTTTATGAACTCTGTATTTATCTCAGAATCACTACAAATATGTTGTCAACAATTTGTTGCTAACATACATTAAAGTTATGGTAATTTAATGTTGTGCTTATGCAAACTGTATAATTACAAAATATCAGTTGATTACTTCGTTTAAAAATTAGTACAAGAGTTTAAAATAATACTAATATTTATAATGAGATTTTAAGATATAAACAAGTTAGGAAAGTGTACACCGTATCACAAATGGGTGCGTTTTGTGCATTGGCGTATTTGACAAATTATTTACGTGTTTGGAAGGGAAATAGCATTATAAAGTTCTTTTCTTCATCATAAATAATCCATTTTCTTCCCATTTAAAAATATTATATGCAAATGTAAGGAAATTAAACATATTTCCGTGAGATTGTTTACGTTAGCAACAATGAAGAAGTAACCATGCTAGAAAATTTCAAAGTTCAACTCAAATTACGACTCTTGTTCGATTTTCTCACAAACGGTGACTCCTACGATAAAAATGTACAGGAAAATAAATACCCTACTTTATTAGTTCTACAAGTTTTACTTGATAAATATTTTGATATGACCGATACTTTACGAGATATGAGGGAAAGTTCATATTTTATCACCAGTAAAGTGGTACCCCTGATTGGCTTACGTGACTAATTTACGTGATTTTCTTATTATCTTTGACTGTAAGTCCTTAATATCAAATTTCATGAAAATCTGCATGGTAGAAGCAGATAACAAACTTGCGGACAGACCAGATGGAGACTAATACTAATAGGCGCTTATGCTGGAAGCGAAACGCACCTGACAAATAACCTTGCATGTAATTACATTTACAGATACACATACATTATTAAAAATTTTCTTTAATGACAAGAATGATATGTTACTTATTTGTTCAATATACAAGTAGAAGGTGCTTGCATTCTGTAAGCGTTTCAAGTCATTATGGCTTTTGCAAAGTAAAAATTCAACACTAGTTAAATAAATAAAACAACTTCAAGTACACATTAGAATAAACTTCATTAGCCCACTGATTCCCATTGAAAAGATAAAACTGATAATGGTTTGATTCCGATGCAAATGAATTGGAATATTTCGAGGCGGTGCTTACTGTAAAAGAGAGACCGACTGATATTATTCACTTCTTTCGGTAAATTGTGATGAGATTAGCCATGAGGAAGTGTATCATCCGAAACAAAAGTACCACGAAGCCATTGAAAAGGAAGAAATCCACAGTACATTGAACCCTCTGCATACTGGACCTTGATGGAACGTACTTAGGATATAACGGACAGAAGTTAAATGATGACACTAATACATTGTGTCTCATGCGGACCTATCACATGTGCGTTATTTGGAAGGCCTAATGAATACATCGCAACATTATAACTAATGTATATCATGGCATATAAGTCGACCTTTGCAGCTTAAAAAAATTTTCCTAAAACTGAAAGTTGATTTATATGCTGAATATAAAATTGTAAACTTTAAATCACAGATGGATAACATCAACATTTACTAACAAGGGGAGGCCATAACATTAATATTGAAATTCATAATACCCTTTTAGGAGGTGAAACTAGAACTAAAACATCACCTATATCTCTCTGCGTTTTTGCCAATGGGCCCTTGTTTAAAAGATATTAACAATTTAAATTCAGGTGTAAGCATGGATGCAACAAATACCATTAACCTTACGGTTACAAAACAGAAGCAGCGATAGCTGAATGGTCAGAATGAATGTCTAGTAGTCGGATGGGCTGGGGTTCATTCCCAGCTGGCAGCATTTTTTTTCTTTCAGTAGTATGTACATATATTTTAACTAGTAAAATTGTATTATTATTATGTCTTCGTTACATTTTTGTTTTTTCCGCAAATTTTTGTGATTATTTTTTTGTCTTTTCCACGTACCTTTTTGTACTTGATTTATTTGCACCTTCCACGTATAATTATGATATTATAATTATAAATAAATAATACAACTTAGAATGTTATAATCATTACTTGATTGTTTATTAAAATATCGACTCTTTAATACGACATTTATGAAATGTTTATTATGGACAATTACCATGTTTTTTTAATTGCATCATCCGAAGTATTGTAATATTGTAGAAGTAAGTGAGATAGAAGACGTACACTTCGATCGGAATTAACCATACTAATTGCAAGTTATAATTATATGTGGAATATGCAAATAAATCAAGTACAAAAAAGTACGTGAAAAAAGACAAAAAAATAATCAAAAAATATGCGAAAAAAACATTTCCTTTTTTGAAAAGGGGAATAATGTAATTATCAAAACCATCCTCATGCCTGCCAACATGCGATACTTTATTGAATTTCACCACCGTAGATACTGATTGCGATAACTAGGTGCAGTTAATTTTGATAGCATCATTAACAGCCGACATCAATCAAATCATAGGAACCATTATTTAGTTGGTCAAGCTCTCTGAGAATAGCAGTTTCTTATTGGTTGAAATTAAAACAACTGTCAAATGGAAGGCTCAAGAAGAATAGCACGGACCCGAAATAATATTCATCTATTTTTTTATTACTATGTTTATTTCTGTATCTTGTTAAAACTTGGATTGTACAGGACCTTGATTTTGCCTGGCAACGATTTCATGAGAAGTATTTTTAAGTGAAACAAAGGGGGTCGACTTATACTGCGAACATATACCTAATCTAGTATTTTCAAGTTGAAAATTCAAGGTCGACTTATACGTCGCAATATATTGATATATATACATATTATAATGTATATAATTACTGTATATACTCGTGTATGATGCGTCCCAGTGTATAACTGCTGTGTATAATGCACACTCGTACTTTATTCCAAAAAATCCTGACTTTTTCTTATACCACGTGTATGACACACATCCTTGATTTTTGGGAGGTATATGAATTTTAAAACGTTTGGACTTGTCCATAAGTGTATTACATTCAATAAGCTCCATATTATGTCTAAGAGAGACATCGTCAATAATTAAAGCGACTGAGTTGAGATGGGAGCAACTTCATACAGTAAGTTGGGCAAAGTGATGCCGCGTAGAAAACCGCAGCGCCACTGTTGGCAATCCTTTTAAATCAGACAAAAAGGGATCTATAAAATAGTTTTGATTTAAAGTGGATGTTGGTTCTCTCTTTCCTATCTCATTCTAAAACTATTTAATAGAAGGAATAACGTAAAAATTTAACAAACAAATCTGGAAACAGGAAACGCGACAGGTAGGATTAAGTTCACACACGAGATTCTACGGGTTTTAAATTACTTACATTGTCAATTGTACATACTAGAATCATTAACTAAATAAAATTATTTCAATTTGCTTATTCTATGTTTTTTTTGTTTTTGATGTGTGTTTTGCAGAAAGACCATCTTGTGATTTTGCAAAAATTACAGCAATCAGCTGATGAAATGCAGAATAATTGGAGAGCATGGGATTATAAATGTATAGAAGTAATTAGGTGTTCTATACATATAATTATGTATGTATAACCTGGATTATCAATAATTATTGTGCTTTTCTCATTAATTAACCCAAAAAGCGTGAATCTGGTGCGAGGTAGGTTACGATTTTACGTGCAGAGAAGTGTTACCTGTGTATAACGTGCACCCCTACTTTATGACCTGAAAATTTGGTCTTCAAACAGCACGTTATACACGAGTATATATGGTAGATACAATGTATAATTTATTGGTGCAGTAAATCCGCAAAAATTAATTGTTCCTGCGTTTGATCATTGTGACTGGTTGATATTGACTGACTTGCGTTACTCGTGGGGTTTGTTTGTCGTAAAACATTCTTTGTATTCATTGTTACTTTCTCCCAAATTTCCACCAGGGTCCGGAAAAATCAAAAATCTCGAAAAAGTATCCCAAGTTCCATTCCTAAGAATAATTCCGTTTCAAGTAAGAACGCAAGGGAAAATCAATTTTTCTTATGGTCACTATAATTTATTTCATTCTTAATTATGTTCTTATAAAAATATGCTCCCGCTAGCACACTGCAAGCACCTTTTACTAGTAAAATATAAAAATTAATACGATTCCTATTTTCCTAAATTAATTAGAAAACTCTGTGCTATTATTTCATGCGCTCTAACAATTTGTATAAATATATAGCGGAGTAAAACATTGTCTTTCATAACATGCGCATTTTAACAATTTAAGGCAACACATACGTTTCCTTCGGATATAACAAACAGGCCTTCCCCTCCTCTTAGTCCAATATATCGAGGCTTCACTGTATGTATGTAAAGAATGTGACGTCGGACTGTGTACGATATGTTTTGGAATATACCATACACGAAAACGTATCAAGTGTATAATCGCAAGCTCTGGAATAATAAAAATCAAAATAGTTATAACAAATCCAACGTATATTTTCAATCCTTTCAAACTTTTACAAACCTATGCCAACAGGTGCTTCTAATGGAATCTTAACTTACAAGGGGAAGGCACTACTGACCCCCAACCGATTTGGCCGAAACTTCGTAGAGATAATGTCCATGACGTCCGATTAACGAAAATATATACATATCAGGGCCAATACTCAGCCGTTTTTATTTTATTAGTAAAAATAAGTTCATATTTTCCGAGCCATTACATAACTACCATCACGGTAACGTAATTCGTAAGCGTAGCGGGTAGCGCGCTCGGCTAAAAATGTCAAGACGTGTTGTTCGAGTCCATGTTCGGAAACTTTTTTGCATTTTTCCCTAATATTCATTTTCCTCTATTTAAATGCTTATTTCTTAATAACGCTAAAATAGTATATTTTTATTTTTTAATAGTTAATATTTTTAATATATTGATGTGCAGTTTTGAAGAATTATTTGTAGCGGACATAGCGGTTGTTTATCCTCGTCAATAAATTTTTCATTGTAAAGCGATTTATTAGTTTCTCCTCCCCATGAATATACAATGAAAAGAAACTTATTGTCTTGCACGTATTGTTTCACAGTCATGGCATTGTCGATAAATACATTGTAAGCATTTAGAAAAGGATCGGAGAGGAGCGATTTCAAGTGCTACAATATCAGTATTGCTTCTTTCATCAGAGCATTGTAAGTTATCTAGCGTGTTTCGAAGTGTATTTTTAACATACTGCTGTTTTTGCTGTTTCAAAAATGGAATATACTGCTTCAACATCTTCAGCGGGGAATCCTGTAACGAGCAAAAATGTTACATCTTTTACGTCTCCTCCTTTGGACAACGAAACGGCGAAAGACGTGTTGAACACCGCCATGCATTACTGCATGAAGCTCCTCCGAAAAAATGGATTGATGTCGGATAAAGAAGTACCCGAAAGTGAATATGGCCGTAGTGTTGTAACGGCGGTTGCAAAATGCAACTTACCTACTGCAAAATCAACGCGAGATCACAAGTAGGAAGGACATGGTGAAAATTCATGCGTTGGTTCATAACCAGCTGTCGGCCCCAAGGTATGTGAACATGCTTCAATATGCATGGTTTGCTTCAATATGCATGGTTTGCTTCAAAATTGACTGACGAAAGACGCATCTTTTTCAATGTTAATCAAGTATCTTTCCGGAATCCCTGCGAACATTGACATGCGACTGCGGGGAACAAGCATTCGTGAAATGTTCGTGGTGCTTTAATCCGTATTGTTTCCATTGTTTTTATGATCAGTACCACCCTAGAACCTATGAAAGTGCTGTCGGACTACCTACTTAAAAACCAACCGTAAAGATAAACTTTCATATCGGTACCTGATAATTAAATGAATTAAAAACAGAATTGCTGACCGTCGATATAGGGGAAACACTAATGAACGGCGGGGGTGGAGGAGGGTTCAGCAAAAAATAAAAAGAAAGTGAATGCATTAAATATGTAATTAATGTTATCGCAAACCAGACGAGTTTTATTTGTCATTGCCCATAGAGATATTATCATTGTGATTAGAAATTTTATTTAGAAATAAATGGGTATTTAAACTTAAAGCAATATTAGAAAATTAGGTAATAAATACTTTAAATAATGAAAGTGAAAATGTGGGAAAAAATCAAAAAAAGTTTCCGAACATGGACTCGAACAACACGTCTTGACATTTTCAGCCGAGCGCGCTACCCACTACGCAAGAGCCACTTCTTACGAATTACGTAACCGTGTATGGTAGTTATGTAATGGCTCGGAAAATATGAACTTATTTTTACTAATAAAATAAAAACGGCTGAGTATTGGCCCTGATATGTATATATTTTCGTTAATCGGACGTCATGGGCATTATCTCTACGAAGTTTCAGCCAAATCGATTGAGGTCAGTAGTGCCTTCCCCTTGTAAGAGAGACATCGTCAATAATTAAAGCGACTGAGTTGAGATGGGAGCAACTTCATACAGTAAGTTGGGCAAAGTGATGCCGTGTAGAAAACCGCAGTGCCACTGTTGGCAATCCTTTTAAATCAGACAAAAAGGGATCTATAAAATAGTTTTGATTTAAAGTGGATGTTGGTTCTCTCTTTCCTATCTCATTCTAAAACTATTTAATAGAAGGAATAACGTAAAAATTTAACAAACAAATCTGGAAACAGGAAACGCGACAGGTAGGATTAAGTTCACACACGAGATTCTACGGGTTTTAAATTACTTACATTGTCAATTGTACATACTAGAATCATTAACTAAATAAAATTATTTCAATTTGCTTATTCTATGTTTTTTTTGTTTTTGATGTGTGTTTTGCGGGAAGACTTATCTTGTGATTTTGCAAAAATTACAGCAATCAGCTGATGAGCTAGTGAAACGCGGAATAATTGGAGAGGATGGGATTATAAATGTATAGAAGTAATTAGGTGTTCTATAAATATAATTATGTATGTATAACCTGGATTATCGAAAATTATTGTGCTTTTCCTATTAATTAACCCAAAAAGCGTGAATCTGGCGTGACGTAGGTTCCCATTTTAAGTGCAGAGAAGTGTTACCTGTGTATAACGTGCACCCCTACTTTATGACCTGAAAATCTGGTCTTCAAACAGCGCGTTATACACGAGTATATACTGGTAGATACAATGTATAATTTATTGGTGCAGCAAATCCACAAAAATTAATTGTTCCTGAGTTTGATCATCGTAACTGGTTGAAATTGACTGACTTGCGTTACTCGTGGGGTTTGTTTGTCTTAAAACATTCTTTGTATACACTGTTACTTTCTGCCAAATTTCCACCAGGGTCCGGAAAAATCTAAAATCTCGAAAAAGTATCCCAAGTTCCATTCCTAAGAATAATTCCGTTTCAAATAAGAACGCAAGGGAAAATCAATTTTTCTTACGGTCACTATAATTTATTTCATTCTTAATTATGTTCTTATAAATGTATGCTCCTGCTAGCACACTGCAAGCACCTTTTACTAGTAAAATATAAAAATTAATACGATTCCTATTTTCCTAAATTAATTAGAAAACTCTGTGCTATTATTTCATGCGCTCTAACAATTTGTATAAATATATAGCGGAGTAAAACATTGTCTTTCATAACATGCGCATTTTAACAATTTAAGGCAACACATACGTTTCCTTCGGATATAACAAACAGGCCTTCCCCTCCTCTTAGTCCAATATATCGAGGCTTCACTGTATGTATGTAAAGAATGTGACGTCGGACTGTGTACGATATGTTTTGGAATATACCATACACGAAAACGTATCAAGTATATAATCGCAAGCTCTGGAATAATAAAAATCAAAATAGTTATAACAAATCCAACGTATATTTTCAATCCTTTCAAACTTTTACAAACCTATGCCAACAGGTGCTTCTAATGGAATCTTAACTTAGTACTTAAAAAGAGTTAAAAATGAAATAATCTTTTATTCTAAAAGCTCCCAATTTCAAGCGCGATCTGAGTTTATATAAACATCTGAAATACAGTTGGACCTCTATAACCGTCACCGTTGATAATCGTTGTTTCCATCAACCCTCATTTGTCGCCAAATGGTACAAAAAAATTAAAAAGTTCCGATGCCAGTTTTGAATGAAGCAGACAAATGAATGATGATTGCACTGTGACTGAGAGAGGAAGATTCCTGGCATCGCCTCCGATTCAATTAGTGCCAATTAAACCTTCAAATAAGTGAAAGAATAGCGTTATTCGCTTCACACTTTAAGCATCGAAATCAATGCTGTAGCAATCTCAAACTTTATAGATAGCAACAAAAATATTTACGGATAATTATCCAGTTAATAACTGTGTATGGGAAGCATTTCTAACAATTTAATCAAAGCAATTGATCTTATTTTAAATCATTCGAATGCTGGAATCTTACTTTTTCAGTAAGTAAAACTATTAAACATCTATAATGCTTATTAAGGCAAATTGTCTCATGAATAAATTAAAAATCAGATGAGAATAGGGACGTACATTATTTTTTAACAAATTGAAAGTTATACGGTTATGTCACCTTCTTAGATAATCTAAATGACAAAGAATGTTAGGCGACGGGCTACGTTTATTCAGGAGCAGCATGAAAATATTTGTTTTAGATTGATTAAAACTGCCGTAGAGAGAAAATACCCCTATGTGTAAAAATACGTAAGACTAATGTAGTTTCTGCACATGCCAGGACATGAAATATATATATTTAAAGCGGGAAGCTCATTAGTTCTAATTTGAAATGCAACATCAATCACACTCACCCATCTTCTTTCTTGATATCGCAAAGCAGAGCTGGTCTGAGGAAGATCTACCATGCTGGCTGCGTTTTCAGACTTCATTCTTCGGAGGCACGCATCTGAAACAACGACAGAACCAACTCAGAAATCTCGCACCCAAAGGATAAAAGTTCTACAAAACCTTAACAATAACTTTTGATTTGAAGTTTATAAAGTAATGGAAACTGGCTAAAAATGTATTATTCATACGTTTTTAAAAACACAGATTCTCATTTTATGAGGTAAACTATAATTTTTACGTTCAAAACACAATATATAATGATAACAAACCCTTAATTAATCCTACGTTAAGAGTGTAACGCCATATTTTGGCTATATTTGCCCATAAACAAATCCGTCCATGCAAAAAATTTTACCAACCCTTCACAGAAAATGATACTTTACAACGATAAAATCACTCTTTAAACATGCTATCCAGTAACAAAATGTTATACATAACGACTAATTTATAAGAATAATTACTCCATTATACATAAATATGATAAATATAACATTTACTATATACATATATATACGGTAAAGATATTTCAACTATAAATCAAAGATGAATAGAGAAGTTATTTAAGATTTCCTTACCTTTGAAGATATAAATCCTCGAGGAGATTGACCAGGACAGCTGTATCACACAATAATAACAGTACATTTATTTTCCAGAAGATCATAGTTACATGGCAAATCAATAAGACTAACCCAATCACAAAAGAAAATACAAAGTAAAACAATATAACAGCACGAGTGGACTAAAGAAAAACAATAATACATCAAAACATCACCATAAATTACAATTAAGTGGCAAAACTGGGCATACTGAATATTTACATATACAAATTCACATATCATTGTATAACAAAATAAGAAATAGTACTATTAAGAGAAGTTAATTAATGTCCAGTAAGCAATGTGAAGATTACACACATTGAAACTATAAAAAACTTTAGATAAAACTTCACTTCACTTAAAGTGTCTTAAAACGTACACAAATCAAACTAAAAGTACATATTTAAAAATGCTGTCAAAATGCGTCACATGCACCACTGTTTTCCAAGAATAAACGGCCAAGCTTTTGTCATGATCGAAACTATCGACATTAAATTTTGAATACAATAAAAAGGATTAGTTTTTTACTTGTAAAAAGTTCTGGTGTAAACACATAAAATAACCAAAAGTATTAAAACTCTGCTGTCAAAATGATTATCACGTGGACCAGTTTTCGAAGAACACACGGCCAAACTTATATCACGATCACAACTATCAACATTCAATTTCGAATACAATAAAAAGGTCTAGTTTTTTTTTTTTAAAAAGGTCTGATGGAAACATAAAATAAATTTCAAACGGTATTACGCACATAACAGATAATCTCGTCAGCCATTTTAAAATTTCTATGAAGTAACTAGATGTAACGCGCAGGCGCGCAGGCTAACCAACATTTCCTCTTTACAAACCAGGATATTTACAATTTCGACAAAAAGACTACAAAAAATAAGGAATTCCTTTTTATATCTTGATTTCTCATTTTAGTAGGAACACAATTATAACTTATTATAGCATCGATAAAATTTGCTTAAATGTTATAAATTACTTGCAGTAAATCAAATTTATTGGCAATAAACTTTTGCTTTGCAAACCTAAATTTGGATTCGTCTTGGGGGAGGTAAAAATAAGTCAATAAAATATATTTTCGCATTGCTTAAAAACAGACTATGTAATTAATTAATTTATACGAATTTTTGGTGCAAATACGATTGCATTTTTTGGTAACATTTATTTTTCAGTAGGACATGTCTTCATAAACAATTACATGGGTAGTTTCGGCACCATTTACTTATAAATAGTTCATAGGTTGTGTTTGGTAATATATATATATCATTGTATTGAATAATGAATATTTTATGCTTGTGAATGTATATGCTTTTGTATTGATTTTTTGTTACAAATATAATTTGTCATCTTGATATGAAGATAATTATAATCAAGTGTATTTATTAAAATGTAAACCAGTTTATCCTGTAATTATTTTGCTGAGTAAACTTTAAAAATGATAAATAAATAAATATTCTAAGACATAAAGTAAAATTATATCAGATTCATGGTACTTAATAACAATTTACCTGAATTAAAATAGACATAAGTTGGCATAAATTTGTACTACATTTCAGTTAGGCATTGCAGCTTAGTTTTAAATGATTGCAGTGATTCATTGAATATATCAACTTTATGACTTATAAGGTTGTAGTCTCTCATCATTCTATGCAAAGGTAAAATGCACATATAATTTCTGTCCATATATGGTGTATGAAAAGTCATATCTAACCTTGTATACATTAAAGGCACTCTGAAGTTTATTAAATTAAGAAAACGCTTTCAATCTATTATCAGAACGTAAGGGGATTAAGGACAATATTAGAGCAACTTAAACTAGCTATTTCTACTGCTGACTATGACGTTATCGTACTCACTGAGACTAGGCTCAGTGAAGACATAAACAACTGAATTGGACTTATCTCATTATGTCATTTATAGATGTGATCGCAGTGTAATTACTTCTAATAAAATTAGTGGTGGTTGGGTTTTAATTGCTATTAAAACAAAATTGCAATCTGTAAAGCTTATAAGCCAAATTATTAATGTAGAACATTTTTGTAAACATTTGTAGTCAAGAGGCAAAGGTTTTAATGGGGGCAGTGTATATCCCCCCAGCCTCTGCCATTGATAAGTACTTATCTCATTGTGAAGTGGTTGAAGATATTGTGAATAATAACAATTTTTTGGATATTATTGTACTGGGGGACTACAATTTACTTGATCCCTGTTGGAACACTGACTGTGATAGCATGTCTTTCACCACTCAAGCAAGAATTATAAATGAAACTTTTACATTACTGGGTCTTAAGCAGATGAATACTATTTGTACAATTCACTATTAGATCTAGCTTTTTCTAATTCAGGGCAAGTAACTTCCGAAAAGGATCCATATCCTATTTAAAAATGTGTTAATCATCACCTTGATATTCATTACAGTGTAAAATTGGCCAAAGAACTAGATTATAACAATTATCAATTTACTATTTATGATTATAGAAACTGTCATTATACTACATTGACTAACTACTTAGATACTTTAAACTGGCCAGGAATATTGTGCAATTAGGAGATTAATAATGCTCTATCAATTTTCTACTCTATTCTTTATAAAGCTATAGAACTGTGTACTCCTACCTTAACAATCAAAACATCATCTTATCCTAAATGGTTTAGTGTTGAATTAAAGGAACGTATCAAACTCAAGAAACATTACCATAAAATTTTCAAAATTACTGGGAATAATGGTGATTATCATAATTTTTCTAAAATCCGAGGTGAATGCAAAAAACTTTCTGGTTCATGTTGCAAAAACAATATAAATAACATCGAAACAAATATTACCTCCAACTTAAAGTATTTCCGGAGATGTTAAAAATCATCAAAAATTGGATAGAATACCAAGCACAATGTATTATTATGAAGAACATGTTGCAAATAATGACCACGATATTTCAAACCTCTTTGTAAGGAACTTTTCTAAGGTGCACAGTACTGTGATACCTGACACAAAGCCTGCCTTTGACTTAAATTACACGTTTTCCTTTGGCAAAATGACAGTTTCAACTGAGGATATACTAAGGAAATTATTGTCTACAAATGTTACAAAGTGTACTGGCCCAGATGAACTCTCTCCCTTTTTTATTTAAAAAGGACAGTCAATCACTGGTTTACCCACTGTTTATACTATTTAATAAATCTTTTAGCAGTGGCATTTTTCCTGACCTCTTTAAAGGATACCGATTCACAAAGTGGTGACAAATGCAATACTTGTAATTATCCACCCATAGTAATACAATCAGTCCTGGCTATGGCTTTAGAAAGTCTGGTTGTGGACAAATTGAGCCCGCTGTTTAATCTGGTAATTGCGGAAGAACAACATGGTTTCAGACCCGGCTTGTCAACTCAAAGAAACCTGGCCTTTCTGCATTTTACATTACATGCAATAGGGGAACACAAACAGGTTGACGTTATATATTTGGACTTCTCCTAAGCTTTTGATACTGTAAACCTTTATGTGTTTATGGAAAAACTCAAGCCTATTGGAATTTTTGGAAAAATGCTGGAGTGGCTCCATAGTTACCTATTTGACAGGAAATTATTTGTAAAAATAGATATGGAGTTGAAAATTTTAAGGTTGTGCGATGAGCATTTCGTAAACTCACCTATACTAACACTTGGGACGGCATCAGGTTTCAGTAGTGGCCTAGGATATTTGCATTTAAAATCACTTTCCCTGAATTGCTCATAGCACAACCTTAAATTTTTCAAGGAGTCCACATCACAACCAATGAGTTCTCTCTCAGCCAGAATTTCACCCACTCTTCCGCTCTTTAAGTTTATAAAGAATAAAGTGGCCAGACGTCATCTTTTTAGAGAACATGTCCTCCTTTTTAGCCTCAAAACTTTTGTCCTCTATTTTTTTTCAGGTACAACATATGTGAATGGCATTATTATGTATTCTTTATGTTTTTATGCTGAATAATATTGGCTTAGCTTTACTTTAGTGTGACTTCAGTAAGTCTTTTATTTTCCATGAATAAAATAAGTTAGTTTTTACATCAGAGTGAGTTGAGTGGAGTTATTTAATTAGAATAAAGCTGAAAAACTTTCATTCAAAGCCTTGTCCCTTAAGTTAAATGTAAGTAAATATCACTATTATTGAGTTCAAAATTTTTTGGGAAAATTAAAATGTAATATGTGAAACCCAAGATGTTTTAAATATCACAACCATCATTGCTTTTCTTGATTCCATGAATAAATTAGGTTAAATCACTTGAGATAGCAAAATTACATTGAATTTTAGATTCTCTTATATTTTCTTCAAATATGGCATGTCCAGTAATTTCCCGAATAAAATATTTTTCATATTAACCCTTTCTTAAATGTCTCTCAGTACTGTCCTGTTTTTCACTGTATTTTTAGCAATTTGTCCTCTTTTCATGAAGTCAAAATCTGGTCACTCGATCGGATGAAATCAAATGAAAGATGATCTACAATGTTGCTCTGAATTTCTTCTTCAAGTTTGCATTTGTTTTCTTCAAGGAAATCATTGAATGTTACGATGCTTTATTTGATGAGTAAGGTAAGCAAAATTTATATTTTTCTTGTGTAACTTTACATTTCTAATGTGTTATGATCGGAATACAGTGAAGTAGTCAAGCATCTTCCTATCAAGGTGGCAGTTGGAGAAGATGTCGCCTATGCTGCTCCAGGAAAGCAGAAAAAAGAACAAAATATACTTGTTCTTTAAGTGTATTTCCACTTTGTCCCCACCCATGATTTCTTAAATTTCATGGAAAGTAAACTGCATTTTGTAAATGTAAAATTTTGTATTTTGTATTGTGCACTGCATGCACAAAATGTGCTGCTGTATCTTCGTGCATAAATTAAGAGGACTCTTCCTGGTACCATGTTTGTTAAAATATTTTGCTATGTAAATGTGTAATTTAGATGTGTTCCAAGTTTAGGTAACTTTTAGGTAAAATAATTACTTTTTCAATTTCATTACTTTTGTAAAATATGTGCGGGATAGAGTTTTAGTATCATTGTGTGAAAAAATAAGAGGAACTCTCTTCCTGGTACCATGTTTGTACCCATATTTAGCTATGTAAATAAGGTGTGTTTCCAAGTTTAGGGAAACTTTAGATGAAATAAGTTTTTTCAATTATATTACTTTTGTAAAAAGGCATGTGTGTGTTTATTGGGATATATAGTTCCTGCATATTTTTCTTTTAAGTTAGGCAAATAAAAAATATTTTTGATGTAAATATCCCTTCCTTCGTCAGTGTTACAGACAAAAATCACCACTTTATTAAAAAAATTCTGCTTCTATAATTTAAACTGGAAAGTGTTCAAGCTCGCAAAGTAAATTTTTATTAAAGTTTCTGAAAACTAATGAATGTAATCTAATAATGCGTTGTATATTAAAAGTTATAAAATTTTTGCTTGGTATTAATAAAAATTCTAGATTATGTAAATGTTATGAGTTTTACCTTCTGTGACCCTAAAAGCGTGTGCAAGATATTTGTATATGTGATTTGATCGAACGTTTAAATAAATATATTCATATTTCCATTGAATGCATTGTATATTAAAAGATAAAATTTTTGCTTGGTATTGATAAAATTTCTACATTATGTGAATGTTATGATTTTTACCTCCTGTGAACCTAAAAGCGTGTGCAAGATATTTGTATATGTGATTTCACCAAAATTTTAAATAAATAAATTTATTCGTATTTCCATTGTATTATATTCATTGTTTATAACGAATTCCCTCGGATTTATTTTTGTGTATATTTCATTGACCCTAATGATCGTCTCTGGAGAATTATTACAAAACTAAAAAATAAAATTTCCCATTATAAATTTCAAAACTTCTCGTTCTTATGCAGTTAAAATATTTAAGCAAATTCAGCATAAATTCGTATTGTTTTATAAAATAATTATTTTCACTCATTTTTCCGTTTAATACTTCAAGTCCGGACTTCGTATAATAATTTTAAGTAATTTAAAAAAGAAATAAAAAATGCCTTGCACCGATTCCAATGTTTATGGGGTAATATATGGTTACTTGGTAACGGTAATCAACAAAGCATACATACCTAAGCGTTATATATATATATATAGATTGTTTCAATGCTTCATCCCATATATCGTATAAGTTTAAATTCATGAAATTCCTGTAATAGTGATTTTGATACAAAATGAACCTTCGATGTTCAAATCTGATGCTTAAACAGATTTGAGAAAGCCGCTGTATGACGTCACGCTAAGAGCGACGCTATTGCCATCTGGTTATCCCCTTCCGCTAAACTTCGGAACAGCCGTTTCTAAGGGAGTTTCAGAGGCCTGTGCCGGACGATAATGCGCTAAATGTCAGATTCGATGATTTTAAGCACTTTTGACCATGTATAGGCAGTGCTTTAGGAATGTATAAACAATTCTGAAGGCAAACTTGAGGTCTAATTATACTCATTACTAAAACTATGTAAGGACGAGAAATTTATTTTTGCTTGCAATAAGGGAATTCTCAGAAAAAATTGAAGCATCAGTTATACTAAGGTAAAAGTGAGTTGGGTTTGCGGTTTCAGCCAAATTAATAAATTTTAATTCAATGTAAAACTACTTTCCCTCTAAATTTATATTTTTAATTTTATTTTAACAGTCAAAGCTATTTCATAATCATGAGTTTTAATTTATTAGCTATCATGTCATGAATTCCTTACCCATTTCTTCTGCCATAAAACATCCCGATTGACAAATACTTAAAAAGATTTAATCCGATATAATGCACTACATGTATGATCGTTTTATACGGACAGCATTGATGGAGAACATTTGGGTCAATGTAAAGCTGATATAAATTTATTATTATTATTATATCATTCTTGGAATAAATTTGTATACGTTTGAAGAAATTTTGAGTATTTTCGTAATTTTTTATCTTTCATTGTAAACGTTACTTTCAGATGTCGCAGAAAGAACAAGAAGCGGCGATTGACGAGCGAATCGAAAGGATTCGAAAAAGAAATGAGGAAATCCAAAGGAGGTATTTGGTGCGTTATGCTTAGAATTTGTGACGGTCCTGTATATACATAATTAGTGTTCATAATCTGTATATTGTAAGACCGTTGTTAAACTTCCAAAATGTGTATTTTTTGCTTTGTTCTGATTACGTTCAAAGAAACTCATTCTTTAGTTAAAATTCGTTGAAACAATTAATAATCACCGAATGACTTTTAAAATTTCTTATTTATATGAATGAGAGGCTTCAAACTTATCCAAAATCTGAAAGTACATTTACCAATTAAGTTTCTAACCTGGCATTCTTTATTTAAAAAGTCTACTGCCTATTTTAAAATTGCATTGAAACAAAATAATGGTATTCCCTCAAGCTTTGATTTAAATGTCCTTCATTCTTACCTTTACATAATCTACATATCTAGTGAAATATCCAACAGAATTTTGTTACATTTGTAATTTGCTAAATATGCTGACCTTTATTGCAGCAAAATTTTGATTAACTTATTTTTTTAAATTGATTTGGGTGAGATAAAGCTTGGAAAAATTTCTTGCACACAAACCAATACCAGTACCTTGCACCTGTTTTTTATTTTCTTCTTGATGCTAACTATATTTTTGTTGCTTTGTCCTTTTCTGGCAAAAGTATGCTATTGATGTAGTATCTTGCAATAAGCTAATAAATTGCTATCACTTTATATGGCATGTCAGAATGAGGAATTTCCACAATTTTCCATGACCTTCAGCAAGTTCCTAAACTGTTTCTGTTCACTTGTCAGATGACATCCAACCTTGTAATTATCCAATTGCAGTCATTTGTTGGACTCTTGACTTGTGATGTCACAATCCAGATGAATTTTTCAAAAAATACTACACCTTAACGCACTACAGGCCATAATGTTCTTTAAGTACATAAAATAATAAATAGGTAATAATACAAAATGATTAATTACAGTAATAAATCATTCTAAAACTAAAAATATCCCTTTAGTATAACCTGAGGAGAACATCATGGAAAAATATTACCTATAAAGGTGAAATGAGTTCAAGTAAGTGTGGTATGAACAAATAAATCATTTATTTTTGTCTTATCAATCTTGTCCCACTCAGAGTGTCTTCTAATTCCTAGTTTTCAGATCTTCCACATACATTTCATAATCACTGTTACTTCCATAAATATGTAAATCAGTTCTAATATGTAAATTTAACATACTTTCTTCACTAACTAAGATGGTTTGAAAATTCTGAAAAATCACTTGAACTTGGGATACTCAAGGTCCTAGGGCTTGCCATCTTTTCAGTAAGACTGCCTATATGCAATACAATAGGACTGTCCCGGGGTAAGGTAAGTGCCTATTCAAAAAATAAAACTAGAGATTCATAGCATTCCAAGGTATATATTTAAAAAATAAACAGTACTGGTCTGTTATCCTCCCGCCATGTTAATTATCCCAATTACCACTTTAATAGTGCATGAAATGAAATGGCTATCTTAAACTAAATACACTATTTTTGCCGGATCTGATATTTGTTAATTAGATTTAATAACTTTCACTCAAAACGACAACTTGCAAACCCATGACAGATTTGCCTGTGGCAGCATTTACCCACCTGATCACCGGCCAGTGGTGAGGGATAGCTTCATTCCAGAGAGGCAAAGGGCGCAGTAGTGCCCAGAGATGGCTACACCCGATATAAAAGGCATTATAATCTAAAAGCAAAGCAAGCCGAAGGCTCACCAATATCCTCGGTTACTAGGTTAATAAAAACATGGCGGGGGGATAACAGACCAGTACCAAATAAACTTATGATGCCATAGCACTGAAGATTTCTTTTCATGCAGTTGGCAAGTGCATATTCAGAGCACTTGCCTCAGAGGTTAATTAGTTAGACCAGGGGATTGGCAACCCATTGCCAAAAGAGCGTTATATGTGATCCGTGTAGCTATGATGATAAAATGATCAGTGACATTTAGCACATCCTTTTTTCATGTATATTGGCCATAAACCTTGTCATGTGAAGTTTTAATGCTGAAAAATTGTTAAGAATTATAATTTTCGTGCACATTATGCTACAGAATTTCTAGGTAGCCTCATATTTAAATTCATTTTTATTCTACCAAAGAAGTTGCAACTTCCAATGTAGCTCACTGAAGAATTTGCTGCTACAAACTTAGTCCACCATGTAGGAAAGATTGCCAATACACCTTGTTTTTCGATAGAATTGTATAGTTATTTAAGTTGATATTTGTAATAATTCTACATAGTTCATATTTTTCTAAAGATAACTAAATGACGCATTCGTATATAAGAAAGTTTGACAGTGTATGTTGAACCGATTTTTTACTTAAATTACTCTTGCTCCTTTTTGCTGTCCAAACATCAAATTTTATGATGGAACCAATCCAATTTCACAGTTTTCCAAATGCATATAGTTAAAATTTATTGATGCAGCCTTTATTAACTAGTCATTTTAATCATTAACATGACATAATTTCATAGGAGGTGGAAGCTGATAAACTTAATGCTGAAAAGTTGAATGCTGCAGTGAAATTTTCCCCTTCTGCAAAAAATCCAAATTCTGAGAGGAAGAGCTACCCCAGACCTCAGCCAATAAATAGAAATACTAAACTTGAAAGAAAAGTGCCGGATAAGCCTTACGTTGCTAAACACCAAATCTATGGGAAAAAGTCTTCTTCATTTTCAGAAGTAAGCCATTTTGAAGAGCCTATAATTATTTGAATGATATTCAATCATGCTACCATTTTTACTCATTTTCAATATTTTATATGTCAAAATAATGGTACAGCAAAAAAGAATTTTCTTATTAGACGTTTTAATTATTGAATTGAAGATTGTATCATTATAAGTTACTTTGTCTCATTTTATAAGTGAAAATCAACATGATAATGTTATTAAGTATTATTTTATAAATTGTTGAAACTGTTATAAGTAAAGTATTGCTACAAACATCACAGATGCATTGAAATTTTGTACTTATTTTCAAATTATATCCTGCCTAATAACTTTCATTAAAAATTCTCATTGTCCAGAATGATGGGCCTCCTCCAGATCCTGTTTATACATTTCTGTCAGATTCCTCAAGAGACACACCGAAAGGTGATCATTCCTCTGATGAAAAAGCAACGAACGAAAATTTCTCAAGTGGAGAGTTCAGAGGATCTCGTGGAGGTGGTAGAAGCCGAGGATGGAGTAGGGTAGGTGTTGATGGAGTCTGCATTGCTTCATCCAGATGGCAACACAATGCTCACTGTGCCTGCATCTGAAATTTCTCTGTATTAAATTAAGGGAAGGGGTAATTCAAACAGAGGTGGAAGAAGAGGACCTGGCAATCAGCCTACCAGGCAATCGCCGCAGATGCAGCCTGATTATCAAGCTTGGAGGGCTGAGAGAGAAAAAATAGATCAAGATCGGATCACTCGGCAGAAAACAGCAGAGGGAAATTGGCGTCGTGAGTGGGACTCGAAAAAATTGTCTCAAGAGTAAGTTTAATATTTAGTGATGGAAAATGAAAGTAATTTTATAGTTTGTAAATGCAATGGAGTAGATTCCTCTTTATATGTAGATATTGAATTCTTATTTTAATGCTTTTCTGAGACTGGTTATGTGTGTATTAAAGCTTCATTCCCATTGCAACAGTGAAAATCAGGAATATCATTCAAGGCCTTCATTTGCCAAAAAAAAGAAAAGAGGTAAGATTCAGTGTTGTGTGCGATTTAAATTGAAACATTGACCATGTAAGTAACTTATTTGTCTGTGACTTCTTACAGATGGTGAAGAATTGAAGATTCAACGCACAGTTGTGAATGAGTTAGCTGTTTCATCACCCTCTCCAAAGGAACTTGAAGGGAAAACAGCAGAGAAATCTTCATTATCAAAGCCCAACGTTAAAGTACAGTCTGTGGAGAAAAAAACAGTGGTGTTTAATGTCAGGGATGGTATGTTAAAGTTATTTGTTTAAATAATCTATAAACTACCAGATGAACTTATTTTTTAATAATATTAGCAATAGCATTAACTTTGTTTAACAAGAGAAATGAAGTATCCAATTGACATAAGAAGTAATCATGGATTATGTTTAAACTTTTGATGCATTGGTTAGCATCATTTTATGTAATCATACTTCTTAAAGAAATGAAAATAGGATTTTAAAATGTTTTTTTTCATAAATCATATGTAGGATCTTATCTCTGCCTGGTAATATTAGTTTCATTAATATGGGTGATTTCACATTGTGTTCAAAAATCAAATTAATCTTCTTTGGTGAAGGTTTTTATTATACAAAGCAAAAAGCTATGTTTGCATCATTGATGCATTGATTGCTTTAACGCATTGAAGCCTAGCGTCATCAAAAGATGACGCTTGGACTTTTGCTGAGATCCGAGTGCTATCAATAGATGACAGGCAACTACGCAGTTCCGCTTTGGCTTTCAAACTCTTGTCTTCTGCAAGTATAACTCTCAAACCTTCACAGCGGTCACATTTGAGACCTGCCTTTCATGTGCTATGCGTCAGTTCTCAGTCCGATTTTTATTTTTTTAATGGGCATTTCTGTCGAGGTGTTTTATTTCTCCGTATTTTCCTAACTTTTGCTATGTTGTTTTAATATTCCCTTTTTTGTTGATAAAAACTTTTAATATTTTCTTTTATTTTTGATTTTGGTGATGTTAATACATTCTCCTGTACAAAAAATTCAGTTATAATAAAATGACCTTGTACGAATACAGATTGTCCATCATAGACGCCCCTGCAAAGGAAACTACTCAGCAGAATTAGTCCGTATTATGGAGACCCTCTATAATATCAATAGATTCAGATTTTCCAAAATACTGTGAAAAAAGAAATGATAGGAGGGTCCAAAAGAGGTGTAGGCAATGTTCAAAAAACAAAAGAAAAATGCGAATTTCGACAAAAAACGGTTACTTTTCAACAAAAAAAATAATTTGCATTCGAATAGGATAAGTAGACTATTAAGAAGGAATATCAAAGAAAAAAAATCCTCGGATTTCAGAAATTCTCGGAAAATACTATTCGGGCTGAAAGTGTTAAGCTAGAGAAGTTAAAATGATGCAGCTATAGTGGAACGATCATATATTCAAACAGAACACCTTTCTCTTAATTTTTCTTCATTGAAAAGTTATTATTTAAACAAAATAATGTAAATCTTTATTCTAAATCAGTATAGGTACTATCAAGTTGCTGATGTGCATATTTTGTTTAATATGGCATTTCTTTTAAATATAGATCCTTCGGCTGAAAAGGATAAAGTAGAGTTTGAAGAATTTGAATTTGAGCATAGGAATATTGTAAGCTGTGGTGATTCAATTAAGATATCTGTCTCTAACAAACCCATTAAGAGTGTGAAAGGTAAGATCATTTTGTATGATTATTTAATTGAAGCTATATTTTGGTAAAATTTTATGGGATATTTATTATAAAATGTGATTATTAAAATAGTGTAAAAGTGAATCAGTGTATTTTTAACCATCACTTAGATTTACAGTAAAAATCATGCTATGTATTGGACATAATTTATGTATTATATATAGCTTAGAACTCACAATTCTGTGGCTTTACATTTTTTAACATGACAGCATATAGTAAATTCAAAATATAATTATCATGGTTGCCTTGTTTACACAACATAGTTAACTGTTTCAGGTGTAACTTGATGGAATTTCTTCATATTGTCCAAATAAAACAGACTTACCTGGTAACTGCACAAAATTTATTTTTAAAAATGACCGTTGCTGTGCAACACCATCACACACACAAGGCAACAAGAAGCTATCTATAAATTAGCTCCAATATCAATTTAAAGTTAGACAGTGCAGTTACACATTTTGGCTCAAAAGCTGCTTCCATCAGTAGTGATTCCCCATTCGCAGATTGTATGTAAGTACAGGTGTGCCTTCGTTAACAGAGTAGATGCATTCCACGGCGGCACTTCATAATCGGAAACTTTGTTACCAGAGGCATAAATTACATAAGAAAGGTAGGGATGCATTCTAGAGCTTCAGAAAAGGGGGTTTTAGTACCAAAACTTCAGCATATAATAAAAGAAACGGACAAAGCTACTGTTAAACAAGCAATGAACATTTTAAAATTTCGAAAGTTACAATGAGTATAAAAACAAAACTACAGGGTTTTTCTGAGGTTCATTTCATTCAGTTTTGCATTGGTGGTAGTGTAGATGACGGGCATAATTGGAGGGAAGAAGCCTTTGTACTTGTTTCAAAAATGGACTTGTCTTATGACTTGAATCTTTGCTTCTAAAGAAATGGATTTATGTTGCACTTTTTGCTTATTAAACCCACTTTCACTTGAAGGAAGTTTGGAGGACATACTGGGGTAATAATTGACTTGATCCCAATCAATGAACGTATGCCCCTTCAATATGAAAATGAGAGGTTTCTTAAGATATCACACTCAGAACTGGCTACTTCAAGGTAAAGAGTCAAACTAACTCATTCTCATGGTATTTCATGTATTAATAGAATAAATCAGGATCGAGAATATAGTAACATTCTAATTTAGTAGCTGCAATGTTGCAAACATATGATAATATATTGGTGAAGCTTTGAAATGTAAGTAGCACCAGTATCAATTCCTGTCTCAGCCACCTGAGCTGTATAACTTGCATATACAACTTTGCAATATTTCCGACTTTTTCAAATTTTCACTGCGGAATTTCCATCTTCATTACAAAGGAGCTTCGTTCCCAGAGGCTTTGTTAAGGGAGGTATACCTGTACTATAATAGAGTCTTACATTTGTGAATCACTATTGGTGATACATAGAAGCTTTATAGCTGAAATAGGCATGTTTTTATAAACAAAATAATTTCAGTTTTTCCTAATCCAACATTTTTACATCTTTGTAACTTAATGATGATTTCTCATTGTCCTTGATATACTGCTATTGTCTTTGGCAGTAAACATTTTTGGGCTTTTTTTCAGTTAATCCAGTGAATACAGCTGGTACTGGACGTGTGGGCCCAAGACAAAAACCTAGACTCAGCTATAGCAGTCAATCTGAGGATGAAAAGGAAATGTTGGCTCCCATTTTACGTAAAAGAACTCCTCCTGCTAACCAAAATGAACCATCTTCCTCAACAAAGGAAGACACTTCAAAGAAGCCACCTCTACCTCCACGAGGGAACAACAGTTCCCCCAGGAGGAAGCAAATGTCTGGAAAGACACCAACTTTCACCAACGAGGAAGGTGAAAGTCTGAGCTTTGAAAAGAAAGAACTCTCGAGGGAAAGCTCCCACGAGAATGTATCAGAAGGTGGTGATGATTCATGGGAAGATGTGGCAACAAGTGGCAATGAGAGTGCCGAATTCTCAGATGCAGATGTGGCAAAGAGGGCAGATGAGGGCGAGATAGCAGCAGACGAAGAAGTGAATATTGAAAACGAGACTCAAGACAAAGTGACTGCAAAAGAAGATGAGTCAGAAAAAAAAGATAATTTGGTTGCTAGCGAGATATCAGAGGTAACCAATGAACAAGAAGAATCTCAAGAGAAAGAAGAGTTGACTAATAAGGGTGAATTAGCCAGTGAGGAAGTAGAACTAGCTCATAAGGAAGAAGAATTGCCTAATGAGGAAGAATGTCCTATTAATGGAGACTTTAGCAATAAGGAAGAAGAATTTGGTAATGAGGAAGAAGAATTAACCAATGAGGAGAATGAATCAGCTAATAGGAGGATAGCATTAATCATTGAGAACCAAGAATCACTTATTAAAGAACAAGAGGAAGAAGGTAAGGTAGAAACAACTAAAGATGTGGAGATATTGAAAGAAGTAGATGAATCTACTAAAACAGGAGAAGATAAAGAAACTAGTGAAGGTAAAGGAAGAACTGAATCTTTAAAAGCTGAGGAAGAGCTAAGCATGAAAATATCTATAGAATCAACTGTCGAGAAATCAGCAGATGAAATTAAGAAGCCTGAAATTGCAGAAATACGTATTGGTGAACAGCATATCCAGGAAAAAGATTTATCAGAGAGTAATTCTAAAGGGGCAGGCATTATTGCTGTTATCGAGAAAAGTTGTAAAGAAATACTTGACATCAACCAAAAATGTAATTTGCTTGTTGAATGCTTAAGCAAGCAAGAAGGTAGTCTTAAAAATGAAGATGTGAAAAGTGACTCGCCTGAGGTGAAAGTGAAGAAATTAGAAGAAAATAATAAGGTAACTGAAGACGAGGATCCTAAGGCTTTGGAAATGGTGGAAGATACCAGTGTGACTGGAACGAAAGATACAACTGATAATTGTGCCCAGAACATGATTGTATCTAATGTTCCAATTGAAAACTTAAAACAAGAAAAAATTGGCCAAGTTATCCAAGGAAATGACCTCCATTCTGTTACAATACTTGAAGAAACATAAATTATACCTAAGAAATGCATAGCTATGTTTAAATTAATTTTAAGGTAAAGATGAAAAGGGATCCTATAACTGAAACTGTTGAAATGAAATTTATTTTAGCAGTAAAAAAATGAACCCTAATTTACAAGATTTCTGAATTAAATGCATTGCAATTATCAAAACATTTCTGATAATTTTAAAGCGATGAGATTTAAAGAAATCATAAAATTGCTGCCCAAAGACTTAAATGTCATAGAAGTTTTTAATCTGCTGTTGTTTTTATCATTTTGTTAGACTTTGGGCTACATTGAGCTTTTATATGCAATCTAAAAATGTTAGAATTTATTTAAAGATGTTTATTGCTATTTTTCTCAGTTTTTAAAACAAATAACTTTGTTTTTCAATTTGTTTTTTGCCAATTGATTAGTTGCGTTGTTTTAAGCAAAACTTGCTCAATGTCTTGTAGAACTGGGTGAATATTAGCTAGAACTTTGTTCTAAATAGCCTGTAAATGCTCATTGTCCTTACATGATAATCTCAAAGTAGCCAGGAAGAGTTTTGTATAGAGATTACTTGTTTTTTTATGTACCAGTAGCATTACCCCTTTGTTATTTTCATATTTTTAATGTTTGTTTGGGCCATGTTTATATAAGTTAAGATCTTCTAACAAAAGAATGCCAGAGTCAAGGTCTAACAACATTAGACCTGAAATGTTATTGAAATTTTTCAGCGCACACTGTATCCTAGCTTTATGTTTAATCTGAATGAATATCATAAGTAATGAAGTGATATTTTAATACATTTGGATAAATGTTTGATAAATTTAGAATTAAGCCTTGTATAGCAACATATACAGGACGTTGGATTTATGGATAAAGCAGATGAAATGATTTCTCCTCATGGTGGCTTAATAAGATTCTATAGTTGATTTATAGAATTTATTTATAATGTATATTTTATGAGCTAAAAAGCGCAATATTATTTAAGTTAAACAGGTATTAAAGACTGCAGAAAAATTATTTGTTACTGTGAATTTGTTGTGAAGCCACCAGATGGGTCAAATGTCTAAGATGTTTTTACTTTTTCCTGACCAAGGTTGTATCAAGTGATTATTACAGTGGGCCACTGTTATTAAGTTACAATATTATATTTTAACCTCTTTTTCTCATGAATTTAGAATTTCGGAGTTGATTTAATTGTTCTGGTTTTCAAAATTTGTATTTATTTACTAGATTTTTTGTTACTTATCTTTTTGGTCTTTCTGTAGTTTACTAATTATATCACCACTTATATTCTATATTGCATTGTTACCCACAGGTCCACAACATTTAATTTGTTTACTGGCAATTGTCATTTAATTTGGCCTAATCTACCTTTTCCAAATTTGAGACCTGGTAATTTACAACTGATAAGTAAGGAAACTTGAATAAAAAACAATGTGATTTGAAGGACTTCGAAAAATTCAATGCACCTTGAGAATATTTGTATTTGCGTAAGGAATTGAAAAATTGAACATTTTTGCTTACAAGAGTATTAATATGCATAATTGCAATATATATCAAACAACTAAACTGAAAATTTGCAATTTTGCTGGTCTTATATTTGCAAGTGTTTCTAACATTGTTGAGCCTATGGCTATTTTCGTTATTTATAATTTGAACTGCTTTATTGCAATGTAAGGTATTTTTATTGGATTTAAAATTTTCATAATACAGATTCTCGTAAAAATAAATGTATAAGTGACTGTGATTGGTGATATTTATTTAAAACATGACAATTATGCACAGGGTCTCTCAAATTTTTATTTACTCTTTTTGTATAGGCTCTATCAAGTTGGAGAAAGATAACCTTTCCAATGTCCATGAACATAGAAATTACTTAAACCAGTAGTTCCCAAAGTTTTTGAAATGATGCCTCCCTTTTGGTTTTCACTAACAATAAGCTGTCATGCCCCACCATGTTCTTTATTGAAATAAATGTAACCCGTTGCACTCCTACTTAACTAACTTGTAATTGTTTTACCCATGTATTTGGTACATGTTGGGAAGATAGAAAAATACGTTTAAACTATTTTAGCTGAATTTGACATTAAAAGATGATTTCTTCTCATGGCCTCGCACCCCACAGTTTGGGAACCACTGACTTAAACAGAGAATTATGGAGCTCGCCTTATGGCTGAAAAAATTCAAAAACGCACTTAAAAAAATCAAGGTTAAACAACTTATCTCTAATAGTCTCAACCAAGTTATAGTAAATAACCTTGTTATGGCTATTGGAAATACCCAAGATAAGTAATTTTTTTACTTTTAAGTGCTTGTTCATGAATAACAAGGACTAAGTTATTTTAGAACATGGAAATGAAATGAGTTTGAATTACAATTTTTTAAATTATTTAATCATATAAATGGAAATACAGTAAATTCATTAGTTCTTGACTCAGCCTTTTTGAAAATATAACAGCTTTTCAGTGCACTCGGGGCAGAAAATATTTGTTCCTAGCTAGAAACTTTTGTGTTCTTTAAACAGTATTTTTGTTTCTTGTCTAAATATCACTGATGCTCTCATTTTCTGGACTGCCTATATGTTTTAGCCATTGGTATAATCTTTTTGGAGCCTGATTACATTTTTTTATCTCTTGCAAATCAGTTGTTCTCTGACATGTAATTGTACTAGCTGTCTAAACTAGGGTCTTTGTAGCAGTATAGTACATATTTCATTTCTATTGGCAATATTTGAAAAAGATGGACAAGTTTTAAGGGACTTCTAAGTTGAAACCACAAAATTGTTTAAATTAATTTCATATGAAAACGGATGATTTGTGTTTGTTACTCCAAATACAATCCGGATGTTTAACATATGACGTCAAAGGGACATGAACGAGTCAGTATGATGGGTGAAACATATCGACCAATAATCTGTATGATTGCAAAATATCCATTAAGGTTATACAGTGGCGGTCGGTTACCCATTGAGTAAGACAAGCATTGGCACAGTTTTACTTTGTGTAGCTGAGCGTTACTAATTGGTCACTTTGCGAGGCTCACCTCATCATCCATGTATCTCATTCGGAAATAAGCTACAAGTATAACAAATAACGGTACACCTCATTTGAAACAAATTTATTTCTCACTTTCTGTTTCCAATAATTTTAATCAACAGAAATATATAAAATTACGCTTCGGAAATATCGTATCCATGCAATTACTTCTATAGCTTCAACTAATTGTTGTCATTCCGGCCTGAGCAATGTTTTTTAGTTGTAAAATCTTGTTAATTTGAAAACGACTTCACCAATAATTTTTTATTACACAATGGTCATTATCCTCACATTTTTAGGATTAAAAGTAAATAATGTTTAATAGAAGGAAGTACCCACATAGCGCACCAAAAATAAACACTTTATAAATCACATAGAGGCCACAAAACAGCTAAATAAATAAATCTCTAAAAATAAGTAAAGCCAAATTTCCCTGATAGACGCAGACAACGTGGTATTTTCATGTCACGTTCTGCACCACATAGTAGCATTTCAAATTCTGCTTACTTCCCCTCCATTGGGCTGACATAGACCCTTCCCTCTTTTCCCTGCTCTCTCGTATCCGCATGTATAACCACCATAGAAGGAAATCTGAAACTGCTTGGTGAGGCCCACTAAGTAACAATTGAATAATACAAATCGCAATCAAATTAGTAGAAATTCGTTCAAATGATGAAAATGCTAAATATATTTCTATCAATTTTATAGTAGTAACTACAGTTATTCTAAGTAGGTATTTTAAAAAGTTTATTGCGGTGTTGTTTCACTAGGCAAGCAGTACTTGCGTTGCTTGCATAGACGGACCGTCACTGAGGTTATATGTTTCGGTTGCACGAGTATATGGCCTCCTATTTCTTTCCTAAAGGATGGCACAGTTCAACAAAATCTGATGTGGCCAACACATTACTTTCTCCACATTTGGGATATTTAAATTATTTTTATGAATAGCATTATAAGGCAAAATTATTATTTCGTATCGTAAAAGTATACAGTCGTCCTTATTGCCGTAAATTACGTATAGTTTGAATATGTTTACAGAATCCACCGCTACAGGGTGGTGGCGCTGTATACTGCAAATTAAGAAAAAGCAAAATGTCTCCGAAATGGATGGTTCTATGAAAATTTGTTTCAAACATAACTTGAAAGAAATATTATTCTCTACAACTTTGGACCTCACGAAGATTACCAAAAACGACGTTTTTAAGGAGATATTTGACAGAAACCGAAAAAACCGATTATTTATAAATAATTCCTAAACAAAAACTGCTATGGAAAATTGTTTCAAATGAAAGTTGTAGAAAATTACATTCTCTACAACCTTTGTATCGAATTGTATATAAAATAATGATGTTTTAATGGAGATATTTCGCCAAAACCGAATCGGGTTACGAATTAACCTCGACTTTCGGTTAACCGGTATTGTTTAAAAACTACTCTGCTCTTAATACTCATACCAAAGTGTTATATTGTAAATTTGGTAACGATATTGCAAGTACTTTTAGAGTTAGAGTCCCCACAATCACATACATCATTCCAAAAATAGTCTAAACGTGTTCTAGGGACCTCAAAACGTGTATTTCCATTTCCGTTGAAATCTCGAAGTCGATTTTTTTCGTGATCACAACAGTAAATAAACCTCGACTTCCGGTTAACCGGTATTGTTCAAAAACTAATCAGTTCTTTGTGCTCATGCTAAAGTGTTATATATGAAGTTTGGTAATGAGTTTGGTACTTTTTGAGTTAGAGCGCCCACAATCACATACATCCACACACACAGATATCATTCCGAAAATAGTCTAAACGTCTTCTAGGGACCTCAAAACGTGTATTTCCGTTGAAATCTCGAAGTCGATTTTTTCATGAACAGAATACTTTCCCATTACTACGTATGGAGAAAGTAACAAGTATCTTCGCGGAAAACATCGATTTCCATTTGACCGTTTCATAAAAATTAGTTTTAAGAGATGTATCCTCTCGATCTCAAAGAGAACTAACTAGCTTAGAGAATAAGAGTGATCTCTCATATATATTTACATATAATTTAATTGCACATTGTTTCCACACCACACATCTAGTATTCTTACATTCCAATTATCTCCCATAACATTTATCTTCGTTTGAATTTTTCTCGGGCACCCAAAAAGTATTTTATCATATAGATGACTATGTAGGAGTCATTCGACCATAGTTTATATAATATCCCGATTATTAAATATCCTCATTTTTGGACTTCACTGTAAACGGTTTATTTAAATAGGATTAAATGTTATCATCCACTACGTCCTTTCAGAGAAACTGCAAATCGTTATTCACTGCACTAAAGTTTTGTAATAGGGAAATTATCATGAAAAACTACCATCGGTAGAATGAATTACATTTGAGCGAAGATTAAACAAAGTTGAAACACGCACTGAATACTTTTTCAAAATCAGGTCATTGTTGGTCATGATTTCTGTACTACTTGTTTGAGTTGTCAGATCTATTTAGTCCATTTTTGTCTGTCTCTTCCCTTTGCTGGCCGAGACATTATTTTGGATTTTCGAATCGGAACCCCTTTCAGGCAAAACTTCCTCGCCTGCGATTTCAATTGGATTCTGCAGAAACTGCTGAATTTGAGCGAACACGGTGACTGCATCGAGAACAGCTTCATCCGACGTAGGTCCTAACAGCCAGCTGAAGCTGCGATCGGGAGATTCTTCAATCGCAGGGCCTGTTTCAGAGAGGACGTCCGAAGATTCTCTCATACCGTCATTTTTTTCCCCAGAAATTTTCATTTTTACCGCAGGGCCTGTTTCAGAGAGGACGTCCGAAGATTCTCCCATGCCGTCATTTTTTCCTCCAGAATTTTTCATTTTTACCGACTCCGAATGCTCTCTAGCTTTTTGGAGTGTGTTTTTGCGATTCCCTGGATATTCCACGGCGATTTCATTTTCAAAATGGTCATCGGCTTCCTCTTTCTCCGAGCACCGAGCTATGACGATTGCATCTACGAATAAAAAAATAATGAGGATAATTGCAACCCGCCGGAAGTAAATGGCAAGCCGGCAGGGGCGCTTTTAAGACACAATTAGAAGTACTCGGTGCAATTTTGCCAGGGGTCCCGTTTCTACCGGTTTGCTATAAAAATTTGAATTTGAATTTTCAAAATATTAATGTACGTTATTGATTTTATTTAGAATAAAATATCGGGTGTGTAAATAGAGGAATAATCGCGTATTGACATTGATTCCGATGGTTATGAACACAAAGGCAAGCTTCTGAGCAACAATCAATATGCAGTCTAGCTATCCGTGGATAACTTTGGTGCCCGGGCATAACGGACGATTGTTTTCATGCATTCATGAAGAAGGGTTTGTCCGCGCTTTTTCTAATGATCATAGTTAAAGTTTTCTTTCTTTGATTAATAAGAGAATTACAAAGCGAAGTAAGTTCCATGTATAATTGGTTTTCCTTTGAAATTTTGTATGTAAATTCGATTTTGAGTTCATTATAAACATTCCTTTTGTTTTATGCGAAAAATAGACAATTTAGATCTTAATATAAAATTGAAATTATAAAAAACGTATGCGATGAAAAATATTACAATGAAACAACTTTAAAGTAGTTCTAATGCTAAGTTAAGAGGGTCAAATTTCCTAAATGGAACTTGCAATCAAGTTAGTTTCAGCGACAAGCAAAAATTCGATTTTTCTGGAATATTCAATGAGGCTACTATTTAAGTGCTATCTATAAACTAATACCTCAAAAAATAAGTTATGTCTCAAGGAGGAAATTTTCTATCACCGCTGAAACGATCATTAGTTTAAGCACGATGAAATCTGTAGGCGATTGATTCAATCCATTAATGTATTATGTCTATACAGTGCACTTTTTAAAAAGAAATATGTGAATATGTAGGAAACGGAGTCCGAATGACAATCATAAATTTATGTGAGTTTATGAGATGTTTCGGATTTTCAGGTGGGACCTCACCGTGATAATGGGAGCATGTTTTTGCTTTTGATATTTCCTCCATACGGCAGCAGTTCGCGGATCTCTCCCGACATTGCTTATCATTCAGTGGCATGTGATAGCGTTACATTGTACATATACCTAGCTTTAGTAAATAACGCTGTTTCCTCCACAACTTAATTCATGCAATCGAGTTTTAGTATAGAAAGTAATAAGTGCGACGACCTATCTTCCTTGCAGTTAAAACCAGCCGCTAATATACCTGAAAGGTCATTTTCTTTCTCTTGTTCTTCCGTTAGCAGTCTTTCGCGTGCTGCTCTTGGCACCACCGCATCAAAGTCTTCTTGTTCGTAAAGCACGCGACGCCTCCCTCTGCGGCGGGAGACTCTTCTTCCAGAAGGAACCATCAAAATATTTGGTAGCTGGCTGTCTTGAAAGGTTTTCCGTTGTCTCGATCGTAAATATATATTCTGAAGAAATATTGTATTTAACTTCAGCAAGCAATTAAATGTTGCAAAATACCGCTTGTTGGTAAAAATAATTTATTTGAGTAAAATTAGATATAAAAAGTGACTACTTTGAGAGATACAGACAATGGTGATAACAAAAATAACGCATCCCATCAAATGACAAAAACAAATTTCTATTGACAATTACCGTAAAAAAGAATTTGAATTACTTAAGTAATATTGAAGGGTGATAGGTCAAATCGTCCACTGCAAAATGTCCAACATAAAAATTCGAATTTTAAAGAAGTTCTGAGGGCTTGTATAATTTTTATGTGTAAGAAGGCAATATTAAATATACTGTGAGCGTAAAATATTTATTTGCAAACAAATAACAGTTACACGTAAATTTAACCACTTCAATAATCTTTTAAAATGACAAATTTCAACGTGAACCTACGTTTATTCTGCTATCCAAATTATGGTTTCATTTATGTTAAGTCACCTCGGAATGGTTTCTTCAGCTAGATTCTATCTTTTCCGTTTCAATTTAATCAGGAAATATTATGAAAATGTCTGTTTTCGTTGTTTCTATGGAGATGGACTGTAACTGCAACTTTTATCTTCGCTTTGGAGGAAAAATTGAAGTAGTTTCTGCATTTATAGATGGTTTGCCAGCGTGTCTAGCTGACAGGGCGGGGATGAGGATTCGAATTCTGCCGAGGACATGAGTCGCTAAGTCAGAACCGGCTTGGTAAATCGCGGGTCCCGGTGCAAACAAAAAATTTTCAGTGATACACTGTAAGAAATAGGTACCGCGGGTTTTTCTCTTTATGATTGCGTTCAGCGTTAAAGTCACTGATTTGCATCACGGCAGCAGAGAAAGCTTGGTCAGTGCAGTTCTGAATCAGTCCCGTATTTTAATGAGGAATTTGGTTGTCTGTCCCGTATCTTCAAAACCGAAATCTGGCAACCCAATCCAGGGCCACCGAGAGGGTGGGGATACCGGGTCAAAATCCCTGGGGCCCGGTATTAGGATCGGTCGTAAGGTTTTCCTATCGCAGTACGCGGGGTGCAAGGCACACCGGCAACCAATGCCAACGGGCTGCGTTTTCTCCATTTCCCATTTCCATTTCTTAGATTTGGATTTTTCCTGCTCAACCCACTGCTTTTTACTTTCTCATATACGAAGTATATTGAGAAAGTATTGAATTCGCGAAAAAATTCGACCTCGAGATTTTTACAGAAATATAAGTTTTAGGTGTCGCTGAATCCGAAAAAGTAGTTTTTGCAATGCCATCTGTCTGTTACTGGCTCTGAAGCTTAAACGGTAGGCGAAGATGAATGAAATCTCGTACTTAGTTATTTTATCATACTGAGCAGTCTATGAAGAAATGGTTGACATCCCTTAATAATTAAGGGAAGTTTATTCTACGCATTTTTAACAACAATTTGATTTTCTCAAAAACGGCTGTAACGATTTTGATCAATTTCGTACATTTACTTGAGTTTACGTCTTTAATAATACCAAATAGTTCATATTCCTCAAAAAATGAATATAAGGCTAGTTTATTCTAAGCAACTTTAGCAATAATTTGATTTTCTCAAAAACGGCTTCAACAATTTTGTTAAAATTTCGTACCGTTACTTGAGTATACGTCTGCAATAATTCTACATACTTAAAATTTCTCAAAAAATGAATATAAGGCTAGTTTATTCTTGGGCAACTTTAAGAAAAATTGGATTTTCTAAAAACAGGCTCATACGATTTTCATTTTCTAAAGATAACTAAACGACGCATTAGTATATGAGAAAGTTTGTACAATGTTTGTTGTCCGGTTTTTTATCACCCCTTAGCACCCTGAAACTCCCCCCCACTACTCTCATTTTTCTCCCCTTTGGGAAATTCCGTCTTTGGGCCCGAGGTCCGGGTCCACAAGCACTCGGAGTGTCGTCGTACGGTCAGTTCTAAAGAACAATATTGTTTACTTCCAATTTTTTAGAGATATGCTAGTCTTTCCTTCTTTATTGACCATATTTTATAATGTTGAACTTGGAATATTCAAGCACACTTAATATCGCATATAAGATTGACACGACGATAATTTCCATCGAATTAAACTTTACTAAAAGCTCATAAATACATGACTTAGTTCGTTGAATCGTACAATTATGAAATCGCGACCATTCAATAACAAACTTAATGTTACGCTATTATAATATACAACCAAATTTATACGTAAATACTATGAAGGAAAAAGTGGCGATGTTGGTAAAAAATCAGGAGGAATCTAGAAAAATGCCTAGAATGCAAACACGGAAGAGAAAAATTTGGTGGTGCTTTTATTTTTGCATAAATCGTGTAAGTACACTAAAATTGCTAAAATATTTGTTATGAAAATCTTTTGCTAAAGAGTATAGCTTGAAAGTCAAATTAACTGTAGAATATACTCTCAACTGCTTTCCAATTATATAAGAATCTGTTTTGGTGTACCCTCAAAATCATGGCAATCATGGTGTCAACAAGTACGAAGAGACCCGCAAACATTCAGCAAGAAGAAGTAGCAGCAATGTTGCCAGAAAGTGATTCAGAAGAAAGTCTACTGGTTTCTGATAGTGAGGATTCTATTGATGATCGTGCTCAGATCGATTCAATAGAGCCTGATGAAGTGGATCAAGAGGAAGAAGAGAAATATCGTGTGTTAGATTTTAGGTGGCAGAATATGGAAAATTACAAAGGTAGGAAAGAAAATTTCATAGGTAATCATGGCCCTCAAAATTGTGCTAAACACGTTAGAAATGTTGTGGATTCTTTTGAATTATTTAAAAAATTGTTGAGGAAACAAATCGCTACGCTGAAAAATTCATTGTTTCAAGTGGAAATCTACTTTCGCCAAGATCGATAGTAAGATTATGGAAACCCATAACAGAGGAAGATATTTATGTAGTCTCTGAAAATTCAGTACCATACAGATTGTGTAGGGACTTTGAAATTGAATAGAAAATATGTTCCTAAATATGGAAAAGAAAAAAAACTTCAGGAGAAATTGTTGCGCAGCACTCTGGTTCGGTGTCGGTGAAAAATGGTGCAACAAAAAAATGTTACCATGATTTCCACGTTCCACAAGGATGATACCATTGCATTAAATGTTAAAGGGAAAGAAAAAACAAAACCAGTTTGCATAATAGATTACGATCAGCATATGGGTGGGATAGATTTGAAGGATCAGCTCCTGCAGGGTTACCTTATCGAGAGAAAAAGAATGAATAAATGGTATATGAAGTTGTTCCGTAGTCTTCTGAATATTTCCATTTAAACACCATGATCATTTATAGAGAGAATACAGGTGTTAAAATTGATCACTTGACATTTCGAGTAAACTTGGTAGAAGGTCTGTTTTTAAAATACAGTAGCATTTCTGTAAAAAAAAGTCCCCGGTCGCCATTCAACAGATAACATGATTATGCACCTAACCGAAAGACATTTCATCAAAAAAATTCCACCTACGGAGAAGAAAGCTCGCCCACAAAAATGATGTGCAGTGTGTATGAAACATGGGAAAAGAAGAGACACGGTATATTGGTGTGAAACGTGTGATGTTGGATTATGTATTGATTGTTTTGAGGTTTATCAGACAAAATTAAATTTTTAGAGAAAATTATATTTCATTTTCTATGTCTAAAAGGGATATATAAGCAATTAATAAACTTATTCTGAAATTTAAATGAAATATGACTATATTTAATTATAGATACAGCGTGTTAAGTAAAACCATGTAGAGCTTCTAATTTAAAGGCAAAAATGCTCCGTCCTGTGGGTATTTAAACAGATTTAAATCCTCCGTGCCTAAAGGGTTAAGCAATTGATTTCTGATCCAATTTCATAATACTTTATGGCATGCAATAACAAAGCAAAAAGAATGCTATATGGAATAAAAACACCTATCTCCAATTAGATTAAGATTTTTAATTTAATGTTGTGCACTTCACTCGTCTAATAAGATTCTTTCAATTAAGTTTTTTATTAAATTCCTCGAACAATGTGATTAATATTACTTTTTTGTTTACTTAATGATAACAACTACTTTATTTTGTAATGGAAACCAGCGTTCATTAGTCCTTGCATAGACATCTTATTGTCTTTCAAAAAGAAAAAAGTTTACACATGAGAGAACCGGTTGTTAAAATTATTTGATAGCTCTCATATTGTGAGAGAACCGATTGTTAAAATTTTGGCAGCTCACCACTGCTTATGCCTCAAAGATGCAGAGGGAACTGAAGAATATGGATGAAGCAAAGGTCCAACAAGAGAACCGAGTTCAACTGAGGAAGAAATAACAGGTAATGATATCCCAAAGAGGGATTTGTTTATCTTTCAAGAAAAAGGTAAGAAAAGGTAAAGTATGACTCACCCATAGTGCAGGAGTAGAGTTAGGAGCAGCGATGACATCTTTAGAACGAAAGACCCCTTTGAGGAGCGAGTATTAGAAAAGAAAAAAACCTGTCCCTGAAGTTCCCATTCATAGCATTGGACCCACATTTTAGTAGGAACTTAAGTTCCCTTTAGTATAATAAAGGTTAATTACTGAATAAATTATTTGTCATAATTATATTACTAAACTTATAAATAATTTTGTTTACTATTCTAAATAAACCTCGATAAATAAAACTGTAACAAGTGTGGTTATGGTCACCTTGGTCGCCAAATTTGAATTTGGCGGTGACCACTGTTACCAAAAGATAACTGGAGTGGCAGACAGGAAGAGGGGAGGGCAGAATATGAAGAGATCCCAGGAGGAAAGGTCGTGGAGGCTCCCAAGGGGGCCATGGAGCTTGGTGAAAAGAGCTAGGGGTGGAGAGCTAGCGATTGATGGCTCAAGAGGCAGCATCACTTCTATTTTGTGTTAATTCCGGTTTTCTTGTTTTTTTTGTTGCCATTAAAATCTTGTTCTGATTGTACCCACGTCCGTTATTATTTTGTTATTCCAGAACGTTACAAAAACGTGCCTTTTTATAATGCATCAGCAAATGAAGCTACTACATTTTAAAATACTTTTCATCAAAGAATGGTTGAAAGGGACTTGTTGAGGATAGGGATTAAAAATCTGTTATGAAGCTCCTTCAGTTCAAAAAATCAAACACTTTGAGGTATTCATTCATCTATTGGTGTCGCCATACAAAATATGGAATGGGGAAATGAAACATTTCTGGAATCAAACCCATCATGTTACTGTAGACTTTGAACAGTCAAATTAATAATGTATAAGGCTAATAAATTCTGAAAAGTTTAAATTGGAAATACTGTTCTTGACTCAAAAGCACTTTAAATGTTCACGAAACACATTTTATTCAGGAAATAATATAATAGATGACACAGAAAATATATACCATGTATCTTCCACAAAAAGAGTATTAAAATCACAACTGGTTTCACTACGATCATAGCATCATCATGCTACAATCGTAGCAAAACTTGCCATAATTTTAATATAATCTTTTCATACGAAATACATAGTAGATTTCTATCATGTTGATATAAATCATTAAAAATGTTATAATCTGTTTTTATTCACATTTTCACTTGTTTTTAAGGGGTATTTAGCTTTTTTCAAGCCGATTTAGTGGGATCTAGCCTTTTCAAATAAATTCAGTGGGACCATGTGGCTAGGAGTTTTTAACACTGCTTATGTGTATCAGTTAAATTATGATAAATTTAATTTTTTTATGCCCTATTACTCCAGGTTTTGAATTTTATATTTACCATTTTGAAAAGATAAAGCATTAGTCAAAAATAAATATCATTTGCCATTCATTCAAGTGCAATTGACAAACAGCCACAAAAAACGTCTACAGAAATCTATACACAACAAAGCATATACTATTACAAAAACTATACTGCAAAAAACTTCCACACCACTCAATCACACCACAAACATTTCAACATACAAAACACCACAGAACATTACTACAAGTACTTTCACACTCTCTGACTACAGAAGGACTGGTTAAGATATCAAACCAACAACCTTTCAGTAACCCAAGTCTGCAACATAACTTAAAATATCTAAGTAAACACAAAGAAAATTCAAAACCTGGAGGTCTGGCATTTACAGAGTAAACAATACACACATGACAAAATTTACCTGATGTAGTCAAAATTGCATAATCTTTAAAAATCAAAATATCAAATTCATACCACCTGACCACCTGACATCACCAAGGAATTTAAATTAACGTAATTGATGCATCAACAAATGCAACTGTTGGTAGCATTCCAATGATCATTGATTCTGGTTCTTTCTATTATCAATGATCAATGTTCAATAATCTCTTTTTGGGATATTGTCTATCAGGTTTTCAAGATTTTTCACAAATAATCTTCATGATAAAAGCCCGAGTCATTCTGTTGGTTTGTTCATTTTTTGGGGATGATATATGGCATTAAATGGTGCTACATATAAACTTTACACGTTGAGAATAGCGACTCTAATTTGAATCAAACTTTCATGATTTACTTGACCTTACTTATTTTCAAAATTAGACTGGTCAAATCTACAGCAAAGACATTGTTTCAATTTCAGGAACATTTCATTTCTCCAATTGATGAACATGGGGATGGGTTTCACATATTTTAATTTGCATTTAAAACTTACTTATAATCGTCATATCTAATTTAATATTGGGAGCAATCATAAATATCTTATATGTGTAAGTGAAACTTTAATTTCAAGGTAACTAAATAAAAAGTTAGGTGTGTTGCCATATATTGTTATTACTGATAGTAATTACATTCCTACTCTTATGCTATTTCTGTAAAATATCCAATTTAATTTTTTGAAAGGGATTGGTTTTGTTCGTGAAATATGTAGTAGCTTTAATGAAATGTTTGGTATCTTGTTAACAAAAGGTGGCAACCATAACTTCACTTGTTTGTTTTTGAGGGTGGATGGCTGGATATATCAAGTAAAATGATTTTTTGTGCATTCAAAAGGTGCTCCATTTCAAACTCACTCAATGACATGAAGACAATATGACACGCAGGAATGTGCAACATTTTTCACATGGTAAGCTGCATTCATAGATTTGAATGCTTTGGCCTAGAGTAATGCCCAAACTTTCTCAAGAGATGTTATGGGATTTTAAAAATGGAAATCAAGTCTAAAACATTTTTAGCATTAAAACTTTACCAGTAAAGGCTTTATGGCAACATTTTAATTAAAATACTTTCACCACAGCTGATTAGGTAATATAAAAGTTAACAAAAGTTATGCAAAAATTAATTTTTTGTTGAGGAAACCCAGGAAAAATCTTTGTTTTTTCTCCAATAGGATATAATAAGCACCTTAACTAGATATGAACTATAATTAATTATGTTAATTCAAGTTAATCATAGTCATTCTTCTTATAATGAAACACGAGTCAAGGGTAGTGGAAACATTTGAGTGCATCACAAAAATTGAATTTCAGATATAAATTAAGAAATAAAATTCTAACAAAACATAAAAATTGTTTTCCAAAGACTAAGTAACACAACACCAACATTAGCTTCTTATAACTGACTTTAGAAAGGGCATTGAAAAAGCATAAGTTATGCTAAAAGTAGAAAATTTGAGTCATTACTCACTTAATATGAACATCATCTAAACCAGCTACTCAGAAGTAGTCACCCTAGCTGACCCATGCATCAAGGCCACACATGTGCAAGTTCCTTTTTGAGTCTAGCATGAGCCATGAGAAATCTGTCATCCTAGATTATTCGGCCATCTGTTCACCACACATATGTATCCTGGCCATCAAATAGAAGATGAAATAATTAGCTTGATAGTTAAAAGAGCTTAATAATTAATCAAAATAAACGCATAATTTTCTCCACAGCTATAGATACTATGCCAGACACTTGAAAAATTAACCAAATATGTATAATATTTCAATATGTTAACATTAAGAGATTTGCTGCCTATAAAATTTTGTGCAGCTATCTCAGGTACCATTTTCACGACATGGGGATTTTGTCGGTAGGGCTTTTGCTGCGGATCGCTTATTTTTCTGGCTATCTAAAAAAAAACAATTAGAGAATTATATATTAATAGCTTAATATTTTCAATTTCAATAAATTATTGTAACTTAAATTCAATTATTAATTATTAGAGCAGTCCCAACTGACAGTTTGATAGAACAAAAGCCTGCACTTCAAAATATTTATTCCTTCGTGTGACCATGGAGTAAGTTATACCCTGAAGTCGAACTTGAAACGAAATTTGGATTTTTTTCCGTCACCATCTTTTAATATTTAAATCAAGAATGCCTGCCAAATTTTAACTTTCTACCTTTTGTATAAGTTTGTTTAATTTCATTCAAAATTTATTTCTGTAAATTAATAGTCAGCTGAAAATTTATTCTATTTCTGAAATTGATATTGTCTGTTAAATATTTATCCATTTCTGTAAATTTATGTTATTGGTTAACAATTAATCTATTTCCATCAAGTGATATTGTCAGCCCTTTGGCTATCGGCCCATTGGCTGTAGGCCCTTTGACTACTACACATTAAAAATTTTATTTAGATTACCAGTAGTACATCCAGCAATACAGTGCTTTACATTTCACGGCGACTTCAATTCTTCAATCTCTGTTACATAACCTACTCATTAACACATGGTACAATTTGTTTTGAGGAATTTAACCGTGATGAACTTTTCACTAAATGTTCAGCACATGCTGCAGTTGGGAGTCACAAGGGGGAGGAAAGGATAGCCGCGTCAATGGGCCGTCTTTCGGATATGCTGTATGATATGTAATGCACAGAGTAAGGCATGTTATGCTGCGAATCCCAGAACTGTACCGAACCCTTGTGCATCTAATGCCAGAAATACTATACTAAGTATTTAACCCTTAGATTATGGAAAATCAAAAGTAACGTCACATTCGAGCAGAAGTGGTCATACTAAGAGAACCGACGAGGATCAAATAAAATGTCCTTATTCGCTTGCTAATTGCTGGAATGTTACAACATTCAGCTAATGTTTTACTGAAACGAAAGAACATTTCTTAAGTTATTAGATTTTAACTTGAAAATGCAAAAGATTATATCCAAGGTTATATGTTAAATGCTCATATTTAAAACCAAAGATTTCCAGTTTGAGTACCTATCTTATTTCGTTAATTAAATACAACCTTTAATCTAAATATCGAAAAAAATCTGGGCCAGGGTGCTTTTATAAGTCCGAAAGGGTCGGCATAAACTGCTTGCACCCAGGCAGCAAATATGCCCGGTGCGGGCCTGCATGATGCCACATAATAATTTCAAACGGTGTGGTTTAGTTCAAGTAGTGACAACTTATAGCTTCCTAATTTCTTTTCCAACTGAAATTTGATGATTTTAATCGAAATATTATCTTAATATGAAAAAGCAATAAATAAACCTTCCTCTAACAATTAATAAACACAAAAAGTTGGATTTGTTAAGGTTTATCTTCTTAATTATTGGAATATGAAGTGACTAACCAGTGAGAGTAATTAGTGCAGACATTTTTGCAATTAAATGCTTTCAAGAAGATTCTAAAATAAATAAAAATACCTAAATATGATTTGTTGCTAAAATGAATTTAATGTTTATGGATATATATGTTTGAAAAAATAACCAAAGAGACAATTACTGTACATTTGGCAAGGATGAGAATGACAAAACAAATTATCATGAAAGCAAAAAGAGAAGAAATATCGGATATTGTTTAGGGAAAACTTTTTCTACTGCCAGCTTGAAAGGATACCAAGAAATAAGCCACTCTAATTTTATTGGTTATTACTATGTAAAATATGTTTGGACCCTACCATTGCAACCATCTATGTATGACTCTTGTTATCTGTTGCAATTTACACTAAAATCTCTTGAAAATGACAAACCTCATCATGGTCTCTCAGATCATAAGAATAAAATATTAGGCTAATTTCAAGTTAATCAGCGAAATTGGAACCTGGAATTTAAGGCTCATAATTTTACACTTGGCTTAAGGGTCAATCGTAACTTTTTTAAAAAGTTTTTTATGATTTAAAGGTTACATGTGCGTGATGGATTGCATTAACCTAAAAATTGAAATTTCTCCTCCCATCAATAAGTTTAAAGAAATGCAAATTATCAAAAGCTCATTGCTGAAATCATGTTTCTCCTCGTTGAAAATTCACAGATCACACAATCCTATACAGAAAAGTAACTCTTGGACGTTGCTATAATACTCTGCCTTCTGTTAACAAATCCCGTTGGTGTAAATTACCATATATCCACTATATTTCCCGGCTAATTGTGAATTGCTTCCCCAAAGATAAATTACATACAACTTTCTACACCCTTACTAATCTTGGAAAAATTTTATGCAACAATAAAGATAAGGTTGACCATTTATTCAGGAGCGGTGTCTATAAACTCTCATGTAATGACTGTAAAGCCATTTACATAGGGCAAACAGGGAGAAATTTCCACGTTAGGACAACCAAACATAGAAAATCTTTCTTACAAGGCTCATTTAAATCACACTTTGCCAAACACTTACTGGAAAACAACCATTCTTCCAACTTTAACCCGGAGGTAATTCATTTTGCAAATAAAGGTCCCAGTTTAAATCTTTTAGAACAGCTGGAAATACTTTTACATTACAATGGTAACACACTCAACCTTGTTAACGAACTTATTCCACCCACCCTCTCTCCCTTGTTTACTTTGTTTCTTCCTAACACCCACCCCTCCCCAATACCTTGACTCAACCTTCTCCCCCCCTCGCTATACCCATTCATTGGTCCCCTCTACACATTTCCCTCCCCCACTCCCCTCCGATTCCGTATATACTTGTATGTATTTGCGTTGCTTCTTGTTTTTGTACCTGATGATGACTAGATGTTAGTCGAAACCGCTCCTTTCTTTTTTAATACAGTGGAACTTTTACCAAGTAATCTTTCTCATTTTATTTATGATTGAGTTCCACCAAGCAAAGGCTTCTTCTATTGATTTTAGAATACCATATATTGTGACATATAAGTCGACCCGGCATGTTACTCGACCTTGATTTTTCTGGTTGAAAACACATGATTAGGCATTATTCGCCCTCATTGTTTCACTTGAAAATACTTCTCATGAAATTTTTTCAGACAAAATCAAGTTCCTGTACAATCCAAGTTTTAACAAAACACAGAGATAAACATAATAATAAAAATATATAAATATTGTTTGGAGTCCATGCTATTCTTCTTGAGCCTTCCATGTGACAGGTATTATAATGTCAACCATTAAGAAACTTATTCTTGGAGAGCTTGACGCACTAAATAAAGTTTATTGTAATTTGATTTATGTCAGCTGTTAATGATACAGTAAAACCTCTATACAGCGAAAGCAAAGGGACTAGATTTTTGTCATTTGGAGGTTCACTACTAAAGAGGTTCACGGCAAATTATGCAGTTGAATAACAAATTTTAGGAAATTACTAGAAATGAATAGTACAATATGTTTTTGCATTCAAATTATATCAGTTATAAATATATATGGCAATAAAAGGTTTTAGAAACATAAACTCGTCAGCTATCACACATCTAGACAAAAAAAATTTCACTCTACCAGAAACTACAATTGTAACAAAAGCATTTATTCTTTATGGAAATAACTTGTAATGGGTTTTTGTTTCATCTGTCTTTCAAATTGTCTGGTAACAATGATTTCAATATTGTTCAGTAATACAAGATGATTCCATATGATAAGAAATCTTTCAATAGTATTTAATGCTCCTCGCACTTCAGATTTTTTTGGTAGAGGTCTTGGGTCATATTCCTCATGTTCATTCTCATCATCTGAAACCAAGTTACTCATTTCAACTTCTCTATCTTTAAGCTCTGCTTCTTTCTCAAAAATTTCCATTGGAGCAGAAGTAATCAGAGCTTGAAAATAAGCAATGCAGATATTGAAGTTATACCAGGGAGTGCTATATCTTTACTTCAACCTTTGGATGTGTGCTTCAACAAACCATTTAAGGACCACGTTCATGCCAAATGGAATAAGTGGATGGTTAACAAAGAAAAAACTTTTACGAAGGTTGGAAATGTGCCGTCCAACATAATCAATCTCACTAACAATAAGTTAACAAAATCAAATAGTTAAAATTTTATTACAAAAGACGTGGTCGGCTGCGAGGGTATAGTACTAGAGCTCTGAATTTAGCCTGGGCCTCCAGGTTCGAGCTCCTAATCCGGACAAGGTCACTGTACCTTTTGGCTATAATCAAGAAAAAATTTGAAATATGTTATAAGATAAAATCTAAATTTTGTAATCAAAGTGTAATATATGTAATAATAAATAAATACCATATCATATCAATGAGGGCCGTGAAGTGTCTGATGAGGTCAGTTTTGAAGATGGTCACACCATGGAACAATAATAGGAAGCGTAGCTCCCATAAGGACAATGGTAATACATTGACGGCAGAGCGATCTAGCGGTCAATACGAACTGAAGCGCGCCTAATTTATACTCAAGCGGCAGACCAGGTTTTGGCGGTACATTTGAATTAAGAAGCTAGATGACGTATTTAACATAAGTTTCGGACTCAAATTAAAACAAAACAACTAGGTGCAAGATTTTCTATTTACTCACGTAAAGAATAACAATACAACATTTATAAAAACACAACATTCTTTTCCGGATAGAAATACATTCATAAATAACAATAATAATTGTTCCGGCGACTCGCTGGTAAAGGCAAGTGGACAGTATAAATTAATAAATGGTAAAATTTTCTAAAACTTACCAAGATGGTTTGGTGTTGAGTGAGCTTTGGGAGAATGTAAAACATACTCAGAATTCCTTGGATCATCTACAAGAATTAGAATACGATAGGATTAAGTTAACGAAATTCGAAAAACCGGTATATAATAAAATCGAAGTTTCACTGTATACCATGTATAATACTCAAACTTGTTTTCATACCTTCAAATACACTAGGAACGGCATTCGCTTTTAGGAGAGGCCGAGGGAATCTGCTGCGGAAATCATCATCTGTAAAATGATCACTGCAGACCCTATACTTCTTCATACAGTTGATATCCGCAGACATTAAATCCTCCCTCAGGCAAAATTTTGCCCTAAATGGACATCAAGACTAATAACAAAAACACGTAATTCTCAACTTAACACAAGTATTCCGTTTTATGCGGTATCTCTTCTTTAAGCTCACCTCGAAATATCCTTCGGAAATCCAAAATCTTCTTGTCTACCCTGCAACCATTAAAATTGTTGCACCAATATGCTGCACAATAAGCATTCCGTTCCATTTCAACAATTAGAAAAACACAACGCTGAAAAACCCCACCACTTTCCTGCGCGATTTCCAACGAACTTGTTTGAACAGTTTGAATCATGGAAGAATAATTAATTATTATTATTAATTATAATTATTAATAATTAATTATTTCTTCCATGGTTTGAATAATGAGTGTGGAATGGGTATTTTTAGACTCACATTGACCGATAGGATCGCTGCAGGTGCAACCATCAGAGACATCTATAGGTATTCAGGAAAAGATCGAAGCTGCACTTCTTATTATTTATTCCATGGTCCCACCTTCCAGATGAGCCTTTATTTTATTCTAATAATAATAATAATGAGAAGTGAGAAATTTACAAAGGAAGAGCTGGTGAAAGTGATAAATAAATCCCACAATTGGAAGGCTTCTGGTCCAGACAATATTCAAAATTTTTGGTACAAGAGATTCACAAACATACAGGAGAAAATAACTAATTATTTCAATGATGTGTTAGATAACTCCCAATATCTGCCATCCTTTATGATGAAGGGAATTATCTTCATGGTGCCGAAAGAAAATAAAATATGTGATCCTAGTAAGTACCGACCAATCACATGTTTATCCACAATCTATAAATTTCTTACAGCATGCATAACGGAAAAACTATATGCACGTATAGAGGCAAACAACATCCTCTCAGAGGAACAAAAAGGTTGTCAAAGAGGATGCCGGGGTTGTAAAGAACAACTCCTGATTGATGGGGTTGTATTAGAACAGGCTCATAAATATAAGCGAAACCTTAATATTGCTTATATTGACTATCAGAAGGCCTTTGACAGTGTACCACACACATGGTTACTGAAAGTACTGCAGATATATAAAGTTAGCCCCCAACTAATTTGTTTCCTTCAGTCGACAATGAAGGAATGGGAAAATACTCTTGTAGCACACTCAACAATAGGACAGACAAAGGATAATTAACCGCGGAATTTTCCAAGGAGACTGTCTGAGTCCGTTGTGGTTTTGCCTATCTCTAAATCCACTCAGCAATTTACTTAATAACCTAAAACTGGGATACACAATTAAGGGAAATGAAAACCAAAACTACTCATTGATGCACCTATTGTACATGGACAATATCAAACTTTATGCTAAAAATAACAGTCAACTTCAGCAGCTTATCGAGTAGACAAATATATTTTCCAATGATGTCAAGAAGACATTTGGTAATGAAAAGTGTAGAAGCCTAGAAATAATTAGGGGCAAGGCAAAATACCCACAAGATGATGATATCAAAACCATCGTGATAGACAGCTTACTTCCAAATGAGTATTATAAATATCTTGGGTGCCTACAAAGAGCTAGAATAGATCATAAAATGGTCAAAACGAAATTAATAAAAAAGTACATTGGAAGGGTTAAACGACTCTCAAAATCAAACCTTAATGGAAGGAACAAATTTAAGGCACCTTAACACCTTTGCCATACCAACACTGACATACTCATTTGGAGTCATTAAGTGGACTGAAACCGACATAAACGAAGTGGAGAGAAAAACCAGGAAAATACTTACTGAAAATAATGTGCATCACCCTAGGTCATCCATACTAAGACTTACTTTGCCAAGAAGTGAAGGTGGACGTGGTCTGATCGACCTGAAGAAAATGTGTGAAACACAAATAACAAATATTTTAGTATTTTCTAAAGCAGAAAGATAAATAAATGCTGCATCGAGTTATTGTAGCTGCAGATAACAATCTTACATCTCTTAATTTACAAAACCAAATTGTAAAGAAACCGGTAAAATCTACCTCAATTATGGAAAAGAAACAAATATGGAAGTCTGCACCTCTGCATGGCAGGCATGCCTTTGAGATTGAGCAACCCCATGTCGACAAATGTGCGTCGAACAAGTGGCTCATATCGGGTGACCTCTTTGCAGAAACAGAAGGCTTTATGATAGCCATCCAGGATCAGGTTTTAGCTACTAAAAACTACTGAAAATACATTGTCAAGGACAAAACAGTAACTGCTGATCTGTGTAGAAAATGTCATCTAATAACAGAAACCATAGAACATATTACAGCAGGATGTACTGTATTAACACAAAGTGAATATACTGATAGGCATAACCTAGTTGCTAAAATAATATACCAAAAATTAGGTATCAAAAATAAACTAATAGACGGCCATACACCTTACTATATCTACAATCCTGTTACAATATTAGAAAACAACAATTGTAAGCTATACTATGATAGAGGAATCTTAACAGATCATCCTATACTCAATAATCCCCAGATATAGTCTTAGTAGACGAAATTAATAGAAACGTAAAAATAATAGATATAACTGTGCCAAACTCTAAAAACGTGCAGAAAACATCAGTAGAAAAAAGAACCAAATATGTTAAGCTTGGGGAAGAATTAAAAAATATATGGAAAATGAAAAGTAGTGAGATCATACCAATTATAATATCTACAACTGGAGTGGTACCAAATGAACTACTAGTGGGTTTAATACGATTGGATCTTCCAAAAGCAACATATATAGAGATCCAAAAAGCAACAATATTAACCACATGTCGTATTGTTCGACAGTTCCTAGGAATTAGAGATTACTAAAATTTGACTGCACTTGGATATATCCCGTGCAAGCCAAGTCAATAACCAGGGAGAAATCCGCTGAGTAAAGATATATAAAAAAATAATAATAATAATTCTCTTAATTCTCTCAGACACATTAAAACAAAAACTCATGGCCTACTCAAACCGCCTTAAAAGATATAAGAAATCTGGGGACAGAAAGATACATAATGTTTAATACAAATGCCAAAAAATTTTACAATAGCCTAAATAATGATAATAATATTGAAATTAAAAATCCACCATCAATTCAAGAAATACAAACATACTGGTCAAATATATGGTCAAATGTAGAAACGTACAATGAAAAAGCACCACGGATCCTAGAAGAAATTGCAACCGCTGAAAAATTCACCGCAATGGAAACCACACACATAGACATAAATGACGTGAGATCTGCAATAAAGGAAACCCAAAACTGGAAAACCCCCGGTGTTGATCAAATCCATAATTACTGGTATAAATATCTACCCAACACACATGGAAAATTAGCAGAATTTTTCAATAAATGCTCAACAGGAATTACCCACATTCTTTACTAAAGGACATACATATTTAAATACAAAAGACACAGATACAAAAAATCCGTCAAAATATCAACCGATTACATGCCTCCCTTCAATATAGAAGATCTTAACGTCAATCATTACAGCTAAAATAGAGCATAATCTCACCACAAATAACATAATATGTGAAGAACAAAAAGGATGCCAAAAATACAGTCAAGGGTGCAAAGAACAAACCATCATAGACCTCGCAAAATATCTGAAGTGGCCAACACATGACTTTCTCCATATTTGGGGTATAGATATTTAAATTATTATGAATAGCATTATAAGGCAAAATTATCATTTCATATTGTAAAAGAATACAGTTGTCCTTATTGCCGTAAATTATATTTTGAATATGTTTACAGAATTCACCGCAACATGGTATACTGAAAATTAAGAAAAAGCAAAATATTCCGAAATGGATGGATCTAGGAAAATTTGTTACAAACAAAACTTGGAGGAAATATTATTCTCTATAACTTTGGTCTTCACGAAGATTAACAATAACAATGTTTTTAAGGAGATATTCGATGGAAACCGATTATTTATAAATAATTACTAAACAATAACTGCTATGGAAAATTGTTTCAAATGAAAGTTGTAGGAAATTACATTATCTATAACATTTGAATAGAATTGTATATACAATAATGATGTTTTAATGGAGAAATATCACAAAAACCGAATTGGGTTTCAATTAACCTCGACTTCCGGTTAACCGTTTTTGTCCAAAAACTAATCAGTTCTTTATGCCCATACCAATGTGTTATATATGAAATTTGGTAACGATATGGCAAGCACTTTTTGAGTTAGAACGCCCACAATCACATACACACACACACACAGACACACAGACATTATTCCAAAAATAGTCAAAATACTCAAAATTGAAATTGAATATCGATTTTTTTGTGGTCACAATACTTTCCCATTACTTCGTATGGAGAAAGTAAAACATAAAATAACTTTGTATGCTAATGCTAATGTCAGCCAATTTTCTGTCGGCTCCTTTATGCATATCCACAATCAACCATTTCAAACCAAATTTGGCAGGATATTGGGGGCATCAAGGGGAAGATCGTCGTCAGGGTCTAGTGTTTGTATGTCTGCTTTATCACCATTTTGGTGGTCGATTTAAACATTAAACTACACGTATTTTCCCAAATCCTACTAAGGAAAATAAGGAAAATCAGGAAAATCAAAAAAATCAGGAAAGTCTGGAAATTCGGAAAATCAGGAAATTCAGGAAAATCAGGATTTTCAGGAAATTCAGAAAATTCAGGAGAAACAGGAAATTCAGGAAAATCTGGAAATTCAGTAAATTCAGGATAATCAGGAAAATCAAAAAATTTAGGAAAATCAGGAAATTCAGGAAAATCAGGTAATTCAGGAAAATCAGGAAATTCACGAAAATCAGGAAAATAAGTAAATTCAGCAAATTCAGGAAATTCAGAAAAATCAGGAATATCAGGAAATTCAGGAAAATCAGAAAATTCAGGAAAACAGAAAATTCAGGAAAATCAGGAAATTCAGGATAATCAGGAAAATCAGGAAATTCACCAAATTCAGGAAAATCAGGAAATTCAGAAAAATCAGTAAATTCAGGAGAATCAGGAAAAGCATGAAATTCAGGAAAATCAGGAAATTCAGTAAATTCAGGAAAATCAGGAAATTCAGGAAAATCAAGGAATTCAGGAAAATCAGGAAATTCAGGAAAATCAAGGAATTCAGGAAAATTAGGAAATTCAGAAAAATCAGTAAATTCAGGAAAATCAGGAAATTCAGGAAAATCAGGGAATTCAGGAAAATCAGGAAATTCAGGAAAATCAGGAAATTCAGGAAAATCAGTAAATTCAGGAAAATCAGGAGATTCAGGAAAATCAGGATATTCAGGAAAATCGGTAAATTCAGGAAAATCAGGAAATTCAGTAAATTCATGATAATCAGAAGAATCAGGAAATTTAGTAAAATCAGGAAATTCAGTAAAATCAGGAAAATCAGGAAATTCGGTAAATTCAGGATAATCAGAAAAATCAGGAAAATTAGGAAATTCAGGAAAATCAGGAGATTCAGGAAAATCAGTGAATTCGGGAAATTCAGTAAATTCAGGAAAATCAGTAAATTCAGGAAATTTAGGAAAATCCGGAAAATAAGGAAAATCAGGAAATTCAGGAAAATCAGGAAATTCAGGAAATTCAGGATAATCAGGAAATTGAGGAAATTAAGTCAATTCAGGAAAATCAAGAAAATCAGTATAATTCAGGAAATTCAGAAAAATCTGGAAAGTCAGGAAATTCAGAAAAATCAGTAAATTCAGGAAAATCAGGAAGTTCAGGAAAATCAGGAAATTCTGGAAAATCAGGGAATTCAGTAAATTCAGGATAATCAGGATATTCAGGAAAATCAGGAAATTACGTAAATTCAGGAAAATCAGTAAATTCGGAACAATCAGGAAATTCAGGAATATCAGGAAAATCATGAAATTCAGGAAAATCAGGTTAATGTTTTCTTAATTAGACAACTCTTTAATTTGTATTTTTTAATGATGTTTGAGTACTTGATAGCTTAGTTGGTTAAAGCATCTACCAAGCAAGTGAGAGACCTGGGTTCAATTTCCGGTCAAGTTCGGAATTTTTTTCGGTACTACTGTGTTATCCCGGACCCCTTTTGAAAAATAATTTTTTGACATATTTCATTACATTTTAATAATTTATTCATTCTAAACAACTCTCAACATTCTATAAAAGATAATGACTTGGTTGACATTGTTATAATGCATTGTTATAATTTGCCAAATAATGAAGATGTGGTAGCTTTCCTAACCCATGACTGATTGGCCGGTCTCGACATTTACAAACCCAATCACTGGACAACGGGGAGGGATACTTTGGTTCCAGGCAAGGCGAGGGCGCGGTAGCGCCCAGAGACGAGTACCCATTAAAACAAAGCGAGCCGAATGCTCGTCAATATATCATTTCAATGTAATATCCTCTTGACTGTTGCGCCGCAAATTGAGAGGATATAACATTGAAAGGATGTATTGACGAGCCTTCGACTCACTTTGTTTTAATGGGTAGTCATCTCCGGGCGCTGCCTCGCCCGGAACCGAAGTATCCCTCCCCGTTGTCCGGTGATTGGGCTTGTAAATGTCGAGACCGGCCAATCAATTTCTGTTAATGGGGTCCGGGATAACCCAGTAGTACCAAAAAAAGTAATATAAGACTTGCTAGGCCCTGAATCAATTTGTTAAAGAATTTTAATCAATTAACATCAAAGGAATTGGAAACCGCAATGAATTTGAATGTGATAATGTTAAAGTGGAAGTTTTTTTCTGTTGGTATGATACAATGTTAAAAGGTGATACAGTGTATAGTGTGTTTTCATTTGTATTTGCATTTAGTATTGCATGTTACCTCAATGAATTTTGAATAGAAATCATCTTGGTGTTTTACATCTATGTTGTGATGGGTATCGTGTGCTTTGTGTAGTTGTAGTTTATCATTGCATCATGTGCTTTGTTTAAAATTTTCGAGCTAATGGATTAATTTTCATTATGAATAGTATGTTTATATTTGCAAGAATGACCATTTAATCATTTCATTAATACTCATGGTAATTCAGATTACAAGATATGAAAAGTTGTGAAAATTTTACAAAATAGTGATGTGCCTGACCAGTGCTGTTACTAGGGTATGGTGAAGGTGGTATTTGCCGTAGGTGCCGTTTGCATAAGGCACCAAATGTTCCAGAAAAAAGTGTCAAAAGTTCATTTTCCCATAAATAGGTATTATTTTAATACGCAAATGATAATTTATATGCAATAAAAATGCTAATATTCTTTATTAAAACACAGACAAAATTATATCCTACATAACCAAGGTGTTTCCTAAAATTTTGCCATTTCCTACAACATTATTATTATATAATTCAGTGCATTTTAATTAATCAAGAAATTTATATACTGCCCAACACTCATTATGGAATTAAATACTAATTTGGATGGGAAAATGTGGAAACAGGTGAAAAAATCTGTTATGACCGGGAATCGGACCGGGTCTTCCACTTGCCAAGTGAATATTCTACCATTGAGCTACCATAGCTGACTACATAATTCTCCTGTTTCAGAACGGGAATATTTTCTTACGTTGGGACCAAGCTAGCTATGCTAGTATCAATCAGCTCCCATGGATGTCCTGAAGGAGATACAACGAAGAAAACTCCTACCCTCTCAAATGGTGAGAATGCCATGTTATAAATTGATGGAATGAACTATCTGAAGATCCTTATATGACAGGCATAAGCTGTAATAATGGGAAAATGTGGAAACAGGTGAAAAAATCTGCTATGACCGGGAATCGAACCCAGGTCTTCCACTTGCCGGGCAGATATTCTACCACTAAACTACCATAACAAACTAATTCCCCTGTTTCGGAACGGGAATATTTTCTGAAATTTTAAAAACTCAATTTGACATTTTAAAAATCTGGCCACCTTATGTATGAGTGATAGTTAACGCTGTATTTCAGTATTTCAAGAGTTACACCTTTGTCAAATTTGACATGTGAATGACAACGACACAAAGGACATTTAAATCAAGTTAATTGACCCTGGACTACTAGACCGTTGTAAATTTTATGACGAGTTTGGTGATATGTTTACCTTTGTGATTTGATAGTGTTAGAGCAGCGTGGAACACAATAGCTGCAGTGCGTGTATAGGCTTGTTCGAGAGTGGATGTTTTATTTTTGTAAGCTTTGTTTTCTCGGAGATATAAGGAGCCTACTCGTAAAATTTACGATGGTCTAGTAGTTGTGTAATATAAAGGTGAGCTTATGCCATGTATTTTATTTTATATTTTAATATTATTATAATTATTTTTAGTTGTAATTGATGGCCAACTATGTTATGTTTATTTTGTGTTAATACCAGATTCATCTTTTTATTTTCGTAACAAAATATGCATTGGTATATTATATTTTATTATTATTGAACTAAGTTTCAATTAGAATCTTATTATTTTTAGATGTCAAAAAATCTATCTGATGAAGATATAATCAATTTATTATTGAAGTTGGAGGACCATAATATTATCAGAAACAGTGAAGGAGGGAGTGATACGGAAACAGAAGATCATGTTGAGAAGGACAATGTTTTTTTTACTGATAGTGATGATGGTGACAGTGACAGTCACACAGTGTCAAGTCATCAAGAAGAAGATGACAAGCCAGTTACTAAGCGAACTTGCGCCAAAGGAAAGATTCCAGAAGAAGATCGTGGACAAACAAGTTCAACTCAAACCAGTCAGCTAATAGTAGTCCCAAAAACTAAGAACCTGAAAGGAAAGAATGGTCATCGTTGGTCAACATCACAGAAGACAGTTCCAACTAGGTTTGCATCAAGAAATATTGTCCATTTTGTTCAAGGTCCGATAAATTCTGCTAAAGAAAAATACTCACCTATAGATGCATTTTAACAGTTATTCACTGACAGTATGGTAGAAAAAATTGTGATACATACAAATGTGCAAATTCATGAAAAGCGTCCGAGGTATGAAAAAGATGAAGATCCCTCAATTAGAGATGTGACAATTTCTGAATTAAAAGCTTACTTTGGTATTTTGGTACTTTCAGCTGTTCTTCGGGATAATCATTTATCCACCAGTGAAATGTTCGACTCAACCCTGTGTATAAAGCAGCAATGTCAAAAAGAAGATTTGACTTTCTTATCGATTGCTTACGTTTTGACGACAGTGCTACCAGAAGTGACAGAAAACAAAACGACAAATTTACTCATATCAGAGAACTTTGGGATGATTTTATTTTCAATTGCACCACATCATATAAGCCAGGAAGTTATCTCACAATTGATGAACAGCTACTTGGTTTTCATGGACAGTGTCCTTTCAAAATGTACATTCCTAATAAGCCCAACAAATACGGGATAAAGTTAGTAATGGCATGTGATGTGAAGACCAAATATATGTGCAATGCTATTCCTTATGTAGGGAAAGATACTTATAATGGCGACTTACCCCTTGGAAATTATTTTGTGAAGGAGTTTACAAAGCCATTTCATGGTTCCAATCGAAATGTAACGGTAGATAATTGGTTTACGTCGATACCATTGGCTTTAGATCTGGTTAAACTTCCATACAACATCACAATTGTAGGAACGCTCCGAAAAAATAAACGTGTGATTCCACCTGAAATGCTGTCTGCAAAAAACAGAATAATTTCAAGTTCAATGTTCTGCTTCGATAGAGAGATGACGTTATTATCATTTAAAACAAAAGCGAATAAAGTGGTCCTCATTTTGTCTACATTTATTTATTTATTCCATGGGTTTGTACCCTTTTTCAAAAATACATCTGAATACAATTAAAAAAGAAAAAAAGCTACAGTATATCACAATAATAATATAATTAATACAATGAAAATATAACAATAGATACTAAAACATTCACAGTCTTTCAAAAATAAAATACAAATAATTTTAAATTACTATGTACTTATTAACTTACTACTATAGTTCTACTAATCAAAATTTTCATTAAATTTATAAACATCCAAACCTATATCACAAATATATTCACTATACACATTACATGCCATATTATACTGATTTAAATACAATAACATTATAAATAATTACTTCAACTTTAGAATTGTTTTGATTTGTGTAACAGTATGTATAAAAATATCTATGGAATCTAAGGATAGAAAGGAATTACCTAAACGTTGTATATGGTTTTTTGGGGAGTTGTACATATAATTTGAAGTGCAAACTGTATTACAAAAAATATCAGTAGATCTGGTATTGTGAAAAGGTACACGAAAGTTAATTAATAATAATAATTTAGGACAGTCGTATATAGATTTTACAATTTTCAATAATGTTACAATATCAGATATTTCTCTTCGATAGTGTAGAGCAGTGGTCTTCAAGGTGGGCGATAGCGCCCACCAGTGGGCGTTTTTGGATTTTTGGTGGGCGTTAAAGAACTCACTAAATGCTATTCTAATTTTTACACTGAAAAATAAAATTCTATAATAAAGCTTAATGATATTCACACATATTCTGTACAACTATTTTATGTACAACTATTACAGTTCGTTTGTCGTTAACTATAGTATCATATCATACTATATTAGCGACAATGTATTCATGCTGCTGTAAAATCGAAAGGCCCATGAGGGTGGTCGGAGTCTCTCGCAGAAGCAGCGAAGCGTTTAAGTTTAATTTTATCAAATATATAAAATCATAAATTTTTAAACACTGTTATTACCACTGAGACCGTATTCGGTAATCTCATCTAACGATAATCCCACTAATATTAGGGTTACCATACCTCCATAAATCGCTTTGCTACCGGGGGCGCAAAATTATTCTTTGCCCCGGGCGCCAGAAACCCTCACTATGCCACTGGGTGGGCGGTGAACTTATTTCAAAGGACAACATATGGTAAAAGTGGGCGTTGACTCAAAAAAGGTTGAAGACCACTGGTGTAGAGTATTCAGATTTAGACAACAAAGAAGGTTATGGTAGGAAATATCTATTGATGAATATCTCAATTTCAAATTAACAAGTCTCAAAAACTTATGTTGCACCTTCTCTATTAGGTGAGAATAATATTGGTAATATGGTGACCATACAGGTGAAGCGTATTCCAAGTGAGATCTTAACAAGGAACAATATAGGGTTTTTAATGAAGCTACATTTTGGAATATTCTTGAATGTCTTGAGATGAATCCAAGCATTTGCAATGCCTTTTTTACAACTGAATGAATATGAGCAGAAAAAGTTAAAGAGGAGTCAAAAATCACTCCTAAATCTCTTATTTCGTTGACTCTACAAAGTAAGATGCCATTAATATAATAGGATTCCAAAATAGGATATTTATACCTATGAAAAGATATAACATTACATTTTCATATATTCAATTGCATTTTGTTATCACAGCACCATTTATATAAATTGTTTGTAGCCAACTGTAATATGTGACAATCACTAGGGGAAGTTATAGCTTTGTACATTTTTAGGCTATCTGTAAACAGAAGTATATTTACATCGTGCACATAACTAATAATATCATTGATAAAGATGTTAAACAATAATGGTCCCAAGTGAGAACCCTGAGGAACTCCTGATGTTGCATTAAATTTGTAAGAAGAAAAGGACTTAATTTTAACATACTGACATCTCCCAACTAAATAGCTATGAAGCCATGATAATAGAGTACCTGTTATACCCACAGTTTCAAGTTTATTAATCAATACAACATGGTCTACCATGTCAAAAGCTTTGCTAAAGTCAGTATATATTGAGTCAACTTGTACATTTTTATCTAAGGCACAAAAAATATATTCTTCATAAAGTAATAAATTTGTAACTATAAAGCGATTTGTCACAAACCCCTGTTGTTGATTAATAATGGTATTCTTTGACAATGGAGTTAGCATATCAAGAACTAGACTTTCAAATAGTTTAGAAATACATGATTGTATTGATACCGGACGATAATTTGTTATATTAGATTTTTTACCTTTCTTAAAAATAGGAATTATATAACTAGTTTTCCAGTAATTCAGAAACTATCCAGATGTGAGCAATAGATTAAAGAGAATAAGTAGTGGGAAGCATAATGCACTAGAACAATATTTAACAAGCCGTGGTGGGATATTATCTGGACCAGGACCTTTATTAATATCCATAGATTTTATTTTATCCAATATTTCATTAGAAGACACTAAACACCTTTGAATCCATGTAAATTTATCTTTCTGGGAATTCAATTCACTATTCCCATCAGGACTAGGATTATAAACACTACTAAAATATTTGGCAAAAAGATTAGCACTAGCTTGCCCACCTTGAGCAACTTCAGAGTCAAAATACATACAGTTAGGAAGCAAATTATCTTTCCTCAATGAGTTAATATGGTTCCAAAAGGGCTTAAGAGTAACACTCAGTGAGGATTCAATACCATTAACATAGTTCTGAAAGCAATATTTTGACAAATTTTTACACTGAGCTCGTAACAAAGAAAATGCTTCGTAATCAGAATGAGACCTTGTCAACTTATATATCCTATGGGCTAGTTTCTTCTCATGAACTAGTTCTCTCAATTCTAGATTAAACCAATTTGGGAAGGACTTATTTTTGAACTTAATTTTAGGAACATACCTTTCAATTGCACTGTTCAATATTTCATTAAAAAAAATTAACAGCACAATTCAATTGCACTGTTCAATATTTCATAAAAAAAATTAACAGCACTATTAATGTCCATAATAAGCAATATATTCCAGTCGATTTGCATGACAAACCGACTATCAACGTCTCACAAAAACCAGACATGATTGAAGTCTACAACACTACAAAAGGAGCCGTAGATACGTTGGACCAGATGTGTAGTACATTGTCATGTAGCCGAAAAACACGACGGTGGCCTATGTGTGTCTTTTTTGGAATGATAAATATTTGCTGCATTAACTCTTGGATTATTTATTGTAACAATAATAATAGATTAAAAATAAAACCTCTACCCAGAAAGGAATATATGAAACAATTGAGCTCTGAATTCATGAAATCATGGTTGGAGGAACGATCAAAATGTCCAAGTTTGTGACACTCAATCCGTCAAGCTATCAGCAATATTCTCGATATAGGTAATCAATCTGAAAGACAGATCCACCAAGAGCCAAGAAGAACAGTATGTTCAATGTGTCCCTCCAAGAAGAGGCGGATGACACAATTATATTGTACTCACTGTCATTGAGCCATTTGTGGTGAACACTGTGCAAATTGCTGCATTGACTGTAATGAATAATTTTTTAAATACATTCTATTATATTATTATGATTTGCATATTGTGTTAAAGCACCTAATAGATTTTGAAACAAAATAAATGTAAAACAGATATAGAAAAGTATATTTTTTTGCGTCGTAAAATTTACAACGGTCGAGTATTTGTCTCTTTCCCAGAGCAGTCTAGTCTACTCGACACTTACACTACAATTGGTCCTTTAGTGTGCCATCATTAATCCCAACTCATATAAATTGATGGAAATGATTGATTCGAAGATCATTATGCGACAGGCATAAGCTGTAATGATGGGAAATGCAGAAACAGGTGAAAAAATCTCCTATGACCGGGAATCGAACCCTGGTCTTCCACTTGCAAGTGGAAGATCCGGATTCAATTCCCGGCCATAACAGATTTTTTCACGTTTCCACATTTCCCACCAACTCATATACTTCACTATTTTCAAATTTAAAAAGTACATTGGCATGAATAATCATGTCTCAAAGTATGCTTTTAGAGTAACTGTATTGATAATGACAAATTCTAAGTTCTGCCATGCATTACTTTACTAAACAATTCTCCCCTTTTTCCGAACAAAAGGCTACATTGGTTTCATGAAAAAATGATGGCATAAACTTATTAATAAGGCAAAATTACAATCACTTATATTCTGGTGTTAGTCTTATTAGAAATTGTTAACCAGAATTTCCCTGATTACAACTTTTACGAAGCATACAAATTTTTAATAACATTTTTTGTCCGGGAAATAAATATTTTCTACCTTTCAGTGCAGTTTTAAGTAAAAGTGTGTATACATTAAAAATGTTTTTTACTTAATTTCATTTTTATCTTTTTTAGTTTGATACCTTCAATTTGTATTGACCTTTTCTCAATATTTTTTGTCGAAATACTGCTAGATATCAGCGATGACACATCATCCATGTTTACAATTTGTTACCAAAATTAATATTGGATATATAAAATTCCATGCTTCCGAAGCACCAATTCAAATATCATACGCTTTTTCCGAAGAGTCGTTTCTTCTGTTTCAGAAGAAGACTGCGCAAGCGTGCTAAATATTTTTTGGCCGGTAGTTGCGGGATTATTTGGGGTATGCAGGTGTCCGAAGTAATTATATATAAATTGAAATGTTTTCACGGATGGTTTACACGAAGCGAATAATTTTTAAGAGCTTCATCGAAAAATACTGAATAGTTTATCTCAGTATATTTATTTTTATAGCATTGATTTGACAGTGTATTATGAAGGCTATTATGAAAAAAGAATAAATTCGCCAATGCGGTATTTTAAATTAAAAATTGCACCACTATATAACCAGGATATTACCATGAAGTGTTCTGTAAGTTAAGGTTAATCACTGAATTGCGCGCTAGTTATGAAATCTGAGAATTTTCGTAGTAATGACATTGAAAAGAATCCACTGTGCTGTTGTGAATATTTAAACTTGAAACAAGAAAGGAGTCATATTCTAGGTTGTTGTTGTGACTGCCAAGAGATAGACAATGGCGTTGAAAGGTAACATGGTATATATCATAACGAATTTGTCCAGTAAATTCGTACTCTTAATTGAAATATTACTTAAAATTTTAATGAGCATGTCAGTTCATTATCGTTGAGAGATTTTTAATAAGCCACTTATAGATTTTTGAGAATATCTGATTGTTATCTTTATTTTCTGTAGTTTTGTTGTAGGATAAGTTAATTCATCATTATTTTTCGCTAGAAAATCTCTATAATATTGGAAATTACTGCATATCTGAATTTCATTTTTTGATTAAACATTGCTACCTAAGTGTTGTCCATTTGAAAAATATTATTTTGAAATTAAAAATACGTCATTCTACTTTCAGGCTTATATCTGGGAGGCAAAGCCAAACTAGATTTACTATTTGCTCTGTAATTAAAGATAGGATGCGAATACCATGGATTGGTGGTGCAAAACAAATTGCTTTGGACGATGTCCTTCCAATTTTCATTGAACCAGCTTTGGCTTACATAGCTGCCCAGAATGTTTGGTGCTCTATCGTTGTTTTTATATCTATGGCAATTCTCTTGTGTTATCTTCATCAGACTATACTAAAAGTTAACCCTCATACAAAGTTCTTTGTTATGTGGGCGTTAACGTCGGCCGTTCTTATATTGGCTGTCTTTGAATTAGAAGTTGTTCCTTTACTGGAAATTTTACCAATAGAAAATTATATCCTTTTTGTCTTTCTTGGTATAGCTATAGTTTGCATATATAAAGTAAAAATGAATTGTTTTTCAAACCAAAACTGTTTAGAACTAAAAAATAATATAGAATTTACTGAAACTGAATGCAATATTTGCCGTAAGAATGTACCTCCTAGAACTTACCATTGTAAGATATGTAGAAACTGCATCCCTAGAATGGACCATCATTGCATTTGGTAAGATGTTTGAATTTCTCTGGTATTAATAATGATGCCTAATGGTTGATATAACAATAACTTGTAAAATTTCAGGTTGGATTGCTGCATAGGCGAAACAAATCATGCTTTCTTTTTGCTGTCAATAGTTTCCCTAATGTGTGCTTTGTTTTATGGATCAAACCTTATTCTTACTACAGTTTGCCAACCTTTTCTTTTGATGAATGGGTTACTTTTGCCAGAAGACTGCAATGATGTATACCATGAGTTTGAGTAAGTTCCTTTTGAACTTTTTGTTTTGAAGTTTTACTAAAACCTCTAATAATTTTCTGTGTATTTTTCAGCATTGCAATATGTTTTGTCAGCGCTGTGTACTGTCTGCTGATAGCAGTATTGTTGTTGGTTAAGTTATTGAAGCAATTTTGGCTGGTCTCAATGGGAATTACCAACAAAGAATGGAGTATTTATAAGCGTGATAAAAGAATATGCACCTGCTTTGCGAAGAATCCTTATAATAATGGATTTTTAAAGAATTGGGCTGACATTTGTCAGTGTTGTTCAAAGTGATTAGGAGTTTAATTATCAAACATGCATTTATCACTGTAAAGGCTTGTCTGTAATTTGTTATTTATGCCAGTTATTGTTAATTAATTGAAATACCATTTTTATTAATAAAAATATTTGTAAGAATTGATTTTTCATTTTGTTACATTACACTGGAATTGTGAACATTTAAATTTTCTTTTAATTTCGAACATATTTAAATGAATTTTACTTCTTAGTGATTAAAAGTTCTCTTAATTTTTGTTAATGTTTACCTTTTCATTAGCAAGTCAAAATACTATTTGAAAACAAAATATATTCAATTATGAGTTCTCTCCTAGCATTTCCACGAAAGTGAAGCATTTTTCATTATAGAGGGTTATTTTTTGATGATGTAGAAAAATTATGAAAGCTATACATCACCAATGTAAAAATGTTTCCTTTTGGCTATCTTGTCTTTTTCTTACCTTAGTCAAGTATATTTTATACAACTTTTATTATAACTTGACCTGTATTTATGCTGTATTTCAAATCCCAATAACTAAAACATTTTGGGCACTTTCATGTGATCTAGGACGAAATGTCGAAAGAAGTAATTAAGGGAATGAGAAATACAGGGATTGGTTACCATCCCAGTAAGAACGGATCATTTGTCCTCTGTATTGGTGATCGCAGAAAAATAGAGAAGGAAAAATGAATGTCAATGAGAGAGAGACTTAAACAAGATAAAAGAACACGAAAAAACTAACAGAAAATAAAATCTTACACAAGTCCCGTAGTAGAATTGAGAAAAATGATCGGTGGTTGCCTAACTTGCAGGAGCTCATTTCCCAAATATGGCAGACTTCGTCTTTCTCGGGGGTTACATTCTTAAAAAACTGCACAACTCCACCTATAATAAATTATGCATAAAATGCAAAGCGGTACTTTCCTATTAACGGTAATACCTCCGGGACCCTTCCTAGGACCTGGTACTTACGTATTATCCCCTTGCCATACTTACGTACAACATTAACTGAAACTTATTGGCATGTCCCGACATTTACAAACCCAATCACCGGACAAGAAACTGATAGGCCGGTCTCGACATTTACAAGCCCAATCTCTGGACAACAGGGAGGGTTTCTTTGGTTCCGGCGAGGCGAAGGGCGCGGTAGCGCCCGGAGATGACTATCCGTTAAAAAAACGAGCCGAAGGCTCGTCAATATATCCTTTCAATGTTATATCCTCTCAAAAAAAATGGAGAGGATATTGGCGAGCCTTTGGCTCGCTTTGTTTTAATGGGTAGTCGTCTCTGGGTGCTACCGCGCCCTTCGCCTCGCCCCGAACCAAAGAAACCCTCCTTGTTGTCCGAAGATTGGGTTTGTAAATGTCGAGACCAGTCTATCAGTTTCTGTTAATGTTGTTTTAAAAATAAAATATCATAAATCCAACAATACCTCAATATATCCTTTCAATGTTATATCCTCTCAAACAATCATAACAATACGTTTATTTTTTAAGATATTCCCTTTAACAGGAAAGTACCTGCAAAGCTTAAGCGTTTGAACTACGTCAAACCTGAGCAAATACCCCAATGATCCTGAATAGGAAGGATCAAGATTTGAGGGTTTAGTCTTTCCCCTCAGGTCTTCCCTGTCGTCAAAAAGAAAGAAAGCTCCTGAACGGTAATACCAGCTTATATTTTGCAACTTTTCAAATGTGAAGGGGCACAAAAGTGTGGGAGGATTGCATCCCAAAAATATTTAAAAGTATATGTAAAAAATGTATCTAATTTTTTTAAATTACGCATATATATTACATTAATGCACTTATGTAAATATTTTTACATATTAGAATAACACAACAATATTTTGTCAGGCCTGACTATGACAGAAAACGTGAGGAAAAGGCGATTCATTCCACATATAAAAAATTTCACGTATCCATTTCCCGTGATTTTTCTCCATGAAAGAGCGAAACATGAGACCGCGAAAGACAAAACTGGTCGCAAATACGGTACCACGAAAGACGAGGTCTACCTATCTACCTTATCACTTGAAATGCTTGAAATTACAACAAATACTACGTTTCGAATCATTCAAGTGAGGCCGTAATTACAGCATTAACACTCGCATAGATGGCATTGATTTCTACTTTACAACAGCGTGTACAATATTTTTATTTTAATTTCGCTAAATGGAGGTTAGTTTTTAGTGGACCGGGTGCAATTTTTATTTCGTAATTGGGAGGTTTTGCAATTATCGGAGATTCGTAATATAGAGGTTTTCTGTATAGTTTTATTAGTGGATTTTTTGGAACCGGTGATAATTTTCATTATATGGAGTTCTTTGTTCTAAGGGAGTTTGTATTATGTACTACTTACCTTGAGGTCCAGTGATTTTGCAACAGTAAAATTTGAAATTTTCATAAGAAGTCTATTACTAAGTTGTAATAATGTCTGCAAAGCTATTGGAAAAAAGATGCATTTGCTCCCAAAGTTCACATTGTGTTTAAATGGAATGGCATTATACACTAAAAGTTGCCATGTTATTGCATTTCACACTTAAGATATTATAACAAAATATACTAATTTTGCAGAAATATTTCTGCGATAAAATTGGAGTTACATAGGGAATGTATACAAAATATTGGTATAACAATGATGTAACTATAAGAAAACACAAAAACAAACATTAATCATCTTCTATTTCAGGACAGAAATCTGGAATGATTTCAATAACTTTCTGCCGCAAGATGTTTTTCAATTTTTCTCTGGCTCTTTCTGATTGAAGAACTGCTGGAAATCTTTTCCAGCAATGGAAACTCTTCTTTATCAGACTTCTGTTGAAAAATACAAAGTGTATAATTGCTTTAGAAGTATATGAAACAAACTTAAGAAAGAAAGAAATTTTGTTTTCAATTAATTCAGTACTTAATTGTTTCAGGTCATTAATCAGAGAGGTGTTGAATACATCTATTTCTAAACTATAACAAATTAAAGCATTTAAATGCTTATTTATTTTGCAGTAAGATGATTTTTATGTTTTCCTTAAAATAATCCTAAAATCTAGCACCTTGTAAAATGAAAGGTTGATTTACACACTTTGCCCTCTTATAACATTGGGGATGTGCTGTGTTACATGAACCCAGCTTTACATTAACAAAGAAGGCTAGAGAACCATACCTTTTCAGAAATCTGACAAAATTTCTAAACCTATCCCCCTGAGTCACTGCAAAAATGAAATATAATTGAAAAATAAGTTGAAAACACTATTACTCAGCAATATTAGGGATGAATACTAAGATGTGGAAGGCAGTTTCATTTTTCTGGAGAAAGGTAAGTACTGAAGGATCATCAGGATCAGAGTCAATGTCCTTTGTAGACGGGAGAGGAAGTGAAGAATAGGACTCGTGCAATGACCTATCACTGACATTGGACATAATTGAACTTTTTGGAATGGTGGCTAGCAGAAGTTGAGGGGCACATTGGTGTGATAGATGGTAGGATAGCACTGTTTCCAGAGATCTTGAAATATTGATTTAAGGTGGACTGCTTTTACATATGCTTTTTCTCCTTGTTGATCTTGTGAGTATCCAATCCTTAATTGAAATCCTTCCCAAATTTTAAACTCAGGTATGGATCCATATCCAATGCTTCCTGGGCTATCTACTCAGGAATCACGAAGAAAGGAGCCAACCCCTTCGTAGTCAGCTTTTTCTGTTGCATGATGATGTCTTGATCCTCTTCCTTGTCACATACCCTCTGTATCAGCTTAACCAAGTCTTCCACAGACTTCTTCATCAGACTGGACAAGTTCCATGATGTCTACCTTCATGTAAACCGTCGAACCCTTCTCCTTGAATATTTTAACCAATTCTGACGATCTAGAGCACTTCTGATGGTGAGTTTGCAAGTCTGCCGAACTCATGGACATGATTTTTCCACAATGCCTTCCAGACAACATTTAAAGTAGAATCTTTCACTTCATCCCAGGCATACTTGATTTTTTTTAAATGGCATGCTGAATATGCCAAAAATCACAATCAAATGGATATTTGGGTCCATCAATCTGTCTGCTTCAGAGAGTACATTTTAAAAGCTGCAGTCATTCCATTATCCATGTATGAAGGTGGTATTAAGGGAAAGAAAGATAGCTTAAACACTAGGTTGTAAGTTGTTCAGATATATTGGGTATCCAGGAGCATTGTCAAGGACAAGTAAAGCCTTGAAAGCAATTTTTAAATCAGAGCAGTATTGCTCCACCTCAAGACAGAAACAGTTAACAAACCAGTCTGAATAATTTCCCAGTTACCCAAACCTTTTTATTAGATCTACTAATGGAAACCCATCAAAAATGACAGGAAGACAATTCATCTTGATTGGATGAAAAAATCACTTTAACAGCTCTTTAATCACCACATTCTGCATGATGCTCAGCGACTTCATATGTTCTCGCTCTTGCTGTGACTGCAATCGATTTCTCATAACAGCAGCGTGAGCTGCACAATGCTCAGCGGCCTCTTCATGTGTTTCATGCTCTTTCTGAGATTGCACTCAATCTCTCATATATTCTCTCATATATTCTCTCACATATTCTCTCATATAAGCAGAACGGGTTTGACATTCATTGACATTTTTTGCATTATCTGTTCGATTCTTAGCTGCTTGTTCTCCAGCTTCAGCTCACGTTGTGTTTGATGTCGTTTTCTCATGTATTCTCTCATATGAGCATTACGGTCTTGATGTTTTCATGCATATTGACTTGAATGATCAGATTCTTGATTCATGAGTAATGGCAGAGGGTTTTTAGTAAATTAATTTAGTATTAGAATACAACAATATTTAATATTTAAATGTAAACTATTTTGTTCGTTTCTATGGGACGTCAGGCTATTTAATATTTGGGTTATTTAATATTTAAATGTAAACTTTATTTTGTTTGTTTCTATGGAACGAAATGTTAACAAAATTGTTATATCAATCACAAAGGAAATTAGTAGTATTAGACAATGAGGTAACGCTTGACGAAGACCTTTTAAGGCTCAGGGGTTTTTGGAATGATAAATTAGCAGAAGTGTCAACCTATCTTTTGCTATCTTGAAGACTAGCAATATTCTCTTTGAAATATATGTTCTGTATGGAATTTGTTTCCAAACACAAGGCAGTCTCATCTGGGTGAAACACTTGCTGTGAGTTCTATCCTTCAGCACTCAAAATGGACTTAAACTTTACTGGGTAGTTAGAAGTGGCAACATCGTCAGCACTGGCAGCTTCTCTCTTAATCTTGATATGACGGAGATTTTGACATTTCCCGAATTTCTCAAACCAAACTTGCATAATTGAAGGGCCTGCTTCTTGTCTCTTTAAGTGATCAAATATCTTCAGGGCCTTTGCGCAAATGACAGGAGTTAATCACTATCTTCTTTTGATTCTCAATCTTTTCCAAAAAATGGGTTTCTCACTCTTACAATTTTTCTTGCAGCAGTGAAGCAGGACTAAGCCATTGATCTTCAAATTTTTCTTCATTCCTCTTTATTGTGTATATGCTTTCCTTGTTCATGTTTAATAAATGCCCAAGCAATGCAACTTTCTCTCCTGCCAAGTCATTGAATTATAACCAAATTTGATTTCAACATAAGTGCAGTCCTGGATTTCTTCATCATGGTAGCTGTTTATGTATTTAAATGCACAAAATAATTGAAGAAATGCACTCACAAATTATTATAAAATGAAAAAAATTTTAATGGAAACAAGAGCAACACTGAAAATCACGAGTGAATTGCTGGTTAGCCCTATCCCATTCCAATTCATTTCACAGCCAGTAATACTGTGAATAGACAGAAAAGTGTAAACACAAACAAGTGGCTCATATGCAAAAGGACTCTCTTAGCCACTTGAAACTAGAGCATCAATTTTGTTCAGTCCCTTACATACAAGAGAGCAATGACACATTTTACATAATACTTTTTCCAATTAATAAAGTGTTGTTGGTCTCCAAGCCTATTAACAAAGTTCCTTTTTTTTAATATCTCTCTTCACTCAGCTAGTTGGAATCTCGTGACCAAGCAGACTGTTGTGCGAATCATAACCTGTGTTATCCGAATACTTGGTATTAAAAATCAAGCCATGCTACACTGAATTCTGTATGATAAAAACTCATATTATAGGAGGGCCAAGTGTGCTTCTAATTAGAATTTAATTCCGGACTCACTTTCTATAAAGCATTTCAGCTAGTTCAAGCTTCAAATTTTCTTCAACCATTGTGTCACAGGTATACTGGTTCCATGCAAAAAAAGTGATTTCTTGAATTCTCATCCCATAGAAGTCAACTGCAGTCTGCTTATTAACTGTTAGTTCTTTCAGGAGCTGTAAAATAAAAATGTTTATTCTAATATTTTAAGCTTCCATTTAACTCAATTACTTTTACAAGTACAATTACAACATATTCACCATTGCCCAATCCAGGTAACAGGATTTAAGTATCATTCTGTTGTAAAAATTAACAGCCACAGATAACCGCTTGTTTTCATTTATGCGATAGATATTTTTCCATTTCATGAATATCCTTTGAAGCAAAGCTTTTTCATGATGCCTTCTTGCCTGTGCTTCAAGACCAGCTCTTATATCTATTGCATGCCGAAAGCCATTCATTCCTCTTAGGAGTAATCTTCTGTGGAGATGATTTTGAGCTTTTAAGTTTTGTTCAAGGGATTTTTGTTTAGTCTCTTCCATACGTTTTTGATGCTCAATTTCTTGTTGTTTTTTCTCCCTTAATTCTTGCCATTTCAGTTTCTTTGATTGTTCTTTCTGCCGTAATTTTTCTCTCTCCTCCTCTAAAATCTTCATTTCTTTCTGTTTATCCTGAGCCTGTCTTCTTTCTTTGCTCAGCTGCCACCGTCTGGCTCTTTCCATTTCTCTGTTTTTCATTCTTTCCAATACATCTGAATCAGCCATTTCAAAAGAAGTGGGACTCCCTTTCCTCACATGATGGTTGAAGTTCTTTCTTCTTGCACAATTTCCTTGGAAAGAGCTCACAATTGTATTTTCTAAGAGAGAATGTGCCCTCTTCAGGGAAATCTTAACTTCACTTTTTATAGATGAAATTGAGAGGTTTTTTTCACTGCCTTGTTTCAGCAAAGAAATTTCTGAAAATCCTTTTGAATTCAAAGTCTCATTTGGCACATCTCCATTGCCCTTGTCTTTTCTAGAGGATGTAGTGATATTAGTATTTCTAATTTTATTTTCTTTATTAGCAGTGACCAAAGAAAGATGACTTTCATGTTTTATGATCGTTTTCTTTTTCTCAGCTAGTACTGCACTCAAGAAATGATCTATTTTATTTGAGGAAATACTTGAAACATCAGGTTTTGTATTTTCTCTCCAAACATCCCAATAGAAACGTAATGTTTCCTTATTATGTTCTTGTGGGCTAATATTTTTTAAATCAACCAGAATTATTGGCTTTATCAATATATTTTTCTTTTCATCTATGTTATCCTGTACTTTTATGATTTTGGTAGAAGTGTTCAATTTTTTATGTAAGATTTGATTCGACCTCCATAAATTCAAGCATCTGTGCATTGTTTTATAGTCAGTCTTTTTAATGATTTTTTCTTTCAATCCTGAACTGGTCGAGAAGATAGATTCATTTTCAACTGTATCAAGTTTATCAAATGTTTTTCTCTTGAATTTGATACTCTTCACTTCAGATGAACCATTGGCCTTAACAAATGCTTTCCATAAATACCAATATTTTTGTAGAGTTTTGAGCTCTGTATTTAGTAAGATATTTTTATTTAAGTCCACTAAATTCATTGAAATTCTAGCTTTATTTTTCATGTCATTCTGTTTACAAAAATCAATTTTTTTGTAGTAGATACCACAATCATCAAAAGAAATATTTTCTTTTAAATATTTTTTGTTACATTTCAACATGCTATACCAAATATTCCAATATTCAGTAAGTATCTGTCTTGATGAAGTGTTTGTTTTTTTAAATAGATCTATGTCCATTACTAGTGTGAATTTTTTTGTAATTAACTTGCATGGAGAACCTAAGGTATCAGCAAAGTATGGTAATCTCTGCATAGGCTGGTCAATTTTGAATATTTATTTTTCTTATTACAAGATCCGTCACATTGCATTTTTATATCAGTGCACAACAAAAATACCTGTAATTATGCAAAAATATATTATTATGGTAATTATCGATGCACATTTAATAATCAATGATTTTTTTAGCAAAAATTAACCTCACTACATTAATAAATGTAAAAACAGGTTTAACAAAGTAAGTAAAACAAAAAGTAAATTGCTTGAAATGAAGAGAAATAAGTTTTTGTAGATAAATTCAAATAAAATTGTTAGGTAATTTATTATGTAGATAAGGGTTAAGTGATAGGAGTAAATTCATCTTATTTTTTATTATGATAAACATAATAATCTATGATAATCAATTAAAGTAAAAATTTTATGGGTGAAATTTTTAATCTAGATTTTCCATCCTTGACAGAAACAATAACAAAATATAAAACAGAAAACCAATTAGTCACTCAAATCATTTATTGAAACCACCACACCATGCTACTTAACTTGTGCTACATGATTTTTATTGGAACTTTTCATTATGATATTAATTTAAATTTGCTCAGTATGACATAATTAGTATAAATAATGTTGGTCTGCATTCACTCTCAGATTGATTATTCTTTTGGTTTTCACACCCCAGCAGCTCTCCAACTGGTAAGTTCTCACTGAGTTTCCTCAATTTATTTTATAAGAAAAAACTACTTTTGCAGTTTGGCAAAATAATAGACAAGGTGTTGCGTAAGGTGAGAAAGATTTAAAATAGATTGGAACTGCACTCATAACACTACTGAGATGTTCTTAATAACATTCAATACATCCAATTTTTTCCAAAGAATATTGAGATTCACCAAAGAGAAATAAAATACGAAAAATGGTACAATGTAAAGAAAGCAGTTGGGGGCATTTGAATCAACCTCATAAATCAATTAACTGTATTTTTTGTGACACCGATAAAATATGACTTTGTTCTTCAGTATAACCCATTACTAAATTAGGCATTGATATAATATACGCAAACATAAGCGCTTTTAGATGGTTAATATTCAATGTAAAGATGCTGCTTCAGTTATTTATGTAATACTTGGAAAGTGTTTGAAAAATCACATAGCGTCAACATTTCATTGAGATGCCATTACTAATTACGCGCCACGTTTAATATTTACTCACCCGTATGTAACTGTAAGTTCTGTCCTTAGCATTTATTAGATGGTAGATTTTTAGTTTCCTGGATTTCCATTAGTAAACAAGCTAGTTCACTTGATAATGTTATTCTTCTGCCGATGGAAACGGAGAGGCAATCGTAACCATAGCAACGACTTATCAATAGTTGGTTGGGTTTTATTAAAATTTACGGGGAAGTCGTAATCATCGAATAGTTAAATCTTATAAATTATATTATCATTATAAATAACGTCAAAGCATTTATTGTAATTTCACACGGTTTTTTTCGAACTTTCTGAAATTTTCTTGTCGATTCAACTTTAGCATTTAAATTGTCGATCGGAGGATAAAGAAGGTGGCAACATTATTGTTAATCATTTTTATATATATCTACATTACTTTGGCATTAAGCTCCACGCAGACAAATGTTATTTGCAGATCTTACGTCTGTACACGATATGCATGGTTGTAGCGTGTAAAAGTAGTTCTTTATCGCAATTTATGCTAAAACTAGAGCATTAAAATGCGTTAAAACAATTAGGTAATCGTGTATATAACTTCACTGACACCCGTTCTAGCAGTTTGGCCCTTCTTTTCGTTTCTTAGTCATATCTATAATTGTAGTTATTCATGTTGGTATCTTTTAAATATCTATAAATAAAAAGCTATATAATAGGTACACTGGGTATTTTTTTACGTGTCTTTCGGCAGTATTAATTGCACTATCTTGAAATACAAACTTAAAATTGTGGAAATTTCAGGAATTGCCCTAAATTGGATCATATCATACTTAAGTGATATGTATTAAATAGTTAATTATTCATGAAAAACATATTAATTATATGGAGTTCGGCTATTTTACTCTTTACAAGACAAGCATGAGGAAAGAAAATTATTCTGCTCTTCACCCCCCCCCCCCCCCCCTCCCGTTAACCATGGTTGATTCTCATTTACCGTTTTATGAGATCAAGAAAGAATGCTGATTATGCTTTCCTTTATATACAGCATCCTAACAATTTTTCACATAAACAATTTGGGGCTCTGACTCTGATGCCTTTGGCATACAACTCCATGACATAGTTATCGATATGTGCTTGCATTTACTACCCATTCTATTGCAACCATCACCCATCCATCACCACCCCTTTCTCCCTACCAGGACGTACATGCTCTGGGCTGCGTCAAGGTTACTAGGCACCTAAGCACAAAGTATAATTAAAGTACAATAATTAGCATATTCAAGGAGACAGATATATGGTTATAAAGCTCCAATACTTAATGATGGAAATTTAAACTGGTTATCATATTTTTAGGTCTACAACTCCATAAAACTAAGAAATCTCAGTGTAATTACATGCCATGGGAATATCTTCAGCTAAATGAAAAAAATGACCAAAAGAAAATTATATAGCACATATTAAGTTAAGACATAACAAATGCCACATATTAAACTAAATACAATAATTTGTAAATCATCAAAATAACTAAGAAATCTCCGTGTAATTACGTCATGGGAATATCTTCAGCTAAATGAAAAAAATGACCAAAAGAAAATTATATAGCACATATTAAGTTAAGACTTATAACAAATGCTACATATTAAACTAAATACAATAATTTGTAAATCATCAAAATAACTTTTGTTTGGTAAATGATTAGAACTTAATTATATAACAGCTTATTTTTGTATTATTAAATTTAAATTTCTTACGCTTTAATATCGCTTAATTTTTCAATCTTTCTTGGGACGTAGACAAGCACAGAGATGTTTTTATCAATTTGAGTTTCGAAAAACCCCTTTCTCATGATGTAATTCTTAGAGAAATTTTAAGTAATATATGCATATATATTCGGAAATGAGTTTTTGAAATGATTCTGCGATATAAACTGTGAAACTAAAATTGGGCTGTTATTTTTGCTGGACAACATGCCTAGTAACATTCTAATCTAATCTAAAAGCTCTATACCATTAATGTTCAACCAGGTCTGGCCAAAGGGGGAATGTGGCAGATGTGAGGTACCCAGGCTCCAGAAGTTCTCAATCAGTCAAGTATCAACTGTAAATTTTGTAGAAACCTTTCCTAAGAATTGCTTTCAAACTGATTTCCAATAAAAAAGTTATAATATTAAACTAGGGCTCCATAAATTGTTTGTTATTACTATAAATATTAATATCGTGGGGCCCCCATTGATATTTGCATCTGGGCCCCCTTCAGTGCTTGGCCAACTCTTGTGTTTGACGAACCAGAATAAGGGATATTTCCAAATCATAACATAACTTAGTCAAATAAAAATAATAAATATGTACATACAATTGTGTGCATATTTTTTATATTGTCTAAAAAAATGAACAGCATATTATGTTCATTTACCTGCTTGAATCGAGCTGTAATAGAATAAAAAAGGTTGTGCAAAAGATATCCTCTGTATTATCATCAGTGGCGGATTAAGGTATCTGAAGGCCCCAGATGCAAAAAATTCGGGAGGCCCCCAACTGACTGGGAGGGGGGTACTCAATCTACAAAAATTTTTACAACTTATGAATGGCAAAAATGTATGCAGCAGGTTAAATAAATGGAATTACAGAAATGCATAAATAGAAAATTTAATATTTATTATACAAACTTGCACATATTGAAAAATAAACAAAAAATGAATTACCGTAATTTTCCGATTATAATACGCAACCTATATAATACACACCCATAATTTTACGAGTGAAATGTGAAAATTGTCTTATCAACATGTATAATACACAACTAATTTTTTGTAAGATCACTGTAATTTTTCACTTGGTTATTAGCATTATCAAGAGAGTTCTCGCCTTGCCTCGAAGTTAGATATGTGCAAGTGTTTACGAAAACTTTATGTCTATATAGTTTTGACTCTCACTTTAAAGATCGATACAATATATAAAAACAGATCTCAATGTCGCACTGTGCTTGGCCGATTGGCCTGAATATAAAGTTTTTTCTGACATGACATTGTAAAAGTAGTACTCAAGCTATATTTGAGGACTAATGATTTTTTAAAATAGTAAAGGCACTTTAATCTCCGCCAGTTTGTATAAGAGGTACATGGATGTAACTATGATTTTCGGGCCTCTATCTATATAAAAAAGTATATAAAATTAATTTTATATCATTTTAACTAAATGCAATGCATCCCATCACAAAATATGGCCAAAATTAATTAATTTTGACAGTTTTCAACATTAATTTCAGTTTACTTAGTGCTATTTGGAGCATGCAAAACCCAAAGACTTAAGGTGAAACCAGCAGAGGTGCCAACCCTAGTCACAAATGAAACCCAAAACACTTCTAACCCAGCATCTATGAATGCGAACTTCCCTATGAGGATGGGGGTTTTTTTCACAGTCTCATTAGTAAATACTGGAAGGTTAGGAACAAATTTGCTTGGTTGCATAAATATGGATATACTTCATAGAATCCAATGTCTTTTGCTAATATAAACGTAGATGCAAGCATATTGCAGAGAATTTACTATCGATACTCACAATTTATATAACCTGTTCAGAAATCGTGTAAGGTGCGCACCCCCTTTTTTTCCACAGGTGTTCAGCAAAAACAGTCGTGGTGCACACGAGTAAATATAGTAAACCCAAGTTTACAAATATAAAGAAAATAAATGTAACACACTAAAGAAAATAAACCAAGAAACAAACAACTATCACTCGATAACTTATATTAAATAATATAATTTTTTGTCAATATCTACCACAAAATTTATAATCTAAGGCACTGAGCAAAACATCACATTCTCACAACCAGCCACCTAATCTCTTAAGCCTCACATTTCACTTTGTGCCAAACAAGATAACCAGAACTAACATGCAAAAAAGAAAATTTCTGCCTTGTGCCCCAGAGTTTAGTTATAGTACTTCTCATCAAAATGCAGAGACCTTTAACCCAGACCAGTCATTAACTGTCACACTTAGCAACCAATACTATTCATGATGAAAGGAGAAAAACCTTAGTATCATTGTACAACTATTATAATCTCTATAAAAAAAAGCATTACTGAAATTATACCATCCTTAGGTGACAAACATCAAACCAACATTTATTGAAATAGGAAGAGAGTAGAGAAGGGAGAAAAGTGTGGGAATGACGAGGCCAGGAGAGATTGAAATTGAAAATGTCAAATCAAATAGGAAGTGGATGAGAAAAGTTGAACAAAGCAAACTGCAAAGTATAAATTATCTCAAGATAGTAGAGTGATTTTCAAAACCAACTTCATAGAGAGAAGATTCTTTCATATGAAAATTAATGCAGTATAGGCTCCGTGCACGGGTCTGCGGTCAGAGATGCCTGGCAGCCAAATCCTCGTTAGTGCGATGAGTCGTTGCCGGCCTTAACGAATGCCTCATATATGACTCCGTTTGGAAAGGCAATGAAATGTTGCACTACATTGTCTTGTATTTACAATAAAATTGAGATTGCAATATCTAATCTCCTGTTAAGTGAATATTCCTGAACTTAACCCCATTAGGCGATTTATTTTTCCTTAAAAAAGAACTCGTGTACCTACGTTTCAAGTAGCTATATCGCTCTTGAGAAATGTATAACACAGTTTTTGTGGCTGACAACAAGCTTACTTTCCCAACTGCAGGGCTATAGCAGCATTGCAACATACAAAATTATGGAAATGCTTACAATTGATTCCCGTTTCTCAGTAAACGCAGCCTTACAAGATCTATTAAAAATGGTCTTTACAAAGCTGCCCTAATTTTTAACAGAGTCTTACAGGAAAAGGGGATTGAGATACGGTACACAATATTATATAAGCGAAATCAGAGCCTCGGATTTTCGGGTGTCCTCGGTCAAAGAAAACCAAGGAACATTTTAATAACTCCTAACCAAAGAGATGTGAATGAGGAATAACAGAAAAACCCAAGGCACCTTCGAAGGCATAATCGCATACACTAGAATTGTGGTTAAAATTGATGAAGGTAAACGTTTTTCTCATCTTTGAAATGGGTGAAAGAGTTCTATCAGTGAAATTCCACGATTTCATGCCACCCTTTCTCAGGTCTATCTTTACTGGTAGACGTCAGCGGGGTGCCCGTGCTAATGCTTCAGCCTTTGTATGTATTCGAGGAAATTCATAATGACTTTGTTGGGGTTTCCTGGGCATCCCCCAATTGTTCAAAATGTACATTTTCATTTCCCGAGAATACCATCATTCCACTTTCCTAAGCCTTTTCCCAGGAGAGTTTGAGTTACTTTTTAGTTAGTTGCTGTCAAAATGCACTTCCATAAGCATCGTGATACCGGAGCAAGAGCAATGTGTGATCCAGACCGTGATAAAATACGGGTTTGAGCCCATAGTTTACCATTTCGAGAGACCATCTCAGTTGCTGAAAGCAAAAAAACTCTTCCAGAGCAACCACGTCACGAACGTCACCGAAATTAAAAGCTCCGAGTGTGGTCTCAGCAAAATTAAAGCGAAGGTCATCCGCCAGTCGTCAGTAAACCTGCCACCATATGAAGTAAAATTGACGGTAAGAATCTAACTGCATTATCTTAGTCTTCTACCTGTATTTTATAAAATGCGTCTAAAATTAACCAACGAATACTTCTAATTAATTATTAGCTTAATAGTGAAATTGTTTTCTCTGCTATTTGTTGTGACATTATAGAGATTTATTTTATATGATTACAGTTAGATAGTAACAGATGCAGCAAAGATGGTGACTGCAAATGCCCAGCAGGAAAAGGAAAAATGTGTAAACATATTGCGGCAGTTGTTTGCTTTATTAATTGAACAACAGGAAGGAACAAGACAGATGAACTGCAAACTTGGGGTAAACCTTCCAATTTACAATTGTGTGAGTACATTTTATTAATTTTTCAGTATCAATATTAAAATATTTTATAAAGCCTTCTTTATTTCAACATATTTTAAAGTATGGTGAATATGAATAATCCATTATTCTTAACTACCCATCCTGCAAAAATGCATCAAATTTTATTCTCCTACTTTGCAGTTCATTTATGACTTACTGGTGTAGCTTTTCGTAGGCTAGGATGTGCCACTGTCTGTCAATGATAATTGTTGAATACTCATCTGTGATTGCTGTAGTGAATTTTTCTCTACCTACCCAATCATGAATGTGTAGGACTTAATCTCTATTTATTTACTTGATGACAGTATGTAGTGACTATTTCACCACAAATGTGTGAAAACTATAATGTAAAAAACAGCTAGCAAATGTCATTCAGAAGCATTTAATATTTCACAGTCCACATGAATAAATTTGCTATAAATACATTTTTCATGGTCTTATTGTAAATTTGATTTCATTTAAAAGAAGTTGGTTGGAAAAAATATCTCAAGTGTTTGCATTATCTGAAGTCATGTTAATAAACATTCACATTATCATCTGCTTAATAACCATTTTCTTTTCCAGCCAAAGAAAAATATGCAAAGGGAAAGAAAGCTAAGGAAATGTTTCCTAGCTCCATAAATGGAAGACTGCAAGAAGAGGATACAACAAATGTGTGGAGCTTGGCATCTTCATTGAAATCAAGTTGCCCTTTCTTGGAGGCTTTTAAGGAAGAACAAAAGAGTGAGGCCCAAATAATTTCCACAAATGTACTCAATGACATGGTGGAGCTATCATTGAACATATCAGAGGAAAGGACTTTAAATACAATAGCTGAGAAGGTATTACAATGTGAAAGGTACTCTGATGTGGTCATTGCAGTTGATTTTGCCCCCCATGGAAATGAGTTTTATTTTGAAAATATTGCGTTAAACATCGAAAAAATTATAGAGGTTATTATTAAGACTGTAAGCCAAAACCTGAGTGAGTTATGGCATAAGGTGAGAACAAAGTGAATTTCTGCATCCACTAAAGCTCATCAAATTTTGCGAACAAATAATGCAAAAAATCTGGTAGAATCCTTTTTTAAAAGTGACCAAATAAAGCATAAAAATCTGATTTATGGAAATAAACATGAGAGGGTGGCCCTTAACTACTACCGCAGCACTCTACATAATGAGAATGTAGCCTGTGTTGGTGTGATGATTAAACCAAGTCATCCATGGTTTTGTGCTTCACCTGATGGTATTGTATTTGAGGTAAATGGTAACTTGAAAAGGTTAATTGAAATAAAGTGCCCTATCAAGTGCCAAAAAAAACCTGTGGTTGAGTCCAATGGTACCATAAATGTACCATATTTAACTTTTGATAAAAATGGAGTCCTTAGACTAAAGGAAACCCATGTCCACTGCACTCAATGCCAAATTCAAATGTATGTAACTGGGCTGACTGAATGTGACATTTTTGTATATAAGTAGCCAAGAAAAGTCAGTTGTTGTAAGGGTGCAAATAAATGTAAATTTTTTAAGGATGATAGTGCAAGTGTTAGCAAAATTCTACTTTAATTATTATCTGCCAACCATAAGGGAACATTTTTCTAAATAATTAAATGATGATGTACAACTTTTCTGTGATGAAATTCAGTTGTAGACAGTTTTTGTTGAAATTCTCTTGCAATAAAGTATTGTTTGATGCCCAAATAATGTTTTTGTGACTCTTAATCAGAATGCAATGGTATTTTCATAATAATAAATTAAGTATAAAAGTGTTTATTTTTTCTTTAATCCCAGATAGCAGGGTACCTTATCTTGCTAGACTTATCAGCTTACTGAGATATCTTACATACAGTAAAACCTGGATATAATGAGCCTCATTAAAGCGAAATCCTGACTAAAAATGTTATAATTGATTTTCTCTCAGAGGAATGAGATCGATTAAGTATTGACAAAAATTTAATCCCAGCACTACTTTTATGACTTTGATGCCATGCAAGAACAATGAAATCCCAGTTTAATGAACCTCTACTTATGAGACTTTTAAAGGTGCATTTTCATGAACTCGATACGAGCGCACAGAGGCGGAAGTTCTACGCGTATGTACGCGTAGTTCACATGAAAGCATTCAGCGCAAGCGTAGGTACGTCCCGCTTTCGCTTTCAAAAAATATAAAATTCTGTATAAAATATTGTGTTCATTTCAGTTTAATGACATTACGTGATTCGGAATAGGAGTACCGAGAGGAAGACTACAGTGTAGATCGCATGCCTCCAAGCCGCATACTTACGGAGAAAACATGGTCTCATAAATTGAATAAAATACCGCAAACGAATACAGTTAAACACTTGAAATTGTGCACACATAATTATAAGATTATGACTCAGATTCTATTAAATTTTCATTTCGTTTGAACATCCCGTTTTGTTATTACAAACCGGCAAAGTGATGCCAGCTGCCGCAACGTTCAGAAAAGGGGTCCATTTTTCATTCTCACTCCAAAAACATACCTTAGAATAATTTTTTAAAATTCTGCTTTACCTACACTAAACGCAGAACAAAATTATCTACATGCTGATATGCAATGCGCGAAAATCCGATGAGCCTTTTTAAGATATTAAGCCTCAAACTTCACCCTACATAATTTTGAAAACGATAGTAATGGCACATGCGTGCTACCTAGGACTGCGCACTGCTGCCATGTTCATGTATATGCGTGTGAAAGTTCAGATTTTCTCAACTCAGGCGATGCGAGAATACGCGAACTCGCACGTAGTTGAGCGAAGGTTTCCCGGCTCCTGATTGGCTGTCCATACGACCTTCGCCTCTGTATGTTTGTAACGCGTTCATGAAAACACACCTTAACCCCCAATTAGGGATTTACTACAACAAGTTCAAATAATGTTGTGCCCCGAGAAATCATAAAATGGGGTTTCACTATTAATTTCCATGATGTAGTTGAGATATCCCCAGAGATATATATATATATATATATTTGTAAAATTAATTAAAACACTACACAACAATATCACTAACAAACATTAAAATTGTGCCCATTCTTATTGTACCCTGTGATAGGCTAAGCTAATGTAATTTGCTTTAACATATCTACATGATACACTCAGCTCTTGCACAGAGTTTGTTTTCCAGGCTTCACGGTTTCTAGTCAGTGGCTGATACTGTTTGACATTCCCTAAAGTGAGGTTATGACCTGGAGGTAAAAAATAATAATCTCACGACAAAGCTGAAATATAATCAAGGAAATTTGACACAATCTATCAAAAGTTATCACAATGCAGCTTTGCTTTCTGAAAAAAAAAACATTTTTACAAATGTATAACAGTTTTGAGCATAAAAAACACATGGAGTATACATTTTTAGCATATGCTTATTTTTTTATGACAGGTGGAAGAAAGTTTGCTAATACACAACACATATGAACAATTTTATCAATATGAGGGAATAACTCAGAGGGAACTTTTTGCAGAATGTTAAATATTTTAATTTTATGGATGCACTGCTCTACATGTATTCTCACACTTGCAATGCTATAAGTTTCCAAAACTTCTTCTTCAAAAAGCTCTCCATTATGGAGTAAAGGGGGCATAACAACAATTACATTTTCATCTAAATTGGACTTAATCTCTGGGAATCCTTTATCAGCAACGACCAAATCGCCTGGTTCCAATAAATTTAGTAAGCCACAGTTGTTGGTTATAAAAGAATCACTGGCTCTACCACCATAACACTAATTTAAAGCAAATGAATCCACTGGGGGTAACTCCTAATAGAAATATAAATTCTTTGTTCAACTGTATTTGGCTGTTCTGTTTTAATTTCTGTGCAATCTACGATGACCCTAGTTTTACGATAGTTGCTTTTAAATGCAGGAGGCATTGTGCTCTGTATTGTTAACTTACTGGGCCAATATATTAACTCTTTTGTGTCAATGAAAAGTCTGTCTAAGGTTATCAAGAATATTCTCGTAGCAGTTGTTCGGTGAATTGAAAATAGATTCCCTAGAATAGAGTAATTCAACCCTAATTTCAATTTCATTAGAGTTAAAAGTAAAACATTTTCTTTTTTTAGGGTTATCGATAAACTATTAGGCAACAGTGCCAGCAGGAAGAGAAACATCTTTTGCGACTCCCAGCATTTCTCTCAGGGATTTCTCATTAGTCACCGACTCTTACCCATGAAAACCAGAGCAGGTGTTGATTGACTCTGAAACTCCAGAACCTTGTTCCTTAGTTAGGGGTTTTGTATGCATCTTTCCTGCCACCTTACATTGTACCCCAACATTGCTCGGTCCCTCCTTGTCACAGGTAAAAATGAAGTCTTCATCTTCGAAATCCAGCAAATACTAAACTTGCATGGACTCTTTCAAAATACACAATGAAGGTACAAGTACTGGAGATCCTGAAGTAGTTCTTGCCTCATTTGGTTCGTTTTCCGTCGTTATGCAAGAAATCGATGACTCTCTCCGCCTTTTCCTGTCGTATCTGTCACTTTTTTGATGAATGTTAGATTCGGAGCACGATTTTTTATATGATGAAGGGAATAAAGTAGGAATCAAGGCTGGGTGACTACTAATGTTACTTTTCTTTCCGCCTACGAAATGAGCACTGCATATTTTGTTGTGCTTTGTAGGTTCCCATGGTGTTCCGTCACGGCTGTGGAAATGTAGTAAATAAGAGTCAAGAAATTACTACTATCAAAAACTCAGGATTTACCAAATGTCTTATTCATATAATATGACTAGTTCAGCTGTTAACATTGCAGAATTGTATAACAAAACAACGTAACGAGTCAAGATTGTCGTTTTTATTAAGAAATCCTTCAACATACATAAATCGATGCAACACGGTTTCAATAAACATATTCAACTGAAGTTCATAGTCAAATGAAGAATTGAAATCTTGAATACCACCAAAATTTAACAAAAATTTGTGAAAATTTTGGCATTTGAGAGATATGCGAACCAATATGTTCATTGAGAAATGAAAGTGTTTGTTTACATTGAAGCGATGCAAGTTACATAAATCAGTACACATAATGTAAGATTTTTTCACTTAGTACTTATTTTTGTCTTTTCACTGCCCTAATCCATCGCTCCTTAACTTCTCTTAAATACTCCCTTTCAGGGAAAGAGTAAAATATTACTCCTCCATCAGTATTCCTAGGTGTATTGCTGCACCTGACCATGCAGTAATTACGATTACCCTTGGGCATCGCAAGCAAATTGCTATTTTCCTTTCTCTAAAGCACTTGTGAAAAATGGGCAATATCCCTGTAATCCTGCAACTTGGAGAAACCAACTTTTCAGGGTAGATTGGTTGGTATAATAAGGCTATATATATTAAAAATTTGGTTGATCTATGAGCAACTGGGGAAGAGTAATCAGTGTATTTTTCCAATGCAGGAAATCTCAGTATATACATCAGCCCTAGTTTCTTTCCTTTTTTTAATACTTTTATTGATTTTCACTTGGATCTTGTTTGTCACCAACATTTAGGGTTGCCAGCCCACTTCTTTCTAAATTGAAAATTTTCAAAACAAATCGAATTTTGGCTATTTTTATTAAAGAATATTTAATAATAATATTAAATACTAATAAAAGTATAAAATAAAACAAATTTAAAAAATTTTAGGGATTACACTTTTATGTGAATTAAAATGCACTCAAAAGCAAAAAATAATTTTTTTCTAGATAAATATTATTGAAAAATTTGTATGCTTCATAAAAGTGGATGGCTTATTGTGGAAAATGATACTGGTATAATGGAATTAGTTGGCTTTTTTATCAACCAACTAATTTCTTCTATTATACCGGTATCGTTTCCAACAATAAGCCATCCACTTTTATGAAGCATACAAATTTTTCAATAACAATATTTATCTAGAAAAAAAATTATTTTTTGCTTTTGAGTGCATTTTAATTCACATAAAAGTGTATTCCCTAAAAAAATTTTTTAAAATTTGTTTTATCTTTGGTTATTCAGTATATACATGTCATTATTAATTAAATTCCATTCTTACAGCAATGCAACCATTTTACTGATTGAATTAAAATTGATATATCAATTTTAATAGTTTTAAAAATGATATTTTATAAATTTGTGTACTGGCATCCATGTTAAGGAATTAGAACATAAAGCCAGCCAGCCACCCTAGGGCAAGTTGTTCATTAGTCTTTAAATACAGCAATAATGATCCTCTTATCAGCTATAACTCTTTTTTAATGTCTTTAACTTTGTGCAAACTTTTCAAGCTGCTCCTGATGCTGGTTGGTAAACATAATTTGCTCTACAGGACACACTATAGCCTTTGTTGCTGTGGAGCCATTGAAAATTTTCTTTCTTAGCTGGGATATCTCCTTAGAGCTACAAATTTAATAATAAATAGTATTGGAAATTAATATAAAAATACATAAAATAAACTAAGATTTTTGCATTTTCTGTCTTCCTTTCACTAATTTTATCAAAGTGATTCTGTTGAATGAATAACAAATTATCATTTCAAATCTTTAGGAAAGAGCAATTCAATGTTAGGCATGGGCAGAAATAAATCAAACAGTAAAACACCATGCAAATACGTATCTACTCAAGTATGCCACACCCACATATGTCACACCCTTCTTTTCAAGATAAAGAAAAATTATACCTTAATATAAGAGACATGCCATGTTTTTACAAGATGATCTCGAATTCTTTTAGATGATGACATATTGGATTCTTTTCCTCAAAATGTCAGGGTATTGATTATAGAACACACAAAATATATTTTGAGATTGATGAAATCATATGTGGACAACATGGCTACAGTCAAAACAAAGAATTTTAAGATGTACCAATTGATTGATTGATGTGCCTTTAAAATTTGCTCGGTTTAAAATAAAGCATCCCTTCCCTCCAGGGGTGCGCCTACCCGGGGTGCAATGCACTCCGGCGCCAACTTGCTGGGGCACCTTCCCATCAAGGTATTTGTGTCTATATATTATTGGAATTCGACTTGGGAATGTTTCCTCCTTTCTCTGAGTGAAAAGGGAAAGTTGGAGATACTAAAATGACAAATTTTCCAGGCAAAATGACTCAGGGTCGCTAGAATACATATCAGTGGTGACCAAAAATGGTTCACCGTAGGAGTGGCCAAGAGGTGGGGGATCTACTCTGCTAATTGATATCCTGACTCTAGCGAGGAGCGCCAGCTGAGGCAGCAATTCTTTCGTGAAGTACCATTGAGCCAGTGGTATAGCAAACTCTTATGAGGCCCCCATGCAAAATTCGATTTTTGGGCCCCCATCATTAATTTTATGATAAAACATATAGGATGTCAGGGTCATTTGGGGGTCCCCTTTGGCTGAGGGCCACGGTGCATTGCACGTTTTTTACATGTATGCTACACCACTGCATCGACCATCACCACAGATGCTTTTGCTGGAAGAATACCAGGTGCCTACCCTTTTTCTCCCACTTACCATGTCTTGGAAATCCCAAATCTGTTTTAAATCAGTTTGGTATAGCTTTTCCGAAAACTAACTTTCCTTACTCCTTCACGATCTCCCACCTACGTTAATGTTCATATTCATTTATAAATAGTACCAAATTCAAATACCGAAACAATTTCGCCAAATAATGAGAATTATTGACATCTACTTCTTCATTGGAATTTAAAGTATCTTAAAATGAAAATACAAAGTCGGGACTTTAATGTAGGAATGCATAAATAATTGGTTTTGTTTTCTTATTGTCAGAATAAATATCGAATCTAATTTAGCTTGTAAATGGACAAAAATATAGGAATGTTTGATTGTTCATTAAGTTAACGGGACAGAGTATTGAATAATAATCATATGTGCGGCGAGTTTTACAATTTTCCTTCAGGCAGTTATTAAATGTTTATATTAATAATTATGCAACTAATTTTTTCAATCAATTCGTTATGGGATACATCGACAGAAACGCAACAGCTTGTCTCCACACTCTATCGACAAAAAAAGTCGTATTTGATGATACCACGAAATTTTGCTAGTAGGGGGTGCCACAGAGATATCTTGCACCTGGGCGCAAAACACCCTAGGCAGTGTCCTGCTCCCCTCTCTAACTACCCCCCACTAGTTTTACCAGTATAAATCATTACTCCTCTCTACCACTTTTTAGGGTTAGACGTTGGAAGGAACTTTTTTGTATCAATTTAGCCCTTAATACAGTCGTTTACCTGCTTGTCTTGTGGTCTTCTCCCTGCTGTAACAGTGATGACGCCTTAACATATGACAAACCAAAGCATCTTTTCTATGATCTCTCAGAGATTCCCATTACATTTACCAACAAAAACACAAATCATCAATAATAAAATTTATATTTATTTTGATGCTATGATTGTGCAATTTTTGACCTGCCACATACTGTATATTGAATCATAAGTGTGGTATCCTAACAAAATTCCATGACTATCTCAACTTTTAGGTCACCAATTTTTATAATATTTTATATGCACTCGTATATTTTATACATATTTTAAGATAGAAAACTTTCTGTTCCACTGGATCTCTTGAACGAATGATCATATTGAAATGTGTTGCATGCATTGAAATCTTATGGCTCGTAGATGGTTCTTAGATCAAATTCAATTTTGTATCTTTTCTAGAAGCTATACTGTAAAAGTACTAATTTTCTAAAAATCTATGGATATTGCTTTCTCTGTGTCTGAGGAACATTCCGAGCAGGGAAGCTATCTGTTGGCCAGGCCACCTAACTCCTTTTAAATTTTTTTTTGCGTTTTACAAGTAGCTGCCCTTAAAGTAAGAAAAAAAAATTTTCAGATTGTCTGTTATAGAAGATGGTGTCATGTTTTAAACTCATTACTGTTGATTTGCATAACAACGGTTTACATATCAAAGTCTGGGGCAACAATTTCGATTTGATCAAAGGTCTTCAAGATTGGGCAGCCATTAAAATATCTAAAATTTAGAATTTTGTAAAATCCTCCAAGAAGCAATAATGTAAAGTAAATTTATCAGGACAGCAAAATTTTTTATAACTGACAGGTAATAGGAAAATTTTTCTGGTTTCTTCCCTGTAAGGGTGACTTCTTCCAAAACATAAAAAAAGATTTTATTTTTTAATAATTTGTGCTTGTTATTTATATAAGCTGCATCATTTTATAAATGTACAATTTGCCAAAAAAGGATAGCTTGTATGCTAGCAATTAAAGTATATGAAATAAAATTACAAAAGGAATTCTTTCCCTGATCGTAACATAGAAAGTAGTTGGTTAATCTGTTTCAACAAAGAACCTTCAAATGCTGCAATTTCAGCATTCTAATTTTCCAAATTCTTAGCAAGAGTTTGAAGAGCAGATGAGAAGTCATCAGAGGAAGAAATACGGAGAAGAAAAATAAGAAAAAAAGACCTAGATTCTTCATCTCGTTGTAAGTGTTGTGTAAGATAACTAAAGAGGGAATTGAAAAGAGGTCAGGACTCCATTCTTTGAATCTCATAATCTCTTCTCTCCTTGTATTTCCTCATTAGTTCCTGAAAAAGCTAAGTCTATATAAAAGAACCTTCTTCAAAAAAGTATTCAGTAAATTAACATTGACATTTAGTATGCTTCATCCTATGTGTACACTTCACAATCTTACTTGTTTGGAGGAAAGTTGAGCATGCCATGGAGTAGGACATCTAAACTAGATTAAATATTTAACTATACCTCATATACTAATATTCTACACCAATTCATTTGTATAATGTTTAATGGGGACAAAACTGAACAACTCAATAAAGATTATGTAGTACAATAACCCTCCATACACGGGCGGTTTTCCCGATGGTTTTAGAATGACATTCCATGACTGACGGTTAGACAACAGACTTGGACTGTCACAGTCCAGAACTGTCGTCATCCATACACTAATGTTCCAATCCTTTCACTTCAGGCAGATTAGGACCGTTGCCACCAGTTCTACGGTCCAGGAACATGTGTGTATGGTACAAACTCTTGGTTTTACCACAGATCCGGCCTGTCCCTTGGCATTTTAAACATTCTAAAAGGCCACGGGACAGCCATGAGGTTAACACAGTAAATTGCTTAATTTATACCTAGAGCAGATTTATTTATTTTCATTGCTTTATTTAGTTATTTCCATTATTTATTTTACATTATTAAACAAAATTATTTATTGCTTATTTATTAGGAGGAGTTTGTTAGATAATTACCTACCATTTGCAACTCAATAAATAATCTAATTAATTTGATTCAAAACTATTACATAAAATGTTTCATACTTAATTTAAACTTTATCAGGTACAAACCTTTATTTTTAAAATATCAGGAACTAATACAATAAATTTGCCTAAAACATATCGTAGTTTTTAAAAACACTGAAATGCCATATGTTGATATTGAAGCCATGATTACTCAAATTATATAAATCCCATTCTTAAGCTCTCGTTTTTATGGGTTCTTTGCATGGAGTGAAAGCATATAGGGGATGTCGTCTTCGTACATCTGCATGTTTCAATTTGGGAACCACTGGACAGATTTTGAGGAAATTTGGTATTGGGGAGTTTTACTAAAATCTGTTGATCGATTCCAAATTTGATTTAAATCAGACAATAATAACGACTACTTTACATAAAGACCTACATGTATTTCATAACATATTTCGCAAGTACCTCGATAAATACTCATTTGAGCAAGAACTGTTCCTGTATTGAAACATGTGGAGAGACGGACGGAGACGACCTCCCCTATATGCATTCACTCAGTGCAAAGAACACATAGAAACGAGAGCTTAAGAATGGAATTTATATAATTTGAGTAACCGTGGCTTCAATATCAACATATGGCATTTCAGTGTTTTTAAAAACTATGATACAAAACGTCTAGCCATGGTGGTCCAAAACAGCAGGATTGCGGCGCAACGTTCCCCAACTGTCACACTCTTGAATTGCAGGTATTACAAGGTCATACTTCCACAGTTCAATACTGCCAGTTTACCCCACCTACAGACATTCCTGTCCCATCCGTTTTGGAATGCCATGGTCCAAAACTGTCGGGAAAACTACTCTTGTGTGGGAGCTAATTGCTTGTTATTTGAGTAAAATCAAAGCAAAAATATAATAACAAAATAGAAAATATAATTTTGCTACATTTGTGTTCTGCAACAAAAATTGAAATTTATGAGCTTAAGCATAACAATGCAATTGCAAGTTTACTGAATATAAAATCTCATCAAAAATATATTCTACAGAAGAATTTTCCTAATACCTGGAAGAAAGATTTTACTTCTTTGTCCGATGAAAATGTTAATTATCATCACGTTCTGGAAAAATAGAAAAAATGGGTAACATGTGGCATGCTTAAAAAACTATTAAAGTATCAACCTGAACACCATAAAATGATTCACAGGAGGTAAGTAAACAAAATCTACTCACCATTCATAAGCATACAATCTTGGGTTTACAAGTAATTAACATGTTCATGACATTGTGTACCACTGGTAGTACACACCACTTTTTCCTTTTATATACTCCCCTTACCTAAACGGAAAGCTGGAAGTCTTTTGTTTTACACAGACAACCACGAGCAATACATTTTCAGATGTGTGTACCACCGGTGGTACACGACAGCCATGAGAAAAGACGCACATGTACCACCAGTGGTACAGCCATGTAACTAGCCTCCCAACTCTGGGGGGCCAGTCAAAAAGCTAAAAATATTTGGGCAGAATACCAAAATTTGAAAGTTAATACAGGCAGTCCTCGACATCCATACATAATGTGTTTCTGAAAACGTGCACGAAAGTCGAACATTAGACTTACATGTAATACTGCGGGTTCCGTTCCCAGAGAGCCAAAAAATATTATAAAATCTCTAATTATGGTATAAATATTTAGTTTTCTGAGCAGGGGCCTTTTCTAGTTCTACAGTTCACCCTGCAAGCCACCACAATGGTGTGTGGCAGGGGGTGCAATAGCACCAAGGGAAAGCGCATAATAATGAATACCGTATATACTCGAGTATAGTACGAGTTTTTACGACCAAATTTTTATTGCAAAAATTGGGGATCGTACTATACACGAGTAATGCATTTGAGGATTTAAAATTCATGTATATTCACGGGCATTTTCGGTGAAGGTATGCCACCCGCACGCATTCTAATGGTAGGCTAACCTTAACAGTGAGGTCCTTTATCGTTGTTATGTTGCTTCGTGAAAAGTAGTATCTTTTTCATATATACAGCTTCAAATTCACAAATATTTGATATAAGTGAAGATTTACGGGCACTTCCTTTCTTGAATTTTATGTATGTACATCTTTGTTTGCATCTTTTTACAAGGGATGGATTGGAACGAGTTGGACTAAAAGTATCGTAGACAGCGTAACTTTATGGAATTTCGACATCTTGGAATAAAGAAATTACTTTGTAATATTCAACAGTCTTTATTGTTTCTTCAATCACACACCGATCGGTTTCCACTACAAAGTCATTCTAAGGTGTTACATCGGTTAGTAATAACATTAGAATGTTTTTGTAATGGAAACCGGTCGGTGTGTGATTGAAGAAACAATAAAGACTGTGGAATATTAGAAAGTAATTTCTTTTTATCCGTTATCCCTACCTATTAAGTAGATGAGCGAGTGGAACCATTACGCACGCGGAACGTAATCCAGACGTACTAGAATTGAAACGATTTTATTTCATCTTGTGCAATCATGATTCATATCACTTTTTATTAAATGTTTTAGGAGTAAGATACTTAACTTATCTGATTTTTAGTGTACTCGCAAGAAATACTATTTACGACATTTACGGTCTATTCTATGGTGGTGTGGAAAATCAAGGTCGTTCAATATATCTCACTCGTAACCATTGAGCTACTGAAACGAAATATATCGACCCTGGTGGAAAGCTGGGGTCGTACTATAAACGAGATATATGAAAAAATCAGGTTTGTTAACCAAAAAATCAGGGGTCGTACTATACATGGAGTCGGCATATACACGAGTATATACGGTAGTATCACTCTATGTCGGCTGATTTCTTTTCATTACTTCTGTTCTGCTTAGCTATCATTCTAGGGAAAAACGAGCCTTTATACCTCTCAGTCCTACAGGCTATCTCTCTTATTTTACGAGGATGGTCCATTCTACCAATATAAGTTGGCGCTCTTATTATTTCTTCGACATCGCTGGAGAATATATGCGTTCTAAATCTTTCAAAGTTTTAACCTATAGCGTGATCAGCGCTCAGTTAGTGATTCCCATCCTAAGTCCTGTATCAAGCCTGTAACACTTTTGTTTCTATCGTAACAATTTTTGACGAATCTAGCGGCTTTTCGCTGCACTCTTTCTAACTCTAAGATTGATCATTTCTCATACGGATCCCATATGCTCGACGCGTACTCTAATAGCTGTCTTACTAACGAGAAGTAACATGTCTCTTTGACTTTTTCCTCACTTTTACCTACTATGTGTTTGATGAATCCTAGTTTCTGTTTAGCATTCCCGCATATATTTCGTATGTGCATATCCCATGAGAGGTTTCTTGTTAAAGTAACGCCTAAGTATTTGACAGAATTGGATAGTTTTAACTTCAACAGTGTAATTCGTCGTGTCAATGTTTTTGTTTCCCCAGAATCTCATAAAGGAACACTTTCTAGTTCAATTCTAATTGCCACTCTTTACACCACTAGAGAATTGCATTTAAGTCGTCAGAAAGTAATAATTGATCATTAGGACTGTTAATCTCTCTGTAAACTACTGTATCATCCGTGAATAACTTGATTTTACTTTTAATAACCTTATCTAAGTCGTTTATATATAAAAGGAATAGTAGGGGGCCGATTACACTTCCCTGTGGAACGCCTGAGGCTACGCTGACTGACTCTGATTTGAATCCATCTATAACTACCATTTGTTCACGCTCATTAAGAAAGTCCCTGATCCAATCGATTATCTTTCGATTAATTCTACAATCATTTAATTTCTTCACTAACTTACTGTGCGGAACTTTATCGAAAGCCTTCTTGAAGTCGAGGAAAACCGCATCTAACTGAGTCTTACGGTCTCCTGATCTTAGTATATCGTGAACGAACAGAGCGAGTTGTGTTTCACAAGATCTTGTCTTCCTGAAGCCATGCTGATATTTACTCAGCAAGTTCTGACTATCTAAGAAGTTCATCACGGAGATAACGACAATGTGCTCGAGAACCTTGCAAGATAGGGAGGTAAGTGAAATTGGTCTGTAATTTTCTCTGTCGTCTTTCATCCCACCTTTGTGTAACAGCGTTATAAAGGCTAATTTCCATTCCTTAGGTACAATGCCATGACTAAGTGACTTATTGAAAACTATTTCGAGATAAGGTGCTATTTCCAGTGCTAACTCTTTGAATACTCAAGCTGGTATCTCTTCTGGATCCGGAGATTTATTTGACTTGATATTTTTAAGCTGTTGAGCTATCCCTTTTGCTGATATGACTATATCGTTCTTTTTTTCCTAGCCTGGTTCGGGCGCCACGACCTTCGTTCTCACGTCTTCGGTAGTAAATATGCTCTGAAAAAATAAGTTTAACAAATTTCCTTTATCTGTGCTATCGCTAACTACCTCTCCTTGGTCGTTTATTAATGGGGCTAAGGTTGGGCGTCGACCTTGAACTTTTCTAACATATGACCAAAAGCATTTGGGATTTTCACTTAGATGTTCACTAAGAGTCTTTTTCTTGAAGTTCGTTAGTGCTTTGCACATAACCTTTTTGGTCTTAGTCCGACAATCTCTGAACTTAAGTGAAATTAAAATTACTTCCTCCTGTGACTTACAGTTATTGATGCGTTTAAATTTGGAGTGAAGCTTTCTTTGGTGTCTGAGGGCACACCTAACCTGCCGATTATATCGCCTTGGTTCCCATTATCGCTAATAAATTTATTTGGTATATATGTATTAATACCATTCTAATTTCTGATAGAAATGCTTTCCAAGTTTCCTCAACGTTTTTTGTGCTTGTCGATTTGCTGAAATCGCCGTAATCCTTGATGAGTTTCTCTTTGAAATCCTCAAAGTTAGCATTTTTATAAATGTACACTTTTCGCTTAGGCTTGCGATATTTTGCGACAGCTATATCCAAAAGTACTCGAACTGCTTGGTGATCACTGATTCCTTCTTCAACAGTTACTTCGGAAACACGCTCGGGGATGTTAACTGCTAGTAAATCTAATATATTGTTCGCTCTCATAGGTTTTTTGACTACCTGGATACGGGAATGTTTATTGAAGATGTCTATTAGCGCTTCACATGACTCGCGATTCCTACAGGATGGTATGAAGCTACAATTCTGCCAATTTATAGAGGGTAGATTGAAGTCTCCTCCTACTATGATAATGCTTTTACTATTCTTCTTCTTTAGTGAGTTTATTTGAGCCTCTAGATCGTATATTTCTTCTGCATTTGAAGCTGGCGGCCAATAATATGCACATACATGAATGTTTCCCAAATCTTCACTGTTTATAGTACACCAAGTGCTTTCAATATTGTTTTCAGCAAACTTGACCGGAGAACTTAGTGCATTATTCACTATATGAATAATATATCGTAAGGGAAAAATTTCACAGTCGTGAATATCTGAGGTTAGCCAACTCTCTGTGCCTATCACTGTATCTGCCTCTGTTTGTTCTAGTAAATTCTGAAGTTCCGCAGCCTTATTCCTGATACTCCTGCAATTTAAAGTTAAAATTTTTAGGGAGCCACTTATGTGCCGCTTCGGAATTTTTTCAGCGATTTGAAAGGTCATCCCTCATTTCTAATAGCGGCTTTATTACTGATAGTATTATCGCATGGTTTATTGTGCCCTAAAGCCGACCTACATATTGATCTACGGTCAGAGTTAATAAATTTATTATGATAATTAGTGTTAAATTTCCCCGTATATGACCTGCTCACAAACCTACTCTCTAATCTAAAAAAAGTCTGCTATGTTCGTATATCCTACCACCTACCCTCTGTGTTGCCTCGGCGGTATAGTGAACTCCCGAGCGGTTAAGGGGTACCTTGCACGATTCGAGAACTGGCCCGAGGTCCACGAAATCTACTCCCATGCCCCCACAGAACTTCCAGAGTCTCCGGTTCAAGCCGATCACTCGACTCCAAACCGTCGAACCGTGGTTGGTCCGCGGGACCATGCTGCATACAGTCAGGCGCATGTCGATCCCCATGACCCACCGGAGTCAGTGTACTTCGGAGCATAGATCCCTGAAGGAATCCAATATCTCCTCAGAACCCTGATCCTGCGTGTCATTGGTGCCCACATGTGCCACTATCCACAGCTTAGAGCATCCCGTGCCACTTGCCGCCGCCCGAACCGCCTTTGTCACCTGAGGTACTGTTCTGCCTGGAATACACCAGGAGAACACCCGCTCATCATCCCCCCGGCGAGCCCTTTCCCTCACGGGTGCCACCAAATGCCGGACGTTTGAACTACCTATTAACAAGATTCCCTAGGTGCAGCATCCCTCGAGGCGGAGGGAGCGGATGCAGCCACAGAATTCGTTGTGCTATCCTCCGAGAGCACTTCGAATCTGTTTTTGACGGAGATAGGGTCACCTTCCCATCTCCCTGCCATGACCGCCCCACTATCCCACGACCTCGGGTAGCCACCTTCCAATCGTCGGGTTTTAGACATGAAGCCATCCCTTCTGGGTTAGTGTCGACCACGGCTCTCTCTTACTCAGACAACCCAGCCAGCATTCGTTCTCAAGCTAGCCCGAGGTACCACCTTGGTACGACAAGGCAACTCAGAGGTCCCCGCATCTTCACTCCCCTTCCGAGCAGCATCCAAATCCGCAACCTTAGAATGGAGCTTCGCCACCATCCTCTCAAATTCTGTGATGCGCGCTTTAGTCACAGCCGTCAATTTTATAGTATAGAGAGATAGGGCAAAATGCAATAAAATATTCAAATAATTGCACAAATAAACACTGCTGTACAGACTAAGATGGCGATGCAGCAGAAACTGCTGGTTGGCAACCAGCACCACTCAAAATATTCGTTCATCATTTCGCTGACACACGAAAGTCCGAATTCGGCGTACAAAAGGTGGTTCAAGGGTGTCAGTGTATGCCATGTATGCTAAGCCTTCATTATTACCTAAATATAGGTAATTAAAAGGTAGTTATTCAATTAGAAGTACAGTTATACATTTAAATGCTTTCCATTAACTTTCATGAAGATAGAAATCGTATGGAAACGAACTAAAAAAAATGCACTATATTTTAAAGGAACTGAAGGTCGCACTACCTGAACTAAAAAATTCCAATTCGCACATTACACGATACATAGGATAAATGCAAGATTTTGAGGCAAAAAATAAGGGATCATATATTATGCTGGATCGTACAATACGCGAGTATATATGGTACTTTGTGATTAATGAAACTTATTCTGTGATTTGTGACTACAATGTGATTACCAGCTGTAAATAAATAAATTATTATTATTATTAAACTGCGAGTTGTACGAATGTTGAACACAAGAAAGTCGAGGACCGCCTGTAATGCACATGCAAAATCCCTTTTTTTCATTAAAGCATTTTGCTATTTTCATAGTTTTTTTGTAATATTGTCCAATCATGGCCCCAAAGAGAGTGATGATTGAAATGAAAGAAAAGTCGGTAAAAAGGGCATACTTTAATTTGGTAATTTATTAAAAGTGTTGGCTGGGCTGACAGACAGCGCCATTATGCGATAGCTCGAAATGTTTGTTCATCATCTGATGTACGAAAGTCCGAATTCGGAGTACGAAAGGCAGTTTAGGGGCGAGAATTTATAATGTACGAAAGAGCGAATTGTACGGATGTTGAATGTATGGATGTCGAGGACTGCCTGTACATATAAAAGCTTAGATCAATATTTTTGTGCCAATGCTCAATTAAGTCTTTAATAGAGCAAAGGATAGCATTATTCACTGCGCACTTTTGTTTAAGCAATCAAATTATCATTCTTTATACAAAGCAACATAAATATATACTGATAATTATTCAGGAAACTGCATGTGGGTAGCATTTATAACGGTTGACCAAACAATTGTCATGAGCCATTGTTGAAGTATTCCCTTTATTTGTGCTATTTACACATACCGCACAATCAGTCCATGGCATTCAGTGAATGGTAAGGGGAGTCCAAGAGGGGTCGAGGACTTTTAAGAGGAGGCCAGGGACCCTCCTGGTCCCCCCCTTAGTTATGTCACTGCGGTGGTACGACGTCGCAAACATGTTAAACAGCTACAGTGACCATCACACACATTCAGGTTTAGGGGACACTTCTCCTTGCCTAGGATCCATGTGTCACTTACAGCCTAAATGCAAAGCACTGGCTGCAAAGGAGAAAGTTTTTTGATAAGGCAACTAGGAGTCCGGATGCATATACAAACTGCTTGTAAGAATATGAGTATATTCTATTTGTTACATGTCTGCTGTCCAGCCCTTATACGATATTTCAATGGCTACTTAGTATTTTACTGAGTTCAAAATATCAGAATTCATACAAACCATCCTCTGAAACCTCTGCTCCGATATCTGGTACTCTGCTCCAGAAGAAACCAATTCTGAAACATTTAAAACTCTTGTGACCTCCTCTCCAAGAAGTATCATCCACACAATATCTGTAACACACTGGGTTTTCAATATTTACAAAATGCCTTTTACCATTTTAAGGGATGCATTTTTTTCCACAAGCACTCCTTCATGGTGCAGACAGGGCCGGAAATAGGCATGGGCTATATGGGCTTCAGCCCAGGGCCCTATGACAGAAGAGAGATTAAATTATTTAACCATATTATCAACTGAAAGTGATATAAATTGATGGAAAGAATGGTCTGAAGATCCTTATGTGACGGGCATAAGCTGAAATGATGGGAAATGTGGAAACAGGTGAAAAAATCTGCTATGACCAGGAATTGAACCCGGGTCTTACCATTTGCCTGGCAGATATTCTACCACTGAACTACCGTAGCAAACTAATTCTTCTTAGAATTTGTCATTATCAATAGTTACTATAAAAGCCTACTTTGAGATATGATTATTCATGACAATGTACTTTTTAAATTGGAAATTGTAAAGTATATGAGTTGGGATTAATGATGGCACATTAAAGGATCATTTGTACTGTAGGTGTCGAGCATTAGTTAATTAACTTGATTTATATGTCCTTTGTGTTGTTGTCATTCACATGCCAAATTTGACAAAGGTGTAGCTCTTGAAATACAGTGTTAACTATAACTCATACATAAGGTGACCAGATTTTTTAAATGTCAAAGCGGGACACCCCCCTCCCCCTCCAAAATAGAGTTTTTAAAATTTCAAAGCGGTCCCAACCTATGAAAATATTCCTGTTTTGAAACAGAAGAATTAGTCTGCTACAGTAGTTCAGTGGTAGAATAATGAACTACGTATAGTTTCCACAATTCCCATCATTTCAGCTTATGCCTGTCACATAAGGATCTTTAGATCATCCTTTCCCATCAATTTATATTATGGCATTCTAACCATTTGAGAGGGAATGGGGTTTTCTTTGATGTATCTCCCTGAGGACATCTGTTGGGGCTGATTGATACTAGCTTAGAAAATATTACTGTTCTGAAACGGGATTAGTCTGCTACGGTAGTTCAGTGGTAGAATATTTGCTCAGCAAGTGGAAGACCCAGGTTCGATTCCCGGTCATAACAGATTTTTTCACCTGTTTCCACATTTCTCATGAAAGTGATATAAATTCGCTAACATATGATAACATAATTAGAGACTATGCCACTGTAAAATGCAGGAGATTAATTAAAATGTAGAATGTAGTGATTTTTTATATATGTATAAATAGGTACAAATGTTAATTTGTAACTAGATATTAATATAATGTAATGACTCTTTTCTTTATATATTGTAATTATTTTGTTGTAATAAAATATATCAATATTGCATTTTGTTTATCTTTTTATAACTTTATAGGACCCCTAAAAATTATTAGCCCAGGGCCCCAAAACTTGAGTGTCTGGCACTGGGTGCAGACACACTATCTAGTGGCATTGATGCAAAGTATAGGCTCTGACAGTCTTTTTCCACCAACCCAACCCAACCCAACCAAAAGCATGCTTGGCTCCAGCCTATTAATAAAAAAACATTCATTTAGAAATAAGCAGTTTTTTTTACTGGAAAAAATGTATCAGATTTAAAAACTAAGGAATGAGATGATTTTTTTTTAAACTTTACATATCAAATTACTTAAATTTTTTCCAATATATTTTTGGAAAAATTACACTAAGGAATATAATAAAAATAAAAATACTACAACTGCAAACTTAACAACAGGTTCCAAATTTGAATCATATTTTCCTTTCCTTTTTTAGTAAAAAATTCTTCAAATTATTAAATTTTTTGAGTTTTTTCTAATAAAATATCTTAAGAGAATTATTTTCAAGTCATCACAAATTTTAAAAACTGCTATCAATAAATACAGGTATACCCCAATTTAAGTTGTCCTGATTTACATCGATTCGATGTTACGTCACCAATCAATTGATATCTGTGTACTGATTTACGGCATTTGAGGCCTAAGGTTCTTTAAAATTTTTGTTTCCACCTTCCTGAAGCTGTTATCTGATTGAAATATTAAACAAAAATCACATATTGCGATCTAAATATCTACTCTGTAAGAAAATATCAAAATAAACAACAATCTTAAAAATATTGCTTCACTTCAAACTCAGGCCTATGCCCTCTAGGCAACTGCTTAATATGTTGCCTTTGAGGAGTTTTGTAATGAAATAACCTAGTGATCTGAAAAAAATGGTGAATCAGGACATGAAATCTGGGGTGTAGTCGAGGGTATACAGAGGTATACTAAAAAGCATAAAGTACTAGGGAGCAGAAAAACATGAAAGTAATAATGTATTCACTATCCGTGGGGGAGGGGGATGAAGGGGGAGGGGGTATGAAGGGGAGGGGGATGAAGAGGAGAAAGAAAGATGATGGAGAGGATTGGGGATAGATGTGGTAGGGACAGAAGAGGAAGGAGGGAAAGGAAAAAGGAGTAGGGGATGAGGTGAGAAGGGAACAAGAAGGTAGGAGAAATGAAGGAGGTGGAAAGAAGTGTGCAGAAGGGGAGGAAAAAGGAAGGTGGCAGAAGAGGAAGGAGATGAAGAAAAAAGCAGAAGCTGAGGAGAGGGGGAATGGACATGATAAGATTTTTTTCTGTGCAGTATGAAACTTAAATCTACTAAACAAATGTTTCAACTCCTGTGGTAGCAAAATAATCTCAGGAGTGATCCAGTTCTTACTTTGAAGTTTTTTGACTCTCACGATTTTTTGTGAGAAGCAACAGTTGAAAATACCATGAAAAATTTCTAGGAAATTATTGAATTTGTCATTAACTATGGGCATGTTATACAGTGGAACACACTTAACATGAAAACAGATAACACGAAATATCGGTTAACACGAAATGATTGCTCGGTCCGTTCTGATGCCTATACTTTTCAATGTAATTTTATTCGCTTAACCCGAAAAGCTTAACAGGAAATACCGGTTAACTCGAAATTAATTTTCGGTCCTAATAAAATAAACCTATGTGAAATTCTTTTGATAACATGAAATGGCAGTTGAGACAGGGTTGCACCATCCACTCTTTGGCTCCTTCTCCACGGGCAATACCACCCCCACTGAGAATTTCCATTAACCCACTAGCATTGAAAATTACTACCTCACCTACCCTTATTCTATGCCTTTATCTGTCATTGACCATAGTCATTAGTAGTTTAACGAATCCCAAACATGCAATATCAGTCTCATGGCAACCCGTGGAGAGAATACTCACCTAGATTAGGCTTTATTCCTGGCACCTGTTCCACAATAAACACATTCCTGGAACTTTAATCTTTGCACTTAAGAAATGGACTTGCAAACTAGGCTTCTTATTGGCGTTGAGATTGGTAGGTATCTCCCAATACCTACTGGTCAACCAATTATATATTTCCTGTAAACAAATCCCTCCTACTCCATTTACATTTAGCCAATTCCTTCCCATTTTTCCCCTCTTTAAATCCCTATAAATAACATTCATGAAATTCTAAATTATCAGTTGCTGCTGAATTTCTGAGTGAAACCGTTGGTGCACTTTAAATGAACGAAATCTTTCCTATGCATTGGAATCATTTAAGTTTTGGTTTTATATATTTATAAAAAATTAAATCCATATTAAAAATGGCCAATAAAGTCCATAAGCAAAATGCACTACCACTAAAAGTGAAAATGCAGTTTCTAGAAGCGGTTGATGCCGGTGATAGATCCAAATCCGACATTTGCAAAGAGTTCGGGATTCCAAATTCAACGTTGTCGACGATTATTAAAAATCGCGAAAAATTAACATCTGTTTTCAAAACAAAATTTGGTTAACCCAAAATTCGGCTAACACGAAAGGTTTGTGCTGGTCCCCTGCATGTCGTGTTAACAGATTTCCACTGTATTATACAATGAATCCCAGCTGGTGCTCTGGAGGATCGGGCAGAATCTATCAATGGCATCAGAGAGTTGAAGAATCTTTTTAGTATGTAGTACTTATACAGGTATCTTCAGACAGAACTGGCAGGCAAACTTGAGTTGTGCTAAATGGTATGATAAATGTGAGTTGATAACTATACATTCATTGGAATTAATGTTTGTGAATATATTATCAATGTAAGTGGCCAAAGGAGAGGTTATTCTGGTGTGCTGAAATATAATCCATTTAATGTTAAATGAGAGAAATATATTCATTAAACAAATTTTCATGTGTTGAAATCAACATTAAAATCACCACAAATAATCAATGACTTGGTGCGACTATAGGATACATCTAGAACATCAGCAATTCTATCTTTAAAAATGGAGAAGTTACCAACTGGTGATCTATAGGTACAGAGTATGAAAATATGATAATTGTCAAATATTGTCTGCCATACAACATTCAAAATTCAGTTCTGAACAGAAGGTCACGCAATTTTAGAATCATATGCCTTCAGAGCATTTCTTGTTAGGATTAGAACTCCTCCATATTTGGATTCTTTTCTACAGTATGCACTAACAATGGAATAGTTATTAATTTTTACACCTGTCAATCTGTCATGGTGAAGCTAATGCTCTGTAATACATACATCTATTTTGTGTAAATTAATAAACACTTCAAGTTAATCAACGTTAATCCATACACATTGAATATTTACATTTAAAACTTGTAGATTTACTACTAGTCACTTCTGTTTAATAGCAATGACAATGACTGGGTACAAGTTACCATTCAGTTTTTCCCAGTAGGGATACTTGCAACCTGTGAAGCATTACTACCATTAGTAACAATTGGCTCTGGAGAATTATCACTTACATTATCAATAGACACTTCTTTCAAAGGTTCCTCAGAATTTACCATATGTTTCCGAGGAACCGTAAATTTATTAAATTTTGCACTCTGGGGCCATAAGTTTGTATCAGTAATTTTTTCTGGAAATTTTGAATTACTAGTACAAATTTTAAAAGAGACATAATGATCCTTTGCCTTACGTTTTTCTGTCATCAAATTCCCAACATCGTTTTCCAAGTATGAGTAAACATCCTGGTTAGTTGAAGGATCCAGACCCCAGGCTTCGTATTTCTATCATATGACGTATGAGTATTGAGGCAATAATAATAATAATAATTTTATTCATAATTAACCAACTTACACATGGAATAGATTTTGTCATATTTACATATTAGGTTGATAATATTAATCGTACAGTATATTCACAATTTTAAATCTGATGTTTTCAATAAATTTGTCAATACAATGGCTTACGGGAAACAGAAATTATCTCCTGGGTCGACCCGCGAACTTTTTGATGATTTTTTTCGTCATTGCCTTCTAATCTGAGACTCATGCATTCCTGCCAAATTTCAAACTCGTACTTACTCGGAAATCATCTTAAATCCCGTCTAGAGAGTGGCTGAAAGCGTGTAGACATGTAAACAAACAAACAAGGAACCTACGCCGATTATAATATAATTAGCTCCTATATGTTGGCGTAAGGCACATTTCGTTTTATTCTTTAGAATAACTGTTCAAAATGTGGCCTATTCAATTCTTTTTCAGTTAATAGCGATAAATACACATAATATGAGTTGGCTATATTATTAAATGTACCGCAAAAGCCTTTTCCGGAACCATCGGCCATTTACTTTAAACTTCAATGAAAATTACTCTTTTTACGCAGAGAATTCTCATACATAATTCATCGAAGAATGTTTCAAACTTTTTGATACTTAAAGTTAGTAATGGTAACATAATTACAAATTCATAGAATGTCTATTTCAATCTAAAAACAAATTAAAAAAATACGTTACTCTTTAAATTCCTCATCAGCAAGTAGTTAGAGGAACTTATATTCTCACAGAATCACCCCAACAATTCTGTAGTATTTTCATTTATCCATTTGTACGAGGTGTTCGGAGGAATTTTGTACCAATTTCTTTCAGCTTTGAAATAAATTTCTCCTCTGAAATATCAGCCATAACTTACCGCTTTCTTCGATGTCATGCGCAATCTGCGCATTGAACACCGATGGACACTAGGGTGACGTCACATCCGTTCTAAGATTTCTGCTACTACTACCTAGGGTTGCCAGATTTTAGTTTTTACAATACAGCACATCGAACGAAATGTTAATTTTCAATATAATAATTGCTGGTACTTATTGTAATGTATAATAAATTGTATTCTAATCAAGAGTAAATGAAATTTCACCACTTCAAAATAAGTATCCTGATATACCTTAGGTTAACCTGCTTATGTATTAACGAATTAGGAAAATAATCTTTTAAATATTATGATATATGAGGATTGTAGTGTTCATATCTACTCCGAAGGTCGAAAGCTATACAATTAAAATTGCCTCTTACAGCTTCGATAACGTTGCCATGGAAACGTCTTCTCACATAAATGACAAAACAACATCAACTCAGCATGGTCTTTGAAAGACCTTGAAGTAATAAGTGTGAAACCGAAAAGCATTTTCGTTTAAATTTACGTGTTGTGTGTGCGTCAGTATTTTAATTTCAAGAAGCAATACATTCATTGTAAATGTGAAGTTTAATTTAACTCCGAAATAATTAATCACAGAGATTTATCAAAGGAAAATCGATTCAGCCAGAGAAGTTGCAAACGAAAAAATAGGAATATTATTCACCTTGATTCATACATCCTAATTTAATTTATTTTTTATATTTCATTTCACTATGCGTCGTAAAGTAAATTTGGCCGTGTGCACTTTAAATCAGTGGGCATTAGATTTTGAAGGTAATTTGAGCCGTATTTTACATAGTATTCAAGAAGCAAAGGAAGCAGGGGCTAAATTCAGAAGTGGACCAGAACTGGAAATATGGTAAGGCTAGTTTCATTTTATAGCAAGTTTGTGTGAATTTTATTCCAAAATTCCAATTTGTATAATGGTTATGTCAAATAAATTTATACTTTTATGTGGCATTTCTTCATTATCAAAACAATGTCTCTGTTTGTTTCTAATTCTCCATTTTATTGGTATTTTTTATTGTTTATATTAACATACGTATATATTTCTATGGCATTTTTAGTGGATACAGCTGTGAAGACCACTTTTATGAAAGTGACACCTTACTACACTGTTGGGAGGTTTTACTGGAATTAATAACTAGTCCCATTAGTCGTGATATGATCATAGATGTTGGTATGCCTGTTATGCATAAAAATGTTACTTATAATTGTCGAGTGATTTTTTATAATGGGTAAGTATTTGTTTTATAACAACCCTTATTACTATAAAATATTAAACGATACAACGCAGTTTTTCTTTGAATATTTCTGCAAAAATCTAACATGTAACAAAATTTATGAAGGCAAATAGTTTGTCCTGAACTTTTTGTATTCATTGACTAATACATAAATTAGATTATATACCAGTTACAAGGCTTGTAGTCAGATTGTGCTCAATTTTATAGTACCTACCTAATATTATTAAAAATTACTATGTTGATAAATTTAACATTTCACATAACTAGGGTGTCAATATTTGTGTCAATATGTGAAAATATAAGGTATCGCTATTACTTTAGTATAGTTTTTACCTAAAAAGACATTTTCGGTTTTCTCTATGTTTCATCAGAAAAATTCTTCTAATCCGTCCAAAAATGATTCTTTGTGATGATGGAAATTATCGAGAATCTCGGTGGTTTACTCCCTGGTCCAAGGTATGGCTAACAAATTATATTATTTTTATTGAAAAAGGTCATTGTGATATCTTTATCAGGTCATAGCACAGAGTTACCCAGCTTGGTGATCACAGCCACCCAGGGCTGTCCCTAGGCGGTGAGCAGGTAAGGCACTGCCTTAGGGCGGCACCTCTCTGGGGGACAGCAAATGAGTTGGTCTCGTAGGCACCCAAATTACGTTTGTCCTATAACTCATTGTCGTTTAAAGCGCACACATATATCCATCGGATACAGAAAAATATGCCGAGGGTAGAGTTTATATGCAAATACAAAAATCGGTATCAATGCAAACCTCTAGTTTCTACCTACCCCAGCGACCAATAATAAAAGGCGGCACTTGGGTTTTATTATTGCCACCGCACTAAGAGAGGGCTTGATGTACTTACCAAGGACTTTCCTCACCCCTCTTACATCCATCCCCTTCCTCTCCCATCTCTCTCGCTTGTTTCCATGTTTATTTGTTGCAGTCCTGTTAAACATCCCATTTAAGCAATACATTATTTTTTTAAATTAATATTCCTTGATTTTACCTGGATTAGTGCAATAATTTTGAACCACTGCATTAAAAATTTACCGCAATGTAATGCAACTTGGCAGTATTAGCACAATCCTTAGGCTACAACCACATGAGTGTTTTTTTAACATCTGTGTTCAGACGGGAAAGAAACATTCAAATAAAATCAAATTCGTCCAAAGATCATAGCATAGGCAGATATAAGACACGTCAGATATAGATAATATTAAATACCCTTACAAGATACAAGCATAAGATACACAAAGGAAAAAAAAGACAACAAAAATCAATTATGCATCATTTATGAACCACTATATACACATTTATCAACAAGGTAAAGAAAAAATTTATTTTTAAAAGTATTAAAACAAACAATGCTTTTAATGTTTTCGGACAATCTATTATTATATATATATATTATACTTTGGGGCTTCTACGGATAATTTTACTAGGGTTAAGGTATAGATGTAGATCATCAGCTGATCGGGTGCAGTAATTGTGGACCATGCTGTTTTTCTCCATTGTATCAAAAATTTTCTTGGTCAGTAAGACCAAGCAGAAAATGTATATTAATGGAACGGTGAGGATATTTAATTCCGTAAATAATGGCTGACAGTTGGCGTAATAGCTGCTACCAGTGATGATTCTAAGTAATTTCTTCTGAATGATTAAAATTTTCTTCAGGCGGGGAGAGGAGCCTCAGAGAATAAAATTATACTTTACTCCAGAATAAAAGTGGGCATAATAAAACATAAGCAGAACTTGAAAACTAACTCTTTTTTTGAGGGTAGAGACAAGGTAAGAAATAGAATTTAATTTTTTTGAAAAATAATTGATATATGAATTCCATTTGAGATTAAGGTCAACAAAAGTCCCAGGAAATTTAAATTCTGTAGCAGGGACAAGATTTGGAGAACTAGGGAGAGAGATTTTATAGGGGTGTCTCGAAGAGGAGAAACATATAATCTCAGTTTTATTGCTATTCAGTTTTAAATCATTTAATTTACACCATTCATTCATTTTAGAGAGAGTATCACTAGCTGAAATCGATAACAAGGAAGAGTTTGGACAATTTAAAAGTACACTGACATCGTCTGCATATAGAACTGAGTGGGATAAAACTCCAGAACCCAAACAATCAGGCAGGTCATTAATGAAAAAGAATAAAATCGGTCCTGCAATAGAACCCTGTGGAACTCCAGAGAAAATTGGTCTTGGTTTAGACAAGTTATTTTGGCCATCAAGATTGACAGATATCACCTGCTGGTGATTGGTTAAGCATGAGGAGAGCCATTCATGAGCTGGACCAGGAATACCAATAGAAGAGCATTTATGCAGAAGGAGTGAATGATTAACAGTATCAAAAGCTTTAGTAAAATCCAAAAAGAGGCCTAAAACTTTCTTTCACATTTAACTTTTCTGAGATAAAATTTATAGATGATATAAGGGCAGACTCAGTAGATTTATCTTTTCTAAATCCAAATTGGGAATCAAAAAATATATTATTATTTTCTAAAAACCTTAGTAGTCTACTGCAATAAATATATTCAAAAACTTTTGAGAACCGAGGTAAAATAGAGATTGGTTGATAATTTTCAATACTTTTCTTGTCACCTTTTTTCTTGTAGACTGGAATGATTGTGGATGTTTTAGAGCTTTAGGAAAGGAACCTAACTGCAACGATTTGTTCACAAGATACAGTAACACATTAGATATAAAAGGGTAGCTGGATTTAAGGAGTTTGCCTGCTTTTTCATCAAGTCCAGCAGAGTTCTTATGGCCTAGTTTATTGATACATTTTTCAAGTTCATCTGAGCTACATGGATAGAGGAATATGGAATTAGACTGATATCGAAAGCCTAATGATTTGGGTTGGGATACTTGATTGAATGGAATTTCATCAAGAAAAAAATTATTGATAGCATCAGCTTTTAAATGTGGATCAGATATTGTAACATTATCTTTATCTAACATGGTAGGTAATGTACTAGCTTTTCCATTGCCTCTAATTTCATTTATAATTTTCCAAGCTTTTTTAGAAATATTGGTTGTGTTTTTTAACCGATGATCATTATAAGACTTTTTGGCATTTTTAATAAGGGACCTATACTGATGCATGATGGCTTTATATGTTAGTATCAGCTGACTGAATATCAGCTGAAGCAAACATTTTTATTTGCCTTGAGAAGGACCTAATTTCATTGGTGACCCAGTTCTTACATTTATTGGGCTTGTGCAGCATACATTTAGATAAAGGGATTGCACAGTTGAAATAAAAAAGGTAGGCTGAGTAGAAATTATTAAAACTGTCATTAAATGACATGGTGTGATAAACGTGTGACCATTGAAGTTTGGTAAGTAAACTACAAAAATTTTGGGTATTTTGTGGTGTAATAAACCTAACATATATCTTCAAGTATAAGTCGAGAAATTTCTTGCTTTTTTAGGATAATCAAACCCTACCTTCGACTTATATTCGAGTTGCAAACTAGATGGACATTTTTCTAGGCCAATAATTAAACATGACTTGCGAAAATCATTTGACTGACCTTGAAGTGCATTAGAATGAAAAATTCGCGCTAACTAGCAGAAGATGCGAAGACTAATGATAAAATAATACAGCATCGCCATACTTAGTTTCAAAGCAAAACTAAAAATTTATATTTTATCTTCAAAATACTTACCCAAATGAGTGGATTGAAGAGAAAAATCAATTCAGTACTCAAGTTCTGGTTTTTTATTTTGGTTCTGAATTCAAATTGTTAAACACCGTTCCATTTGTTCAACGACGACATTTAGTTTTTTACTTATAATCATGGACTGAACTGCATTGCGAATATGATCACCAATTTTTCCTTTGCCATTTTCAAATGGTTGCAGTTGTTGAACGATTGAGATCATAAACATGACCAATCAAAGCAAGTGACTCACTTTTTTCTGACCTATGTATTATGTCCATTTTAGTTTCCATCGAAAGCACTCGACGTTTTTTACCACTTAGCACTTTCACAAACACTACGTTTATGATTATTTTCCATATTTCAAGGGTATTAAAAAACAATACATACATAAGCATGCACCCGTACAGTTCCAAATACAAATGGCAAATGACAAGTGTTGACAAGTTTACGTGTTCTTACTGCAACCGATGCTCGTAAGTGTGGGTCGCACTGGCCTATGGGTGCAAGGGATGCATCGCACCCGGTCGGTAACATATGAGGGCCACCAATCCATGGGCGAAGGCAAGAATCTCTCTTAACTTTGTGTATTGCACAATTTATTTCTTAAATTAAATACAGCTTTTAATCTAAATATTGAAAAAATCTGGGCCAGGTTTCTGTTATAAGTCTGTAAGGGGCGGCATAAACTGCTTGCACCCAGGCGGCAAATGTACCCGGTGCGGGCCTGCTCCAATCGCCTTATACTTGAAGATATATGGTAATTAATCTGGGAACGGAGAATGTTTTGGGATGGTCTAGTTTTGAAAGTTGATGAGACAACACTGTGATCTGAGATTAATGGATAAAAACTATTTTAGAAATGCAATAATTGGTAAAAATAACATCTAGCAATGAAGAAGAGTGAGGTGTTGGACACTTGACCAGACCTTTAAAATTGTAGGTATCAAAGAGAGTCTCCAGTTTACTTTGCTCAGGTCCCTTACTAAGGAAGTTGCAGTTTAGATCTCCAGCCACAATGCTGTGAGATAGCAGGGAATGCAAGGTAATGGTGACAAGAAGATATTCAAGTTTATCAATAAATGCCACAAAGCTTGCTGAAGAAGAGTGATACACAACAAAAAGATTAAAAAATTCATTCTACCATGAAAAACTTAAGGCAGTACATTCAAAGATTTTAGCGGTATAAATATGACTGATATAAAAGGAGATATCATCATAGGAAATACCACTTTTCACAAAAATCACAACACCACAATGCACATGAAAGAGACTGCAGTAAGATGATGCACATTTATAACCTGGAATTGACACAGACACAGTTTTCATCCAGTGCACACAAATACATATACATTGGATCCAATGTAAACAGTGCTAGGTGGTCACGTACATTTTCCATCCAAGTAAACAAGTTAAAGTGTGAAGTTAATAAAATCATACCATATTACATTATGAAGAAATTCTCAATTTCTGTTGAAAAGATTTTACATTTGTATTATAATTTTTAAAACTGATAAAATGACACCATATAACATTAATTTATGTTGTTATTTCTATGTTGCTAATTCTGAGTATGAATGTGTGGACCTTGTTAAAGCTTATAATAGCTTTCAAAACAGAATCTACAGGTTATACAAAATGCAAGCTTTAGGAAATATAATTTGTAGGAATAGGCCTATTTGTTGTGTTATACAGTCGATTCCGGTTAATTGGGACACATCGGGACTAGAACACTTTGGCCCAATTAAGCGGCTGCCCCAATTATGCGAAGTTTTACGTAAAGAGTTAAAAAGGTATAAAACAAAAGACAAACTACCGTTTAATGAGCAACAAATATGTACTTAAATGAATTCTGGAACAAATGGTACAGATCAGAGATAAATATTTACGCTAAAAACAATTTCAATTTAATGTACGATGTACATATGTATCAAACACGTATGCAGTTCCTAACAGTTAATGATGTTGGATGAATTTATCGAGTGTACCCTGCCATGTTCACTTGATTGACTGCAACTGAACAAAATCAGCGCAGATATCTAGTGCCTTCCTGCATGAAGTAGCGTCGTGATCCAGCAATAGCAGTCACTGTCCCGATTGAACGGCATGGTGTTCCAAATAAGCGAAGCAAATTCTGGTTATTTTCTCTATTTGTTTTTGTTCTTTAAGATTTGTCCCAAATAAACGGCTGTCCTGATTAACCGATGGCCCAATCGGGCCGGCCCTAGAAATTGCGGGGCCCAATTAGAAAACTTTTGGTGGGGCCCCTACATCTAAAAGGCGTAGTTTGAAAAAAAGTGATTTGGGAGGGCACAGCAAGCGAGGTCCAAAGGACCGAAGCATCGAGGCCTAAAAGGCCGAGCCAAGGGGTGGGGATCCGTGGTGGATCCCAGTTCGCCAACGCATTTCCTGCATTCTGAAAGCATCAGATGACCTCTCATGAGAACACTTGGGTATGGATAAATCTAAAAAGAATCATCACCAATAGATAGTTTGGAGCCCCTACACCAATGCGGGGCCCGATTGGGTCCAATAGGTACAATTGGCCTAAGGCCGGCCCTGGGCCCAATTAACCGGAATCTACTGTATTACTATTTCTAGTGTTTTAATCAAGAAGGATCTTTTAACGTAATCAAAGTCTAAGGCAGTTAGGTCTAGCATTTGATATTTTACATTCACTCACTGTCATTTGTTGATGGTTATGCTTGCTTGATTTTAATATTCTTAGGCAAGAACAGTAGAAGACCATTACCTACCAAGAATGATATCTACAGTCACTGAGCAGAAGATTGTCCCATTTGGAGATGGAGTCATTGCAACCCTGGATACTTGCGTTGGATTTGAGATATGTGAAGAGCTCTGGAATCCACAAAGGTTTAATATTACTCTCAGTTCTACAGATAATTTTGAGTCATTTCTGTCCTTTTGTCACAGTTTCACCTAGTCTACTTAAGATATTAAAAATGTACATCTGTTAATGAAGTAATTTGAAAAATCTTTTATAAAATTAGCACTAATTTTACAGCAGAATTGTTGTACATTAAAATTAGCTAGGCTTCTTAAACAGTTTTATAATTTTACTCTTTATAAAAGTTAATTAATATTATCAATAACTTTCTTCCAATTTCAATTTGGGATGAAAACATTTGAAATAGCCCTTTCTCTACTGTTTTCACTTAGCAATGATCAGTGTTGTTTCCTTTTTTGTGGATGCTTAGCAATCACATAGCATTGGGACTGGATGGGGTGGAGTTAATTTTCAATGGATCAGGGTCATATATGGAGCTTCGCAAGGCTCATGTGGCTGTTGACCTTGTAGCATCTGCATCGGCTAAGTCAGGGGGATGCTACCTATTCAGCAATCTAAGAGGTTGTGATGGACAGCGAGTTTACTTTAATGGATGCTCGTGTATTGCTGTCAATGGAGGAATTGTATCTCGGGGATCCCAGTATTCCTTAAAGCAAGTGGTAAGATAATTTCCATGAATGTCTTTAAATCTGCTCTTTGGAAATTTTCTTATTTTTTTTAATATTTGTGATTCTTTCCTTTACAATGAAGCAAATTTTGATTGATTGTAAGAGATTGAGCTTTTTCTGACTGAAAACAATGTTAAAGGCTATGTTTTTTCCTTAAGCCTGCTGATGAAATGAGACAGTAGTTTTTCACTGACAAATACTCTCAAACTAAGTGCTGGTCACAACAATGATGACAAAGATCAGTGATGTTGATGAAAAAGTTTTGTGGTGGACCAACAATGTCAACGACCTACCTTGGTTCCAACGGCTTATCAGAAAATCTGGAGGGTTCCTGCAGCAAATAATACAGGGTCCCCTCTATGGACGCCTTCGTCAGTAAGGTTTGAATGATTGGGGCCTCCCTAAATCTCGGGGCCCTCCCACATTGCAGAGGTTGTGGTGCCTATCAGTACACCCCTGCTCAGTTCAATCTGGGTCAAACACTATTCCCTGAAGATGGTTGCTTGGCGACCAATATACATATAGGCCTAAAACTAACCTAAAACTTTGGTCTTTGTCATCACAGTCGTTGGAATTTACCATCATCGTTTGTTGTTGTTACCATCACTTTGTTTGTGACCATTAGTCAGCGGGGAAATACTACCTCACTTTATCTGCTGACTTAAGAAAAAAAACGTAGCCTTTAACAAATTTTGATTGCCTGTAACATTTGCTTTACACTGTATTTTGCTAACCAAGATAGCTTTGTTTCTGCTTTTGCATGGTTTTATGTTATTATTTGATATATAGAATTTGATTAAAAATTCTTAGTACATGTGAATTCACTATAACTTTCTCTGTTCATTGTAGGAAGTGATTACTGCAACTGTGGATTTGGAAGATATTCGTACTTACCGCAATGCCATACGTTCCCGATCTCTGGTTGCATCCAGAAGTACATCTTATCCCCGCATTAATGTTGACTTTTCTTTATCATCTGATGTTGAAGATTATGAATTCCATATTACTGATTGGTCACTCCCAACTTATCGTTCAGTCTCTTGGAAATACCATACTCCTGAAGAGGAAATAGCTCTTGGTCCAGCTTGTTGGCTCTGGGATTACCTAAGGTTAGCATAGTGTTGAATGAAAAAAGCATATTTAATTATCATATGTTTCATCATTTGCTATTTTCTTGTATTCAATTTACAGTTATTTTTTTTCTTTTAATCATTTGCACTAGACCTAAACGTTTAGGGGATTTAAGATATGTACCATATTTTCCGGCCAATAAGTTGCACCTAGGTCAGGGATGGCAAATACATGGCATGCATGCCCGAAGTGGCACTCATTCTATTTTACTTGGCACACATAAGCTTATATTTTCTGTATAAAATATATAGCTCCTTAGAGAATGAGTAAACTAGTGGCACATGGAAAAAATTCTGATGATACACATTACTTACATTAAAAATCATTTAACATCCCTGGTCTAGGTTTTCAGACAGATTTTTCTGTAAAATTTTTGAAGCCTGTATTTATCATTATTTTGTTTATGGGAACAAATACATCTATGTAGAGCAGTAAAATTACCAAGTATCATAGAGCATGGTTTATTATACAAATTCATGTGAAACAACATATTGCCATGGCACATGCATCAATGAGGTAGTATCTTTGTTAATCATAAATGTGTACATAAAAGTTCTAAAGGAGATACAGGCGACTCATGAGTTTCGACGGGGATGCGTTCTTGAAAACATGTTCGAATCTCGAATAGTCGAATGTCGAATGCCGTCTTTCCATATACTTGCATGTTATAATCGGTGGATACGTTCCCACATCTCGGGAAAAAGTCTCCCCTCACGTTCTATAAAGATAAAATAACATTACTAATATGTTAATACAACAATATTAAAGTATGAATAAATTATATAATAAATATTTAAAATGTATAACTTATTTTTTGCACTAAAAAGGAAAAAATAAATTTTTGTGTCGAACTTCAAAGATAGATGTATGCAATATGTTGTGCAGACGGCCCAGTCCGGATCACGTGAGTCGTTTGTAACAAACGACTTGCGCGAGCTGGATAACATACCTGCATACATCTATCTATACATACAACTATTTATCGCAGCAAAATTAATATAAAAGTTATTAAAAAAGCACAAAATAACTTAAGAATAAAGAAACAATAAAAATATTTTCATACCTTAAATCTTTTTCAACTGTGCTTACTGGAATTGGTTTATTAATTGAGAAGTTGGAAGAAGAGTAGCTATTGGGTGGGGAACTGTTTATTGTTGCTATCAAATTACATGAATTTATCACATCTTCTAGAATTTTCTCCTTCTGTTTCACATAAGTGCTAATAGTCCCAACAATCATGCGATTTCAGTATGGTTTTCACCTTTCTCAACACGCTTTAAAATTTCTAATTTCAATTCATAACTATGAGTTTTATGCACTTTTATTTGATTCACTTACATTATCACTATTACATTTCCTTTTAGATGCCATGTCAAGTGATAAATTTATAAATAAATCAATAAAATAAATAAATTTAAATAAAAGATTAACAGAAAAAAGAGTGAAATCAGCACAAATTCAAACAATTAGAGCAGATATAACTATGTCTACACTAAAACTAAACCAGTTACTCCGCGTAAAGTAGTTCCCAATTCGATTGGCTGGGTTGAAATCTCAAATTTATCGAATTTCGAACGGTCGAAACTCGGAGTCGCCTGTATTTGGAAAAATGTGAAAATTACAAGAATAAACCTCCACTTCCAATTGACCAGTTTCAGCCAAAACCTTTTCAGATCTTGGATTACTAATAAAAATCTTAAATATAAAATTTTGTGCTGATCTGATTATTAGTTTTTGAGTTATAACACCCACAAAATTCTATGAGGCACACAGACATCATCAGGGTCAATCGGGGGGGGGGGGGGGGGGGGGGGGGGGGGCAGGAAGGTCATTTGGCCAGGTACTTGAGCTCAAGGGTGGTCAAATTCAGACACTTGCTAATTTTTTGTCAGGTACAACATATCACTAATTTGAACAAGTAAGAATTTAAAAAGATTAAATCTTTTTGTTATGTAAAGAAAGGCCTTAAAAGGACAATACAATTTTGATACAAAGTTAAAATTTTGCAGATTACTTTCTAACCAGAAGTCATCTACCCCAGCTTGAGGAATGAAAATACTTTCGCAAAGGAACCATTGCTCTATCTTCTACTGGTTATGAGATATCAATGATTTTATGAAAAAGTTCAAATTTTTAAACTAATGGTGAATGTTGTAGAGATATAAAATGACATAAGCAAAGTAAGCAAAAACTTTTGTACGATTATGTGTTATCACTTTGCTTGCTACCTATTGGTCAAAATGACAGCTTAGGTAGAAATCCATATTTCCTGCTATCATTTCCAGCATCAGAGCACAACATCAATGTTATGACTATGAAGTAGTTCAATTTCTTGCTGTTAAAGGCAGGGCTGTTGATTCTGGATAGCCAATCAAAATGCTCCCTGACCAACCGGCAGAGCCACCGAAACCAAATGGATTTTTGTAAAATTTGAACTGACACAGTTTTACTTCTAGATGAGATATGAAATTGATTATTGTCTAAGAACCATCTACAAACCATAATCTTTCCATCAATGCAACATTCATTTCAATCCGATCATTCGTTCGAGAGATCTGAGGGAACAAAAAATGGTCCACTCCAAAATATATAAATAAATAAATATATATTGGATGAATGCATATAAAATATTTTATCAAAAGGGGGTCTGATTAGACCCTCCTTGTTTGGATCAGAATCAATTTTCATTTCATGATAAAAATAAATTTTTAAATGGGTCTTATTTAAAAATTTTTTTGTAGACCTCAAAATCTGGAAGTGTCCCAGGCCTCTCTGAATGGGCCTGGACATCATCAAGAAAATAGTGAAAATGTACTCAGGAGACCTCAAAACTTGTATTTCCATTGAAATCCCAAATTCAGTTTTTTTCACAAATACAATGCATTTAGTTTTAAGTACCCATATTAGTAGTGTAAATAGGAACAAGTGGCCCAGGCACGAGGTAAAGCAAAAGCTATTCACTTACCAAATTATTAAAAAATCTCTTTTATAACAGGTGTTGATTGTGGGGGAAAAGCAAACAACCTCGAGGCAGGGCAAGGCGAAGCAAGCGTAGTGGAGATTGGCAACCGAAGCCCAAAGGCAGGCAATGTTCCCCTTGTCTTTCTATACTTTTGAACTTATATTTATTTACTTTTTCTTATGCCAACATTTCCTTGAAAAGAAAAAAAATTTAGCTCAGGCAGTCATGGGCCTGGTTGCAACCACGCCCTCAATACCATTGTAATCCTCATCATGATGGACTCATTCTTTCATGAGACTCATATCAGTTTTTCTTAACTCTGAATCCTCTCATTTCAGCAGAGTTATTTGATGATTTAGCAAATTCTATAATTTTTACTTGAAATAAGCTTTGTAGTTTATTCTATTTGGATTTTGAGATCATTATGAGTGTCTTAGTTACCACTATGAATAGTTGTTATTAGATATGTGAATGTAAGGGAACCTCTTCATTTCCAGATAGGATTTTCTCGTGTATTTCCTGATCATCAAGCCAGCTGATTACCATTGAGATACTTATTTCCATGTTTTATTCAAAACCTTTATTTTATGTAACATTGCTTTTGCCTCTGCCTTAGTATGATGTTTTCGTCCCATTCTTTGTATTTAATCATAGGGACCTTGATTTTCTCTGAAGAAAGATTTATTGGAAAGTATTTGTTAAGTGAAAAATATATACTATTGCTAAACATGCATTTTCATCCAAAAAATTCATTTTTGACTTATATGGTAAATTCTGATACTTTGATCTTGCTTAGTGTTCATTCAACAAATATATTTAAGAACAATATAATTGATAAATTTATAAGGCAACTTTAAGCATTTTCTTTATTACAGGCGAAGTGGTCAAGGTGGCTTTTTTCTTCCTTTAAGTGGAGGAGTGGACTCATCTAGCTCAGCATGCATAGTTTACTCTATGTGTGTGTTATTGTTGGATACAATACAAAAAGGAGGTACGTGATTTTAGTGATTTTATTTTTATATGGAGAAGTACAGTGAAACCTGATATATTAAGAATTTATAAAATTCATAATAGTACTCATTCTAGCGAGCGCTTCTAATATCCGAAAATGGTGAAAATAATCCTGAATTAAATCTCCTAACCTCCATGTACATACAGCAAAACTTCCCTGAACATGGCTTCCCACAACATGGATTCAATGTTAAGTGGTAACCAACATGCACTGAACTTCTCCAAATGTGGTAGCATGATTTGCTTTTACCCAGTTCGATATTAAATGGCCAAATTGCAAAAAATTACCAAAGTGGCAGATTTCAAGTCTAATTTAGTAGGTTTCTTTATTATATTTCATTTGAGCCTTCACTGGTCAGGGACAGGATAAATTGCCACTATATCTATAAATATGCTGATTGTATTTGCTTTTCTGCAATAGCTTTCTGTAAATACCAGCACCTTCCTTGATTATGGAAATGAACTTATACTCATAGGGATCAATTTCAACTTTTATTCAGATACAGCAGCAGGGGGTCATTTTCTTCCTCAAAGGAGCATTATTGTAACATGTTTGTGACAATGGTGGGCGTAGTTCAGCCATAGGTGTCCAATAAATAACTACAGTAGAACTGCAAAATTCACGGCTTCCAAATTCGCGGGATTCGCAGTTTCGCGGTTTTTTCGACTACTGTTGCCATCTTTGAGGTGATGAGAAAAAACACTAAACAAATGAATTTCCCCATCCGCGAGGTTTTTTTATCACACTGTGGCTGTGTATGCTCAGATTGGGGTTTGTTTTCTAGCTCTCACCAAATTGAATGCATTTTTTTTGCCATTTACATGATTCAATAAATATTTTTTCGATATATTTGCTAATCATGGTTTATGCAAATTTATCTCTTTAAACCTACTCTACGGCTACGGCAGATTTAAATGCGACACTAGCAGCCCGCTGCAGCTGTTTCCAAATAATGTAAATAGTTCGGCCCTACGTCAGATCATATCGCGGTATATTCAAAGGGGAAAACTTTTTAATTCTACCTTACCTTAGTTCCAGTGATTATCATTGCACCCTTATAGATGAACTCACAAACAGTTGCTTTCCTTCAAGTGTCTATCAACAACTGCTTTTAATTTCTTACAGGACCTACTATAAAGGCGACGTCAGTGCAAGTGTTTATTTAGATTATCAATGAAGAGAACATAACAATAACACTTTTCTTTCATCTATTTAAAGGTTTAATTGGCCTTAAATGAATCGGAGGCACCAATGAGAGTCTCCTTGGCAACGCTCGGAATGAGTACGAAAAATCCAAAAAAGAATGCATATTTCTGAAAAATTCAGCCATATAACATGTAACATCGCAAGAATAAGATATTATAGAGCTTTAGCCATCAAATACAGCAAAAAAAGAAGAAAATCGGTCCATATTTACGTATTTTAATGAATGAATGAAGGAAAAAACCTTGCACTCTGAAAAATCGAAAATCCCGTGTAAACTTATGGGAAAATATAAGTCTCCTGGATTCGAACCTGGGACACTTAAGCAAACTATTTTTCCAGGGACCTCATTGCCAATAGAAGCAAAATGCATTTACCGCATTTCTTTACGACGAACAGTTCTCGAGAAATACGCCGATATAATTACACGAGGCTTCATACACACGTGCATAATATATAGGATTGTATTGGTTCAAAACCACTTTTAGACTACCTTTTCAGCATTTATTGTTGTCAAAATAATGGAGAGCCGCGAACTTAACCCCCATTTTCTCATAAGGCCTTTGCTTCTATTTTTGCGGATTCCAAATTCGCGGTGTTGTCGGAAACGTAACCCCCGCAAATTTGGGGGTTCTACTGTACTAACTACTACGTAAATATTACCATATAAAAAAAATGGTTCGTATAAAAATGAATAATTTCGTTTTTTAAAAATTGTATTACATATAGAAAAATTGCAAATTCTTTTATGTTGGACCTTAGTGTATATTGCTAGAATATTTTTTGGCCTCATTCATACATAATATTATTTGTTAAGTGAAAGAAGTGGGTAGATTTATATGGCAAGTATTGACTTAATATTTTATCTTAAATCTAACTATTTTGATATGTAAACATAATAGTACTGTACATAATTAATTTATGCTGTATATAAAATAAGTTTGTGAGAACTTTTAAACAAAATTATAGTTTTATATAAAAAATATCATTTCCATTCTATATTTTTTCTATCTTGGATTGGAACCCACTTCCACCATAGTTTTAATGATTCTCCCAGCATGGATTCCCACAATGTTGTGCCGTAGAATGTAACCCCCAAGTTTGGGAAAGTTTTGCAGTAAATCAATGTGCTGGACTAAATTTTGAAAGAAAATTAAATTGTTTAGGTGCTTTTAATCTATTTTATATGTGGGGAAGATGGAGATTTGAGAAGGTTTGAGGGAAGGGAAGAAGCAATTTCTCCATACAAAGTATTTTATCTATTGTATCTATAGAGGTTTTGTGGAAGGTGTGTGTGTGTGTGTCGTAATGTATAACTGGGAAGTAGGAGAGGAAGAGATGGTCATTAAGATTAAATACTTTGTATAGGCTAATTGTTTCTTCTCCACTTTTGTTTGTATATTCTCATTGGCAGTTTCTGTGCTCTATGCTTTCTATGCTCTCATTGGTAGTTTCTTCCCATGTTTTGTACACAGCAATATTTTTTAGGTGAAGATGACATTTGGTTGTTTAAACCCAGGTTGTATTTCTGCTCAATAAAGTGGTGTTTATTTATAAAGTTATTTTTCTTTTCTTTCATTTGAAGAAATGGAACTCAAGAAATTTATGGCTAACCAAATAAATTTTACAAAATGTACTTGTAGGTATCATTACATCCCTTAGGCAGGATCAGCTTGAAGGTGATGCCAACAGTACAACTGCACAGGGCTCCAATGCTTGCAGAGGTCACATGCTCTATAAAAATATTTATATACATGTGAATTGCATTTTTTTTAATTTGAAAAAATATCATCATCATAATGAAAGAAAACATTGCTTTATTGATTAAAATTTATTATTGAGCATTTTTGCTTCATAAGCATTGTTCCCCATGATTTTCCAAGCAGGCTCTGCTTGTAGGCTTATGAAGCATTTTGTCAAAAAATTCATTGATTTTTTTTTCAAATGTTTGTAAACCCAACAGTTTTAAGCAGAGAAATACTTTGAGACATATCCAAGGCTTATCTATGATGAGGATAAGATAGATTGCTTAAAACTTTTATGATACATGGATTTCAAAATAACAGGGACTCTCAGGTCCTTCATATTCATGCTATGTTGAATATATACCTAATTACTTTTTTTGAGATATGGAAGTTTCATATGTTTTACTGTTTACCATTAGAGTTCATTTTGATTTGCACTAAATTTTGTTGTCTTGCTAAATTCACTTCTGAAACATTTTGTAACCATAACACGTCCTTCATACAGAGGCGTACCTTTGTGATATGGTGCCTATGGCAAAATTTTCAGAAACACCTTGGTTATGTTAGATATCATTTTTTCTGCATTTTAATAAAGAACAATAGCGTTTTTATTATAAATATATTAAAGTTTGAGTATTAAAATACACTTATGGGCAGTGCTTTTTTGTAAAAAAAAAAGAGGTGCTGGTACTCCCATCCACCTTTTCCTTCACCCTCTCCCCTTCTCTATTGGATTTGAGATGAATTTTTAATAACAAAGTTGATAATAAAAATCAAAATGTTTAACATTTAAAGAAGCCTTTTATAACTTTCAAGTTTTAAAGAATTAAAAAACTGAAAATGTATTGAAATTAGACGTGGGTCAACATCGCTCTGAAAAAAGGTACTGGTACACTGTACTGGTACATACCGTCACAAAAAAAGCACTGCTTATGGGAAAATTAACTTTTTGCACTTTTTATGGTAAAGTTTGGCACCTTTTGCATGCAGTGCCTATGGTAAATTCTACCTTCGCCATACCTTAGTTACGGCACTGCTTTCATTTAAACTTTTGATTACAGATTGGAAGGAAATTCATTAACCATTTATATCTAGTATATCTTGCCACAGAAATTGTAAAATGCATCTTTTATATTTATTTAATTGGAAGGAAATTCATTAACCATTTATATCTAGTATATCTTGCAACAGATATTGAAAAATGCATCTTTTATATTTATTTAATTGTTAATAAAGGATTTTTTCAAGTACATTATATGCTCCTCCTATAGTTGATTAGCCAGCTGTAGATTTGAAAAATATATTGTCTAGTAATGGTGAATTACCACTGATTATGGCTGCTTTGTATCCATATGTTTTTCCCCAAATTTTGCATTACTGCTGGAGAAAGTCTTTTTCAGTTTGATTTTGGTCATAAGTTAAGCTTGAAAATTCTTGAATGAAGTACGATAGATAAATTGCTTGTACATTCATTTGTGATTTTTATGTAAAGCTTTTATGAAAAAAAAGTATGTGTCAAGCAGTAAATGGGAAGTTCCTGCCACCTTTAGAATTTGAAATCAATCAGTGAAAATTTTTCTTAACAGTACATTAAATAAAATTATTTAATTTATTATTGTATTTCTTAATAACACATTCTTGCTGTGGCCTAGGGCCTGTAAATTGGATAAAACAACCCCGCTCTTAAACTCCAAAAATTATGCTAAAAGAAAACATTATTAAGTATCCATGCTACTAGAAACTACTATGAGGTGTACTCTCTACTTTAAAAAAGATTCAAGATTTGACATATAAATATAAATTTTTTTAAAGATCCACAAGCTCTTGAGGATGTGAGAAGAGTGGTAGGTGACCCAGAATTCACACCTACTTCAGCTCGGGAATTATGTAGCCGCCTATTTGTCACTTGCTATATGGGAACAGAAAACTCTTCAGCAGAAACTAAATCAAGAGCAGCCACTCTTTCTCAGCAAATTGGCAGGTGAGTAGTGAGCTTTCATAACATTTACAATTATTCTTTTTTTTAAGTTTATGACGAGCATAGATTACGTGGGTCGAGGCAAGGGAAGAAGAAAGAGTCCCCAAGTGCCATTGCAGAACTGATTTATTCACTCACTATACAAAACCTTGTGCAAAGAGCACCTTCACGCTTACTGTCCAACGTGACCACGCGGCAACCGACCGGCTCATTCATTCTCTCGATTACACTAACTCACTATATGCGTCCCTAACGGCGGCTTCAGTAATTACATCCACACACACACCATCACTACACTGCACACTGCTGCCTCAGTGGTCACGCAATGTAATAGGTCCCATGTTACAAGTTTTAATTTTTAAACCTTTCTAGTCCATTTTCCACTGGTCCAAATTAGTTTGTATATTACAATGGAAGGAGAGGGGATAGCTCTTAAAATATTTAATTTTGCTTACTCTACAGAATTGCCTCATTCCTCCAACCTTACTCTGTTTCCATCTAACCTGAACATACTTGAAGTAAACCATCAATTTTCTGTTTGCCTTTTCCTAAACTCATCATTCACCGTTCAATATTCCAGGATGAATGTATTACTCTTAAGTTTCTAAGATAGCCTGTACCAAACAAAAATCTCTCTCCTAACATGCAATGATGGGTATTATCTGATAATTTGAAAATAACATAGTAAAAACTTCTGTACAAAAAATGTGGACTATCGTGGTCCAGTTGGTCATTATTTTTAAATAATTGAGATTCATTGCTATTAAAATTTAAAAATGGTATTTAGAGGCAGGTGATTTTAATGGAAAAAATATTCATTGGGCTAAAGTTCCATGGATAATGATTTGCTGGGATTAATTAATGTATTTATTTGTAAAACTAGAAATTTAAAATACACTCCTGAACAAATTTTAAAATTTTCTTCAAATTCACCATAAATTATCTTATGGATTCGAATATCTGTTGTAAATATAATAAGTGTAATGTCTGTTGTAGTTTTTCTCAGATATAATAAGTGAAATTTACTGATTTCTGTATTCTTGCTATAACTGAGTTCACTTATTTTAAGAAATAGTAAACATATTGGCACTTGCAGGTATGATAATAATTATTATTCATTTATAAACAGTTATCATCTGAGCATAGTGTTTGATGTTGCTGTGAGTGCTGTCATGGGTATTTTCACATCAGCATCTGGTCTTGTGCCCCGATTTGCTTCACGTGGTGGTAGTCCTCGTGAAAGTCTTGCCCTTCAAAATGTACAGGTATTTCTTTGGAGCTAATGTTTTTTCTACAACAAATAGTAAAGCATCTTAAATTATATCGTAGAGTGAAAAATAAATTTTTATTCAATATAGATGTTTCTGAAGAAAAAATATTGATTATTTTGCTTTCATGCTTTATAACCAATAATGTAATAGGGAATAGTATACCGTAATTTTCCGATTATAATACGCATTTTTTCTCGAAATAGTTGACAAAAAGTTAGGGTGCGTATTATATATGGTTATAAATGCATACAATGTTTTTCAGTACGGAAATAATTTATATTTTCGAACATGTTTTTACCAATAAATCGTACATTTCAAAGCATTTCGATAACGAACATGTTTTTACAAATAAATCGTACATTTCAATGCATTTCGATAACATTTCTTTAAATATTGTTTTTCAAAACAAAAATAAGTATATTTATTAAAGCCTGTTTCACACGGTGCGTTTTTCCTTGCTGGATTGCTTGCGTGGAGCCCTGATGGCTGCTGTGCGTGCTAGCTTGCTGGAAATCCTGCTCGCTGATGGCTGCCTTGCTTGCTACCTTGCTGGTTTTCGAGGTTAGGTCCTGTGCTATTTTTCCTGCGTGTTTTACTGCTGGCTGGCGGTGTCGGCCAATCACCACCGAGCGCTACATCACGTGATCAACGCAGAGTCCACCGCCCTGTCGTAAAAACTTGCATTTTCACCCGTGTGGCGCGCAAGTCAGCCCGCTCTCAGAGTCCTCTGCACGGCACAACACTGACCTACCTCCAAATGGAAGGATTCCTTGCATTGGTTTCACGCACCGTGTGAAACGGTAACCATCAGCGGACTAAGCACGGCGCCCATCAGCGTAGCCCGCAGAGTAGCACGCAGGGAATCTCGCATGCTAGCCAGCAAGGAAAAATGCACCGTGTGAAACAGGCTTTACTTTAGCTGTCAGAATTACTAAAGTCTAGGAATTCATTACCACTCCCCTCACTGTCCTCAAACAGTTCCTCGGTGACCTTTTGTTCTCTCTCATCGTCTACGTAAATTGCGTCGCCGGGAACATTTTACACACCTCGATCGGCTTGCAAGAAAAGGACTTGATGTTCATGTAAACGATGTTGCTGGGCAGCAAAGGACGAACTGTTATTCCAACCAATCAAGTTAATACAAAAGGCAACATTGAGACTGAGATTTTGATACATTGTATTTCATAAACTCTCTCACACATATCTAGTTTGGCAGCAAAGTGTGAACTTGTATTCCAGCCGACCTGATTAATACAAAAGGTGACATTGAGACAAAATGTTTTTATACAGCGTAACAATCTTTAATGGGAGAGTCGGAACGTAACGTGATATTCTTGTAAACTCTCTCACACGTATCTCATTTGGTGGCAAGGCAAGAACTGTCCCAATATTGCACATTGTCAAGTAAAATTACATTGATCTCTTACAGAAAAATAGGTGCGTATTATACATAGCGATAAGAGAATTTTCACACTTCACTCATGAAAACATGGGTGCATATTATACAGGTTGCGTATTATAATCGGAAAATTACGGTAACTTTAAAGTAGATGAAGTTTTAGGTTTCACAAAGGAGGCATAGTTTTATTTATGAGCTTTATACAATAAAATTTCAGTTTACCACTTTATTGCTTTATAGCAGGGGTCAGCAACCTTTTCTGCATGGCAAGCCCCATTCGTAGTTGTGAAACATTGGAGGGCCTCATTGGAAGTCACGTGAGCTTCAGCAGGCCGGATGAACATTTACATCAGAAGTTACCTAGAGATCCTCTTGCCTCATATTAGCAAAAATCAAGTCTAAATAATTCACTAGCATTAAGATGTAACCAGAAAAGGTTATGATACCATAATTTTACTGAAAAATATAAAATTGTTTATATCAGATTTTACCAACCACTTTTTCATCACAGCCTCGTGGACAGCATAATGTGCTCTCGGACCACATGCAGACTGTAGGTTGCTTGGCCCCTGTTTTATAAGAGCAGTCAATCAATAAATATCTTTTTCTCATTAAACTCTCACACCATCTAAATTATAATGTATATGCTGCCACTGTTGCCAATGTAGCAACGTATTACTTCCTTTAGTGACTATTTTTTCAGCATTTAGCTACTTATACATTTGGCCAGAAGTATGCCAGATATTCAGCATAAACCAATCTGATTACTTCTATGATAGTTTTATTAAAGTAAAGATAATATTTTGGTAAATCTTAAATTAGTTTCCATGATAATTTCCACTAAATGATGTTTTAAATGCTTTTAGACAAAAATTTCAATTTGAAAATGTAACTTATTTTTGAGGTACTTCAGTAAACACATGCAAGCATTACTAAAACTGTGTTTAGTATTAAAGAAATCATTGCAGGCCGGGGGAATCCTGTAACCAAAAAGTAAACAGAGCTGTGGAAACCCTTGAGTCAGAGAAGTGTCACTCTCTCCTCATCAGTTTTTTACCATGTGTCACGATGATAAATACGCATTTTAAAAATTATTAGGGATTTATATTAGAAAGTAATTCAGTTCTCATTTTGTCTTCAAAAAGACAATCATCTTCAACTCCTTTAGCTGCTAAGTGGAAAAGTAGTAATTTAGAAGAGAAACTTGCAATGCTTAAGTGCCTTGAGCAAGGTGATTGTGTGATTGATGTTGCTAATTCATTGGGGTTGGTAGAATATACTGTGCATACTATAAGAAAAGATAAAGGCAAAATAAAGATATGCGGTCAGAGTATAATGCCATTATCAGCTACGAAATAGCAGAATTTGCATAGTTTGGTATTGGAGTAAATGAAGGCATTGTTAACCTATAACCACTGGATTTAAATGCCCACCCGTAGGATCCTGCTGCCAGAGTTATTTTGGGATATTTTAATAATTTGTTTTTGTTTGGAAAAAATCTTATATCTAATGAACTATTGGAGATAAATTGTTCAAATAAAAACCATTTTATAGTTAAAATATTGATAAATCATATGAATCCATTCTCTAGAGCAGTGGTCTTCAACCTTTTTTGAGTCACCGCCCACTTTTACCATATGTTGTCCTTTGAAATAAGTTCACCGCCCACCCAGTGGCGTAGTGAGGGTTTCTGGCGCCCGGGGCAAAGAGTAATTTTGCGCCTCCAGTAGCAAAGCGATTTACGGAGGTATGGTAACCCTAATACTAGTGGGATTGTCATTAGATGGGATTACCGAATACGGTAATAACAGTTTAAAAATTTATGATTTTATATATTTGATAAAATTAAACTTAAATGCTTCGCTGCTTCTGCGAGAGACTCTGACCACCCTCATGGGCCTTTTGATTTTACCGCAGCATGGATACATTGTCACTAGTATAGTATGATATGATACTATAGTTAACGACAAACGAACTGTAATAGTTGTACCGAATATGTGTGCGTATCATTAAGCTTTTTTATAGAATTTTATTTTTCAGTGTAAAAACTAGAATAGCATTTGTTGAGTTCTTTAACGCCCACCAAAAATCCAAAAACGCCCACTGGTGGGCGCTATCGCCCACCTTGAAGACCACTGCTCTAGAGTAAAGAAATACATCGATATAAAGTATTAGCTAATACTTAAGTATTATTATTTTATTACCAATTAAAGTAAAATACTCTGAAGACTAAAGAATAAAAATTTGTTAACTTCTGCAGCCAACTATCACACTACTTAGTGGTTTGCAGGTGACTGAATAAGAGAGACCAAAATTCCGAAGTCCAAATGGAAGAGAATAATTATGTAGGTCTTAGAGCTCTCTCACAGGGTTTTGTTTGTTTAACTCTCATTTGGTTATGAGAAAAGGGTCCAAGAGCAGAGACCTTGAACTTGAGAGTGAGAAGATGACTCATGTTTCTGTTTACTTTTCGTTTGAGTTCTTTCCTTCGACAAGGAAGGAGAGTATGAAACCCAGCGTTCCTTCTCTGAGTACGCATGGCAGCGGAAAAAACATTTTTGGGGATTCTTTTACACACGGCAGATAAAGGTTAACGAGTCAGGAACGCATCTTACCATTATTACATGTGTTCTTATGGAAATTGATTTTTGTTTAGCAATGCCATTTAATGTTTTTGATTGGAAATCAGTTTTCAAATCCTGATTGTACACATTTTATGCCATGAACCATAAATTATTTCTTGCTACATATGACATTAGGCTCGTCTGCGTATGGTGCTGTCATACCTATTTGCCCAACTGATGCTCTGGGTGAGAGGAAGGCCAGGTGGTTTGCTGGTATTGGGATCAGCCAACGTTGATGAATCTCTTCGTGGATATCTTACAAAATATGACTGTTCCTCTGCAGACATAAATCCAATCGGTGGTATATCCAAGAGTGATCTTAGATTATTCCTTGTGCATGCATATAAAACGTAAGTTGGATCTTCGCTGCTATTTTTCAATTTTTAATGCCTTCTATAATAGTACAGCAATACCTCGATTAACACAAAGGATAGCCTCCTTAAAAATACGTGTTAAGCAAATTTCGTGTTAAATGGGGCTGATATAACATAGGAGTCAATGGGTTGCATGTATGACCCCTCAAAATTACAGTAAAAAATGTATAAATTACTGTAGCTACATCACTGATATCACTGACACATTTGGAGACCATAATTTTATGCAAAATTTCTTTATAATAAGAATAAATTAGAAAATTTAGAAAATTTTTAGAGATGATGTGCACCACAACATGCTGAAATTCAAATGATGTTGAACTGTGAACAGAGTTTTAAGATGGACAACAGACAGTGATTGCTGATTGGCTGAGAGCGTATCGACCTCAAGCCAAGTGTGCCAATTGGTGTAGAAACATTCAAGAGATTCGTTTTCTTTCATTAGATTTCAGTTATGCAGAGGAATTCATTTTCTCGCATTAGAGTTAAGGTGGAAAATAGTAAATGAACTAAAAAAGTTATTTTTGATCAATTTCAACAAAAAAATATAAAATATTTTTTTCGTGTCATAACGAACTCGTGCTCACTGGGCTCGTGTTGAGCGGGGTATTACTGTACATGACTGGTTACTTTCATCTTACACATTATATTTACCTGAATACAGGCTAACTTTTTCCTTTTATCTATTTTTGAAAAACCTAGAGTCATATTCAGCTAATAAGAACTACCTCGTTATGGATCAATGCTTATGTCATTGTGCTATAGCAAGACAATTTGGAATAATGAAAAGAATGTGCATTGTTATAAATGATTGAAAGAAAAATGGAAAGTTGCTATAGCAAACAAAAAATTGAATATATTTGGAAGCTTATATTGTGTACCATATTTTCCAGTTTATAAAACACCTCCAAATAACTGATGTTTGTGACTCCCCCATCAATAATAATAATATTTTCTTCCCTTTTTTTATTTTTTTTGTGGTTATGTAATGTTTTATAAATCAAATTGTGAGTATTGAATCACCAGGCCATTTAGGGAATTTCTAGTGCATTTTAAGGATTATCTCACATTTTTTGATTTTCCAATTTTTTTCCTGTCTTACTTGTCCTGGAGACCAAAAACTTGGAAAAAAATTGTGACTTACACATAAATTAATACATTATATTTTCAAAATTATTAATCTAATAGGTGCCTTTTAACCTATAATTAATTTACTTGGTTGTTTTTTCACCACCGATGAATCCTATATCCTTATCCAAACAAATCTATTATTACAAGCAGAAAAGTTTTAAAACTTGATAATGGCCTTATTTTTAGGGATGCATTTTATACATTGGGAAATATAGTCTATTGACACTAATATATTTAATTCTCTGATTTTATAGTTTTAAACTTCCTATTTTGATGGAAATCCTGGGAGCACCACCCACAGCTGAGTTGGAACCACTAACAGAGGATAAACAAATCGCACAAACAGATGAGCGTGACATGGGAATGACATATGTTGAACTTGGACGGTTTGGGCGTCTAAGAAAGCAGAGTCATTGTGGGCCGTTTTCTATGTATTGTAAACTGGCCAACGAATGGAGAGGCTCTTGCACCCCTCAACAGGTGTTCTTTTAATTTGAAGCTATTAATATTTCATTTTTCTGTGCATGGATAAGTAAAGTGCATGAAATTTTTCTTATTAAGTGACAGCTGAAAAATTGTATATGGTAAAACTTTGGTCAGCATATAGTTCATTGGACTTTAAAAAAAATCAACACGCATGAAAGAAAAATTTTTAATGGGAATCTAATGTTTACATTGCAATTAGTGCAAATGCCCATCAGATGGCAGGCTACAATCATATGAAGAATATATTTGCAGCCTGCATCTGCATTCCAATATTTCTTTTAATTCTTTAATCATATTAAAAAAATTAAGTTTACCTCTCATTATTATAAATTAATGTCCTATGGGAGAATGCTTTGATTTTTAAACTGAACTAAATTCACTATTTTACTCATCTCATTTAAATGAAGATTTTCAAAATGTAATGCAATGAATAAATAGTTTTATGATCAAAATCAAAACAGTTCAAGATGTACTCCTTAGCTCGGTATTAACCTTTATTGTACAAATAAAAATGAGACTGACCAAGAAAGATTCTAATACCACGTGACAATAAAAAGAAAAGAAAAAAAACACGAGATGAACACGGGCCGAGTGTATTAATAATGTAATCAAGAGGTACCGCATCACTTTATGAAGAGGGAGAAATGAAATAGAGAAGCATTCTTATGAACTGGGCTTCTACTTAGTCACCCTTTCAAGTGGTTAACAAACTCTATTTCCGCAATAGTTCGATCCTTACAGTGTTTAGTCTTTACTAATAAAGCAAAGCATGAAGAGCTGAAAGTTATCAAATAGGAGGCAAGCTAAACTTGCCAGAAACAATAGGATCATTTTTGTTTTGGCAGACATTGCAATAATTTGCTTTGCTTCCACATACCGGAATTTTCCAATTATAATACGCATTGTATATAATACACACCCGTGTTTTTACGAGTGAAATGTGAAAATTGCCTTATCACCATGTATAATACGCAACTCATTTTTTGTAAAAAAATCACTGTAATTTTTCACTTGGTTATTAGCAGTTCTCGTTTTTCTGCCAAGCAAGATTTGTGCAAGAGTGTTTGCGAAAACTTTGTCTATATATTTTGATGTATAAAAACATGTCTCAATGTCACATTACGTAATAATCTGATCATTTGGAATAACAGTTCTCGCTTTGCCGCCAAGCGAGATATGTGAGAGTGTTTACGAAAACTTGTCTATCTAGTTTTGACTCTCACTTTAAAGATCGATAAAATGTAAAAAAACATGACTCCATGTCGCATTGTATAATAATCTGATCAGTTGGAATAAAAGTTCTCACCTTGCCGCCAAGTGAGATAGTTTACCTGAATATCACGTCTAGTTCTGACTCTGTGTTCATACAAGCCGGTCGAGGTATGTAAAATAATATTTGTTGCTCGCAACTTGCATTGATTTTTTCTTAAAAAGCGTGGCTTTAAAAAGTGTAGCCTCACAAACGCCATGGATGGTTCTGAAGACGACATCGTATGGGATGATGATTTTGCCGAAGTGGATAGTGAGGTTGAAGATAACGTTCTTGGCAACGCCATTTACGTAGACGATGAGAGAGAACACAAAATCGCCGACGAACTATTTGAGGACAGCAATAATTAATTCAGAGGCTAAGATTTGGACAGCTAAAATAAGTAATTATTCTTATTTTTGAAATTGTTTTTTCGGGTTATCCCACGTAAATTTTTTGCGTTAAATGCCAACGTTTCCTCTCCTTTGCCAAAGACTTCTTCAGGGCAAAGGAGAGGAAACGGCATTTAACGCAAAAAATTTGCGTGGGATAACCCAAAAAAACATAATTTCAGCATGACAAGCACCCATGAAAGCTTCAACCAATTCCTATTTTTGTTTTGAAAAACGATATTTAAAGGAATGTTATCGAAATGCGTTGAAATGTATGATTTATTTGTAAAAATATCTCCGAAAATATAAATTATTTCCTTACTCAAAAAAGTTGTATGCACTTGTTACCATATATATTACGCACCCTAACTTTTGTCAATTTTTCATGGAAAAAAATGCGTATTATAATCGGAAAATTACGGTAGTCATGAAATATAAGATTTAAAAAGTACTGATACACATTAATACAGTATTGTCAAATTAGTCAATATAAATTTGAGAAAATATTTCATAAAAATTCTTTGGTTCTTTCTCCAGGTTGCACAGAAAGTAAAGCACTTCTTTCGATGCTATGCTATAAACCGTCATAAAATGACTGTGCTGACTCCATCATACCATGCTGAAACTTACAGTCCTGATGATAACCGGTTTGATCTTCGTCCATTCCTATACAATGTAAAGTGGACTTGGCAATTTCGTGCAATAGATCAACAGGTTGGTACTACAGAGATACTTTCAAGTCAATTTTTTTATGAGTTTAGATCGGTATTTCAAATTTTTAGCTTGTTTTCTTAAAAGAAAAGAAGTGTTATGTGATTACTGTCTGTGGACAATCAACTGTATTATTTAAGAGATATTTGGAAAATTCTTATTGGATTAGATGGCTGTTATCAATATACCATATTTACCTGAATATGAGACGTATTTTTTCAATTTAACGTCTGAAAAATCTCAAGTCGCCTTATATTTGCGTAGTATGGAATAACATCACATAAATCAATTGTATGTTGTAAAAGTGGATGAAATTTGTTTTGATGCCTGCGGATGTAATTGTATCCTATCACAATGGAAAGTTGGGTCGCTTGGCAGCTGAGAAACAGTCTCGTCTCACTGGCCGCTACACTACCACAATGTAATGCTTGAATTCCAGAACTGGATACTTCATGCACTACAACGTATCTCAGTGTAGCTAAAGCTAAATAGAATACCTAGTTCTTGTTGAAAGCAAAAACGCTGTGGTTGGGTTAGTTTTACAGTTCGTGTGTAGATTTCGTGTACATTCAACTTTTCGTTAAAGGAATTCCATTTTTTGCTGTAAAATATGGGTGATTATGTTGAATGTAGAGCTTCCACATCATCACAAATATCAAAATCAATGCTTAATAGTTACGACAAGAACTTTAAACTCATGGTGGTAAAACATGCTGAAGAAACGGACAACTGCGTTGCAGCATGAAAATTTGGTGTTACCAAAGCAAATGTGTGGCAGTGGAAAAAATCGAAAGATAAATTAAAGTGCGCCAGTTCAATGTGGAAAGCATTTCGCAGGCCCAGAGAAGGGCACTACACAGTTATAGAAGAGCAAGTAGTGGCATTTGTGTATGAAAAATACAACAATGGTCTGCCAATTACATGGGAGGCTATACAGATGAAGGCCTTGGAAATAGCAACATCATTCAAGGCATCATGACAGCATTTCAAGGCAAGTGTTGGTTGGATTCTCTCTTTGTCAAAGAACAACATTGGCACAAAGACTTTCCTCAGATTATACTGAAAAAATAATTGGAAATAAAAAGACCAACTGAGGCGCAACTAGTACAATGGATAAAATTTGCACAAGACAGCAAATCATCAGAATTAATTGTTCTTGGATTCAAAAAGTGTTGTTTCCAACAGCATGGATGGATCAGAAGATGACATTCTTTGGATGGAGGAAGATGAAGCAGCTGTTGAAGATTCTTCCAGTAGTGAAAGTGAAGAAATTTATGAATAGGTAAGTTTGGATATGAGGAAGAATTTGCATAAAAAATTTTAATAATTGTTATTACAACTTGAAAGCAAACATTGTAATAATTGAACATAATCAGGTAACAGATTTGTAAAAAGTAATGGTTTAAATATTTTTTCTTAAATACTGCGTTTAAAAAAGGGAGATCGTCTTATATTCGAGTAAATACGGTACTCAGCAACACCACTTTTAACTTTTATGCTGGATTTACGTTAAAGTCATGGGTTTGATTTCAGGAGCATATATTTTCTCTGTTTTATTAACACAGAGATGAGTGTACCATGTTAATCACTTGCATATTAAGATTACTTAAAATCATAGTAGAAGTTGAGAACTTATGCCCTATTTACCCAAATATAAGACAACCTCCCTTATTTAAACTCAATATTTAAGAAAAAATATTTAAACCCATAATTTTGAAAAATTTACTCTTTGATTATATTCAGTTATTACAATTTTTGCATTCAAGTCATAATTAAAATTCTTAAAATTGCTGGTGCAACGAGATTGTTTCTCGGTCCATACCTTGGTCACCAAGCGACCGCGTGTGGAGATCGTTTTTCCTGCTGCAGAACCTGGCTTCTGGCAGTGCGGAAGGGAACCAGTGATGCTGAGTCACCCACATGCAAGCACAAGCTTCCTAGCATACCATGCATTTCCCTCTCCTGTTTCTGCTGTCGTTGTTATTGTTATTTGTTTTTAAATAAACTGTTATAGAAACCAGCATCATTATTTATGCAGATACAGTAGGATAGAATGGCATTTGCTGATGCCGAAATTAATGTTTTTTCTTTGAACGAGGACTATTCTAATTAGCTTTCCTTACACTATGCTACATTGTAATGCATGAATTATCAGGTTTCAAAAACCCAGCTTTCCGTTGTGTTAGGATAGAATTACATCCGCGGGCATGAAAAGGATTGTCATCCACTTTTACGATATACGATTGATTTATGCAAAGTTATTCCATACTACGTGAATATAAGATGACTCAAGATTTTTCAGGTGCTAAAATTGGAAAAAACTCATTTTATATTTGGGTAAATATGGTAATTTTTTCACTGATTGAAAAATATGCATATCCAAAAATAGTTCAAAACAACATTGTTATAAATGAACTAATTTTATTTTATTTCTACAGCTGAAAATATGATGTACTTAATAATGCATGCTATACATTATTGTCACTGTAAACAGGAAAAATGCAGCTCATGGTGGTTGGTGTCCACCATCAATACATCACTTACATTTCATATTAATATGGGTGATGTAAACCCTTTGTAAAAATTTCACTTTATTAACTTAGCTGTCCACACAGCTTTAGTTCCATTGTTCTGCAGTAGTGTGAAGAGCTAACAAGGGGAAGGCACTACTGACCCCCAACCGATTTGGCTGAAACTTCGTAGAGATAATGTCCATGACGTCCGATTAACGAAAATATATACATATCAGGGCCAATACTCAGCCGTTTTTATTTTATTAGTAAAAATAAGTTCATATTTTCTGAGCCGTTCCATAAGTACCACACACGGTAACGTAATTCGTAAGGAGTGGCGCTTGCGTAATGGGTAGCGTGCTTGGCTGAAAATGTCAAGATCAGTTGTTCGAGTCCATGTTTGGAAACTTTTTTTCATTTTTTCCCTAATATTCATTTTCCTCATTTTAAATGCTTATTTCTTAATAACGCTATAACAGTATATTTTTATTTTTTAATAGTTAATATTTTTAATATATTGATGTGCAGTTTTGAAGAATTATTTGTAGCGGACATAGCGGTTGGTTATCCTCGTCAATAAATTTTTCATTGTAAAGCGATTTATTAGTTTCTCCTCCCCATGAATAAACAATGAAAAGAAACTTATTGTCTTGCACGTGTTTCACAGTCATGGCATTGTCGATAAATACATTGTAAGCATTTGGAAAAGGATCGGAGAGGAGCGATTTCAAGTGCTACAATATCAGTGTTGCTTCTTTCATCAGAGCATTGTGAGTAATTTATCTAGCGTGTTTCGAAGTGTATTTTTAACATACTGCTATTTTTGCTGTTTCAAAAATGGAATATACTGCTTCAACATCTTCAGCGGGGAATCCTGTAACGAGCAAAAATGTTACATCTTTTACGTCTCCTCCTTTGGACGACGAAACAGCGAAAGACGTGTTGAACACCGCCATGCATTACTGCATGAAGCTCCTCCGAAAAAATGGATTGATGTCGGATAAAGAAGTTCCCGAAAGTGAATGTGGCCGTAGTGTTGTAATGGCCCAAGAAATTTATACACGTGTTGTGGATATGCTTGGCGAGATGAACTTCAATGAAGATTATGATCTGGTGGGGCCCGATGAAGTCGACGAAATGCACGGATATGAGGAAATCGAGTTAGCTAGGGAAAGTTCGGGAAGCGAGTACGAACCGACACCAAAGAAATACAAACCAATAAATTCGGTTCCATATAAAATTAAAGTGAAAGTGGTCGGTCTTGCAGATATGCACCCATCGTGGAAATTGTCATCCTTACAGAAACAGGGAACCAAGTATTTAAGAGATATGAAGCAGTTAAGGAAATGGCGAGAAGATGTTGAGAAAGGAGGCTCACGAAAAAATAAACACGACTTCATCAATGAGTGGGTGTACGATCGTTTTGTGGAAGCTCGGAATAATCCCTAATGAACGGCAGGGGTGGAGGAGGGTTCAGCAAAAAATAAAAAGATAGTGAATGCATTAAATATGTAATTAATGTTATCGCAAACCGGACGAGTTTTATTTGTCATTGCCCATAGAGATATTATCATTGTGATTAGGAATTTTATTTAGAAATAAATGGGTATTTAAACTTTAAGCAATATTAGAAAATTAGGTAATAAATACTTTAAATGATGAAAGTGAAAATGTGGGAAAAAATCAAAAAAAGTTTCGGAACAGGGACTCGAACAACTGATCTTGACATTTTCAGCCAAGCACGCTACCCATTACGCAAGCGCCACTCCTTACGAATTACGTTACCGTGTGTGGTACTTATGGAACGGCTCAGAAAATATGAACTTATTTTTACTAATAAAATAAAAACGGCTGAGTATTGGCCCTGATATGTATATATTTTCGTTAATCGGACGTCATGGACATTATCTCTACGAAGTTTCAGCCAAATCGGTTGGGGGTCAGTAGTGCCTTCCCCTTGTAAGTTAATAGAATGAAATTGTTATAAATCGTATATTTTGGCTCCTTGATGAGATGAACACATTTTGTGGAGTTGAGCCTTTCCTCATTAGTTTGTTTTAAGATGTAAAAACATCAGTGGGATTTAAGGCATGAACTTTTAAATATTTCTGTTCCAGTTATATGAGCATATAAATTTGGGAACAATCTTATGATCACTGTGTATTTTCAACTCATCTATGCATTTCTCTGAGCAACTACTGTTAGGTTCTCCTACGTATTGTTAGAGCATCCCTTTAAAAAACTCTTCTTAATACGAACAAATGTGGATCAATTTCACCTTTTTATAAAAAATGATTGCTAAATATATTTTTACCAAATCATGTACTTTGAAGAATTTAATGGTGGTTACATTAAAATAATATTTTTCAGGTATGAAATCATGATCATGTTAAACAGAATGTATATATTGATAAAATTGCTGTACAGGCAGTCCTCACACGGCACAATTGGTTCCTGAAAATCACATTGGAGCACATTTTTCCCTAAGAACAATGTTAAAATTATGGGTTACATTCCTGTCCCAAAGACCAGATAATATATTTTTATAAAATAACCTGTAATATTGTACTCAGGCAAAGATAAACATAAACATAACTTATTAAAGACTAGACAAATATTTTTATTCTAATTGGAATACAACAATGACTTGTAAAAACATCATCGAAAAGTAAAAAGTAGAAAAAATAACTGAAGGAATAAAGTATGTATGTACTTATAAAAATTGAATGTTATAATGTTGCAGTTTTAGGTGATTGTCACCACCGACGCACAAGGGATATCCAAGGCCCAACCGATGTTGGCAGGCATCTCACCTTTTTCAGAGCACTTAATTATACCAATCTTCATTTCCATTGTTATAGTTCTATATTTCTTAGAACCAGAAACATCTGCAGGACTTGAATTTCTCTTATCAGACATTTTTAAGGGCAAATAAAGTTAAACAAAGTAATGCAAAGAATATGCAGATTTACTCGAACACTAGCATCATAATGTAGACTAAATGACTCATAAGTCAAGGGCCGCCACTTAAAAATATTGTTTCATATTTCGTTTTCCAGAGATTTGACTCTTTAGCTGCAAAAATCGGATTTTCACCATGTGCTTTAAAAAACGTTTCACCGATGCTACTTCCTTTCTACCTCTGGAAGTTTTAATCACACACAGAATCACTCTGAATGTCCTTCTTTGTCCGAAATCTAATAACACATGTAGAAAGGACTTAAAAAGACAATGACTTGACAGGTTTTCATGTAAAGTCGCGTTAAATGATTGTAGCACATTTTGCATGACTGTCATTACTCGTCGTATATATTGTAGCCTGAATCGACCTTAAGGCGCCAAACGTCTTCTCAACCCGGCTGGCTGGGCAAGCATCGTAACTATGGAGTGGCGCCTTAAGTCCAGAGCACATTCCTCAATTACTAAACATCCAAAGTCCAAAGTGTCGTAAGTCTGAGCCATAAGTCGAGGACTGCCTGTATTAATGTTTAAGTTCAGAAAAATGTTCTTTTAAGAAAAGGAAAAAATGATTAAAGGTACAGTTAAATAATTTGTTTGGGATGTTGTAGTAGTAATAGACAGGTAATGAATTTTGTAAGAAATTTCTGTAATTGTGTCAAATTTGTGATTATTTCAGGTTCTTAAGACTGATAATACAGTTACTGGAAAGGATCAAGATGTAAAGAGAGCTATTGTATATCCATACAGGCCAACAGTCCAGGTATAAATAAATGAAAATGTGCTTAAAATGCTGTCTTATTCCAAAAAAAATACAATTGTTGTTAGGATTTAGAAGTGTAATGAGTGGATCTGTAGTGCAAATAAAATATTTAACCAATTAATATCTAAATTCTCATCATTAATATCTGCGTAGAAGTGTCCTCTTAAACTATAGTCAAGTAAAATTATCCTTTGCTTACGTAATAAAATAAATATCTTTTTTTGTTACCATCAGGATTTCCTGCATTATCAAAAATAATTAAAGTGAGAAGTGTCACTGAAGAAACTTGGCAGTACTTAGTATAATGATCCTCAGAGAAGCAGTGCCCTTTCTCTGGAATGACAGATAGAAAACAGGAAATTTTGCAGCTAAGTTATAAAACACACGAGAATAGGGCAGTACATATATAGATATAGGTGATCTGAAAGCAACTGCTTTGAGAAGTTGGTTTATACAACTGAAATTAAGTAACGATTGCAACCAAATTTGAAGAGGCGGGAGATATATAGAATTTGGGAATAAAGATTGATAGTAAGAAGCAAAACCAAATTACACACTGCGATAAGTAAATATAGAATAGAAAACTTTAGGGCAAGAGTTAGAAGAAGCCGAAGGAAAATGAATTAAATATCGTGTTAAGAAACACGGTAGAATTGAATCTTGAAAACTTATCTCCCAGGAGAAGTGAAAAATCAATTGAGATTAAGAACCTGTTAATCTTGGTGCTTCAGTTAAACACACGGGATTATTATTAGGAAAATATGAAAAAATGGCTCACCCTTTGCTGGTACGACTTGCACATGTCTGGATCCTGGTATGGAAAGTGTTGAAATGGTGAAAATCAGATTTTGCTGTTTGTATCTATTCAACATCTATTGAGAAGTTAACACGTTCACTACTGCTCATGGAGATTTCCGTGTTTTTGTAGCTGAACATTGACTACTGTTCATGGAGATTTCAGTGTTTTGGCATTTATCTTGTTTAATTTTTTTGAAAGAAATTAACCATCAATGTTTTTTATAAACTATAAGTAATAAGTAAGGTTTTTACTGCATAATAAAGATATTTTTGTAAAAAGTTTCCTATTGTTATTTCTTGTAGAAGATAACAATTTTTATAATTTTTTCTTGTTGAGACATTTAATTCAGTATGTTTATTGCTCAGATTTTGTAATGTATTTTCTGAATAATGCTATGAAAGCTCGCCATTAGTTATCCTATGATTACAAAGGCTTATAATGTATGTAAAATACAGATTTTTATCATCCAAGGGATTTATATTTCTGAGGGATTAGTAAGTTTTCACTTCCAACACACAAGGCAGATGAAATGTTCCTGTTCTGGATATGGAATGTTTCCAAGCTTTAGTTGAAGTGTGAGCTTTTATTACCCTACCTTCCAAAAATAAATTTGGAGTATTACATTGGGGAAATTTTTGAGAGGATACTGAAAAGGGAAAGCCAGTTGGGAAATATTTCATTTCACAGAAGATATTTCATGTGAAACTTCTTTGTTTTCCTACATATGCATTTCAGATTAGTGCAATACAGGTGACTCCCAAGATTCAATGGGGATGCGTTCCTGAAAACGTGGTCGAATCTCAAACTGTCGAATGTTGAATCAGCACAAATTTAATCAATTATAGCAGAAATAACGATGTCTAGACTGAAACTAAACCTCTCATGGTCAGGTGGACTGAAAATTACTTTGCGTAAACTAGTTTCTAATTCAACCGATCGATCGGCTGGGTTGATTCGACCGGTCAATTCTCGAGTTGGTCAAATCTCGGGAGTCGCCTGTACTTATGCTCTTTGTGTCATCAATCAATATCACATATTTACAGTTACCATTGAGATTGATCATTAATTAAATTAAATATTTTATTTTTACGTCAAGCCTATAACCATGGCAGGGACCAGTGGTGTTCGTGAGATGACAGTAGATGAAATTTTAGTTTATTTGCATAGTGATGTTTTGTCAGATGTACCATGCGAAAGTGAGACGGGATATATATGTAACTATGAAATTTACACAATGAAGGTAAAAAATTTGAGGAAACTACCTATTCTCTTTTGGAGCCACATTTAAATCTCTCGCATCATGTAGATCAGGACAATTACAATAATAGTGTACAAATAGCAGAAAACCTCAAGAAGAAAACAGGAGTTTGTGGAACAATTAGGACTAATAGGGGCCTTTCTGTTGCATTTAAAAATGTAATTAAAGGATTGAAAAAAGATGATCATACATATTATAACAAAGGTGAAGTATTACACGTTGTATGGAAAGACAAAAGGGAGGCAAAAATGATTACAACTATATATGATGCCAGTATGGGTGAAACAAGAGTGAATAGATGGACTGGAGAGGCAGAAAAGAAGACTATATGTATTATAAGTATAATAAGTACATGAAAGGAGATATAAGGGCAGATATGTACATGTCATACAACTCAATTTTGAGAAAGACAATATAATGGACATACAATTCGTGATATGGCTCATAAACTGTGCCCTTCTAGATTCATTTAAAGTCTACAAAGATTTAAACACATCCAGCCAACTTTAATACAAAAAATATATTGTTGAAGTTGCGAAAGCTTGGGCTGCAAATTCGGCAGAGAAAATCAAGTCCTCGAGTGATGGTGAATCGGAGGAAGAAGAAAAGCTGACTCAACAAGCCCGTCAAAAGGATCATCAGTTCAGGATATCTGGTAGTCTGAGAAGGCATAACCTGGAGAAGATAGGGGGGCAAAGGAAAAAACAAATATCCTTCAAGAATTTGTCGATTTTGTGCGGCTAAAAAACTGAGGAACAAAACGAGGCACATTTGCTCTTTCTACAAGGTTCCTCTGCATAAAGGAGAATGCTTCAGGTGCTATCACTCAACAGAAAAATACTAGAATCATTGGTGAGTAAAACTCTTCAAATTTTGTTTCAAATACAGTAGAACTCGGTTATAACGGCATTCAAGGAACTGGAAATTTATTGTCGTTATAACCAAGTGTCCTTATAACCGAGGTGCATGGGAAAATAGAATTAGTTTCTAAATTCTAAATTTTATATTATGATCAAATAAGTACATTAAACATTATATTATACTAGCAGAAGTGCCCGTTGAATTTCAACGGATTTAGTGAATCTAAAACTTCGACCATGTAACATGTAAACATCGCAAGAATAACATAGTACACAGTAAAGCAAAAACAAAGAAAACCGCTCTGCATTTACCTATTTAGATGAATGAAGGAAGAAAATCTTGCACTGTGAAAAATTGAAAATTACGTGTAAACTTATGAGAAAATAATTATTGAATTAAGCTCTCCCCCCCCCAAATTTTTTATCGCCATATAGTCTATGTTACCCGCAGGGTGAAATTATATACCTATGCAAAGTTTCATAATGATATTTTCAAAACGAAAACTGTAAGTAAAACCAGCAAGAACACAATAATCAAAAGAAAATGGATGAACGAAGGAACATACGAAATTAATTAATTTAATGAAAGACAAAAAAGTAAATAGCGATTAAGAATCACAGAGTAAATATTATCCTCCTACCATTAGCTCGATTCTCTCATCCATGAGTTCTGTTACGAGAAAATTGTTTATATCAACAATAATTTGGAAACAATGAAATGATTTATCCAATCACAATTTGTGGAAATTATACGTCTAATTATTTAAGTTACTTACGTAGGTTTAAAAACAGCTTGCTTTGGAGAACTCTACGCCACACGAAAATATCATTAAAAACTATTTATTAGTAATATTTCAATTAAAATCAACAAATAATTGGTTGCCAACAAAGCAAAATTGCACACAGAAATTGAAAAACGATTTTACATTAAAATTTTCCCTATATAAATGCATTGGATTCTCAACTTCGGCAACAATAGGAGTTGTCATGTTAGCTTATAATTGGTATTGTCATAAAATTTGATAAAATCACGTATTTTTCTGATTCTACGCTAATTCAATCAGAATTTGGATTCTGTCTTCAACAAAAATAAACTCTGTTCTTTCCTTAATACAACCATCCAAGTCTCGATTTCATACCATGTTTCTAAGTAATTTTAAAATTCAAATGAAAAATAAGCTTCACTTATCAGTATGTTATTCAAATGAAGAAAATGAAAAAAGAAAATATTTTTAAAAATTAGAAAGGTCAATCAAATCGGTAAAAGAACCTTACTACATCACTGAACTCTTTATTCTGGTTAAAATGATACCTTTCTCTTGTTTCTACATGCTGTAGTTGCAGAGCTATAAAAATACATACAAACACTTTATTTTATAGGTATATAAGATATAAGATTATGACATAATACACCGTATATTATATTATGATATAAATATGTACATTAAGCATGATAAAAATATTTTTAATGATTGGTAAAATAATCTAATATTTTGTCTGTGTCATATTTCCCAACTTGAAATGTTTTTCGAGATCCTCCTTAGTGCAGTGAATAATACTAAATGTCTTTTTATTAGTCTCCTTCATAAAACTGTGATATTACTTTCATGGTTTCATTAACCATGAGAAAAAGTTCATCTTGATCTTTTACCATTTCTTAACAGAGCTTCCAAAATAAAAAAATGGCTCGTGCGAGCCACACTGAGTAAAGAGTTTCCGTTGTTAGATCCCTACCTACCCGGATGGTCAAGAGGCTGCCTTTGGTTCTTCAATGTATTGGCAATCAGCAAAAATTAATAATAAAACCTTAATCATGTAATGACATTTATAGTAGATCTCTTCTTCTCACCCACACACAAAAATGTGTTGCACCGACACTGCTTATGCATACAAATATTTGTTATTTACTAACTTCCATTGTCGCTATAACCGAGTGTGTTAATACGTTACAACTGAGGTGAATATATTGCAATGTTGTCGAAACAGGGATGGGACCTGAAGAATATGTCGTTATATCCGAGTTGTTTTATTAACCGAGGCCGTTATAATGGAGTTCTACTGTATGTTAAAAGTAAGCAAAGTTAAGAATTTTTAAATGAAATTGTGTTAATTTGGAAAGAAGTCGTTTAAATGCCCAAACCTACATAGTGAGGTTAGATTTAAATTCCTGTTTGTCAATGTGTTAATTAATATTCAGATCAGGGGCATTTTTAAGACTTCGAACTTCTCTGTGCAATTTTCTTAAGGGACCTGTTTGTACTGATCTGCTATAAAATTGCGAATTTTCAATTTCAAAATTTTAATTTATTTTGTTTATTTTATTTAGGACTAGTAGAATAGCCCGTTCTATGCCCGGAGTAATTATACCTATAATCTTTCATGGTTTTCAACTAATAATTTCTATTTCTTGAACTCAATTATCTTGAATAACATACTTAAAACCTTTTACAATAATTATTTATAGACTACAGACAAAAGGCCATTTTAAAACTTTGGATATACGTATTATTAGAATGCAACATTTCTTGCAAACCCCAAACTATATCTAAATGTACGTTGGTATTATGACTGCATCTCACAATCAGCTGTGCAAAATTTCGTTGAATTTCGTCATATGGTCTGTTGAAAGATAATCATTTGATTCATGTAAGACTGCTTGCAGCAGGAGAAGTATAGAAAGTAGGTCACCTTGCAGGAAAGAACTCATTGTTAAAGTGCAGTAAACAAAGTAGAGATATTTTTTCTAGAAGAAAATGAAGAATAAATAAAAAATATTTCTGAAAGAGAAAAAAGTTGATCTGTATTTTACGATAATTACTCTACTGAAATCTACATGAGAATAGAGAAAATAACATATGACCAAATGTGGTATCGGAAGGGACACTTAATGAGTTGCCTTCATAGATGGTATGCCACTGCTAGTTTATGATGTGGTCCTCCGAAGAGTTTAAAGCAAACAGTCAGGTGTATATGTGTGATTCCTAATGAAAACTAAGCAAGACAGAGGGTGAGAAGGTTGAGCCCCTGCAACATACCCAACCAGGAGTACACAGTTTTCAAAAAGTTGAACACTTAAGTACAGTAGAACTCCCAAATGTCAATAGGGAAAAATCTCACTTTTAAAAATAATCCCATAATTCTTAGCTGTAACTTTCAATCCAGGTTAAAGGCAGAAAATATGTAAATGCAGAATAAAAAAATCCACAACTGTATGTTTTTAATAATTTATATATTAAACCATTTTTCTCAATACATAAAATGATTATTCATAAACAATAAATAACAATACAATTCATTTTTTGAAATTTCTATACAAACTTTCATCAGTGCCATCAAGCATCAGAACTGAACTAAAGCTATTTTCCTATTTAAAAAAAATTTTTTATCCTACTTAAACTAATAAATATGGAGTTTTTGGATTGTTTCCTTCGATGAATTTTGGATTTATTTAGCGTATGGCATTTTACAAACACATCACAAATAACAAATATATATATATATGTATGTAAGTATGTATGTATGTATAGCGAACAATTCAATGTTACAAGCAAACATCTAAATTTTTGATGTAGGTAGTCAATTGATGCTGGAGTCGCAGAGAGGAAGTCATCTGGATCCCCTTCATATGCTCTTAGGGCACATTTCTGGGTAATATGGCGGATGGTTTGATTACCGGTGGCACAGTCGCATTTCGGGGAAGGTATTTTGCCCTATTTATGGAGGGAATCAGCACATTTGCCATGATTGGTTCTGATTCTATTAAGGGTTGACCATATCCTGCAAGGGAGATCAAATCTGGGAGGTTTTTCTGTAATGCAGGGCATGCTGTGGAACTGCGCTTGTGAGGCCTCTATCCACTCTTGCATCCATGCACTGTGGAGGTTGAAATAGCTTTCTAGCAGACCCTCAGCTGTCCTGGTTGGTGGATGTCTAGAACGGAGCCTGTTGATGTTAAGGTCATCGAGGTCCTCATGGATCTGCAGTTGTTGGTTTTCGAGTAACTTTTTGTATTCTTTGACGAGGGCATTTGATCTATGGAGATGTGGCGGTGGGATATGGCTCAGGACTGGGAGCCAGTGGGTCGGTGTGGATTTAATTGTACCTGTTATTAAGCGCATGGTGTTGTTCAGCTGCACGTCAACCTTTTTTACATGAGGGCTATTCAACCAAATTGGAGAACAGTATTCTGCAGCAGAGAAAACTAGTCCAAGAGCTGAAGATCGTAGCGTAGAAGCTGAAGAGCCCCATGTAGTGCCGCATAGTTTTTGGAGGATGTTATTTCTTGTTTTTAGTTTGGCGGCAGATTTTGACAGATGCTGTTTGAAGGATAAAGTTCTGTCAAGTGTAACCCCTAGATACTTTGGGTTTTTGTTATGGACAAGAAGACTGTTTTCAAAATATATGTTGAGTTCTCTGTTGGATAGCTTATTATTGAGATGGAAGCAAACTGCCTCTGTTTTGGTTGCACTAGGTTGAAGTCTCCATCTACGAAAGTAGTTTCCTAGTGTTATTAAATCAGTTGTTAGGATTTCTTCTGTTGCTTCCATAGATTTGTGTCTTGTGGCTATTACCCAGTCGTCAGCATATCCGAACTTTCTAGAGCACGTTTCGGGCATGTCAGCGATATATAAGCTAAATAATAGTGAGGCTAATACTGAGCCTTGGGGTAAGCCGTTGCTCAGCTTCCTTTGGTCGCTAATTGTGCTTCCCATGCTTACTTGGAATGTTCTGTTGCTAAGCATATTGTCTATGAGTCGAGCAGTAGTCTTGCATGGTATTTGACGAAGCAGTTTACTGATCACTCCATGCCTCCAAACAGTGTCATATGCCGCAGTGAGGTCAATGAATACTGCTGATGTTTTGAGTTGTTTCTGAAATCCTGCCTCTATGTAAGTTGTTAGGGGGAGGACTTGGTCAGTGCAGCTCTGTTTCGGTCGGAAACCTGCTTGCTCGACGGGTATCATTTCAAGCTGATCCTGCTATAAAGTAACTTCTCTAAGAGTTTGTAGCTTGCGCTCAGCAAAGCGATTGGGTGATAGCTCTGTGGCCTATCAGTCGGTTTGCCTGGTTTTAGGATGGCAATTATTTTCGTTCCTTTGAGCAGGCAGGGAATATTTCCGCTCTGGAGGATGTTAGTCAGGAAGAGTGATTTGGAAGGGTACTCACATCCAAAATTACAACCTTTTAGGTAAAGCAGAAGTGCCCTAGACTTTACCGAACAGACATACAAACTTTCTGCTTTTTTATTAGTATAAATAAAATACAGAATGTGTAAATAAAGGAATAATCGCTTAATTGCAGCAATTCCGATGGTTATGAACACAAAGGCAAGCTTCTGAGTAAGAATCAAACTGCAGATTTCTCCAACCATGAATTATTTTGGGGCTAGCAATATGAGAGGCTTGTCAGTGCATTGCACCAACATTAGAAATGCCCCTGATTCAGATTAGGGTTCATTGTTATTGCAGTTTGTTATATTACAATGTTTGACATTATTGGTCTTTAAGATGTACATATTTCTGATTCAATAATGTTAAAGAAATTCCTGCTCCCTCAAGGTATATCCATGTCTTTTTAATTATTTTACCGGAGAAAGTTGCAGAAAGTGATTATGATATTAATGAGAATTGTAGATAAGTCAATAGAGAATGATTATATCAGTAGATATTTTTAATTAAAATGTAAATCTTTCTCATTATCAAGGCTAAACATTTTTGCAAAATTGATATTTTCATTCTGTTTTCTAACAATCAAAATAGTCATAATATCTAAAAATAAAAATCTGCAACATGAACAGTGTATCAAAAATAATTTTGAGGATATTTTAACATCCCTCCCTGTCTTAAGAAAATATTTGTATTAATAAATCAATTCCCTTATTAAAGGATTAATCAAACATTCTTATACTTTTTGAATGGAGACAAAATTTATATCAAAATAATATAGTTATATTTATTATAGTGTTCCCAAATGGAGTATTACATTATCATCAAAACCTTAAATACAAAGTATAATGAATTATTTTAAAAAATGAATGTAGAACAATCAATATCAAAATGTATGTCCATTTAGTTTTGATTACGTATTAAGTTTAGAGTGGGTAACAACACAAACACACTGGAATAAGGTATATGTTTCATATTTTGTTACAAGTAATACAATATCACTTAATATGTAACATGCATTGTAGAAAGAATGTACTCTTTGACTGAAATCAAAACACTGTTGCAGATTTCTTTTATACTATAATATAGTACAATTTTATCTCCTATTGAGAATTCTTAATTTGGTGCACTTTAGATTGGAATTCAAATATTTTTCATGAGGAAAAAACTATCAATGTATAATTACTAAGAAATAGAAGGCTGCAAACAGATTTTTCTTATGCAAAATTGATTACATTCCATTGGATAGCTTTTAAAATGCACTGAGAGTTATTTATCAACAAAAATCATGGTAGTAGGAATTAATTGACCACTCCTGAATGTTTCAAAGAAATATAAATATCAGGTTTCATGAAAATAAAAGAAAATACACACTCTAAAGAAAGCCTTTAAAGTGCTAGATGTACAGTGTGTTCCACTTATTAGAATCAAGTCGGGAAACCATTATTTGATTAAATTAAACTGCTGATTCAAAAATCTGGAGATCGTGTAAATAAGAAAATGTTAAAATGAAATTTACATCTATTTCATAAATTATAATTTCATGTTTATGTTAATTTTTGAGATATAAGAAAATTAATAAATAAATTTTTAAACATGACTTTCACTTTTCATGTTATTTTTAAAATAGTTATCCAAAGTAATTTGAATCATGCTCTTCTTAAGATGAGAAATTAAGTCATCTTCCATTGCACATAAGCAGCCAAACTTCTTCACCTGTCCTCTTAATTCTAGGTTTTTTCTTAGTACAGCCGAAGCACGTCTGATTTCTTCAGCACCAGGTGCTGGTAAACATTATACTACATGGTAATATTCCTCTACTTCTTCATCAACATTGGAATTGTAATTTATAATGTCAACTACAATGCCTATAGGAGGTAGAACGATGTCATCATCTATTGAATTCCATCCACTTAACTCTTCCTCAACTTCCTCCTCTTCAGTTTTCTTTTCTGCTCAATGTGAAGAAAATTCACGTTTCTGAAACATTTAACAACCTTAGGCATACACAATACTCAAAATGGAAAATGTTACAAAATGGAACGCTTGTATTAGTAGTGGAACAGAAATTTTTATGAAACGCTTGTTATAAGGGACGATATTTCTAAATGTCTGATGAAACGGAACGGTATCAGATGTGTGATGAGCCGGAGCGGCATTCCAGTGCGTTCTGGCTCATTTCGAGCACTGCGTATACAATCCCACATCTGTTCATTGATGCCTGATTCAATTAACCGAAATAAGTTATTCCAATAAGAGGAGATTTTTGAAAACTTTAGGTTTTGGTTTTCTGGTTTTGATTCAATAAAGCAGCTGATTCAATTAACCACTGATTCTAATAAGCAGAACCCACTGTAAATGAGAAATTCCCAGAATGTTTCTTATTGCATTCAAACTTTCTTCCTAAATAAGTGTAAAACAACGTTTTTGCAATTTCACCCACCTCAGAAAAAATTTCTGGATTACCCTAATCTAAATTTCCTTGATGGTTCCATGGTTAGGTCAACTGACTATAAATGCTTAGAACTTCAAATTAGTGATACCCTAAACTGGGAACCTCACATTAACTCCATTTGTACAAAAGTGGCATCTGGATGTTTCATGCTGAGAAGACATTACTGTCACAAATGAAGAGACTGCTCTTACTGTTTATTTTGCTCTCATTTATAGTAGACTTAAATATGACATTGCTGCTTGGGGCCATTCTCATCATGCTCTGCAACTTTTTAAGCCCAAAAAACGGCATTTAGAATCATTGCAAAAGCTAAAAGTCGAGCTAGCTGTAGATGGCTTTTTAAAAAAATGTAAATTATCGATTTTACCAAGTATGTATATATTTTATTGTATTATGTTTATTAGGGAGAGTTTTAAATTATTAGAAATTAAGTGTAACATGGATGTTCATAGTCATAATACGAGAAGAAAAACCTTGCATAACTTATCAGTGTTTGGTAACAGTTATATATATATATGGGCCACTTGGTTCACAAGTGGTGTAAGTTCGAAAACTTCTATTTTGGACATACACCATAAATCGCTTTAGGACTGTGTTCTCTATCTAGTATTAAAGTGGCATAAGTCATAGTTCAAAATTATGCTGCTAGGAGCAGCTCGAAGTTGGCATTGAGAATGAATCGGCTGGACGGTTGAGGAACTAGTGGTGTAAGTCCAGTAGTGGTCTGGCATATGTGAGTACATGTTCTTCTTATAAAAACTGTTATGTTAATACTGTTTTGCTTAGTGTTTAAAGTGTAACTACTTTCAGCTACCATGGACAATAGCCAAGGTACATCACATAGGCCTAGGAAAAGACTCAGGACACCAGAAACTTACGTTAAAACTCAGGTTAAGAAAAAACGTAACTGTGATGAAAGTTATGTAAACAGAAGTGGTGTTGTTGTGCAAGCCAAAGTTTTCATTGACATTGACTGTAAGTGTAAGAAGAAGTGTCATGATCAGGTAAGCGTTGAACAGAGAATTAGTTTGCACAAAAGTTTTTGGGAAATGGGTGATTTTGGAAAACAAAATGCTTTTATGTGTGGGCTGGTTCAATGCAATATTGTTAAGAGACATCGTCTACGTGAGGGTGTGAGGCCTGAACGAACACGTGAATAAGTTTTTTTGCCAATTTCAATAGAAACTATACCCGTATGTAAGAAATTTTTCATTGATACATTTACTATTAGTGACGGAAGGTTTTTCCGCACTCTGGCACATTTCCAAGAAGGTAGACCACCTGGACAGGACTTGAGAGAAAAGAAGCCCAATGCCAGAAAAGTTTCTGAGGCCTGTGTCAAATTTATTAGGGAACATATCAAGAGCTTCCCAGTGCAACAATCACACTACACACGGGTTCAAAACCCTAACGAAATATTTAAAAGAGAATTTGGATCTTCGAAAAATGTACGACTTATACACTGAAAAGTATACAGAGAAAGGTGTACCATCAGTAAAAGAGAGTTTCTATCGGCATGTCTTTAACACCCAGTACAATCTACACTTCCAACTTCCCAGAAAGGACACGTGCAAGAAGTATGACACATTCCAAACCAAAGTCACTGACACAAATCTACAACACGAAGAGAAAATTAAACTGGAGACATCACGAACTTCACTTGAGAAAAGCTGAGTTGGCTAGACAGTGCATGAAAGAGGGCAAAGAGAGAGCTGGTGGAGACGTTTATGTATGCTCAGTAGACTTACAAAAAGCACTTCCTTTCCCGGTGTTATCCGTATCCGATGCCTACTACAAAAGAAACTTGTATGCCTATAATCTTGGGATCCATGATCTAGGAAATAATTTAGGCTACTTTTACATTTGGGACAAGACTCAAGCTTCAAGGGGCTCGCAAGAAATAGCCTCTTGCATTTTAAAACACTTGCAACAAACTTGTTCTCAGAAAAAACGTCATTTATTCCGACACATGTACATTCATTTCTTCCGAACGATGGCGATTTCAGTTCAGTGGACTCCGCAGCTAAGGGAAAAACCATTTATGTCCCTAATGACTGGTTTAACATAATGGCAACTGCAAGAAGACAACGAAGTTCATCGTCTGCAAGATGAACAAAGATGATTTTTTGTCAACAGCATCATTGGAGAAAGGAATAACAAAGCGGAAGAAAAGTTCTGAGCTGCACGTTGTAAATTGGCTTCACATCCAATGTCTTCGTTATGAGTGAGCATGGCCATTTCAAATTTTGTATAAAGAAAGTTTGAACAGTCTTGAAAATTACAAAGTTCTTGGTCTGACGCCTGGACGACCTGGTCAGCGAACATCCCTTGGAAACATCGAACAGTCATTGCTGTATCCAGTTGGACGAAAAGTTTCAGTGTTGAAGAAAAGAGACATTCTCGATCTGCTGCAGTTCATCCCTCCTGTGCACCATACATTCTTTGAAGCCATCAACACTGAAGCAGGGTCTGAAGCAGCTGTTAAACATCCTGATGACACTGAAGAGCTTCATGATGAAGATTGTGGAGAGTGATATCGTTCAGCGAATTTTGTTTTGTGAACTTAATTCAAAGAGTTTTGATACTGAATATGTGTGAGACTATGAAAAAGATGAACTTTCTTGAATTTTGTGTGAGGACTACATCATACCATCTTTGAAATTCTTTCTAAACCAGTTACCTGTAATGACTGTAGAGTAACATTTTGTAGCAAAGAAAAAAAAATATTCAAATTTTATTTGTATTTACCTTTTATCCAAAAATTACAATGAAGCTATAGTCCTAATAAAAAAAATTATTATTCCAAATAAAAATTTATACTTTTGGTTGAAATAAGCACTTTATTTGACATTTTTGTGTATTCGACGAAAAATTTTTGACTTCTTTATGTGCACAGTAAAATTTTGGAAATGTTTTAGTAAGTCTACAATCAGTTCAAATTATTTTAATAGGTAGAGAATTTACAAATTATGATAACATGAAATGTATATATATATATATATATGTGTGTGTGTGTGTGTGTGTGTATATATATGGGTTCTTAAACTATTCAATAAGCTCCCTCCTATTAAATGAGAGACCAGCATACCTAGAATTTAGAATTAGAAGGGTGGGCTATCTACAGCCCTTGCACTGTGACCATTGTTGGTCTATTGTGCATCCCCAGCCATTTATCCTACAAGCAAACAAGCACTTTGAATAAATCGCAGTAGCTTGTTTGTTGGGATCCTATGATAGTTACTCGGGCTCATAAAATGAGAGCCCAAGTGACGAAATCTGAGTCGTGCAAGGGACTCGCATTGGCATAAAATGTGTGAGTCTGTTTCCTCACTTTTTTTACACTTACCACACATAGGGTCTTCAACCAACGCTAGCTTATGTAAGTGTCCCTTTAAGTGACAGTGTCCAGTCAATAGCCCCATTACCCTCCATCCGCTGCAGGATCTCAACCCTGCGGCAAACCCCGTTGTCTCACATGCCCCATCCACCCACCCTCATTTTCATTTACCAGCCCCTCCTCCAACATCACCTACCCCATCCCCTCCAGAAGTAATTGCACGACGAGGAACGTCATTTACCTCCTCACCTGCACACTGTGTCCTGCTTTTTATGTTGGCCTCACCAGCAACCCCCTCAACATTAGAATCAATGGCCACCGGAACAGCGTAAACACTAACCGTCCCCTTCCGGTGGCTTCTCACGCCAATTCACACCAGGCCACCTTCAATAATTGCTTCACTGTAAGGATTATCCGTGCCTTACCGGATGATACCTCCGCTCCCCTACTTCGACAGTGGGAGTTGGCCTACATCTTTCTCCTTAACTCTTTCTCCCCACCTGGTCTTAACCTCCGATAACCCTATTGGCCGTCCCTCCTACCCGTCTCCTCCTATCCCCGAACTTCTCTCATTACCCCTCCCCCCCTCCCCATATCCCCCCAGTGTGTCACTTCAAACAGTATATGTTTCTCCGTCGCTGAAGAAGGGCATCAGCCCGAAAGCTCCATTTTTGTGTAGTTTTTGTTCTTTTGTGTTTTTCGTGTGTCCTCAGCACCCCCAGCGGCTCTTCATTCTAGGTAAGTGTCCACTGGGCTTCCTCCAACACCTTGTTGCTACCCTTATTATTACCTTTCCTTTTCCTTAAGTATTTATATATATATATATATATATAAATACTAAGGAAGAGGAAAGGTAAGTAAGGATATTTTGGGCAACTAGGTGTTGAAGGAAACCCAGTGAACACTTACCGGAAGTAGAGCCGCTGGGGTGTTGGAGAGACACATTTGTAGAGGTTAGAGCTTTCGGGATGATCCCTTCGTCAGCACAAGAGAGACTACAAATGTGTCTCTCCAACACCCCAGCGGCTCTACTTCCTGTAAGTGTTCACTGGGTTTCCTTCAACACCTAGTTGCCCAAAATATATATATATATATATATAGCGGTTTGTAACCACTTTGGCAAGATACAAAATTGAGGCACTTCCAGATGTGCTAGAAACTTGAAATTTGGTAGGATTATAGGTTTTTGTTCACAGCAGAAGGAAAAAATCCAAAACTTTCGAAATTCCCACTTTGAGGGGCTATTTTTGCCCCTTTTTTGGCCCATAAGAAAACATGTAAATTGGTGTAGAGGTTTTTATATTTGCACTTTAAAATTATTTCCCGTCAAGATATGAACTCGAGACTTAAACTTTCAGATAGGATATAAATTGTAGTTTCTTATTTTTGAAGACAGAATTTCAATCCAAGTAGAATTAGCGTAAATTTATAATTTTTATCGGAAAAAAGTGGTAATTTTTCTGGGTCCAACAATCAGCTACCTAGACAACCTTAATGTTTTCATATGGGTAAGCTTTTAATGGGAATCAGAGTCTTATATTTCTCTTTTAAAACCTTACTAGCATTATTCCCATTGAAATATCAACTGGAGTAAAGATTCGATCCTTCAAGCTATTTATGAAGATCAAATTGGCATCAGAAACATTAATTGTATTGAAAGTCATTTCCTTCTCTCACCCTCTCTCTCTCGTATTAAAAGCAATCAAGGCACCTTTATGCCAATAATGATTGTGTAATAGTACCGATTACTTACCTTTGATATTAATGGAATATAACACCGCCTCCACCAGTAAAAGGTAACTTATGCAGGTAATTTCACCAAATTTGAACTAACGAGTATAATAAATGTTAAAATATAAAAGTTATTTTAAAAAATTTATTTTTATACCCATTACTTGTTATAGTTCCTTTTCATATTCTCCGCCTTTCCTGTCGGGTCGAAGCCCCTTTTCCCATTCAGTGCGATTAGGAAAGAGCACACTGAATGGCTTGTGAAATGAATATTTTGGTATCATCTTATCCGACACCATTGCTAAGAAGGTGTCTTCAGATCTGTCCCAAATCATCCTGGAATGCACATGGTCTGTAGGCCGTGACTTCCATTGTTCATTGCAATTGAGTCTATATTTACCTGCTTGGGCTTCTGCTTCTACTACTGAATGTAGAAGAGTGAGTCCCAAGAGTATCTCAATTGCTGCCGTTGGAGCCGTACTAATTGCTCCCGTTATGCCTAAGCAGACTAACCTCTGCAACTTGCTGAGTTCATTCCTGCTGGCCTTATATTTAAACCTAGGCCACCAAACAATGGCAGCATAGGTCACAATGGGTCTAACTACCATAGTGTATATCCAAAATATATCACTTTTGGTTTTAGTCCCCATGTCTTGCCAAAAGTGCCCCTGCAGGTCCAGAAAGTCCTGCTGGCTTTTATTGTAACTTTTTCCAGCTGTGAACCCCACCTCAATCCCTTGTCCAATATAAGTCCAAGGTATTTAACTTCTGTAGACAGCTGAGTCTTAGTTCCAAAAAGGGTAGGTTTCTTAAGTCCCCTTAGATCCCTTTTCCTAGTAAATGGTACTACCACCATTTTGTTTGGATTGACTCCCAATGTGGTTTTGTCGCACCAACTTTGGACCTTCCTCAGAGCTGTTGATAGCATCTCTGAGACCACTGAAGGAAATTTCCCATTAATCAGGATAGTGCTGTCATCAGCGTATCCTACTGCATGGTAACCCTCATCATTGAGCTCCCTCAGAAGTTCATCCACAACAAGGCTCCACAGCAGGGGTGATAAAACTCTCCCTTGTGGGCATCCTTTGGTAGTGGTAACCCTCTGGGTATCTCCTACAAGTGAGGTTACTATGATTAGATTTATGTTCTTGTTTATTTTAAGTTTAATTAATCTATTTTGAGGTGTTTATTTTTGTTTAAATAATCTTTGTTACTTTATAGAATGGGAAGTAGTTAATTTAAATTTGGTTAATATTGTTATAACTTTTTTATTTGATTGAATGTCCTTGTTGTTATTTTTACACTGGGTTCCTTTAAATATTATTATTTTAAAGATAGATTTATTTTTTAATTGATTATAATTTAAGTAGTTTAATAATAAAATTTTAGTTTGTGATACTAAAGATATAATAATTTACCTTAGATCATTAATTGACATTTAAATATTTGTTTTATTCTCTCCTTCAGCATGGAATCGATCCACCTACGAATGGCGTTTTCAGTGCCATGCCTTCTGGCTGCTGAAGCTATAGCTTCAAATGAGGTTCGATCAAAAGCCCCCTCAATATCAAGAAAGGCTCCAAGTGCCAATTCCTTGCAATGTATAGCACTTTCAATGTGCATTACCACATGGTGGAGTGCTATCTCGGTTGATTTACCAGCTTGGTAGGCAAATTGGTATCAGTGCCCCGTCCCTGATATATCTGTCGACCAATTTCTCCATAGTTTTAAGTAAAAACGATAGGAGACTAATTGGACGATATGCTTTTGCCTCGGTATAGTTTGCACGCCCAGGTTTAGGTATAAACATCACATTAACCTGTCTCCAAGCAATTGGTATATGCCCCATTGCTAGACAGGCTCTGAATATATAGCATAATGGAGAAGCAAGAGCTCTATCTCTTGCTGCGAAAGCACCAGTACAATTTCCTCTGTCCCAGGAGCCTAAAATGGTTTAAAAGTGTGTATTGCCCATCTTATCCTAGACTGATTAACCACCTTTCTGGCCAGGCACCAATCCTCCCTATTCGTTCTGCATCTCTGCACGTCCAGGTTTGGTTGTTCCTGCCCATAGGGTGACTCATCGATCTTCTTAGAAACTGGGAAGTGTACTTTAAGTAATTCCCTTAAGGTTTCCTTCCCAGTTGTTGTAAAGCTTCCATCTGGTAGTTTCAAAACATGGACCCTACCGATAGCCTCCTTAGCCATGATTTTCATCAGTCTGGAGCTGCCAGGTATATCCTCGATTCCCTGACAGTACCTCCTCCATGATGATCTCTTGGCTTTCCTAACTGCTTTGTTATAACTGGTGAGTTTGGTCCTGTAGTCATCCCATCTCCCAGTCCTTTTAGCTGTATTAAATAGCTTCCTGACATTGGCCCTAAGATAGCTTAACTCTTTATTCCATCAAGGAACCTTCCTTGGCGAGTAAATTACCTTAGCCGGACAATTTTGATTATAGGATTGGAGAATAGCTTGTTGCAACTGGTCAACAGCTAACTCCAAATCCATCACTGAGCGAGTGTTTCGTGGTAGGACCTCCAGATTTACCTTAAGGTCATCCTTATAGGATTCCCAGTTAGTTCCAGCATACCTAAGTTCAAGGGATTGCTTAAGAACTATCTTTTAGACAAATGTTTTTATTCCATTGCTGAGTTTGCTAATTACCAATGTTGTGATATGTAATGTATTTTTTAAAATGTTGTTTGAACTTGTCCTATATTTGTATGAACAATAAAATTATTATTTTTATGACAAAAATTGGCAAATAAAGTAATAAATATCAAAAAGTATAAAAATGAATTATTTAAAGAAAACTGTTATTAAAATGTATTATTTAATTTAAATGAGAACAATGAGGATGCATTGCAACTTTTAAAAATATGAGAAAATTATGGAAGAAATTAATTTTTATAAAACAGAGTAAAAACCAAATAAAGACTGAGTAGGCATAAAGCAGTTGGAAGAAAGATGAATTAATGTTATATCTCATAAAAATCCAATGATACTAAGGATAATAAAGAAACAATCCGAATACTGCAAAAATAACTCAGCTATGCTCGTAAATCACCAATTCCTCACTAATCGATACAACAGTACTTAAAAATTAATTTTAGCAGAGTAAAAGCAAAGTGTTACTAACCGTTTATAATTTTACATCGGGCATATGGGGAAGAAATATGATCCTATAATTATAAATGAAAAAAGTAGATTAATATCATAACGTCAGGAGGGAAAAACTATTCACAATAGTCATTAATATCGATTTTTTTGTCACTACTAGAGAAATTTTGAAATTACCTCTACATGTCCCCACCTTAACTACGTTAGTTAACTGAATTTATTTTTATTCATTGCCGATAATTTATTTAAAATGAATACTTTGAAGCTGTAAAAAATTACATATTAAAGCTATGATTTTTTGTATGCAATATGATAAATAAATATGCTTTGGACAACGGTAAAGAAAAAATAAAATGAAAAAATTATTCCGTCTTTAAGTTGGATTATAAGTCGTCACGTGACCACTATGCGACTGTTTTACTCAGCCGTTATCTTCGGGCCTTTGTTTGGTGGTGATATGTAATTTCATTTGAAATTGGATATACTTAAGTGGATGAGCACCAGTAATTTTTTTATTAGTAAGTATATTTATCCGCTGCTAAAACGTTCTGGCTGCTATAGCTTATCCTATCGTTGTTATCTTACTGCATGGCAATTGATCGATAGATTAACGTCTGACGGTAGACATATCAACTAGCATGGAGTATCAAACACGCCCATCCCATTTGCCTGCATGAAAGCTTTTTAAAGCTACATTTTTATGCATTTTAAATGCTAACAATAAATGATACCATAAGTATTTGCATTAAATAAAAATATGCATACGATTAAAGTAGATATGTCGCAATATAGTACTTGGAAATGTGAATTCCCGTCGTTGACCGATAGAGGCTATGGGAAAATTTTTGGCGATGGGATGTTACCATTAAATGTATTTTAGTAGATCTCCTTACTTTTGCTGTAAGCTATTATTACATTTCCCCGGGAAGTACTGAATTTCTAAGATTATAATTATAAATTCTTTTTCAGGTTAGCTGTAATCATGGAGGCACTCGGAAGGTTTACCTTTCTTATAGCAGCATTGTGTGTTTGTACACAGGCACTAAGTAAGTTCCTTTTTCGTTTTATTTGATTGTTATTCGATTAGGATAATTAATTTTACAATTTTGATTTGTTGTCGACATGAATATCAAATGAAAAAATCGATTTCGAATTTAATAAAGGATTTTATATTTTGTTTGTGATAAAAATAGCATAAAATAGTTTTAGCGAAATTTCATTCGTATTATTATTATTCATTACTAATTCTTGAAAATGCATTGATGAAATGTACTTTTGCAGTTCAGTCTCCCCCTCGGATAGTAAAACAACCACCAACAGATGAAGTACTATTCCAAGTTGCAGTCCAACAGAACGAAAATGACAAGCCGTTCATTATAGAATGTGAAGCGGAAGGCGAGCCTGCACCAAAGTGAGTAAAGAACTTATGAGATCATCCTTCGGAAGTTCTGTGATGATGTCACCTGCCTTACTGCACACCTTATCAATGAACCGCGGAATGTTTTTGAGAAATAAATTCAGTGACTAATACATCTAATGACGAATTTTGATGTATTAATGGTATAATTGATACCGTATCCTATAATGCAAATTTCGTTTGCCTGTGGAGTTATGTTACATCGCTTACCATTGAAAGTCTTAGGTTTACCTATTCTTGCAATTTAATTACGCTTTCTATTTAAATGTATTCTTGGCAATATTAGAATAATATTAACTGTGACATTAATTTAGATTTTAATTGCGTTTCTGTCGTAGCAACGGCTTGTGGCTCGTTTTCGCCGGTTCCTGTTGTTTTTTTCGTAAGGATGCCAGAGTTGTAACGGTCATTTTGTATTAGTGGTTCTATTAACATACTGACCGTGTGAAATGAAAATCTGCATTTGTTTTTCTAGACAAGAAAGAATTTGTAACTGAGTTTGGGTCACTTCTGGTGTAACATTAATTCTTAATGAAAAATCAGTAAAATATCTGTACAATAGCAAATCATATAAAAATTGAATATTACTATATAGCTTTACCGTTTTTAATGGAAAATCACAAGTCTAGCATATTTGTTTATCAAAATGTTACCATGATATTGCTGCATTCTGCATATTTTCAAGGGCCTATTGCCACTTTAGATAAGAGGTCAGAAGGACGTTCATATTCCCACAAAATAGTAAATAATGATTTTAAATATATTTTGAAGTGTTAATTTAAAGTATTGCATTTCATCCTAAGGATCATCCCAATTAAGGATCTTGTGTGTTTTTTAAAATTAGTGTTATATGAGTTTAGATAATTTCTAATTTTGTTTGGCTTAGATAACCAACGTTATTTACCAAAGAGCTTGTAGTGCACAAGTATCTTGAAATAAATTCACCACTTGATTATTTTATGATTTCGTGTGTTGTATCATATTTTCCTTTTCCTGTATATGTTCATTGTTTTGATATCATAATTGCATTCACTTTGGAAATTTCATTTACCCAATTTTATTTTCTTTTTAGCCAATATATGAATTTTTGATCCATTTTTGTCCAATTATACTGATTTTATTGTGAACAATAATGATTAAATTCTGGTTTTATCTTTTACTATGAGGCAGTATAATTTGGTCAAAGTGTAATATATCCCCCCCTTATTTTTTCTTTTTTGCAACAGTTATTATGCTATTGTTTATTTAGTTTGTGTTATTGTTTATGTATTTGGAATTTAACAATCAGTAATATTTTACCCTGTGTTATCCCGGACCCCTTTTGAAAAATAATTTTTTGAGATAACCCTTTCATGCAAAACGAAAGCTTGCAAACCCATGACTGATCTGCCTGTGGCGACATTTACCCACCAGATCACTGGACAATGTGGAGGGATAGTTTCATTCCAAAGAGGTGAAGGGCACGATAATGCCCGGAGACGGCTACACCCGATATAAAAGATATTATAATCTAAAAATAAAGTGAGCCATAGGCTCGCCAATTTCCTCGGTTACTTGTAAATAAAAAGTTTTTTTTTACTATTTCTCATTTTCTTAGTTTGTTTTAATGTTTTTTCCAGGAAAGGGTTATCGAAAAAATTATTTTTCAAAAGGGGTCCGGGATAACCCAGTAGTACCTCATTTTGTTTCATATGCTTGTCATTTACAAGAAATAATTGTTTTCTAGTGGCGTAATTTTGAAGGGGGGGGGGGGGTATATTACACTTCCTCCTATAATTTTTGGTTAAATATTTAAATTTGTTTGCAGCATTATTAAGCAATGCTAATGCTAGTACAAATACTCATTAACTGTTAATTTCTATTTTAAAATGAATCATTTTTTAACAAATATTATATATTTACGTAATTGCCTTGTGCTATTTGACCTTGATGATGTTTTTAGCTGCTTATTTTTTCATGGTTTTCTTCTCAACTTTGCTAATACATTTCTGATCCCAGGAACCTTTCAAATGTGTAGCATTCTTATCCTTTTACCTACATAAACTGTGTGAACAGGTGGGCACACAAAGATAAGGAGAGCAGTTGGCTACCTAAAATGAGCACAAGGAAAGGATTGAGTGAAATATTATTGTAGTTTGTATGCTAACCTAGATTTTTTACGCCGTAGTCTCCCACGTTATTTTTATTATTAATGATATGTTCAGCTTTCAGTGAAAATAGATAATCGATGAAATATTTGTTAAACTTTGATGCTGCATTTATCTGAAGTTACACCCAAGTGGTAATTTTTCTTGGAATTATTTTCTAATATCCTAGATTTTTGTGGTTTGATAGAAGTCCTAAAATAGCTTCTTGAGTCAGTTAGATTTTAAGATGCTGAAGGAGGAAGTGGCTGAAAGGAATGATGTGTAATGCAGCTTTTTATAGATATTGGCTGAAAAAGTTGTTTGAATTTCATCGAGAAGGTTTACATTGCCTAAACAAATGGTGTAATGCAGCTTTTTATAGATATTGGCTGAAAAAGTTGTTTGAATTTCATCGAGAAGGTTTACATTGCCTAAACAAATTCTCTGCCATAGCAACTTGCCTAAATAAGTATTCTAGTAAGTAGTCGGTTTATTGAGAGGGGTATTTTTTGTGACTGTGAGGAGGATCTGAGTAGTGAAATATCCTCTTGGCTGAGAACCCATCTTCCTTCACGTCTTCGTAATTCCCTTTAGACTTTTTGAGTTAATCTTCAATTTCATATGACATTGTGTTTGAAGTTATGTCTTCTATAGTTAAACATTAGTTGACTAAATTAAATTCCTCATAATCACTGCCGAAGATTCATTTCATCTTGTGATAAAAAATTCTACTAATCCTGGCTGTTATATTCGAACTACAGTATAAAACCTTTTATCCGGATTCCACTTATCCGGAAATCCAGTTAACTTGCTATTTTAAAAAATAATGCATATTTCCAAAATTTGTTAGGAAAAAGAAATTAAAATTTTATGCCTTGCTAGTAATTACCCGGCTCACCACCGTGCGTAGGGTGTGCTCCTGTTAACAAGTGTACATGTAATTTGGAAGAGAACAAGAAATTTATATTGGAAAGTACCTGATTACTGTAGTATTTCTATTACTGTACAGTACAGGTATATATTATAATAGTGAACAAAATGGAAAATATTACGAAATGGAATGTATGTTCTGCTAGTGTAACTGAAAGCAGTGGACATGAAATAACTGAAAGAACATTTACAGTTGAGTTAAATTTTGATTTATTCCTTATGTACTACAATGAAGAAAAGGAAAGAAAAATGTTTTGTTATTTTTATTAAATGAAGTTAACAAAACAGTATTACTAAATGTTTGATGAAACGGGAATGATGTTATCGACACAGTATGCTGTTTTGATGAGTTCTAGCTCTTTCTGAGCATTGTTTATGAGTATATTCCAGATACTGGCTATCCTCATAGCCCAAGCTTGCTAGATAAAAATTCTATACTGTACTATATTTCTCAGTCTTTGCCTGAGATTGGTTTATTTCTTTTAGGAAAGTATTGATGGATGGATTTTAGTGTATAACATTTGGAAGAATAGCATTAGGTAAGCCTTGTTATAAATAAAATGATTAAACCATCTTTAGTGTTTAGCATTCTTATGTTTCATTTAAATCTGTCAGGGTAATCACAGGCTCTAGTCTTATTTTCCATTGTGAACCTTTGCTATGCAATCCAATCTGAACAGCTTGGCAATTTGATACAAACTTAAATTTATTTGAAGTTCTTATGGCTCCTATTTTAAGTATCTAAGAAGCAGACTATTCATAATTTTTATGCAGAGTTTAATTTAAATAACTCATAAGCTGAAAATTAGTAAATAGGTGGTGGAGACTACAGTGAGATAGATGTTACAAAAGTAAATATAACTCCTTAACCATACAACCGTATGGTTAAGGAATTATATTTACTTTTGTATAATAAGCTGAACTTTGCAATTAGCATTATGATAAATGACCATGTTCAATTATGCCCTTGGCAGTATTTGAATCCACAATGATAGTGTTTGTAGACAGACCACTTCCCTCCCATGGCTATTGTATTTTTTCTTTTGTTTTAGGTATTTTTTCATGGTGTTTTTAAACATTTAAAAGACAATGACAACTCTCAAGTGATATAGATTTCCATTGTTTCATCAACACCATGTTAGCTAGTACCTTGGCCTAAGTTATAAGGTGAAAGAATAAATGGGGATTAATGGAAACATGGGAGAATTTAATTAAAATTAAGATTAGAAGTACAGGCAATGCCCGAGATTTGACCGTTCGACATTCGACTAACTCGAGAATTTGACCGTTATACATTATAACCTAAACTTGACTTTCAACCGGTCAAAGCTCACTTATTCAACCGAGCCGATTGGTTGAATTTGGAACAACATATAATTACACAAGTTTCTGTGATTCAGTTCAAAGAATCAATCGAATTTTCCATTAAACAGAAAGGAATATTTATATCTCCTACTGATGAATTTTCAGTGAGATTACTTCTACCATTTGGATTATGTCCATCATCTAACTACCACATCTTTACCTGCTAGTAGACCAAGAATTTATCTCTATAGAGTCTCTGCTTATTGGATTTCTTTTTGCTGTCATAGCATCTTTCTTATTTAAAAACAAAAGGACTAATTAAATCTTTGGGGAGTACCCTTTGCATTCAGTTCGAGGTTTGGAGTCACATACTCTCTTTCAGCCGATATTTTCAAAGAACTTTTGTGAGTTTCATTTCTTCAAATTTGTTTTTAAAAAGAAATTGAAAGAAAATTTATGGAATGAAAACTTGTTTCAAAAAGTAATTTTGAGCGAAAGAGAAATTCATGGTAGTTCATTTTCATTGTTTGTACTCATGTCAAACAGTGCAGCAGCCGTCACTGTGATTCAGGATGTCTGGCTTTCCCTTATTCCTTTTTCTAAAAAAAAAAAATTATTGGAGCTGAAGGGTTGAAACTATTTTATCCATTCCCCTAACCAACATCCCATCTTCTTCCAACAAAAATTTTACAACTTCTCAATTAGTAAACCATGTCTCGTAAGCACAGTTGAAAAAGATGTCAGGTATAAAAATATTTTTATTTAAGTCGTTTTTCTTAAGTTTTAAATTATTTTATGCTTTTTAATGATTTAATATTGTTTTCTTAGCACGTTGCTAATGTTATTTTAACTTTATGTAATGTGAGATGGAACTCAGCAATTTTTTTCTGAGATTCTGGAATGCATCTCCCAACAATAACATGTACTTTTATGGGAAAACGCCGCTCAACATTTGACCATTCGAGATTTGACCGCGTTTTCAGGAACGCATCCCTCTCTAATCTTGGGCATCACCTGTAATGTAGTATCAAATAATTGTATATTAATGATGAAGCAATGTTATTATTGTATGAATTGTGTTGCAGATATTGTTTTAAGTCTTGTGTCTGAACCACCATGAATTTGAAAAGACAATAGAATTCAGCTTGTAAAATGCATACACAGTAAAGTATTAGCATGTATTTTGAAAATTTATTTTAAAATACATGAACTGACTTGAGTCTTCCTTCTCATAAACCAACAAAATTAAGAATAGATCACTTTTTTGTCTGATATTGTTGAAGTTCCAAGACTTTTTCTGTGATAAATTAATGTTGGATTCAGATTTCAATTTCAGAGGTTGATTTAAATGTTCAGGTATGTGGTCACAAGCAGGACTGTGCCCAGGCATTTTGCCACATGAAGCAAAATAAAAATAAGACCCCTTTAATATTTTTGTATGTTCATATGTATAATGGAAGTAAAATGAATTTTACAAATTTTTAAAATAAATGCAGAAAGTAGATATAATGCATTTAAAGAAAATAAATAAGCTGCAGTATCATTGTTACTCTATGTATAATATACAATAATGTTGAATAAAAGTGTCCTGACTCCTCTGCAGTGGCAGATTACCTCACAGGCGCATGAAGCACTGGCCTGGGGCCTCGACACTAATGAGGGCCTCAAAACAGTCAAAACTCAGTATTTTATTTAGTAAAATATTTCACAATCAGCATAATCTACTACTTAACATACACGTCGTTTTTTTACTTAGGTTTGTTACAATGTAACATCCCTTGTCTCATTCAAAAACACATCTCACAGTTATAGTTCATTTTTTCTTTATTTTTCAGTATGTGCAAGTTTATATGATAAATATTAAATTTTCTATTTATACATTTCTGTAATTCAATTTATTTAACCTGCTGCATATATTTTTTCCATTCGTATGTTGTAAAAATCTTTGTAGATAGAGTACCCACCTTCCAGTCAGTTTGGGGCATCTCAATTTTTTTGCGCCTGTGGCCTTCAGATACCTTAATCCACCACTGCTCCTCTGCTCTGTTTTGTGTGTGTGTGTGTGCTGATAAATTCCACCACAACAAACTACTGCATGGTCCAAGATCAAATCATTATAAACACTTAAAAAATCAGTTTATTGCAACTTTGTCCAAAACTGTTATTCCAGGAATAAGCAATATCTAAGAAATTATGAATGCTTACAGGAAGATTTTCATTGTGGTCTTATCAAAACCAGGGGAACATGTAAATACGTTGACTCAGGAAGAAGCTGATATTTAATGGAAATGGATGGAAGGTGGAAAATGAAAGAACCTATACCAATATTGGTTCAAAAAATTAGCGATGCATATTTCTTTAAAATTGCTGTCATAATGATAAAGGAAGATAATCACTTTGTAAACGAGATATTTATCGGTATTGGGTTAGGAGCAAGGCCTGATTAAGGGACTTTTTCGTAGGCCACCTCTCAGCGCGCACCGTTGACCGATCGGGTCCGGGTTCCTCGTAGCCCCTCCCCCCCTGTGCGGGCCTGGCGTGACTGCGCCCCGGGCATTTCGACAGAAGTTGAACAAATATAATGTCAAAAATTTCATACGGTGCTGCCCGGTAATTCGGAAGTTTTGAGGGGAGGACTGACGATCTCCCTAGTTTTAACCGAGGTGCCCTTTGACAAATGCAGCTTGTGTTTAGCTCATTTTATTAGTCTCAAATTTTGTTTGTATCTACTCTAAACAACGATTTACAATAATTATCACATGAATCTCAGGCAGAGACGTCCCTGAGAGATATGGCATTAGAAGTTAAACAAGCGTAATGTCAAAAGCCTATGGCAAAATTTTAGGAAAACCTTATGTAAATATTTTATTTTCCTCCGTTCTAATAAAGAATAATGACATTTTTATTAAAGATAACAAACATTTGAGTATGAAATTAATGCTAATTTGCGGGAAAGTAAACTTTTACACTTTTTGCGAGAACGTTGGCGCCTATGGCAATTGCCACCTTCGCCATTCTTTAGCTACGGCACTGATCTATAGCCAGTACAGTAGAATATTTTGAAGCTATATTTAGAATGTACGGGAAGTGAGGAAGACCGCCGTATAAGCGACGGCGTCTAATCGGGAAGTATGTACTATACCTGAATCTTAAACGTCAGCTTGGTGACTGGTGTGCGACGTTAATTTCTTGCCCGGTGATTCTTCCTGCTGAAGATGCAATATCGCATTACTGATCGTTGCGTTGTATTTATCTCGATTAATACAGTAATTTTTTGTGTTTAGGAACTGCGTGGGCTTCTGTGATGATTAATCTTCGTTTTCCTATGCCATTTTTCGTGCTAGATTACCGTCTTTTGTGTCCGTAACTACCGCAAGAATAAATGAAAGTATTAAAACATTTTTTTTTAAATTGGTTTTAACATTTAGACGCGTCTCAATAAACTGGAGTTTAATAAGGATAATAAATGCCCATAGGCTGAAAATAACTTCATGAAGAGTTTGTTTCAGACGCGTATTGTTATGACAGAGTGGCCCAGAAGCTTACTCAGGATAATGCATATGAGATCATTAGTCTTATGTAGAAGAAACAAAGGCATTGTTGAAGAACAGTATGTACACCAGGGGCGTGCAATCGAAGCCCGAGGGCCGCTTCCGGCCCGGTAGAGTATTTTATGCGACCCGCGAAGCTTTGGTGAATATATGGTCTGTGATATTTATTAAAGACAATTTTGTACATTTTAAGTACTGTTGTCATACCACATCCTGTAGTAGTTTTCACGGTAAAAATCGTTAAAACTTTCATATTTAAAATCTCTTGAGTAAGTTTCTATGTAAATTCCCATCCGGCCCGCCAAAGCACTCACATGTATGAGTGCGACCCACCATGTAAAAAGGTTGCACGCCCCTGGTATACACCAATGTCTTCATCAGTGCTTAATTTGTAGCCAAATAAGTAAGGGAACGCCTAACCTTATCCAACCTAACCACTCGGAACAAAACTGAATACATAATGATTTAAATTCTTGTAACTTAAACATTTTTTATTCATAACATTTTAGAAACTTCCAAGTAGGTGAAGGAACGCCGTTCCCCCTGAAATTAAGCACTTCTTCATTAATATCAGCGCACATTCGCGGCGATGCGAAACTCGGGATCATCGCAGGCAGACATTAGCGTGTTTGTGTGAAAATGGTGTTTTGCAGTTGAAACAAAGTATTTGTCTAGGGGAGAAAAAAGAAGAAATTCACAGTTTGCATATCGTTTAAGGATTTTTAGAGTGGAGGAAGCATCTTCATATAATTACGTTATATATCGAATATTAACTGTTTCCTGTTCGAAATTTTAATTATGAAACGATCGGCTGAGGTCTCTGCGTAGCGATAGTAACTCCGAGAGGCGAAATTTGTAATTTCGAGATAAAATTTAATGAAAAATTAACTTATTTACCCCACAGGTAAACTTTTTCTTTTCCCATAATGTTACTATGGATATTGTCGTAGTAAACGCTAAATATCTTACGTTTGTAGTAGCAACATCTAAATTACTAGTGTCCACTTTCCTAATGCTGTTTTCGCAGTATTATGACTGACTTTGGAGAATTCGATTTAAATCGGTAAATGTCAGTAAACATCGCGTTATTAAATATTAACAAATTTCCATCGATAAGTGTCGATTTTTCATCACTATATTTTATAGGAAATTATGCGTCATGGTTTTATAAATTTGGTTACCATACTCATGCCCAATAGATTTTTATATGATATCTTTATATTTTATAATCAAGGCTTATCTCATTCCGTCGTTCTCCAAGATTATATGAATTAATGTGAATAACTCTGGAATAAATATTCGCCAGATACGTGACCTGTGCCCTTGCAGGTTTTTTTACGGGTCAGTGATAAAGGACGGAGTTCATTTACAGGAGAGATTACTTTCTCTATTTGATTTAACATGTTAATGAGTGTAGGCTACCGTTTAATTATGATTGTAACCGAAATAAGTCCACAGCAGGCAGTCTGATCTCAATCGATTTTAACAGCACGGCTTTGACTGTAGGAGTGCCTTTCCTTCCTTGGACGTAAATGAAAACGAATATAAAATATATATTTTCACATTTGTCGTTACTGAGTGGGCACGATTTATTGAATTATGGACGCGATTTAACGACTAAACAATTATAACTACACCACTCCCGCGGTTTACGCGATTAATGCGTTTCTGGAAACTCGTGTAAACAGAAACCGATTTTCCGATATTTGAATTACATCTAATTTAACTTTAAAGTAATCACTTACCGTTTTTTTAATTCACTATTATCATCTGCACTAATTTTGACCTTTTTCATACCATCTTGTAAGGGATCACTAATGTTTTTAAGGATGTGAACGTACCTTAAAGCTTCGCGCAAACAGAAACGAGTCGCGCAAACTCCGACCATTGTCCTAAAGTAAAACGGCGCGTAAAGTGAAACCGCGTAAACTGAAGTCGCGTAAACCGCGGAAGTACTTTATTAAAATTTTTGGCAATTCGAAAATTAAAAATTCCCCACGATTTTTTTATTCGTAAATAAAAACAAGTGTGTTAAAATAAATGCCGATGCTAGTCGTCAAATTTTAATAAATATAAACCAAAAGCAAAGAAATCTAATTATAACGTATTGGCAAGTGAATAAAATACTAAGTTACTAAATGGATACACATAATATATTAGTAGACGGTGCTTGCATTCTGCAAGCATTTTTAAAATTTGGTTTTTTTACAATTCCATATTTTTCCCATCTGTTTTGTCCAAAAACATATAAACGTGCCAAATTTCAAGCTCATCTGAAAGTACCTTATAATTCTTATCCTCGTGTGGAGCAATAATGGGGCAAAACTCCCAAAATTTTGAAATTTTTAGAATTTTGGAGTTTTTCCTCGGTTATGGCCGAAAACCTAAAATGGTGCCAAATATCATGACAGTCATCTGGAACGGCCTCATAATTATTGTCCTCGTTTGGGGCAATAATAGGGTAAAATAACCCCTAAAATTTGGAATTTTTATAATTTCGTTTTTTTCCATCTGTTGTAACCAAAAATCTATGTAGATTTGCTAAATTTCAAGTCTAGCTCATTTGAAAGTGCCTCGTAATTTATATCCTAGCATGGGGAAAAGTAGACTTGAAAAATTGGAATTAACGTAACATCGGATTTTATCCATCGATTGTAACCAAAAACCTTTAATAGTACCAAATTTCAAGTCTCTAGCTCATCTAGAAGTTCCATCTAATTTTTATTCTCCTATAGGTCAAAAATAGGGCTAGCAGACCTTAAAATTTGGAATTTTTACGTTGGTTGTAGTTTATTATTAATGGCATTATGATTCCCTTTAAAAGCTTACCCATATAAAAGCATTGAGCTTGTTGCCATGACAGTCGATTGTTGGGATCCAGAAAAACTCATTTTTTTCTGGTAAAAACTAAAAATTTACGTTAATTCCACTCGGATTTGAATGAAGTCTTCAAAAATAAGAAACTACAATTATTAACCCCTACAATAGCTCAAGACCCAAGTTCGAATTTTGAAGGGAAATAATTTTAAAATGCAAATATAAAAACCTCTACACTGATTTACGTGCTTTTCTTATGGGCATTAATGGGGCCAACATGCCCATTAATATTGGTATTTCAACAATTTTGGAGTTTTTCCTTTGGTTGTGACCAAAAATCTATAATCTTGCCAAATTTCAAGTTTCTAGCTCACCTGGAATGCGTCATAATTTGTATCCTCCTCCTACTATATACTATGTCAGAAGTGTCTATATTTAATAGATATTGCATGCCAATATTTGGTGCAACTCCAGTGTAAACTGATTTGCATAAACAATAAATGCTGCACAGCTAAATTTATATTTAAACATTTATTTATTTTGCTATATTTTCTAAAGTTTTCTCTGCATTTAAAGCATTATGATAGTTGTTGGATGTTTAGATCTAGTCTCATAGGTATTTAATTATTCAAAATGTGTTTTTTTACAGATATACATGGATCAAAAATGGAAAGAAGTTTGACTGGCAGGCTTATGATGACAGAATTTCTCAACAACCTGGAAGAGGCACTTTAGTCATTTCCTCTCCAAGAGATGAAGACATTGGTAACTTAATATTTTAATGCAGTAATGGTAGTAATGTCAATTTTAACAGATATTCCTTGATTTTATTACAATTGTCATACACTGCTCCCCAGTTATAATGCCGTCAGTTATACTGTGGGTCTTCCTTCCCAGTTCGTGAAAAGTCCTGTTGTTTCTTTTAGAACTAAAGTAAATTGACAAAAAATTACTGATGTTTTAGGAATGGGTTAAATAAATTTCTTGTACTCATTATATATTGTTTTTCCTTTTAATTTTGTTGTTCGTAGCAAATAAAGAAATTTAAAAAATGAAAAGCTGTGTCCTCGGTTATACCGCGGTTGTCTTATAACGTGGGTTGCAGCTTCTCCCCTGATACCCTGTGTTATAACCAGGGAGCGGTATACCTGTAAATGAAGTGTATAATTTATTAAATGATTAAGTTTAGATGATTATTAAAAGTAGTGACTTTGTATTTATCCTTCTGCTACTTGCTGAAGTTTTCCTCATGCCTTGCACAGCAATATTTGTTTTCATATGTAATTAGGTCATTTCACAGTGGTTATATAAAAGAATTAAAGTTTCATTGCTATGCATTATTTGAAAATCAACATGTGGTTATGTTCAGATATTGATATGATCCTGTTTAGAATGTTTTTTCTAATGTACTTTAATAAATAGTTTATTTACCATGTTTTCACTTTAGGTCAGTATCAGTGCTTTGCTCACAATGAATGGGGTACTGCCACTTCAAACTCTGTGTTTGTCCGGAAAGCAGAGCTTAACTCATTTAAGGATGAGCCTGCCATTACACTTAGTGCAGATGAGGGAAACCCATTCAAGTTAACTTGTAACCCTCCAGATGGATGGCCTAAACCCAATGTTTATTGGCTAATTCAGGTATGTATTTTAATGTTATTAATATCAGTCCTTTTTGTCAAGTTTCCTAGATTTTATGATCTCTTACTATTTCAAAAGACCTATATGCCACGAAATTTTATTTTATATTAAAGAGGTCACATGTTATTTTGTACTGCAAGAGATGTTGCATGGTAATCTGTATAGATAAGGGAAACCTTTTGATAATGGAACATATATCCTGCAGTCTTTAATGAGAAAGGTGGGTAAGTGACCTGGTTTTGATGTAGCAAGTTTCTCAAGCTCATAAAATGACACCCAATAAATACTCATGGACATTACTTTTTAAAACTTATGTTAATTATGGATTACCGCAAAGCTATGTGCATTCTATTAATTTCATGTCATCCCTTTATATATTAAAAAACATTCCATAACTCATTTCATTTCAGAATGCTGATGGTGGTATAAAAAGCATAAATAACTCTCGTATGACTCTTGATCCAGAGGGTAACCTTTGGTTTTCGAATGTAACTCAGGCAGATGCAAGTGATGACTTCACCTATGCATGCGCAGCGACTTCTGTATTCAGGTATTCATTTGTTAGTTAATTTGTATTTTGTTTAACTACTTTGGTTTTAGATTTCCTTGCATGCTGTTGATTTCGGTATTCACAATGTATAAAACTATGCCCACATGTCTTTTTATTAGTTGGTGTTCTACACCAATTGGACTTTTTGAGTCCGAATCGCATGGCAATTACTTTAATTTATTGTTCTTTAAATTCTTACAGGAATGAATACAAACTAGGTAATCGTGTGATGCTGAATGTAATATCAAGTGGAGTGTCCAATTCACAAAATCGACATGAACCAGTGGCTCAGTATTTGACACGAAATAACGAGGTTGCCTTACGAGGAAAGAAAGTTGAGATATATTGCATATATGGAGGTACACCTTTGCCACAGATAAGATGGAGCAAGCAAGGGGGTCCTTTACCCACAGAGAGAGTCGTTCAGGTAATTGCATGAATATTACTAATTATGATATAAGATTGTGACAATTAATGAATTTTTGTTTTTCAATTTGAAATATTAACTTTCAAAGCAACTTAGAAAACTTGAGATCTTGTTTGATAATTTATTGTTTTTTATTATATTTTAGGGAAATTATGGAAAAAGCTTAATAATAAAACACGTTAACATGGAGGATGAAGGTACTTATGGTTGTGAGGCCAGTAATGGTGTTGGAGAGGCTAAATCTCATGCAGTTAGCCTCAAAGTAATGGGTAAGTCATACTTTTAATATGAATTTGTGGTTATAATATGAATAATTATTAGCAAGGTCTCTTCCTTGTATTTTACTGTGCGATGAGTTATTAATATATCACCAACAGTTGAACATTTATGTTTTCTTTACAACTAGCTGCTCCATTCTTCACCGTGGAGCCAGAGATAATAAATGCAGCAGAGGAGGAGGAGGTAACATTCAGATGCGAAGCAAGTGGTGTTCCAGAGCCGCAGATTTCATGGATCCACAATGGAAAACCCATAGAACAAGCACCTCCTAACGCCAGACGAAAAGTTACTCCTAACAGCATTCATATTGATCGACTCGAAAAGAAGGACACTGGAAATTATGGATGTAATGCCACCAATTCCCTAGGATATGTTTACAAGGATGTATATCTGAATGTTCTGGGTAAGTGATTGTTGCTATAGACTAAGAAAGTATGAATTTCATTATTTAGAAACTTGGGTTCCTCTTTATGACAAGTATCAATTGAACTTTTCCTGAAGAGGTCTACTATTTTACTGGAACACCATTCCTTAATATTTTTTTAAAAATTTTTAAAAATATATAAGTACAGGCGACTCCCGAGTCTCGTTGGGGATGCGTTCCTGAAAACGTGTTCGAATCTCAAATATTCGAGTGTCGAACACCATTTTTCCATATACTTGCATGTTATAATCGGGGGATACGTTCCTGCATCTCGGGAAAAAGTCTCCCCTCACGTTCAATAAAGATAAAATAACATTACTAATATGTTAATACAATAATATTAAATTATACAATAAATATTTTAAATATATAACTTATTTTTTGCCCTAAAAAGGAAAAAATAAATTTTTGTTTCGAACTTCAAAAATAGATGTATGCAATATGCTTTACAGACAGCCCGGTCCGGACCGCGCGAGTCGTTTGTTACAAACGACTCGCGCGAGCTGGATAACATAACTGCATACATCTTTCTATACATACAACTATTTATCGCAGCAAAATTAATATAAAAGTTATTAAAAATGTACAAAATAACTTAAGAATAAAGAAACAATAAAATTAAAAATATTTTCATAGCTTAAATCTTTTTCAACTGCGCTTACTGGACTTGGTTTATTAATTGAGAAGTTGGAAGATTTTAGTTGGAAGAAGAGCTATTGGGTGGGGAACTGTTTATTGTTTTTATCAAATTACCTGAGTTTATCACGTTCTAGAATTTTTTCCTTCTGTTTCACATAAGTGCTATAGTTGACACATTCCCAACGATCGCACGATTTCAGTATGGCTTCCAGTATGTGTTTCTGACACTGATCATCTACCCGAAGTTTTAAAAGTTTTTCCATTTTAGGAATCATAACACTGCGCCTAGGACTGTTTATTGTTGTTATCAAATTACGTGAATTTATCACGTTCTAAAATTTTCTCCTTCTGTTTCACATAAGTGCTAATAGTTGAAGGACACATTCCCAACGATCGTGCGATTTCAGCTTGGCTTTCACCTTTCTCAGCACGATTTAAAATTTCTAATTTAAATTCATAACTATGAATCTTATGCACTCTTTTATTTGATTCACTTACATTATCACTATTGCATTTCCTTTTAGATGACATGTCAAGTGATAAATTTATAAATAAATCAATAAAATAAATAAATTTAAATAAAAGATTAACAGAAAAAAGAGTGAAGTCAGCACAGTTTCAAACAATTAGAGCAGATATAACTACATCTACACCAAAACTAAACCTCGCGTTTGGTCGGAACCAATAACTACACGAAGTTTATTCCGCGTATATTATCGATCGGCAGGATAGAAATCTCGAATTAATCGAGAGTTGCCTGTACTCCTTAACCATACAAGGTGAGAATATTTAGAGATGAAATAAACGGTAAAATTAAACAGGGTAAGGAAAGAAACAAAGGAACAAACAAAATTTACACTTAAGGTTTACAGGGGAAACTGGTGGAACCAACGAGGAGTTTTCCCCATAAACCTGTAAGTGTAAATTTTGTTTGTTCCTTTGTTTCTTTCCTTATCCTGTTTAATTTTACCATTTATTTTGTCTCTAAATATTTTCACTTTATACGGTTAAGGAGTACTTATATTTTTAAAAAAAATTTTTTAAATATCCATCTCGCCATAGTCTCCGACTGTTTTTAATTACCATTCCTTAAGGTTATTCATCAATGTATATTCAAGTTTAATTTTATATCATTTAAAACCTTATCAGTCAGTGATTTCTAAGTTGATGCTTCCTTTTCTTGCATAGTAAGCAAGTTTAAATATTGGCTTTCCGTTTAACCTCATATTGGTTTTAAGCATTATGTATTGATGTATTCTGATAAAAAGACATTTTTCCTTGTAGCTCTTGCTCCCGAAATCACTGAACCTCCAAAGGATGAGGCTACAGTTGACGGAAAGACGGTACAATTGACTTGTCGAGTGTTTGGTGCACCTAAACCAGTTGTAAAATGGGTGAGAGGAGGTTTAGAACTGACTGGAGGTCGTTACACAGTAATGGAAAATGGTGACTTGGAAATCAGGTAGAGATATATTTCATCTGAAATTTGATTTGTTTTACATAATTATTTGTACTTGTTCCTTTTTACTTTCTCCATAGGTAGTAATGGGAAAGTATTGTGATCATGAAAAAAATTGACTTCGAGATTTCAACAGAAATACACGTTTTGAGGTCCCTAGAACATGCTTAAACTATTTTCGGAATGATGTGTGTGTGTATGTGATTGTGGGTGCTCTAACTCAAAAAGTACTTGCCATATCATTACCAAACTTCATATATAACACGTTAGCATGAGCACAAAGAACTGATTAGTTTTTGGACAATACCGGTTAACCGGAAGTCAAGGTTTATTCGAAACACGATTCGGTTTTTGCAGTATTTCTCCGTTAAAACATCATTATTGTATATACAATTTTATACAAAGGTTATAGAGAATGTAATTTCCTACAACTTTAATTTGAAACAATTTTTCATAGCAGTTATTGTTTAGGGATTATTTATAAAAAATAATCGGTTTTTTCAGTTTCCGGCAAATATCTCCTTAAAAATGTCGTAATTGGTCATCTTCGTAAGAAACAAATTTGTAGAGAATAATATTTCTTCCAAGTTTTGTTTGAAACAAATTTTTGTAGAACCATCCATTTTGGAGATATTTAACTTTTTCGTAATTTTCAGTATACAGCGCCACCACCATGTAGTGGTGAATTCTGTAAACACAATATAATTTACGGCAATAAGGACAACTGTATTCTTTTACGATACGAAATAATAATTTTGCCTCATAATGCTATTCATAAAAATTTAAATATCTATACCCCAAATATGGAGAAAGTCGTGTTGGCCACATCAGATTTTTTATGTATGTAATTAGTCATTTCATCAAGACTGCAAATTTTCTCAATGTTCAAATTGCAAAAATACCTATTACCAAAGGCAATAAACTTTAGCTTTGTCATATAATTTGTCATATAATTAGGAAATATTTTTCTTTATTCTATAAATACCATTTTATTTCAAGGCATTTCTTTAATGTTATGTGAAATATGAACTTGGTGAAGAGTCATTCTCCATGATCTCAAATTTATGCATTATACTATTTAATGTTCCAAAATTTCAAGTTGGTTAAAATCTCTTTAGCTTTTAATTATTAACATATAGTCTTTCTTCTCATTGCACCTTCCCAAGCCAGTAAACATTGTGCATTTATTGCCTTTTATTATTTCAGGAATGTGAACTTTTATGATGCAGGAAATTATAATTGCCATGCCACCAATAAATTTGGTTCAGCAGAGGCTGCTGGAAGTCTAGTGGTGAAAGGTGAATTGATTTTAATGGCTTGCTTTAGCTTTATTATTTCTAAGGTAAACCTCTAAAGTTTTCTCAGTAATTATGGAGTTGAAAGTATCTTCTATACACTTGGGTAAGCTCTGTTTCATGAGCTCTCAATTCGCTGTTTGTAAAATCTCTTTGAGGCTGGTTACAGAAAAAGCCTTATTTAATAAAGCGTATGGACAAGCAGTTGATCAATACTTAATGGCTAGGAAGAGACGCAGAAGGGGATGTAGTGGTAATGAATGCACACAACACATAAGATGACTACGTGCTTCTTTATGTAGCACTGTCACTTCGTTGATCTAACCAACTAATAAAAATTCAAAGAATTTTCATTTAAATTTATTTATTTTATAGTATTTATATTTTTTCCTTAAGTATGTGCCTAACAGGCATATATTCTGGAGATGAGCCCATGCAGTAGGCAAATTTGCATGGAGCACGGGGTTGTGCACTGTTGGCACCAGGGGTTAGTTTGTTAATAAAAATGTACCATATATTTTTCCCGGGTAATTTGCAAATTAAGCACAAAATTTTATTTTTTAGGCGTTTTTCTTTGATATTTTTCTCTCTTTAATATTCTTCTGTAATTTTAATTGGAAAAAAATGGTTGTGAATTAGGATATTTATGCTTTAGCTGTTAGTAGTTATTTAAGTATGAAAAGTTATTTTTTTTCTATTTTGTCAGAACACACTAATATTGTTCACGAGCCTGAAGACTATGAGGTGGCTGCTGGAACTACAGCAACATTCCGTTGTAATGCTGTGACTGACACGTCCTTGAAATTAACTATCAGCTGGCTTGTTAATGGGCAAACTATTGACTTTGAATCAGAGCCTCGCTTTGTTCGTGCCTCAGATTCGTCCCTTACCATTACAAAAACCACCGAGTTAGATTCTGGAACATACACATGTGTAGCACAAACAGAGCTGGATGAGGCTTCTGCTGAAGCATCTCTTATTGTTCAAGGTATGAGTACATGGAATTATGTCAATTTACAATATTTTAATAATGTTTCACCATTATGTTTTGGGTGTTATTTTTATGGTATTCCAAGAATATCATTTATTAATTTTAATTGATTTAATTCAATTTTAATTTGTTTCAGATGTACCCAATCCTCCTCGCTTACTTGGAGTAACCTGTAATAAACGAGATGCTTCAGTTCAGTGGCAGCCAATGGGTGACAACCGAGCTCCAATTCTCCGATATACCATCCAGTATAATACAAGCTTTACTCCAGACACATGGGAAGTGGCTTTTGATTCAGTGCCTGCTACAGACTTAACGTATACAGTAAGTGAATAGAACAGATTTTATAATTTTTTTATCATTTGTTTTATGTTGAAATGCTATTTTGCTTCAAAAAATAACCTGTTAATACAGTTTTACTCAATAATAAAATATTGCCTTTCAGGTTGCCATGAGTCCATGGGCTAACTATACTTTTAGGGTTATTGCTTGGAACAAAATAGGGCCATCATTGGCTTCTTCACACTCTGACGTGTGCAGTACTCAGGCTGATGTGCCTAGCAAAAATCCAGATAACGTGGAAGGCAAAGGCACTGAACCTGATAATATTGTAATAAGTTGGACGGTATGTGTCATTCAGTGTAATTTTATTTAGTTTGTAATGCAAGTAGTATTATATTTTATCTGAAATATTGTGGCAGAAGCACATGAAATTGCATATTTTTAAATACAGGTGTAAAATGGGTTTTTGGAAATACAAGCAACTCTTGTTTTTATATTTGTTTCTTTGCTTATCTGCAGTATACATTTTATTTTTAGTATATAAGGAACCAGGACATTACAAGTTGTGTATCTCTGATATATCCTCATTTGTAGATGATTTTTGTTTTACCTTTTTCTGTGTACATTATGGGTATTATTCATTAATTCATTGGTAGATTACTGTATAGTTAAAACCATATTAAGGAATATTTTGCCTGCCTCTAAATTATGATGGAATTCCAATTATGCTTCTTTCGAAAAGCCAAAATTCCTTATGTTGTCTAAAGAGAATGTGCATATGCTGGTACTCAGCTAGGAATGTGATGTACGCAAGGCTGCCCCAACAGAGGTGTGGGACCCAGGACAAGTTGACCTATGCGAGGCCCTGTTATCATTAACCGCCAAATTAAATTTAGACTTTCCTTGCGGTAATATAGAAGCATGGGGCCTCTGAAATCGTGGGGCCCAGGGCGGTTGTCCCGATTCGTCATGCCCTAGGGACGACCCTGGATGTAGGTGATGTTATTCATTAGAGGGCTGAAAGGGGAATTATGTTATGCCTAAAAGATAAATATGCAAAGTAAAATATTGTATACATTTATAGATGATTATAAATAAATAACATGACGCTAGGAAGAAGACAAAGAAACATCAATCATGAACCAGGCTGGCCGGACTTTCTTTTTTTACTTTCTCCATTCGTAGTAATGGGAAAGTATCGTATTCATGAAAAAAATCGACTTCGAGATTTCAATGGAAATACATGTTTTGAGGTCCCTAGAACACGTTTAGACTATTTTCGGAATGATGTCTGTGTGTGTGTGTATGTTAGTGTGGGCGCTCTAACTCAAAAAGTACATACCATATCGTTACCAAACTTCATATATAACATTTTAACATGAGCACAAAGAACTGATTAGTTTTTGGACAATAACGGATAACTGGAAGTCGCGGTTTATTCGAAACCCGATTCGGTTTTTGCGATATTTTGTTAAAACATCATTATTGTATATACAATTCTAAACAAAAGTTAAAGAGAATGTAATTTCCTACAGTTTTCATTTGAAACAATTTTCTATAGGAGTTATTGTTTAGGAGTTATTTATAAATAACCTGTTTTTCGGTTTCCGTTAAATATCTCCTTAACAACATCGTTATTGGTAATCTTCGTAAGGACCAATGTTGTAGAGAATAATATTTCTTCCAAGTTTTGTTTGAAACTAATTTTCGTAGAACCATCCATTTCGGATATATTTCGCTTTTTCTTAATACCAGCCTACAGCGCCAACACCATGTAGCGGTGAATTCTGTAAACATTCAAAATATACGTAATTTACGGCAACGACGTGTCTTCTTTTACGATACGAAATAATAATTTTGCCTTATAATGCTACTCATAATAATTTAAATATCTATACCCCAAATATGGAGAAAGTCATGTGTTGGCCACTTCAGATTTTTTTAAAGCATAATACATTTTATTAATTATTGAGATATTTGTATTTTAATTATATAATGAAAATATATCGTTTATTAACATGTTTTATTCTATTTAAATAACTATACATATTTATTCTTTTTATAAAGTGTGTAGTTCTGTACACTCGGAGCCCTCTTTTTCACACATTCCACTTGTAAGGTATCTGTAATTTTTGTTGCCTGCTGTGTTTTACAGGAATGTGACCCTGTAGGTAGCAAGGGCCCACTGTGCTATTGAAGTAGAATTCTTTGATGTATTTAAGGAATGATCTCACCAGAAATGTTTTAAGACATTAAAATCTGATTTTGTTTTGAAATATTTGCAGCCAATGCCAGAGATAGAGCACAATGCACCCCGTTTTCAATATCGTGTCTCTTGGAAGAGAGACATCCCTGGAGAGCAGTGGAATTCTAATGAAATAACCAACTGGGAGCAATCTTCGCTAGTTGTACCTAATCAACCCACGTTCCAGAAATACCGAATCAAAGTGGTTGCTATCAATGAGCGTGGAGAAGCTAATGTTGCTCCAATGGAGGTTATTGGTTACTCAGGGGAAGATGGTAAGCAGTACTGTTTTTGAATCTTTGTGCTTTGATCGTAGGTAGTTTTTTGAAATCACTTGACTCAGTGGTTAAATTACTGAAGTTGTTTAATATGTGGATTAATTAGGATAGGCAGCTTTTGCTGTGGAAGCCCTCTGAAGAGTGTGGATAGCTATTTCTGCTCTTGGAAAAAATTTTCCTTGGATTGGGAAATCAGGATCCTTCTGTTTCTTTTATGATTTTTTTCCTACTCAATAGTACTACAGTAAAACCTCTTTATAACAAAATTGAAGGAACCCAATTTTTGGCGCTTTGTTATAAGGAGATTCTTTGTATGGAGGTTTTTTCAGTTTCATCATATATGCATATTAGCGTATTATTATTGGTTATAATTTATTTCAACACTAACATTTTAGTTAAAGAATGTTTCCAAAAAATTCACTTTATGATAAAAACAATACAATCTTATATTATTTTTTCATTCCTGTAACATTGATCAATTTTTGTAGTAAAAACAATCTATATGATGTGGCAGTTTATGATGTAGGGCATCTCTGGGCTACTGAGCTTTATCATTATTATTGATCAAAACTTGGATTACTTTATACTGAATTTACTTTTTCAGTATTCAAAATATTTAAATGGCAAATTTTGCTATTTTTAACACTATGTACATTAGAGACGATATTATATCAATAAATAGCCAAATAAAAGTAAATGAAAATATAGCACAAAAAATAGTAATGAAAAAATATTGTCCTTTATTTAAATAAAAGTTACGTATAGTTGGTCTTCAACGCTTACCACAAAGAACTACTAATGAGAAATTATCTATAGAAAATTTATTTATAAAAAAGAATTTATATTTTATTACGTGTTTTTAATAAATTTTCATAATTATACATACAGACAGACCTCATCTTTCACGTGGGTTACATTCCTGAAAACACTGCGAAAGACAAAACCGCGAAAGGGAAATAATTAAGTCAATGGGAAATACAGGGTTTGGTTCCCATCCCAGCAAGAATAGATCATTTATCCTCTGTATTGGTGACCACAGAAAAATAGAGAAAGAGACGGAAAAATGAACGTCATTGAAAGAGAGACTTAAACAAGATAAAAGAACATGAAAAAAGTATCAGAAAATAAAATCTTATTTAAGTCCCGTAGTAGAATTTAGAAAAATGAATAGCAGTTGCCTAACTTGCAGAAGCTAATTTTCCAAATACGGCAGACCTCGTCTTTCTCTGGGATTACATTCCTGAAAAACTTCGCGAAACTCCACCAATAATAAATGGAGTGTAAAATGCAAAGCTTAAGCGTTTGAACTACGTCAAACCTGAGCAAATACCCCAATGATCCTGAATAGGAAGGATCAAGAGTTGAGGGTTGAGTCTCTCCTCAAGACTTCCCTATTGTCAAAAAGATAGAAATCTGAATGGTAATACCAGCTTATATTTTGCAACTTTTCAAATGTGAAGGGGCACAAAAGTGTGGGAGGATTGCATCCCAAAAATATTTAAAGTATATGTAAGATACGTGTATCTAATTTTTTTAAATTATGCATATATATTACATTAATGCACTAACGTAAATACTTTTACTTATTAGAATAACACAACAATATTTTTTCAGGTCTGACTATGAGAGAAAATGTGAGGAAAGGGCGTTTCATTCCACATATAAAAATTTTGCGTAGCCTTTTCCGTGATTTTCGCCATGAAAGAATAAAACATGAGACCTCGTAAGAAAAAACTGGTCGCATATCCGGAACCATGAAAGATCTAAATATGCGAAAGTTAAAGCCACGAAAGACAAGGTCTACCTGTCTACTTTATTACTCGAAATGCTTGAAATTACAACAAATACAACACTTCAAATCATTCAGGTGAGGTTGTAATAACAGCGTTAACACCTGCATAGGTGGCATTGATTTCTGCTTTACAAGAGCACGTACAATATATTTTTTAATTTCACTATATGGAGGTTTGTTTTTAGTGGAATGGGTGCGATTTTGATTTCGTAATTGGGAGGTTTTGTAATTATCGGAGGTTTGTAGTATAGAGGATTTCTATATACCATATTTACTCGTGTAATACCTGCACTTTTTTCCCTAAAACTGGATCCAGAAAAGGGGGTTGTGGACATTACACGAAATATGCTCCTTTACCTTTCGACGGTAGGCCACCCGTGAAATGCCTGTCATGTTTCATGGCAAAGAATGAATTCAATGTGTCTCATGGAAGGTGCCGTACACTGCAGATTTTGTCTTTAATTTTACGTGATTCATGCTTAAATTTGAAGAACACAATGGCAACGGGCAGGTTAAAACGCGCTCCGCTCTCCGAGGTGTGCTGATGGGTGCTTGCAGCATGGTGCGGCGTAAGTGAAGAAACACTGATCAAAGGCTTTAAAGAGACTGGAATTTCGAATTCATTGAATGGAACTGAGGACCATTACTTATGGGGTGATTATGTTGCATATGAAGACCAGATCAGTGATTAGGTATTAGAAAAAAAATGTGGTCTTCCTAAAGAAGCCCTTGAAATGCGAGTTGAATAAATTCATAACGTAGAGGTTTTACATAGTAATAAACTTGATAGACTCATCTTTGCTCAGTTGGTTCATCGCATTTTGGCACTGCATGTGAATGCTAATTTTATGCTAAAATGTATTATGTTATTCACTATGGATGTCATTTTGGAGTTATTTCATATAATTTTTATTGATAATTTACTGTCAGATTCTTCAAATATGAGAGCATCCAAAGTAACCTTAATAAAAATAAATGGCACCTCCAGTGTAAATTTTCTGCAAATATGATCAGAATTAATGCAGTAACTAATAGTTGAACCTTGAATCCGTCATTTCATCATTTCACGTGGGAACTTTTTTCGTCTAAGCTTGTATTTGTTGGAAATTTTTCCTTTTCAGCTGGAGGTTTGTTGACATTTTGTACCACATTTAGAGGTTATCATTCAGAAATTTCATAAGACTTTACAATATTTATATTTCTAGGATCTAATTCATGGTATGCAAAAAAAACCATGTTGGCCATTTTACAATTGCTATTAGATATTATGAAAGAAATTTTCATTCGTAATGTATTGAAGTTTGTTTTGGCTTTAAACTTAATAACTTTATTTAAATGTTTATTAATGTTACATTTTATAACTGCAGTTCCTACTCAAGCGCCAACTAATTTCACCTTGGTGCAAGTAACGGCCAGTACAAGTGCTCTTTTGAGCTGGAATCCAGTTAGCCCAGAATCTGTCCGAGGTCACTTTAAAGGGTATAAGGTCAGTATATACAGTATATCTCATCTTTTTCGTTTTATGTTTAACATCAAGTTATGTTTCATTATTCCATGGGGTGAATTATTTGGATAATGTAAATGAAGCTACCAGGGAAAGGATTATGTATGAGGCAGTTTGGTATAAAATAAAATCAATTCTTATGGTATTGACCTTTAAATGCCGAGCGGGCTGTATACGTGCCACTTAGTTTCGAGACCGCTTACAGAGGTTTATTTGATAGGGAGTCATGAGACTTGGATGAGAATATTCCAGAAGAATTACATCACGACAGACAGTGGCAAGAGTGCCCAAAGTTAAAGGCTTAGTGAAGGGTAGGTCTCAGGCAAATAGTAAATAGTTGCATATCTAGATTTAGACACACTACCTGTTTTCACACTCGAAAAACAGTAAACATAACGCCAAGAGGGAGCTCAGAAATGTTCTCCTGTTACTTTCTTCTTCCATTTGGGCATTGTTTTTTTTTTAACCGTCTTATACAGTCCTCCAACTAGAGTGTTAGTAGGCTAAGTCAAGTGAAATTTTCGTATTAATGATATTTTAAAATATTTTTTTGGTGTTTCTTTTTTCCTAAACACTGAATCGTGCAATTCTTCATTCTTTCTGCAAATTTACCATAAAACAGACAAAAATAATTTAATAATTTACTCCAAAATAATTCTGGTGTTTAAATGTTAATATCTGTATTTATTAAGGGTATTTATGTACCACATACATTGAAAGATTAAATCTCATATGTTGTTTCTGGGATATAGCATTGTGGTTTTTATAGTCGTAAATTTGTAAAAGAAGTTTTTCTTTTTATACAATTTATTAACTGGCTAGTCATTTAATGACAAAACATCCTTCTTTTAAGAAATTGATTAGAGTCAAAGTTAATTTTTTATCTAATTGTCCTCAATGTAGCCTTGTGTCTACTTAATGGACGTTATGAGGAATATGTTCTTTTTATCATTTACTAGCAAATTTTATTACTTTTCATGGTTTTGATAGGTATTTCTTTACAAACATTCCATAAAATTAATACTTAAATGTCATGCCTTCACATTAAATGTTAGTTTGGTCATTATACACGTGCTTACGTGCAGTCACTTTTTACTCATGTCTTGTTGTACAGATCCAGACATGGACAGACAGAGAAGGGGAGTCCAGTATGAAAGAGGTCCATATTAAAGGAGATACTACCCGAGCACTGGTAACTAAGTTTGTACCACACTCCAAGAATCATGCTAGGGTACTTGTCTTCAATGGACGTTACAATGGACCACCAAGTGATACTCTCAGCTTTGACACACCAGAGGGAGGTAATTATTGTTGTTTGTGATACATCAAATATTTTATTTTCATTCAGATGAGATGAAAAGGAAGCTTCAATTAAAAAAATCATTTTACTTTTTTTATGACCATTTTTTAAATGATTCAAGTCATTAATTTATGTAGAAGACAGTTATGTAAAGAATGGAAAATTTTCTGTAGTTGCAATTCATATGTTATATTTATAGTGATGCTAAGAATTTGTTTATTTTTTCTTATAATTACAGAAATATTTAACTGTCATTATTTAAAATAACGTTTGCAATTTCCAGTTTTGACATTAATACTTGTGTTGTTTTCCATTTGGATTTTCTGAAATCATGTAACTTTTAATGCAAAAGTTACTTAAAGCATCAACTGTAACAAATGTGGAAGTGCTACTTAATTCAACATTCTCGTCTGAGTTTACATGATTCATAGCTAAATTCCTGTTTAGTATTTCTTGTATTGAAACTGTGACTTTGTTTAGAAATAATGAAACATATAATTGCTCCAATGCTTTGTGTAAACATTTTAAAATTTTTAATGCTAATGCAGTTTTTAAATTGAGGCATTATTATTTATTGTCTTGTCAGCAAAACCAGTCATGCTTAAGTTTTCTGTCATAGTTGAATTTGATTTAAAATGGCTTATGTTTAAATGTTTGATTTCTCAGTGCCTGGTACAGTTCAGGCGTTTGAGGCCATCCCAATGGGTTCATCAGCACTTTTCCTTGTGTGGAGGCGTCCTGAGCAACCTAATGGTCAGCTGACTGGGTACCGAATTTACTATCAGACTGTAAAAGGCACTAAGGTGGGTCCTTTAATGGAAAGGGAACCTCACATCACTGATCCAAAGCAAACACGAGCCAAGTTAGCTGGTCTGGAAACTGGAGCAAAGTATAGAATACACATCAAAGCTACTACTAGAGCAGGAGAAGGAGAAGGGTGATTCATTTTTATATTTTTTAATTGTATTGTACAATCAAAGTATGCTTTATGTGCATGCCTTGATATCCTTAATCGTTGATATTATTCAAATTGTTTTGCTTTTATATCAAAGTAATCAATTAAATCTGTATTCTTTAAATTTCAGGCATCAGATATTATAAAGAGTTTTAGTATTATAATATGTCATTTATCAATGAAAATTATAAAATATTTTCTACCTCATGATTTATATGTCTTAAAAATTTGAACATATAAATCTTTTCAGATACTTCATTGAGCAGAGGACAAGAGGGTCCCTTGCTCAAAAACCTGATCCACCCAGGTTCAAGTGGTACAGGCTGCCTTCAGAGAATGGATTAGCTGCCATCAAGGTTGTTTGGTTACCAAATATAGAGGGAAAGCCTGGATCACACTTCTATGTTAAGTATAGGTTAGTATTGATATTTTGGGTATTACGCATTTTTAACCAACTTTTCTTTTATGTAAAGGTTACAGTTTGATTTGACTAGGTGAATTTATTTTAAAGCTGTGTTTAATATTTATTCATACCACTGTTTTTAAATGCAATGTATAGAATTTCTCTAGTTTGGAAAACATAAGATGCTCTGCAGCTTAAACCTAACAAAGCCTTAATCAGTGATAGTGTTGATTTATTCCTTCTTAGAAGTTTTATTTGTTGAAATTCCTTTGAAATTAGCATTCAAGATGAAAAATATTTTTTGCAACATAGATGACTAAATCGCTCTGTGAGTTCTTGATAATGTTTTGTGTAAGGAGAGTTTGTTCATTCAACTTGTATTTGCCTAGCCTCATGCACTCATTTTGTCTCATAGGCTCAAGGGTGAGACGATGCACCAGAAAACCGATTCCCAAATGGATGAAGACTACATTATTGTGCGAGGATTAAGACCTGGTGAAGTATACGAGTTCAGTGTGGTAGCTGTGGATGGAAATTTCTCAGCTGAGAGTGACTCAGAGGAAGTGGAGACATACAGCATAGGTATGCTGGGAGACAATTGGCCTACCCCATTTTGCACCATTGTGAAGATACTCTGGATGAGAATCTTTGTGTGCTAGGTTTTTGAGTCTGCCTTTATTAATTCTCATTTAAGATTTGTGAATTTTTCACGGTATTAGCAGAGTACTTTAATTATTAGAATATCAAAACTGGCCAGTGGGAATGTATCATAAAAAAAGGAATTCATTATAATCATATAGTCAAAGATAGATGCCGAGCGCTCTTTAAATGTTGAACATTGGGTCCACAGTCATGATTAGCTTTTCAGAGTTATCCCATTGCATATCATTGCCTGCAGAATATTCTTCTGAAAGTATTTATCGATAAGTATTTGTGGGTGTATGAGTACTTGATGTACAGTTTTTCATATTAATTTATTTAATTAAATGCCTTGAGTGGATGATTTAACACCTAACACTTCAAGCATTTCAGCTCCTTTGTTCCATTGATAATTTTCATTTTTAATAGGGTTTTGCCCAGAAATTAGGAAAAGGAGCCTGTTTGTTGCCATTGTTAATTTAAATTTACATAACTAAAAATAAGTTGCTTTTCATCTTTTACTTTAATTATTTTAAGATTAAACTACATTTAATATATCTTTATATATTGGTTGCATCATCACTATTTAGCATCATTTCATTTTATTTTTCATTAAAATAGTCAGATGCTATGTATTATTTTGGCTATAATTAATTTTGAACAAATTAAACACACTATGTAAATACACACTGAATTTTCACAACTGGTTTCACGGTGACAGCTGCATCATCAGGCAGTTGTTACTGTGAAACCGGCCGCAAAAATAAAGTGGAAATTTACGTAGTAAGTTTGGTTTCATTTGCACAGTATCATTCTATAAAGTGAAAACTTCTTTGGTAAAACTATATTTGAATAATTTTTTCCAAGACATTTTAGGATAATCTGACCTGAGATGTAAATTACAGTGAATAACAGGTATGCTGTCATGCATTGTTGCATTATCTTTTTCATGGTTGAGGGACACTTTCCAAGTTTCTTATAGTTTTGCTGGTCATAGAAAAATACAAATAGCAAAAGTGTTTACTTTAAAAAATTATTTTCCTGTGAGTTTTGGTCACATGTCATCCTTCATTTCTTTGCCTTTCTTATTAATCATGTGGCATGCTACTTGAGATGGATAGATCATCTTTCCATCTGAACTTGAGACTTTTAGGACAGACATGTTATTTTCAGGATGTTTCAGGACAGAGCAAAAATGCTAACCCAAGCCCAGTTTGGGATACCTATTGTTAAGGCAAACATACAAGTCAAAGCCTAGTTTACACATTTTGATTAAGGGCTAAAACTTCATTTAGAACGTAACCATTGCATTGTTAGTTCTTTCTCGGTAGTTTTTATATTTATGCCATTATACGAAAATGTTTGTTTTGGATTTTGGTTATTAAATTTCAGCACTAGAAGTGTTTGGAGAAATATATCCTTTAATAAGTGGCAAGGCTAATATGGAAAGCGAGTGGCTATTTATAACGTATTGGCTCATAAGAAAATGTCACTCTTATGCCTTTGCCTGTATCATATCACAAAAGCATATGTGTGTGTTAAATGTTGCAGAAAAATTACAATCCCATTGAACATAGCATTAGTGTTGCTACTCATTTTGCATAAACTATATAAAAGGTTTCTCGTGGGTTAATGCTAAATATTAAAAAATTAACTTGCAAGTAGAAATGAATAAGTTCATGGCATTCTTGTTTTATATAGAAAATAGAAATTAATAATGAGGGAACAAACATTTTTTAAGTATGCTTTCTCCAAACATTCTTTGATTTAGAAAATTTGGGTTATTTATCTAAGTTAACTTAAGGTTGAATTCAACTGGTACATAATCATAATTTAATGCCAAATCCAAAATATGCAAGCCCTAAAGTTCTAATCCTTATGAATATTTAAGTATTCAATATTTGTAATTTATTAATTGTGTTGTTAATATGGTAATTATAAAAATAAAAAGTTTGCTTTTCATTATTGTCAATGTTTTCGTTTATGCCTTAGATCCCCACCCAAACCAGTAAATTTTCATCTTACCTGGAAGAAGTTTTACTTATTGGTATGAAGTATTTGTTGTAACATCAGAAAAGCAGGAATTATTCTTGACAGAAGTCACCATACACTTGGAATCGCTAGATGAAAAGCTGGAATTTTTGCCATTAAAATTCTTCTTTCTTGATTATTTTAGCATACTTCCCTTGGTTAAGTTTCTATTGTGTGTAGTTATGACAATCAGGACATTAAATGGGGCTGCTCTGTTTAATTAACTTTAGTTTTTTAAGTTCTTATTAACTTGGTTTTATTTGTTGCATAAATCTTTTCAACTAACATATTCTTTTCATTCAAGTGTTTATTATATGTTACTTTATGTTATTTTATAAACATTATTATTTTCTTTATGTGTTTTTGCTTTGTTGGATGGAGTCAGTTACATAATGTTAAATACTTTTTTATATCCATGCAGAGGGTCCCATTAACCTGACCACAGAGACTGTTGCAACTGCTGGCTGGTTCATTGGCATGATGTTGGCCATAGCTTTCCTCTTGCTGGTGCTTGTGATAGTGTGCATTATTAAGCGCAACAGAGGAGGAAAGTATGCTGTCCATGAAAGAGAAGCTGCCCGTGGCCGAAATGATTATCCAGAAGAACCAGGTGGTTTTCATGAGTACTCTCAGCCGTAAGTAATGATATTTTTTGTTCAAAAATTTGGAAATATATTGTGAAATTTTCTTGTATACCATATTTACTCGCGTTTTTGAAAAACTTTTCTTACGTTAAAACATGGGTGGGGCAATTACACGGGTCTTAAGAATAGGGTGACCAGGTGTCCTGGTTTCCCCAGATTTGTCCTGGTTTTCAGAATTTTGTCCTGGTGTCCCGATTATTTTTTTGGGAGCATCAATGTCCTGGTTTTTTTTCTTATAATAGTGATGGTATATGCAGTAGTTTTTTTTTATTCCCTTAAGCTTTATAATTGGTCATAATATTTGTGGCGTATAGTCGTCTGCGTGGTATGGAACGCAAATAATCTTGACCTTCAAAATTTTTTTTCTCTCATTGGGGTAAGGTCCTGTAGCCACGATTCCTTTTGTATCCTATCCCGAATGTTACTGCCTTCTGCTGTGACATTTTTTAACTGGATAGTGTCAGTAAGAAAGCGAATAGATGCTTTCATGCATAGGCCGTTCAAGAAATGCTGGCACTACAATTGAATTAGTTGTAACTATACATTTGTATTCTTCAAATTATGAAGAAACTTATTTAAACGTAATAAATAGTGCATTTATTTATAATGTAAACAAAATTTCGCCTAAGGTAAAAGAAACGAAATATTCTCTTTTGAAGTAAAGGGTGCTGACCGTGCGAATACGCGACCAGACGTGTGCACATATGGTCACGAGAAATGCACATATGGATGATACCTGAACCCTCATAAAAGAAAAACTCGAGCATTATTGAGGGTCTTGAGATAGAGTGGTAAGGAAAGGACTCTAGTGTACCTTCCACTTAAAGCAGTTTGGGTGCACAAAGAGAGAGAGAGATTCGGAATTTGGACTAAGGAAACTTCCAGGCAGGAAAGAAAAAAACTGCGTTATATGTAGCGGAAAACGTGAGGGGAAGAGAATGAGATATCGCACAGTGTGCGTAGAATGAGAAAAAGGAGTGCATAGTGTTTGTTTGTCAAGACACATACGTAAAGTGTACTTTTTTAGAAGTTATTTGTTACTAACTAACATATGCAGACGTTCACTGAAATAGTTCTATAGTATTTTTTTCTATTCCTTGCTGATTTTTGCTAATTATATTCTTTAGTTTTTATGTTGTATAATGAAATTCAAACAAATTTTTTGTGATATTTTTGTTACAACGTGATGTGCAATAACTTTTGTTTTTAATTAATAATTTCATGTTGGATTGATTGTAAAATTATGTAGTTTTGAATAATGTATCATTATTTAATAATCATGCAGAAATTAGCTTATTACATTAAGTATAATTTTATTAACACAAATTTTAAGTCCAGACGGTTATTTGCTCCAGATGCAAACGTTCAGGAAAATATCAGTATTTAATATAATTTTTTGTATTCATTGCAGATTTTTGCTAATTATATTCTTTACTAATGTAGGTTTCATAATATATAAGTTTTAATGCTGTATAATAAAATTCAAATGGAAATTTTTGGTGATAAACCTTTTTTCTTTTTTTGTTGCAACATGATATGCAATAACATTAGTTTTTATTTGATAAATTTATCATTAAAAGAAATAAAAGTTATATTTTTTTTTAAGATTAGAGTGTTTTTTACAATTACTGAAAATATTAATAATTTACACTAAGAAATAATTTCACAATCATAATTTTCCTAAGGTGATACAAACTTCAGAAATTGCCCTTGGCACTTCTGGCTCTACCCCCCAAAATTTGCGTGGCACTAAGAGGGTTAATAAACAAATTCTAAAAATTGAATGTGCGCAAAATTGCGTAATAGAGGTAATGAATTATGTGCATGAAACGATTGGCATGCTTACATTACGCATTAATGAAAAATTTGTCCCTTTGAGTGCCCTCAGAGTTTTATCTGATAATAATATTCAGAAGGATGAAATAGAATCATTTAAAGAGGAAATATTTGATATATACATAACAACCTGTGACTATCTAAAAACAAGTTAGGAAAGTGTACAACGTATCACAAATGGGCACTTTTCATGCAATGGAGTATTAGAAAGCAATTATATACCTGTACGTAAGGGAAATAGCATTTTAAAGTTCTTTTCTTCATCATAAATAATCCATTTTCTTCCTATTTAATAATATTACATGCACACATAAGGAAATTAAACGTTTGTTTGCGAGATTGTTTATGTTAGCAACAATGAAGTAACCATGCAAGAAAATTTCTAAGTTCAACTCGATATAAGACTTTCTTGTTTGATTTTCTCGATAACGGCTACTCCTACTATAAAAATGTGCAGGAAAAGAAATACTCTACTTTACCAGTTCTATAACTTTTATTTGAAAAATATTTTGATATGAGCAATACTTTACGAGATATGACAAAAATTTTTTTTTTGTCCCAGTAAAGTGGTACCCCTGATTGTCGTACGTTATTCATTTTTGCGATTTTCTTATTATGTTCGATTGAAAGTCCTTAATATCAAATTTCATGAAAATCGGTTCAGTAGAAGCCGAGAACGAACATGCGGACGTACGGACAAACTGACCGACGATAACAGGCGCTCACGCTGCGAAACACGCCTAAAAATCGGTACAACATACATAGTACAAACTTTCTCATATAATAATGCGTCGTTTAGTTATCTTTAGAAAATGAAAATCATATCAGCTGGTTTTTAGATAATCCAATTTTTGTTAAAGTTGCTCAAGAATAAACTAGCCTTATATTCATTCATTGAGAAAAATGATATACATAGTAATATTGCAGACGTAAAGTCAAGTAACTACGAAATTTCATCAAAATCATTCGAGCCGTTTTTGAGAAAATCGAATTATTGGTCAAGTTGTCTAGAATAAACTAACCTTATATTCATTTTTTGAGAAATATGAACTATGCAGTATTATTGAAGACGTAAACTTTATGAAATTTGATCAAAATCGTTGCAGCTGTTTTTGAGAAAATCAAATTGTTGTTAAAAATGCGTAGAATAACCTACCCTTAATTATTGAGAAATGTCAACCATTTCTACATATACTCTGCTCAGTATGATAAAATGCCTAAGTACGAGATTTCATTCGTTTTCGTTCTACTGTTTAGGCTCCAGAGCCAGTGACAGACAGACGGCATTCCAAAAACCACTTTTTCGGATTCAGCTATCATGAAAAAATCACCCCTCGGCTTAAATGTGAGTCCGAGGAAAATTTGGGTTATGGTTAAATCTCAAAGCCTCTTAATGCCTTCGTGTTCAAATGATAGTACTATTTTTTCGTAAAGTAAATATTTGACCTACGATGAATATATATAAAAATATCTTGGCGAGATCGCTTGCGTAAATTGACGATTACGCAAAATGTGTTGACGGCTTTGAATGCTCAACTGTTTGAATTTCTGTAAAACTTTACATGGAACGTGTATAATTATAAAAATACAGTTTCTTAGGGCAATGTATATGCTAATTTCATTGGAAACAGACTTGGATGAAAAATATATTGTCGAGATCGCTTGCGTAAATTGACGATTACGCGAAATGCGTTGACGGCTTTGAACAATCAACTGTTTGAATTTCAATAAAACTTTACATGGAACATATATAATTATAAAAATGCAATTTCTTAAGTCAATATATATGCTAATTTCATTGGAAATAGACTTGGATGAAAAAATATCTTAACGAGATCGCTTGACGATTATGCAAAATGCGTTGACGGCTTTGAAAGCTCAACTGTTTGAATTTCGGTAAAACTTTACATGGAACGTGTATAATTATAAAAATGCAATTTCTTAAGGCAGTGTAAATGCTAATTTCATTGGAAATAGACTTGGATGAAAAATTATCTTGGCGGGATTGCTATTACTATATTTGACCTTTTGTGAAAATGAAAATGAATGAAATTACTGTCACTTAATGTGGAACATTATTGAACAATGCAAAATTATTAATTGCAGTAATATTTCAAAATGTGAACAACTAAACCATTTCCCACTCATTTCTTCGATCTCAGATAATGTATTCTAAGATGTGCATGAATGCCCGGCGCACTTCAGCATAAAATCTACGGAATTCACGTTTTTGCCAAAAAATTGTGGAAATTTTTGGGGGGTTGGCTTCTATTCGGGCAGATACGGTGATATGCACCCATGTTTTCAGGAATGAAATGTGAAAATTCTCTTATCACTATGTATAATACGCACTATTTTTTGTAACAGATCAATGTAATTTTACTTGACTATGTGCAGTATCGGGACAGTTCTCGCCTTGCCGCCAAATGAGATACATGTGAGAGAGTTTACAAGAATATCACGTTACGTTCCGACTCTCCCGTTAAAGATCGCTACGCTGTATAAAAACATTATGTCTCAATGTCGCCTTTTGTATTAATGTGGTCGGTTGGAATACAAGTTCGTGCTTTGCTGCCAAACTAGATTTGTGTGAGAGAGTTTACAAAAATATCACGTTATGTTCTGACTCCCGTTAAAGATCGATACAATGTATAAAAACCTTAGTGTCAATGTTGCCTTTTGTATTAACCTGGTTGGTTGGAATAGCAGTCCTTTGCCGCCCAGCGACATCGTTTATGTGAACATCAAGTCCAGTTCATACAAGCTGATCGAGGTGTGTAAAATGTTCTCGGCGATGCAATTTACGTAGACGTTGAGAGAGAACACAAGATCGCTGAGGAACTGTTTGAGGACAGTGAAGGGAGTGGTAATGAATTCCTAGGCTTCAGTAATTCTGACAGCTAAAATAAATAAATAATTATTATTTTTGTTTTGAAAAACAATATTTAAAGGAATGTTATCGAAATGCACTGAAAAATACGATTTATTTGTAAAAACATGTTCGTTATCGAAATACATCGAAATATACGATTTATTGGTAAAAACATTCGAATTTATAAATTATTTCCATACTGAAAAAAGTAGTATGCATTTATAACCATATATAATACGCACCCTAACTTTTTGTCAATATTTTGAGAAAAAAATGCGCATTATAATCGGAAAATTACAGTAGTAAGCAAATCATAGCCATAACTATTAGATGAAATTATAATGAATACAGATATATTTTTGGATTCTTATAACGAAAATATTTAATGGCCAAGGTAAATTACATCCATATTGGGCTGTGCATGTACAGAAGAACTATTGAAATTGTTATGGTAAATTATTAATCATTTCTTTACATGATTTTGTGGTTTAGTGTACCAAAATGTGAAAATTGCTTTTCAGGCTCGACAGCAAGTCTCAAGGCAGGGGTTCTATGAGCAGCGATGCCAAGCCTGTACCAGAGAGTGACACAGACTCTATGGCAGAATATGGTGAAGGTGATACTGGTAAGTAATATTTAGACTTGCTTACAAAAATACTAGTTAGATGTACAGCAAAGTAACACATTGGCGATCAGGAATTTAAATCGAAACCCAGCCTCTTGGAGCTGGGTCTTTTAAAGAATTGCTTCTCGATAGGACATTAATGCATATAAAATATCAGAACTTATATAATTTTCAAAACTCTTTAGTGAAATTTAAGGATTTTACTTCTCTTATTTTTTCATGGATAGGTAGCAATTGTAGCAGAACCTAGCAAAAAGTTAAGTATACATCATATAGTAGACTGTGCATGCATTCTGCAAGCATTTCAGCATACTTTCAATAATGGATTAAAAACAACACCTAAAAGTTAGAATTTTTTGCATTGGTTGTGATTGAAAAGCTATAATCATGCCAAATTTGAAGTCTCGAGGTTATCTGGAAGTGTCATAATTTTTATCCTTGTATGGGCAATAATGGTGCAAAACCAACTAAAAATTGCAATTTTAAGAATTTTATTTTTTTCCCAATGTTTACTACAAATGCCACACATTTCTGTCAAATTTTAATGGTGTAGCCCCTCTAGAAATGCATTTATATTGATTTAATTGTTTTAATTTTATGAATTTTTAACGGTCACAATATAAACTTCACAATTTTCAATGTTAATTGCTGCTGGAACACCAAGCTCATTCTGAAAAATTTCAGCTCCCTATATTGACCGAAAGTACATAAACATTTGTCTATTTCTTTAACTTGTATGAATTTTTAATGGACAAATAAATGAATACTGTATTACTTTGGCTATAAGTCGAGAAATTTCTTGGTTTTTTAGGCCGATGAAACCCTACTTTCAACTTATATTTGAGTCGCGAACTAGATGGGCATTTTTCTGGGTCAATAATTAAACATGACTGGTGCAAAACAACATTTGACTGACCTTGAAGCTCATTACAATGAAAAATTTATGCTAACTAGCAGGAAATGGGAAGACTAATGATAAAATAATACAGTGTCGCCGTACTTAATTTCAAAGGAAAACTTACAATTTATATTTTATCTTTAAAATACTTACCCAAATGAGTGGATTGAAGAGAAGAATCAATTCAGTACTCAAGCTCTGATTTTTTTATTTTTGTCCTGAATTCAAATTGTTAAACACTGTTCCATTTCTTCAACGATGGTATTTTGTTTTTTACTTATAATCACAGACTGAACAGAGCCTGCATTGCGAATATGATCATCAATTTTTCCTTTGTCTTTTAAAATGGTTGCAATTGTTGAATGATTGAGATCATAAACACAAACAATCGACGCAAGCGACTCACCTTTTTCTAATCTATGTATTATGTCCATTTTAGTTTCCATCGAAAGCACAATGCTTTTTTACCACTCTTAGCACTTTCACAAACACTACATTTATAATTGTTTTCCATATTTCAAGGGTTATAAAAAACAATACATACATGAACACGCACCCGTACGGTTTCGAATATAAACGGTAAATGACAAGTGTTGACAAGTTTACGTGTTCTTACTGCGACCGACGTTCGTAAGTGCTGGAGGGCGTAATCGTAAATGAAGTGTGAGGCCCAATTCATTGGTACATAAGTGGAATGTTCGTAAAAACGAATTGTTCATTACTTGGATGTTCGTATGTAGAGGTTCACCTGTATAAATATTAATTTTTTGTAAATTTTAAAATTATCTTGTTTTCATTTTCTTTGTTTCGACTTATACTCAAGACTTGGATTTTAGACGCTGTTTTAGGCTAAAAAGTACACTTCAACTTATACTTGAAGATATATGGTATTTTTAAATTTTTATAATCCCACTTTCATTATTTAGTGAATTCTACTGTTAGAAAAAATGTCAGCTTTGTGGCACATTTAGAAATGCCTAAACAATTAAATATATGTTTAAATTTTGGGATTTTTTAACGTCCAAAGAAATGAACACTTAATTTTTGATTTTCCTTGTTGGTTTTGCCAATATCCCTACCTACATACAAAATTTCAAGTTTCTAGCTTATCTGGAAGTGCCTCATAATTTGTATCCTCCTCATTCTCCTCCTCCTCCTATGTCAGAAGTGTCAATACGTTACACTTTCTAAGTTTGTTTTATGCTCATACAGAATTCATCCTTTTTGCATATTTTTATGTTCTGGGACATGGTTTTTTCTTCATTTATACAACATAGAGTACGGTATTTGTTTTATTCTCCTTTATCAGGTTGAAGACTTATCTCCTAAATTGTTTACAGTCTGGTTAAGTGGAAAAATGTGTAGGATAAAAAGTTAATTTGAAAATTTTGATTAAAATTTGAAATTTCCATGGTGGATTTTTAAGGTTTTGAACTATAATTTACCTTTGTTAAACAATATAGTTATTGTTGAAATTAGTAATGACTTCTAGCTAAAAGTGAAACAAAACAGATTAATAGAAATTATAGCAGTGGTCTATTTTTGTAATTATAATTTTTATTGCTGTGAGGAATCTAGTACAATTCTTCAATTTTTTATTTCATACTTTATTTTCAATTTTCACATGATTAGCAAATTTTGTCTTTGTTTTCTTGCATATATTTTTGCTGCTTTTCATGTTTAGATTTTTAGTTGCTATAGTGCAGATTTATTTTTCTTTTTATTCATTTATTGCTTTTTCACCCCAAATTTCCATAGAGGGTATGAACGAGGATGGTTCATTTATTGGGCAGTATGGGAGACACAAGAAACCAGAAGAAACCGCCTCGGCAGCCTTTGCCACTCTTGTGTAATGCAGCTTGAATATATCATTCTGAAGTGTCTTGCATAGAAGGTACATTGCATTGGACTTGTTGTGAAAAATTAGTCATTCATAGAAACAACTTTTTTTGTAGTTTAATTGTAGCTATTATTTTATCATCTCACTTTAATGTTGATTATAGTTGTGTATTATATTAGTTTTGTTTTTATCTTTTGTGTTTATTTTATTAGCAGCAAATTTTTTAATGTACTGTCAACTGAACAAAGAAGATAATTTTTCATCATTAATATTTATTTAGGTGAGGCCTGGGCAAAATCGTTCTTTGCAAAAAGTATTTATTTTCAATTGAAAAAGTAAAACATTTGTATAAAGTTTACCATGTATCCAGTATTTATCTGATTCATCACTAAAGTCAAAAATATTATTTTATTTCTATCTCACCCTTCTATACCGTACATTTCCGGCCTTGTTCTTTCAAGGAAATAAACATGCAAAAATTAGTTTCTGGTCATTTTCTGTCAACCACTACATTTCATCTATATTCTGGAATTACAAAGTAATAAGGCCTAAATTTTTTAGTGTAACAGAGATTGGATTTGTCATCAAATAAGTTTGTTGTCAAATGACTGGACTTCTATTTTAAGAAGTTTGTAAATAAATGTTGCTTAAGGCTTATTTAGAAGTTAACTTCTGACCAAGGTCATGGTCTACTTCTTATTGTAATAGAATAAGATGGACTTTGGTATTTTTGAGTAAGTTTAAACTAACTGAAGGTTACTTCCTTTTAAATTTTTTGTTGGAACTGTTACTGAATGGAATTGATTTTGTGTAACAATCATAACTAACTTAAAGGTTATTAACATGCATTTGCCAGTAAAATAATTCACGTCAAAAATTGATTTTGTGCAGGATATTAGTTGGTTCATTTTAAAGTATGGATGACTATTTAAACACCTATTGGACTTAGAAGTTATGTTTCATTTGTTACTCTCAAAATTGCAGTAATTATGACGACAGCTATTCCAAGTCACATTACAAATTTTCAGTTAATATATGTATTCTTGGGGAGTAAGTTGATTTTTTTGCCTTGACTGAATTCACTTTTATTCTTATAGCTTGTGAATGCCAGGAGTAAGAATTTTTTTTGGTTAGCATGATGATTCTGTTGCCTATTTCTTTTTCTATAAAGCTAGTATCCCTGAATTTGTGTTTTTATGTATTATCTTTAACACGGTATTTGTATTGTCTTCATTAAATAGATCCTTTGTTGATTATCAATTCTGTAATAATTTGATAATTTCTTAATTGTTGTTTTACAGGTCGTTTTACAGAAGATGGGTCTTTCATAGGACAGTATGGAGCTGGGGGAAACAAGAGGAGACCCGATGAGCAATCGCCATCGGCTATAGCCACCTATGTCTAAAGCTGGCAATAACCTGATGGATGAGACAAATAATGAAAATGGAGACTTTTTTAGCTGCTCCTTCTCATCTGCAGCACTCGCTGCTTTTTCCCAAATCACCACTTAAATCTACTGCCTGTCCATAGTTGGTGATGGAATGCCAGAGTTGGATCATTGATCTAATTGCTTGAGTGAGGGTGGGGGTTTTAGGATAAAAAAAAGAGACACTTCTCACTATGTGCAAATGTCAGAAGCTGTCCTAACATATTTTTTTATTCAATTACAGCCTCAATAATATTAACGAACTTCTCTGATTTTAAGTGTTGATAGAGTTAGGTCATTTGTTATTTTTGAATCTATATTAGTTTTTTGACTGTTATGCATAAAGAATTTGTGCAATCACTGCAATGATAAGGACTCCGTCATAACTTAGATGAATGTTGAACTCTGAGAGAGCTATGTATAGACTTAACAATTAATTTTCTCATCTACTTTTTATTATCAACATATGACTAGAATTATATTTAACCGTTTTAACGGATTTATTGTATTCTTAAGCTTTTTTATTTAATTTTTTAAGTTGAACTCTCAGGAGGACTAAACATTGTATGGGCCTAAAAATCCATCTGTCCAGTGCAAGTGTTTAATTTTCTCAGAGATTTTTATCTTTTTAAAAGTAACCCTTGCATTTTATCTGGGTTTTTAGCCTTAATTTAGTAGCTCTTCTTAATTTTACTGGAATAAGTGAGATATGTTTGCAGCTTGAATGAAATTATTATTCATTGCCTTTTTTTTTAATGCTGGATGTCATGTTTAGTTACTATCATACATACCAAAATTAGGATATTTCCATTTCTCAGCTTTAACTCATCAAGAAAACACTGCCTTCATTTAATAATGTTGGAGATTCGTGAACCATTCATACAAATTTACAGGATAGCAATTAGTTTCTGTGAACTCATCTGCAAGTGAGAAGCGGTGTAATTTTATCTGTGTGTGACGATTGGGAATATGGTTTTGCTCCTTAAATTGAATTGACTGATAAGTTAGAGAAACAACAGCTTCTTTGGTCAAGTCATGAAAGTGTTTGCTCTTCTTTATGTGGGTAGACTTTAGGTAGCTGTATAGAAATAACATGACCACGTAAGATATTTAAGAAATGTAACCAATAAATGTAATATGAAGTAGGTATAATGCATCTGTGGTGGGCAGTATCCTCGTGCTCACAACCTTCATACGTCCTCAGTGTTTCTACCCCACCCTCCTCTTCCAAATGCATTCCTATGCTTTCAATGAAAATCTATGAATAAATCTCTCCTTTTTATCTTTCACTTTGCACCGCTCCAGAACTTTTTTGTGCCCGTGTTGACATTTTGTTGTGCAGTGTGTCATGAGAGCAACTCATGAAAAGCAATGGCATTGTGAGCAGTGACCACTGTATGTATCAAATCTATGTGGAGATAAACATTTGTAGTTATAATATTATCTTCTGAAGCCTACCTGTACCTAATTAATCTCTCCTTGTTATGCTCAAGCTCCGATCTGCTCCTACTCCTTCCCTTGTCTGCACTCTTTTTGCTGTTCTCATTTTGTGCAAGTGTGAATGTGTGTGGGTGAGTGCTTCATGCTAGGGAAGCTTTTTTTGGTACTTAGGGATTAAGCAGCTCTCACTACCTAGCAGCAAGATGACACTTCTAATGCGTGCCAGTCATCCTAAGAACTTCCTGTTTTGGCCATTATGTGGCATTACTCGTTCTGTCTGCGATGTTTCTGCATTCTCATTCCCGGCGACTAATGCACACAGAGTCACATAATGGCCAAAATAGGAGGTTCTTGGGAGGCAGAACGGCATGCAGAAGTGTCATCTAGCGGCTAAATGTTGAACTAGTTACTGCAAACTACTTGCTATCTAAGTACCCTTTTTTCTGTGTACATTTCTTTTTTAATGAAATTTCATTTCATTAAAAAAAAGTGTACACAGAATAAAAAAAGGTTCTCAAGTATATGTTGCTTGTTGTCATCTTTTTTTATATATATATGCATATATAGAGTATTTAAAAAAAATTCAAGATATGCTTATGGTGGTGATTGATCGTTCAGTGATGGCTATGCATACTGGTAAAATGTTTTTGGTAAATATAAGAAAAACTTGTAGTGCCATTAGTAGTAGTAAGATTGACTGACACTGAAATTTGTGCTCCATACGTTATTTTTATCCAATGGTAAAGTTGACAATTTTGGTTAAGGCTGAAACAGTTTTTAACTGGAATCTTTCGCTGATTTCATTACTGAGCAATGGCTCAAAATTAACCTTTTATGATAATTGAGATGTAAACTCATCTTTATAAGAAAAAGAAAATGAGCAAAAAATTGCACATTGTAGGATGAATAATTAGTATACTTAACCTGTGACTGTGCTTATATATATTTTGTATGATGTCATTCAGCTTCTCAGTGAAATTACTATGGCATCGAAGAAACAGTAGGCATTAAATTTTTTGTAGAAGCTTTTCTTTGCGTCACTGCCATTATTTTTTTAAAGTCTTGGAAATTATAAAATGTTTAAATTATTATGCCTTTATTGTCAACGCTATTATCATTGCACAAGTGCCTTACATAAGGCACAGTTGTCTCACTTCAGATGAGGAAAGAAAACACTGTGATGTGTGTTTAAAGGTCACATTCTTCTTGATATTGGCAGTTTCTTTCCATCAAAGTGCACAATGTTGTCTTATGTATAATTCAGCAAATGGTTTTGGGGAGGTTTAAATACCTATCTGTATAAAGAGTGGTGTTGCTATTTCAGGATTGAGATCAATCCATTGTACTGTTTATTTACATTGTTATCAGCAAATAACTGCTGATATTGAAATTCACATATGCAATTTGTCTGATTAAGGTCAGAATTACTATATTTGTTTTTGTATTTATTTCAACGAACCTTTTTGAGCATTTTATATGTAATTTTATGATTTTTATTATTTCTACCATTGGTTTTTGACTGGTGTATTCATTTTGGTTGTGTTCAAAGACAGAGTTGGATTATTTCCTTTCTGATGTGGTTTTATTAAAAACAATTTTTGTTTTACAATTAATCAAACTTTTTTAAGCTGTGATTCATAATGAAAGGTGTTGAACCAGGGTTTCCTATTCTACTTAAGTAGAAATAGGCGCTGTAAGCATTCCTCATTTGAAAAAGCTGTGTATTGTATGTTAACCAAAAGTGGTTAAACTTTAATGTAGTGTTTATCCCTCCTGCAATGGAACAAAATTAAAAGTGGCTATTTATGTTCCGTAGAAGCTTTGCAAGTACTCTATTATCTTTCTCTGGTATAAAATCCTGTAATTGTATATTTTTTTTATGTTTTCAGCGTAAATATAATTAATAAAAACTTTGTATGTGTGTGTTATCATTGCGTTCTTTTCCTGAATTTGTTTTATGCTGATGTATGTTCAAGTCGTGACATCTCAAAATTTCGCGCGTAGAGAAATATGACGACGTTAAGAAACGGCAAGACTGACGATTCAACGTTAATTGGAGTTTTTTTCGTCAATTTGAGCGACTGGTTGCTTATTTTTCATTTTCGGAAGACTTCGTTTTGTCATTCTTAGACGGCTACTTCTCATTGGTTTCTTTCCAAGACGGTTCACGATTCGTTTCGAGGTCAAGCGAACCTGACCCTCCCGCCCACCAGCTTGTCTGAAACTGCCACCTGTTCTGTTTTTCAGGTAGTCTTGTTACCAGCCAGGTTCGGACGCGGTCTTATAACCAAAGTTTTAGGATTATTTAAGGTTTTTTAATTATATTCTCGTATGTAAAAAAACCGAGATGACACACGCTCATTAAGTAGGATGAATGGTGTACTTGGTTATTTTTCACCACAATAGATATGCTGCGTTGCCAGGACAACCGCTATCAGATAATAATTCCTCCTAACAACATGGTTGCAAAGCGCAATGTATTTTCGAAGTAATAAGTTTAATTGATCAAAATAACTTAATGATTTGGCTCGTTTAAGTCCCTCATCATAGCCATAAATAGAATTGACCATTATATATTTTTACCTATTTTTGTTAACTAATGTCGCGAAGCTTAAAATTGTTTTTGTCAATGGCGAAACTGGACGTCGGACTTTTTTTTTCTTTTTCACGGTGCCAGCTTGATTTATGTCGCTGTTTAGACGTACGGACCTCGATTAAGTCCTCTGAAAGCAGTCTCAACTTCTGTCTGGATCATCCGTGATAGTCAATATGTGGCGGACGTGGGTGTTGCCATTGCTTCTGCTTGCAGAGGTCACTCGGACCTCAAGCCGTGGTGGTGTCAACGGAGGTGTCAGTGGAGATGATTTGTCGTTGTGGATAGATACTCAACAGGTGAAGATGTTCAGTGGTGAGCAATAATACCTAAGTAAATCTGGATTTTTTAAATTAAAAAAATATTTTTAAAATAACTAAGATGCCTGCTAATTTATCCTGTTTAGGATTTGCTATGAAAATTTATGCTATTGTGGATGGACATGTCTTGCCGTACATTCTTGATCCGAATTTTGAAAAATATTTACCCATCATTCCTTCTGAGGTAAATAATTCTCTGTAGTTTGAATACTAGTAATCTTGCGATATTGTGTGGAGTTACTATAAGTTGTTAAAACGTTAATTATAAATTGAATTCGTAATTACAGGTTAGCTATGTTAATTTTACGTGGAAATCCGGCGGGAAAAAATATTATTATAACTTTGACAGATTACAGTCTTTTGACGAGAGTATTTTGGAGGCACCTGTAATTTCTATCCAAACTATGGGTCGTGTACCACGTCGCCCTAAAGGTAACTATGTATTTCGTTTATTTAGTTTTTAAATATTTTGCAAATCATATACAATAATGAGTATGGTTATAAACGTTTTGTACTTGTACTCAAGTTTTCAGCGTATTTCTACCCTGCTCGGGAAATAGCTCTGGAATAGCGTCGTTTGGTATAGGTTTGCTGATTAAAAGCAGAAAAGGTAAACCTTTACCAGGAACTCCACTTCGTCTGAGACTGCGGAAAGAATGTGCCCAGCGAGGTAACCTACCTAGATGTTATCTGTTTATTTCATTTACAATTTTATTTTATTTTGGAAAAAATATGACCTGTGCTAATAAATGAAATTACCGCGGATGAATCCACTATTTGAACAACATGTAATGTTGAGTTCCATGTTTTAAATAATGCAGAATTAATAAATGGCAGTGAACGGCCATACTTGAATATACAATGGATGATAAAGAAGGTATACGACACAATTATAAATTTTATATAATTTTGCATTAAATGTAAAAAAGGCATTGTCTGCAATAAATAATATCTATTTTTCATTGAAGCTATATTAAAATTTATCTTTCTTAATAAATTAGCCATAAAAAAATCTAGTAAACTTATAAATTCAGGTACTTGAGAATTTATTCTAGTTTACTGAAAATTCTAATTTGTAACATAAAGGCAAACCTGAGTTTTATTTCTGTAAACAGGGCCTGATCCAGAATGTGATCGCAAATGTGCAAATGGGGGTTGGTGCAATCAAGAGCGCATTTGCCAGTGCCCTGAGGGTTATATGGGACAACACTGTCGCACTGCATTGTGCTATCCACAGTGCATGAATGGAGGGTCTTGTACTTCACCTGGAATTTGCAGTTGTATGCCTGGGTTTCAGGGACGGCATTGTGAGGGTGGTAAGTTATTATTAACCAGCTATTTTGCACAAATTAAGCCTTGAAAAATTGTTATGACTTTGTATAAACTTTTTTTATTTATGATTACTAGAAAATATTTTGTACGTGAGAAAGTAAATTATTTTAACGTATGTACCCAGCCTGGTATTTTCTATAGAAACCATTAAAACTTAACAGAAAATTGCAACTTTAAATTTGATAGTGTCCTTTATATCATTAATAACAGGTGATCAAAATGTATAATTAAATAGTGGCCTATTGTAGTAAAAGTAAGTTGAAAAAAGAAAATCATTATCCTGTTTGTTTCCGTATGCAACACCTTAATGTATTACATGCAGATTATGAAGATTTCTGTTTTATACAGTGAAAATCTAAATCTCACTGGAACCAGGAAATTATTGACTATATAGTAATTGAATAAGGTGTGTGTCATGCCTTGAAGTGAAGCTTCCCCTCAGCCATGCTTGGGAGGAAGGAGATGCGCAGATCGTGTGCACAGTAGCAAGCCGGGTGGTCACACTGGTGGTATGCAGTGCAAGGGGGCACACGGGTAATGGGTCTCAATATTCAGCACAAAGCGGCAGAACGGGCGGTGGTGGCGTACCATTGTCAGCACTTGAGATCGTTGGGGGCATGTGGGTCAGGGCATGGCAGGCGTGCAGTTTGGGCATCGCAGGGCCTGCTTACCATAATACCGATTTTGGAGCTGTACAGGCAACTAGTAAATATTTAAATGCCCAGCATGCAGCATGTTAAAATGTGGAGAATAGAATTATTAGCTTGCTGAAATTCAAATCTGCATAATTTGTGCGTTAATGTCATATATTTTAATTATTTCTACATTGTACTTGAAACGGTACTTTGAAATGCAACATACGAGATGCTACCCAAAAGTTCCCGAAATGTATCTGGAAAAAAAGTAGACTTGTCCAAAGTCCTAATCGCCACCGTCCCCTTCAAAGTAGTCCCCTTGGGAACGTACACAATGATCCCAACGTTCTGCCACGATCGGAAACTGTCCTGGAAGTCCTTTTGTGTCAGCATCTTCAGCACCTCCTGCGATTCGGCCTGGATTACGGTGTCAAATCTTCACCCCTTCAACTTGATTTTCATCTTGGGGAAGAGGAAGAAGTCACGGGGGCTAAATCAGGCGAATAAGGGGGTGGGGGATGGCCGCCATGTTTTTGGAGGCCAAAAACTGCTGCACAGCCAGAGCTGTGTGCGTGGGCGCATTGTCGTGATGGAGCACCCAGATGTTCCTGCGCCATTTCTCTGGCTGCTTTTGCTTCATGTCCTCCCTAAGCCGCCTCAGGACATCGCAGTAGAACTTCGCATTGACGGTCTGACCTGGAAGGACGAATTCCTTGTGGATAATCCCATCAATGTCGAAAAAGCAGATCAGCATTGACTTAACATTGCTTTTGACTTGCCGTGCTTTCTTCGGTCGGGGTGAAGATGGACTCTTCCACTGGGACAATTGCTGTTTTGTTTCAGGGTCGTACCCATAAACCCAACTTTTGTCGCCAGTTACAACCTTAGAAAGAAAGTCTGGGTCATTTGTGACCTGCTCCTGAAGTTCCATGCAGACTTCGAGCCGATGTTGCTTCTGGTCGTCAGACAGCAGCCTTGGCACGAATTTTGCAGCAATCCGCCTCATGTTGAGTTCATCTGACAATGTCCCATATGACTGTCCCACAATGTTGCAAACATCATGGATCGTTCGCCTACGGTCCTCGAGGATAGCCTCATGCACTTTTTCAACATTTTCCAGTGTTGTGCAGGTTGAAGGTCGTCCAGAACGTGTGTCATCATCAACTGACGTTCGGCCATTTTTAAACCGGTTAAACCAGTCGTAGGTTTGTGTCTGACCCAAAGCGTCATCACCAAATGCTTGTTTAAGCATTTTGTGAGTTTCCACCGCACTCTTGCCAAGTTTGAAGCAAAACTTGATGCACACATGCTGCTCCTTCACATCCACCATTTCAACGAAAAAAAAATTGCAAAACGACACAAACACAACGTTATAAACACGCGTAGAACAAAGGAATGCATGCACTCAGCATGAAGCCACGTCGCACACTGGTTCACAAAGGATACATGCAGTGCTACCAAGTGCCAGTAGTCCATACTACAACTGGTTCCCACGCGACGTTCAACTTTCGGGAACTTTTGGGTTGCACCTCATACATGACAAGTAATACTGATAGTTGTGAATTTCCTAGGCAGGTACCAGTTTAAGTTGTAAATGCTTCAGTGGGCTGTGTAAGAGTTTACATCGGAAGATACCAAGAGATAAGGTGGTATCATATGAATGAAAATCAAATGCAAAATTTTTTAGTGTTAACGTCTTAACATTCAAGGTTTCATTGCTGTAATTTCAATTGACAAATATGAAATTATGTAGAATTTTACAGTTTGCTCCTTCATCATAGCCTCACAAGCAAGGGTGGATCCAGGCTTTATCCTCCATGGGGGTAATCAGGAATGAAAAATAAACTATTTGAAAATATCATAATTCACGTATATTTTAATACTCAAAAAAGAAATATATAATTTTTTGTACAGCAAAATGAATGTAGTTAAACAGTATATTTTATTATAATACATTTTCACTGTATTTAGGAACTCTTCTAGTTTAAAAAGCGGAGACACAATAGCATAGGAGGAATGCTTGCAATAATATTTAAAAGTATAATTAATTAATTTTAAATTTGTATTTATGATACTATTGTAGTTAAGTAAATAATATTTTTTATTATAACATCATTGCAGTATTTTTCAGGACTGCGAGGTAATGTGACGAAATAGGAGACTAACAGTTGTTAACTTTATCAGTTTACTAAATATCAATCACATTTCATTTATAAACTCTGTTTCTGAAAATTATGTTTTAAAATGAAGTTGATTGTATTTAATGTAGGTTATTCGCTATTGATAAAAATATCTTGCATTCATTGGTGCAGAAATGTTCATCTTCGTTTATATTCAAAGCATTTGTTAATTAAAAATTCACAGTAGTAGAAATAAACTTCACGAGCCTTTATTTAAATTTCAACTGAAAAGAAGTGAATAAGGATATCGTGGAAGGACAAACTGGTTAAGTTTATTATTAATTCCGTCTGGCCATAGGAATGATGTGAAACAAGTCGGGTACAAATACAAAAGAAATACAGACATACATTAATATCCAGTGTTATAAAGACTCAGAAAGATATTTGTTAATACTATAATAGCATTTGTTAAGTAGCATTTCCTTCACTTTATTTTTAAATATATTTACAAGTTTGTTTGATATGGAGAGGCAAATAGGAACTGCAAAAAAGCAAAACCTTTGAAACACAAGGTCCCCATATCAGTGCCGTAACTAGGATATGGCAAAGGTGGCATTTGCGATAGGCGCCGCTTGCAAAAGGCGCCAGACGTTCCCGAAAACTGCCAAAAATTCATTTTTCCATAAATAAGTATTAATTTAATGCCCAAACTTTAATTTATATGTAATAAAAATGCTATTAGTCTTCATTAAAACGCAGAAAAGATTATATCCTACATAACCAAGGTGTTTCCAAAAATGTTGCCATAGGCGCCATATCGCCTCGGTACACCTCTGCCCCATATACATACAAAGATAAGAGTTTTTGCCAATAAATTATCTACAACTAGCTCCTGTCCCTCCTTTTCACATCAGAAATATATAAAGAGATTACTTACTTATTAACTGCTACTGCATCTTCCTGACACGCCCAAAAGAGATCTTAGTGCCTTCACTCACAATTCTTTACTGAATAACTGGCTGCCGATTCACTAACTAGTTCTGCAGTCATGGGGGTTTTCCCATTAAATCCCAAAGCATAAGGACAGCAAACCTGCTCTTTTGGATTAATATTACTGATTACTGAGCCCATAATATAGACAGGGAGGAGTGAGATTGGCCAAACATTCTTTTAAATAGATCCCGTTTCCAGCATTGGTCGTGTCCACTTAACAAATATGTTTACATAAACTCAACAGTATCCAGGGGAATCCAGAAACTTCTCAAGTGGGAGATAGAGAGATGGTATTCAATGGGAGCGATTGTGCCTATCGTCCTCTCAGACACATAACTTCTGTAGACCGACGAATCTTCTATCAGTGTAACTCTCACTCTGCAAGGATATTTATTTGCTTAGAACTAACCTGCAATGCAAATTCGTGATATTTTGTACCAAATGTGTCTAAGAGTGCATTTTGTTCAGCACGTAGGATGAGGTTTAGGGGCTAATTTTTTCTAGTGTTCAGAACTCTTGAGGGGGGTAATTAGCTCATCCTACCCCCCCCCCTCCCGTATCCTCCCTTGCTCACAAGCCACATAAAATGCTCTCATGAGCCACATGTGGCCATGGTTTTATGATCCCTGATTTAGGACATTTCATTCATTAAACAGTTTCAGTAGTTTGTTGTGAATTTACATTTAAATTATTTCATGGATAACTACCATTCAGTGCCATAACTAGGAGGGCATCTGCCCCGGGCGCAACTAAGCAAGGGGTGCAAATATCCAAATACAGGCATTCCCCGGGTTATGTAAGCCTCGACTTACGTAAACCTGCACTTACGTCAGCGGCCCCATAAATTATGTATGAAAAAAATTTCACTATACTGACGTTAGTGGTTTTCGTAAGCGAGCGCGAACTAAATCTATATGTATGTGCGTGGAGAAAGAATGCAAGGCATGGGTTGTAATGCGAAATCCCTGCTATGCTACCCAGCCAATGTTGCCATTCTAGTGAATTTTTAGCTATATCTGGCGAATTTGGGCTCGAATTGTGCCTGAAAAAAGGCCACAGCGACTACATACTAATCTAGAGAATCGATGTAACAATCTACCTAATTCTAGTGACTGGATATAATTGCAACATATATATGCACTCGTATGAATACAGTAATAGATTACAGTGTTGTTATGTCTGTGTGGTACTGTGGTTTCTCTTCCAATCCCTTCAGTCTTTTTCCGATCGTTGATGTGGGTGCTTGATCTTATGTACTTTAATTTTCAGAGATTGCTTTTCGAAATTGCTTCGCGTGCTGAGTAAAATGCCTTTGGGGGCTGGATCTAGCCTGCGGGCCATGGTTTCCCCACCTCTGCTGTACTTTCAGTAGTAATTTTTGACTTATGCAAATTTTGAGTTATGTAATGGGTGCCAGAACGCATTACTTACATAACCTGGGGAGTGCCTGTCGAGGCTAAATAAACTAGAGAAAATAATTTCTTGAAGGGGGAGAGGGCACATATTTAGTAGTTTGCCCTGGGCACTAAAATATATAGTTACGGGGCTGGTACCACTGCTACTGCAATTTTTAAAGCATTTACTGGACTACTAGACAATATAAAGGTGTATCAAGAATAAAAGCCATTGTGATATCAACCAAGTAAATGCATACATATATGTATAGATGGAATGTTGCATTGAACTGGATTAAGGGAGGAAAGAATGAAGATTATTTATGTGTAGTTTTTATCACAAAAAATGCCCAGTTTCCACATCTCACAATCAGTATATCTACATGATTAGAACATAGAGCACAAACAAATACAAACAATAGCACTTTATTTACATTTCTACAAAATTAAATACACGGGAAAGATGATTGTTGATGATCCTTGATAAAAATGAAATGCAACTGGTTTCCGTTTTCAAACCACCTTAGAAATGGAAATGGCCACCTTACAGCCTAACTTGATAACATCCGATAGAAATCCATAAAGTGGTGCTTGTTCCGCTCCTTCCCCCAGTCCAGTATCATGGTGCTCTTGTTCTTCATCTCTGAATTTGCTAATGACATCCATAAGAGCAGTGTCAGGATTAGGGACTGCAGCCAACTGCCGAAGTTGGTCGTTGTAATGCTCAACAATGACAGTTTCAACAGCCACTGTGCATGCCATTGCAGCTTTAGGCCCTAGTAATGCTGTTCCTAAAAATCAGAATTTATTAACCCTGTATATAAATATGTATATCTAAAATTGTATTCACATTTAGCTATCTTCTTATGAGGGGCAGCTGAAAAGTTCTCAGCCTAAGTAGAAAGGGAATAAGGAAGGAAAGTGTCACTTATATACATTCTAGCTCAAAACATCATTATATTTCTTACAGCTTTTTAGACTTTTTTCATATAATCTACCTTAATGTTGATACTCTGTAATGTTTTCCTCTGTTGTTGCTGATACACTGGGGTTTCTCCTACAATCTCTCTCTTCTCCTTTCAAAATTTTTTACTTTTTTTTTGCAGTTGAATAACTGGATGCAATGTCTGCTGCCTGGATGTCTTTAGCAACTAAACAATAGGCATTTCAGAGAAAAGTAATGAATCACAGCTCAATGCTCGAATTCCACCATGTCAATTAAGGGTTTGCACAACTTCACTAAATTAATTGAGAAGGAGAAAAATTCTGAACTTGACCAGGGATCGAACCCGGGTCTCCCACATGCCGGGCAGGTGCTCTAACCACTAAGCTATCAAGCCAGACTAAATCTCCAACCTCGAATTGGGGTATTTATGGTGAAGAAAGAGCTAACTCAGTAAATCTTCCGACACTAGATGTCCTCACCAAGGCACAGCGGAAAACACCCCACACTTATCCCAGATACTTTGTTGAGAATGAACCACAGAGAGTATAATCATTAAACTGTGTATATATTGTTGCATGATTTCAAGTTAAAATTTATATAAATGACACCTCTCCCCCCTATTCCCTTCCTACTTACAATTAGGCCAAGAACTTTTCACCTGCCTCATACAGATATCACCCATGATATCTAAATTTTTATTCTAAATTAAAGGCTCTTTCACAAAATTTTTTAGAATAACAGTAATAAGAAATACATTGAAGTACACATAGCAAGTAGCATAAAACCTGAATCTACAGTTTTCTTGATTCCCAGATAAAAAACATAACCCTTTGCACTCGAGATTTCTTTTTTCCTTTCAACTATTACTCACCTATTTATTTTTAGGATAAACTGATAATCCAACTTATTTGCAGTTAGGGAGCTCCTGAGGAATAAGAAAATGCAATCGCAACTAGGCCACAGAAAAATATTTACAGATCCCATGCCTCTCTCACCTTCCAAAACAGGTATCAAGTTACACTCGATTACCTGCTGCTGTCAAGTCTGCCTCAATTTGAGAGTGCAAAAGGTTAATGATAATCCTTATTTTAATCTATTAAATGTTTAATTTTCCTAACTTACTGTTACATGAAGATTAAAATACAACAATGGACTTTTCTTTGAAATTAGTAGTTGGGAATTTTTAAAAAATTCCTTGCTAAAAAACTCACAATTGAGATTGCTAAAGATTGAGGAATATGAAAGATGCAATGTACCTGCTCCTAAAACAAATCCTGCCACATTCCAAATGGGCACCATTGCAGTTGGCCTCACTCTTCTTTCCTGAATAATACGTTCAAATGTTGCCCTATGAACTTTCTCCTGTTCCCACATGTGTTGAATCAAGGGTCCAGAACTAGTCTTTCCTTTTCCAGATATGAATGAAAACAGTCATTAAAATTATATTTATGGACAGTTGTTTTCATAACAAACAGCCAATTGGTCAAATGATAAAGATGCAGATTGGAAATTTTACATCTTAACAGCTGACAGAGCAACAAGATGTCTTATGATGTCATCTCAGACAACTTTCATATTAAATTTAATATTCATTATTCATCCCTACTGTTGTGATGCATCTGACTTTTAATTTTCATCATAATGTCTGCATATACAGTATATTATAAATACAATGTAATATAAAAGAAAACCCCAAGACATTCTGTTTTTTTAATGAAAAGATTCAGCTGAATTTTTCATAATTTCTGGATTTTTCTACATCTTTTAATAAAAAATTGATAATGGCAACTTAAATATGTAACAATTCACAAAGTGCAAATGTATATAAATTAAAACCTTCCACATTCCAATAGAAATTTCTTGAATTTAAAATGACTATTATTTTTTGCTATACAGCTAGAGATCTAGAATGTTTTACATTGATTAGTATGATTTTTTAAAACTATACTATGTAAGGAACTAAAATTTATGCAAATGAAATTAGGTCATGTAAGAACTCTGTTGTTTTAAAACTAAAAACTTACAATAAAATATTTTTTATTTTAAATTTACATATTGTCATACTATAAAGCAGGCATGTCAAACTCAATGAAGCATCAGGGTCGCATTGAAGCAATGGGTGTTATAAAAGGATAACAGTTGTTTAATGAAGGCCAGACTTGGCAAAATACACCTTATCTAGAAGATTGGTCACCTGTTTTGCTATTAAATACAATGATTTAGAAACTGAGTTCTATCGTATCTCAATAGCTAACAAAATAATCTTGTCCTTTTCACAAAAATAAAGTATTTATATAAAATATCGAACAACTTAGTTGAGATAAAATAAGCATTCGAGCCACAGTAAGGCAGCTTGACATGCCTGCTATAAAATGTAAAACAACTCTTTAGCAAATCTATCTCGTTAAAGTCATGTGATGCAGTTTCTAAAGATAAGAAATATGTACTTGCTTAAATGCAGTGCAAGTTTTTAAATGTCAATTTAATCTAAAAAAAAAAAGACAGTGTCTTTTCATTAAAATTCATCCATATATTTGATGTCATAAACAATTACATAATGTCTTAAAATATAGCTATATAGCACCCAGTGACAATAATATATTGAGTTTTATGCCCAGCTATTGCCAAGCATTCCCCACTCCAGTAGCAGCAACATTGTTGCTATCAGCCAACTGACCACATGTAAATATGTATCGATGTAACTAGTAAAGTAACAGATCTGCAATGAGGCCAAACAAGGCTTGGGGCAACCTGATTTTTGGATGCAGCAAAATTTTGACATTTTTACTACAGGCGACGCTCAGCTTATGCCATAGATATGTTCCTGATGATTATGGCATAAATCGAAAGTAATTTTCCCATATGATACATGTAAATCAAGAGAGTTGCATTCTCAAACTTGGGAAAATTATACCTAAGATTTTTTAGTTTAGTTTTGTGCAATATGTTTTAAATGCAATGAAATGTAATTCACAAACTGCAACTACCTAAAATAACACTTCTACACTGCATTGTTCTCAAGGAGTGCTTACAAAGATCGAATGCCGGACCTTTTATAACTTTGGAGCTCCCCTGATGATCTAGATCTTTTTCATCAAGGATTGCTACTATGTTGTCTAGGGGCTTGGAAATTTCTGCCAAGTCCTTCATCAACAGGGTTCTATTAGGCTCCAGCTCATCATGACTAGACTCAGATTCCTCTCTTGTTCGCTTCTCAACCATTGCTATAAGGTCTTCATTCGTAAGTTCTTCCTGATATCATCTCTATCAACCTCCACAAAGCCAGCTCAGTGGGCCATCTCGGCGATGGCATGCCTCTTACTCTCCAAATCCTGAGCATCAAACTCCTTTAAGTCATTGGTCCTCAACCTTTTGCCTCTTGTCTCTTACCTACCACCCTTTCAGGAAACCCTGGTCCCACCATGATATAAAAAAACTCACTTTTTATAATAAATGTATTTCTATGTTTATAAGCATATAAGTAGCATATTAATAATTGGGAGACACAAAGGAGAATGTTGAAATAACAATTATTTACTTGATAATTCCACAAAAATTTATTTATTTTTTAAAATTAATTTTTGTGGAATTACCAAGTAAATCTATTTTATTTCGAAGATATGAAGAAATTCCATCAAGTTACGCCTGAGACTGTTAACTATATAAAGGAGAAGGTGCCAGAAAGTCTAACCGACTGGGCTGCCAAAATGTCTTCAGCGGGCTCTGATCCCACCTAGATGGCTTTCAAGTCTCACCAGTGGGACGCGTCCAACCGGTTGAGAAACACTGCCTTAAGTCATTGACGACCTCAGGGCAAATCTTCTTCTACATTCCATTCATGCATTTCTGTGAGACTTCTATCCAAACGATATCATTGGCCATCTTAATGTTATAACTCCACCAAAAGTCTTTTATGTCTGGTTTGTCTGTTCTATTGGTGTCACTGGTAGTGATGACATAACAATGATGCCGCAAAGTAGATGTTATAATCTTTGTTATAAATGGTGTTAAAATGAAAGTGCATAAATCGAATTGGTGTATAACGAGTGTCACCTGTATTTGATAAAAATTTTATAATGTTCTTTCTTTTTAGCAATTTTTTTTTACAAATCGCTTTTGTATTCACTTGGACTGTCTATCCGTCCAACTGTGCAGGCGATATATCTGAAATGGTTAAACCTAGAAAAGCCAAATTACTACATACAAGAGTTGCATGTGGCAATAAGAAATTGTTAAAAATTCCAATTTTCAGGGGATAATTTTGCCCCATTATTGCCCTATAAGAAAAGCATGTAAGTCGGTGTAGAGGTTTTTATATTTGCTTTTTAAAATTATTTCTCATCATGATTTGAACTCAGAACTTGAACTATCATAAAGTTTAGAAATTGTAGTTTCTTATTTTTGAAGACGGAATTCAAGTCCTTGTTGATTTAGCATAAATTTATAGTTTTTATTGGAAAAAGTGGGAGTTTTTGTGGGTGTCAACAATGGACTACCATGGCAACGATCTGAATGCTTTTATATGGGTAAGCTTTTAATGGGAATCAGAGGGCTATATTATAATACCATTAATATTAAACTATAGATTTAGCATAAATTTTTAGTTTTTATTGGAAAAAAGTGGGTTTATCTGGATTTCAACAAAGGAAATATTTAACTACCATTGCAGCAAGCTCAATGCTTTTATTTATACAGTGTACCTTCAAACTAGGCGGAAATGTTTGCAAAATGGGGAAGACTCCATACCAGTTTTCAGGAGATATCTTGAGAACATTGGTCTCAAAATGTGCAGTTTTTAGTTTGATGATGCAGCTAACAATTTTTTTCAAAATGTACCCGTAAAATTTGAATCTTAAGATTTTTTTGTAAAAAAATTGCCTTATAATATCTGTTTTCGCAGTACTTTCCTATCATATTTAAATCTAACTATATATTAATTTTATGTTGACGTCTGTAGACATTTGTGTACAATTTATATCGGTGTATTTCTCGAGAACCATTCGTCGTAAAGATATGCGGTAAACAGCATTTTGTTTCTACTGGCTACGAGGTCCCTGGAAAAATATTTTCGTTTACTCAAGTGTTCCGGGTTCGAATCCAGGAGACAATTATATTTTCCCATAAGTTTACACAGGATTTTCGATTTTTCAGAGTGCAAGGTTTTTTTCCTTCATTCGTTAAATTACATAAATATAGGCCGATTTTCTTCTTTTTTGCTTTATTCGATGGCTAAAGCTCTATACTATCTTATTCTTGCGATGTTTACACGTTCCACAGTCGAAGTTTTCAGAAATATGCATTGTTTTTCGAAATTTTGCGGATTTTTCGTATTCATTCCAGGCATTGCCAAGGAGACTCATTGTTGCCTCCAATTCATTTAATGCCAATTAAACCTTCAAATAGGTGACAGAAAAAGGTTATTCGCTTTGAACTGTTGTTTGAGCATCGAAATTAATGAAGCATAGCAACATAAATATTTTTGGATAATTATTCTGTTGACTGCGTATGGGAAGCGTTTCTAGCTCTGTCAATAACATGTGTATAACAAACAAGCTCCCAGCGCATTGAGTTTTATTTTAAATTATGCAATTAATTTGTTTTTTGTTTTGTTTCATAGTTTGAATGCTGGAATCTTACCTTTTTGTAAGTAGAACTATCATATTACCCATCTGTAATCCTTATTAATGCAAATAGGCTCAAGCATCAATTAAAAATTAGATTAGATTAGGGGCGTGTTATTTTGTAAACACATTATATAGTTATTTTCTCTTCATTGATAATCTAAATAAATGGTTGCACTGATGTCGACTTTATAGTAGGTCCTGTAAGAAGTTAAAAGCAGTCGTTGATAGACACTTGAAGTAAAGCAATTGTTTGTGAGTTCACTTATAATGGTGCAACGATAATCATTGGATCTAAGGTAAGGTACAGCTGCCAGAAAAAGGAAGAGGAGCCAGAGATCAAACGAAGAGTATTGTAGGAAAGAGAGAGAAAGAGACGCGGAAGCTCATAGGATTGCCCATGAAGATGAGGAGCAGAGAGTACAAGAAAGACAAAAAAATAGGGAAACACATCAAATGAATAGGGAACAAAGAAGATCTAACCTAGGGCTGAACTATTTAGATTATTTGCATTTCATTTATTTCATTAATTATTAAATAAAAATTATTACACTAAACCTTCAGTTTATTTAAATCGCATTGAGGATCGGAGATCCGGGGCTGCCCTACTAGTCTAAATTTAATGTAACCTTAGTGTAAATAAACATTCATCTTTCGAAACAATATTTTTTATATAAATAAGAAGCCAAACTGAATGGCTAGGGTGGCTAAAGTCTAACTCTGCCACTGAAGCAGAGACATTATTCTGAGTATCGTCCAATACATGCCACGCCTATTTTTTTTTTAAATTTAGTGTAAACTGACTCAGATTTCTTGGCGACTACACTAGATACAAAATACTAGGGTATATATTATAAAGCAGTGGTTTCCAACCTAGGATTGTCCTCAGTAGTGTTGCAAAGGATCGTCGAAAACTTTTCTTACAATCAGTTTGTATCTATATATTACTGAAAAGCTGTCTTAACTTTTATCAGTCATGGGACATGCTTAACATCCAATGAGAGCCACCCTTGCCTTTTGAAGCTTATAGCACCTATGCGTGAAAATTGAAGGAGAAATGTGGGAAAACCAGAGCAAAATTTCCCTCCGCTCACCCTCTAACATGGATTTCACGCTGTAATTCTACCCTTTTCTTGAAAATGATCATGACAGAGACTGACCAAAGTTGTGGTGTAATAGTGATACAATAGCAGTGTCTGCTTGCAGGGGTGCATTTACTGCTTTCTTTCTGAGTATCTATATTATATCTTTGCTCGATTAGAAATAAGGGTCATGGTATCCGGGTCTTGAGGTCCTATAGGTGGTCAGTTTATGACCTCAGCAAAAAAGTTGGGGAATCACTGCCATAAATATTAAATAGAATTACCTCATTATCCAATAATTTTAAGCAAAACAATGTTTTAGAGAAAACAATTTTAGATAAATTAACTCAATTATTTTGTGCGCATACCCAGCACAGCCATTTGACCAGCATAAATGCGATCTGCCCCTAGTTCTCCTGCATGGTTGACCCTAATCATCTGCTCAATATCTTTTGAAGCACGGGTTCCCTCTTTTGGTGGCTGTGGTTCGTCTTTGTTGTGTATCCATCTTGAGGTCATATGTGATGACGACATGGGCTTCAGCATGCCACTGATTCTAGTAGATCCTTTGGTGACCAACATGATCTTCAGCTCTGCAATGAACTAATATGAAAGCTATCTCACTTATGGCTTTAATCACAATGGAATATTAGCACTCATTTAAAAGTCTAATCAAAGGTAATTCTTAATTTGACATAGTTTCATATTTGAATAGTGTGCTGTTCTTAGGCTCCTATTATTTTTCTAAGAATATTCCATTAAATGATGATATAGTTGAAAATTTATAATAAAAAATTCTAGAGGTTACTTATAATTTTTTGCTGTGTAAATGGAACCTATTTTTGTTGTTTTAAACTCTTGTGTTAATGCAATTGATTCAAAGTTTCAAATTACAAAAAATGTTTTTCTTGTAGCAATTACGCCTTCCTTCAGGAGAAGTAACACTTATGGTCATAAAGAATATTGCCTTAGGGTGCTAATAGTTTAATGAAAAGTATATTAAAATTTTACTACAGGTATATGTGCTGAGAAATGTCTAAATGGAGGAAAATGCATACAGAAAGACACCTGTGACTGCCCTAAAGGTTATTATGGACTTCGTTGTGAGTTTTGTGAGTATTCATTTCTGCTTGGTTGCTATAAAAAGATAATCTGTTGAAAACAGAAAATTCAATGTTATAATTATCCAAAATAATAACATTTATTTCAATCTGCAGCCAAGTGTAGCATCCCATGTTTAAATGGTGGCCGGTGCAGGGGTGCTAACAAGTGTCGCTGTCCAAATGCATTTGGAGGAGACCATTGCGAAATTATGCGTACTGTGCGGGTCAATGGTGCTGGTGCTGCACCAGCACGACGTCAGCAGTCGCATTCACCTGTGTCGTCAACACCACCTGAGGCATCCAAATCAGATGGAGGGAGAGAGGGAAAGGAAAAGGGGAGGTGCCCAAGGCATTGCGGAGCACATGGTACATGCCAGCCTGAACAGGGAATCTGCTCTTGCGAACCAGGATGGTTCGGGAAGATGTGCCGTCGGAGGGGTGCGTTCCATAAATTTCCAAATTTTTTCCCTCCATGAAAAACCTGCACCTTAGCTGCTTATTATTTGCTTTTCTATTAGTTGTCTTCCAACAAAGGGGATGGAAAAGTAGAGCTTTTATCATGGCCAAATTTTAAACTGGTGCTTTCTTTCTCATCATTCAAAGGCAGTGAAATAATTTTTTAAATGGCATATAATTGTGTTGTATAGATTTTGTTTGCTTTCAAAGCACTGCCATGTGTTTAAGGTTGCAGAGAATGAGAGAAAATAATCAGCCCATGAGGGCTTAAAGGCTTTCTGGATTTGCAGAGAGAGTTTGCATAGATTGTCTCTGCAGACATTCAGGTTTACATCAAAGCTGTTTTATAACATTTTTAATTATCTGAGGTTTCGGCTTTGGTTAACAAGATGTACTTTAACTGTAAAGTCAGCTCAAGTCATTGATATAAGGTAAAAAAGTGAACTGAAACATTCCAAATGCCAATGATTTGATTCCTGTGGCTCTGTAAATCCAAAAGGTATTAAAATGAAATATTCAAGGGTTATGTGTAATATAAAACCTAACCATTCAAGTTCATCAATATTCTATGTACTTTCATGATTCTGTAATGATAAACACATCATTTCTCAGATAATGTTCATAGCTAGATATTAAACTTTCATTGAGATAACAGTCTTCTTTGGTAAATGTACTGAGAAAGCTTTGATAATGATGAAAAAACAAATATAAAATAGAAAATATATTTTACTTTTCATAAAAATATTTACAATTTAAGCTTTTTCATAGTATGTATTTGAGAAAAATACCAATCAAATCATTAATTATTAAAAAAGGTATTAATGTCCATTCAAAACCTATTAGATATTTTGAGAATATATGAGGGAACACCAAAGGTATTTCACAGTTGACTTAATGGAACTAAAATTTAAAAATTCTTAATATTTTATATAAAATTACCTGATAATTTTCTGTATTTCCTCCTTAAAGATGTCAGTGTATCATTTATATACAGTCTACTTAAGAAACTGTTATCTAATGGCCATTACAACATTTCAAGGAAGTCTCTTATCACAGATTTTTGTTCATGTAACACCTTGCAAATACCCTTCCTAACACATTTTTACCTTTACTCTAAGATCAACTTCCAAATTAAAATGCTCCTGCTGGAATCATTTCAAGCTGTACAAAAAAAAATTATTTGGCCAGTGATAGCATTAAATCACAAATTAAATATTTTTGGAGTTTATTTTACATTTCCAAGCTTTCTCATTTCATTTCTGAGAAATGTTCTCTTGAAAGAAAATCATGTGCCTATAAACATTATTATCAAATCACATGCTGTACAATATTTGTATAAATTTTGTATGGACAAAGTTGATGATGCTCATCCTAAAACATTAAGAGCAGGAATCAGTATTTGTCACAATTCTTTGAACAACTACAAATTTGCAAATGTAAGATTTCAATTGCAAAACTATTACTTCTAGTCCATGAACAATGGTAATTTTTATCAAAGTCCACAAAAACCTGGCAACCTGCATTATCTCATAGAACTGTTAAGTTTTATTTTATAGTTGTATTTATTGCACTAACAGCTTTTCTATTTTGCCTTCTGTAAATTATAATTTGCAATAAAACAAATTAATTGCTTAGAATTTTGTTCTTTACTTACTGGAAATCATTAAGGTGGCATTAAATCTAATTCTGCTGTGCAAAAGTTTTATGCTATGTACCTAACATTTCTCCTTTTAATTAATGCTATAAATTGCTTATATGCTGGAATTTTATTCTGAATGCAATAAAGTATGCTTTTAAAATTATGACTTGGCATGTTGATTTTTATGGGCTCTAATTTAATGTTGACTTAATTTTAATACAAATACAATACAAAAAGGTTTCCATGCTAAAAACTTTATCACAACTTCAAAGGGCTTGCTTGATTTTTAAAAGATACTGTCAAGAAATTAAGAAGCAATCATCCATCAAGAAAAATTATTGTTCACTGCTTGAAAAATTAAAAGTCATTATTCAATGCTAGTGAAGGCTTGTAAGTTTTTCAATGGCAACACTGGTAGCTTAGGGATGATCTGCTTTTAAAGGAAAAATTAATCTAACCTGGTGTATGGTGGCTTGTAGATTTAGCAATTCCAGGCTTTAGCAAATGTGATATTTATGCTAAATGATAAAATCAATTTTAGCTTTAAAAATAAAAAATCTTATACCTATTTGTGCAAAGCAATATTGATGAAAGTTCTATTTTTATTCTGAAACAGAGAAATCAGAAAAAAACCTCACAATTCCCTAAGAAAAATCCCTGAAATAACATAAGTACAGGCGACTCCCGAGATTTGACAGGGATAGGTTCTGAAAACGTGGTCGAATCTTGAATTGTTGAATGCCATTTTTCCATAGACTTGCATGTTATAATCGGGAGATACGTTCCCACATCTTGGGAAAAAATTACATATTAAGTCTCCCCTCACGTTATATAAAGATAAAATACCATTACTAATATGTTAATACAACAATATTAAATTATGAATAAATTTAAAATAAATATTTTAAATGTATAACTTATCTTTTGCACTAAAAAGGAAAAAATAAATTTTTGTTCGTATGATTATTTTACGTAATTTAAAAATCTAAATTAAATCAAATCCGCCTCATCCATTCCCATGTTATTTAAATGGAGGAATGAGTAGTATTAGAAATTTTAAAGGATGTTGAGAAAAGTGAAAGCCATACTGAAATCACACGATCGTTGGGAATGTGTCATTCAAAAGTCCTAGGCACGGTGTTGTGATTCCTAAAATGGAAAAACTTTTAAAACTTTGGATAGATGATGTGTCAGAAACACCTTCCTATTAGTGAGACCATGATTAGAGCAAAGGCTAAGGATCTCTATGATGATTTGAAGGAAAGGATGGATGAAATTTCTGTTGATGAGCCTCCATTTAGTGCAAGTCATGGCTGGTTTGACAGATTTAAGAGAATGGCAGGTTTGCATAACCTTAAATTAACTGGTGAGGCTGCAAGTTATTTTGTGCTTTTTAATACCTTTTATATTAATTTTGCTGTGATATATAGTTGTATGTATAGATAGATGTATGCAGGGATGTACTGCAGACAGCCCGGTCCGGCTCGCGCAAGTCGTTTGTTACAAATGACTCACGCGAGCCGGATCGGGCCGTCTGCAGCCTTAGCTCTACTCATGGTCTCACTAATAGGAATGTGTTTCTGACACATCATCTACCCAAAGTTTTAAAAGTTTTCCATTTTAGGAATCACAACACCGTGCCTAGGACTGTTGAACGACACATTCCCAACGATTTCAGTATGGCTTTAACCTTTCTCAACACGCTTTAAAATTTCTAATTTCAATTCATAACTATGAGTTTTATGCACTTTTATTTGATTCACTTGCATTATCACTATTACATTTCCTTTTAGATATCATGTCAAGTGATATATTTATAAATCAATAAAATAAATAAATTTAAATAAAAGATTAACAGAAAAAAGTGAAATCAGCACAAATTCAAACAGAGCAGAAATAACTATATCTACATTGAAACTAAACTTCGCGTGGTTGATCGGGACGATAATTACTTCGCGTAAACTAGTTCCCAATTCGATCAGCTGTGTCAAAATCTCAAATTTGTCGAATCTCGAACTGTCGAATCTTGGGAGTCACCTGTATTGAAATCCTTGTATGATGCAAGGCAGTGGTTTCCAAACATTAAAAAGCTACACCCCCCTCTCACCTAAAAAAATTCTTTTAACCCTCTATATATCATGTTCAATATCTACTGAACCTACAATTGCAATAAATATAATCACCTTTACAGAAACATTGATGTAAATAGTATACCCTAGCCCAGTGGTGCCTATACCCACATCTGGCCTGCCATGAATTTAACAATTAAGGGACAATTTAACATAAAAGAAAAAAGATTATAAAACAATATATTTTGCATTTACTGCTCCAATCCCATAATAAATAAATGCATTTAAAACAGATAATTTTGACTCACAACTAAATCCTTCATTTCCTTATGTTATTCATAAATTCTATTTTCAACTGGATGTGGTCCGCAAAGGGGAAAATTGAGCTATGTGGCCCATGATGAGTGCAGCAATGGGTTATGTGGCCATCAGGCTGAAAAGTTTGGGCACTACTGCCCTAGCCAATTGAGGGTTAGAATTTGGTGGCTGAGTATGGCAGTTATCACAGTTATGATGGTTAAACAGACAGTAAATGTATGGCAAACCTTTTGCACCCTCCCGATTCAATCACTGTCCCCCCAGGGGGGTGCACCCCACAGTTTGTAAAAGACTGACATAAGGTGTGCCAAATAATTTCAAAAACCATATTGATATGAATATAATTTCAAATAAGAAAATACATTACTAAAATTAGAGGTTTAAAATTCAATGTCTAGTGACTTACTTTCAATAGCCTGTTAACAGTAGAATCACACCACTGGTCTTCATTGAAAATGCTTCATATCCCGCATCACATCTAAAATGAAACTATTACATCATTCAGTTTACTTAACCTTAATGGTTATCCATTGGTGGACTGTGCAACAACAGAGATTGTATATTGTCCGAGTATGACTGGAAAATAACTTTAATGTGTGGCGAGAGCTGACATGTGACAGAAAATCAAACGTGGAGTAAGTATTGTCGTAGTATCTAACATTAAATTTAAGCGATCTTTTTCTGCCAATTCAAATTTTCACAGTGTCATAGGAATAATTAAAATTTCAAAAAAAAGAACAAATAACAACTGTCACAGTAATTAATGTGCTGAACAATTACATATTTGCTGTGTATCAAGATTCTTAATTCAGCCAAGCTGAATTTTGCAGGCAAACATTGTTAAATATAACCAGTGGATGAGTTGGGCAACTAGGGTGCATACTCAAGGCAAAGTGCTGAGAGGGGACATCATGAGCCATGAATATGAATATTTTAATAACAGTAATGTAAAATTTAAAAAATATATTCAACCACTGCAGCTAGCATTGTTCAATAGAAGAGACATTCATTTTATAAAAATATTAGCTCATATAATTAATCGAGCGGATGTCGTAATGAATATTTCAGGATAGAAATACGTAGTCCTGGTAATGCATGTAACATTATCACAATACAACTTAAAATACTCTAGATACTTCCCGAGCTTGTAAGTTGGTGGCATAGCACCACTTTGGCATGATAGTAAAAAGTAATGAAATGTGCATGTTGGGACTATATGGTAGCTAATAGAATAACAGGCTAAACGTCCAACTGATTAATGAGCATTTGAAAAATTTTGTAAGATTACACTTTCTTAAGCAATGACTCAGATTGTGCTTGAATCCCTACCAATAAAAGCTTTGGTACATCCTGTTAACTAATAAGCTGCAATTGGCTTATTAATATATTTTATGGTGATGTACTATTCTGAAGCAGTAACAAATGTCAAATGACAAAATGCATGATTAATCTCTTAAGGGATATTTATTTCTTTTGACCATATCCTTATGAGTCTTACTTTTGAATAGGTGATATTGGACAATTTACACATCAGTTGCAAATCATAATGTATAAAATATGAGGAATCCAATATTTTTCATGATAATGGTATCCAGTGCAACATGGCTACCATGGAAGAAATAGTCAGTTGTGATTCCTTTATTTGTAATTTGTTTGAATAGCACACAAAAAGTGAAAATTTTGATTATATTTTTGTTTTTTATTCTAGATATTTAAAAAAAGTAGCTGAGTTCCTTTATCCCCAAATTCATTAATTTCTCTTATAGATTAACAAAATGCAACATTTTAAAACAAGCTTTCAATATTAAGAAACTAAGTTACAGTTAGAAAATATTAACCCTTACATTCTCAAGCTGTTCATTTATTGGCTCCAAACTGACGTTATCAATTTCTCTTAATAATCGTATTAAATATTATATTACATAACCACCAAACATTACAGACTGATAGTTGAAATCTTAAAACAACAAGCAGAACAAAATTTCACTCATTCGTATGATAATTTAATATAAAATTTGGGCCATATTGAATTTTAAATTCAGGAAGACCACCCACATGGGAATAAATGGGTTAATATCATAAAAACACCATATAAGTTGTCAGTTATAATCCATAACAACAACACTATAAAAATTACAAACGTTTTTGCTTGCTCCACTTAGATTTTAGAAGTGTTATTACTGGGTTTGACACACAATTCTGTATGTTGTCTTATTTTTGCATCTGAGTACTGCAAATCTCACTAGTGTTGTCTCCCAAATCAAAGCTCATCCAAGTACAAAAAGTTATTTAAAAAATTTTTATAAGTATTAATAATATCATTAGCAATAGTAGTTACAGAAAACAATTTTGTCATTTTATACATTAAATAGATTTCTGGTAAAAATACTTAATTGGAATTAGGCTGATAACTGATCTATTAATTACAGCATTATAAAATAGAAATAAATTAACGTAATGTTCATTTAATCCAGCCCTTCTAAGAAGTAACTCATCAAATTCAGATTAGATTATTATTATAGAATTAAGATCTCATTTCCATAATCTTTGGCTCGATATATTTTTCGATGGATTGTTTATCATTATCATTTCTCTTGGTAAAATAATTTTTCTTATATGTATAATAATACACCGATTTGTTGCAGTAGAGGTAGACAAATTAAATTTTCCAGAGAAAATTTCAACGAACATTAGTTTGTTCATTTGCTACACAGGAATATCAATAAAGGCAATTTGGTAGAAAGACAAAAATAAAGATTCGAAGATTATTTGAAAGTTGTGGTCTGAAATGAGAAATTGATTCCCTGTTGAAAATATTAAATACTGGGTTTATAAAACTGATTTGGAAATGTTTGATAAGTTGATATGTTAAACGCTACGAGGAATTAATTTTCGGTGAAATCTACAAGTCGTACTGTGGAATGAACTTCGAAAAACCATAAAATGATAATTTTATTCACGGAATTATCTTTAAGGAGACAAGATAGTTATTAAACACTATTCTTAACGAGTTCACTACTTTCTTGATTAGAAGCTTTACATTTTCTAATTGAAACAAATAATCCTGTATTCTAAGTTCGATTTACATAAACTATATTAAAAATAAGAACATGGTAGTAATTTGTCGATGTATGTAAGTATATTTATTATTATTTTGATGTGTCGTAATATTTTCAGCTTTCAAGGATTTTTCAACATAAATTTCCCTTTCTCTTCGTGACTGTGAGCCAACGTGTCCTTTTTAGCCAGAGATGAAGTTTTTAAACTGTGAAAAATATCTTTCGACAACTCTGCACTATCAAAAAGAATGGTTAACTGATGTAAAACTATCGGCGAAGTAACCACAAACAAGTTGCTCAGATAATAATTCATTTTCACTAAATTGAATGAAAATTTTTTCGAGAATGTGCGATAAAACTTTGTTGACAAACCGAGTGGTAAAGTTATTTGTTAAATGCACAATATCTATATATGTATGCGATCCTCGAATGACTTCCTAGAAATGGTTTTTACATTGATCTTTCGTCCTTACTTTACAGAAGTCACAAGAACCCATAAGCGTATCAAGGGACACACCTCAAGGAATCCACTTACTGAAACTGCGTTATAGAAGTGAAGGTGTGGCAAGACTTGTAGCGTTATGAAAGCGCTGTAATGTGATGAAAAACAACAGTTCCTGTATGACAAAATGTGTTAAACTAGTGAAAATTTAAAAGAATAAATGTTTGTACTTGAGAAATGTTTTATACATCAGTAACCACATAAACGACGACCTAAACGATTTTGTTTTAAATTCTACTTGGTATAACATCAAGAAATATTGTGCTTTATGTGCATCAATTAAATCTTTCCATTGCATTTAAACTCACACTGCCAGAAAACACTTAACCGAGCATTATAACTTACCGAATATTAATCGAATATCATACCCTGCACGTAATCGGACAAAATTGTACAGTAATATACCGGGTTGGCTCCTAGATGTCAGGACCATTCAGTGTTTGGCGTGGGGTGGAAAATATACGTAGAACAAGTATTGATTACTACCCATAACGAAGATGGATCTGGCCAAAACGGTAGGTGAAATACAAAGGAGGAAGATTTAGGCAGCCTTTCACTGGAGAAATGACTGCTTGTTCAATGAGCTCCTGTAGTTCAATATCTGTCAAGGCAATAATTTTGCATCGTCTGCTAAAATCTTATGCGCAGCCGCGCAGGCTCAAGATGGCCACCGCGAAAATTTTGTTGTGCATTTCTTTGTAATGATTGGTTTCGATCGATATTCATGGTTGTGGACAGGTTTTTTTCATTATCAGTGATTATACTGCCTAAGGTTGTCTAAGAATAGTTCCGTGGCTTTAAGTGCGTCTTTGTTGACTTCTGGTGCTGCAATTATTGTGGAACTGTGACCAGAGACATGTTTTCGAGTTGAAATGGCCCTCCCTACACGCAGGTGCGTACGCAGCCGTAGTGTCCAAATTTTAACTGGGCCTGCTCAGTGCTGTTCCGCGCGTATCTTGCATTCATCGGTATCGTTTCGCTTACTAGTGACGTGAAAATTTAACACACCATAGTAATGTTTGAAATGTAAGCTGACGTATTATGTGATGTAGATGCTTAATTTTAAATTACTTTAAGAACCAATGGAGGCCATATTAAATGCAACGTACCGATCTAAAGCTATCGGTACAGGCTGAAAACATTGTAGTTCAGGTTGTAAAATGTATAACTATGGAATGTTTAATGGCTAAAGTGTAGGACAGACTGCCTTACATTGTATTTTTTAGAGAAAGCTTAAGAAAATAAATAGGCTAGATCAATCTTGATCCCAGCGTTCCTTGCTACTAGTGGATTTCAGAGTTATTGATTTTCTTAAAGTGACAGGTCTAGCGAAACCGCTTGAGAAAGGGAAGCTGGGCTTCTCTTTGAACTCTCAATGAAAATTTGCCGAATCGAAAACTATTGTCTTTATTTATACGAATTCCTTCATTGCACAATTTATTTTGTCTATTTTGCACCAAAATTTATTTCATCTCAGTACTAACATTTTAAATGTAAAATAATTTTATAGTAATAATATGTTTTGATGTGAGAATCCTTTATGTACGTACATATGTATATTGAATAAAATATGCTTATTTACTAAACCACGTAATTCGGCTGTACGTGTTTATGCAGGATTCCATTTTTAAATAAAAAATAATATAAAAGATTTTTCAGAGCTCATATAAATGTAATGGAAGAGATTATTCTTGATAATTTCCATCGTTTTGTCATTCATTGTTGATTGTAGGGCAATTGGTCACGCTTTTTTAGACGATGACCATGAAATTGATGTTGCCTTGGATCTCTTCTCAGTGAAGAAACTCATTCCCATTTACCCGAAAACTATTTTTGTATACTATTCCTCTTATTTAATGTATGAGTACTAGTAGATTAGAGAAAACTGCAGTCCTTTTCATGTAATTAGGGTGCACATATATTAAAATTTATACTTAAATAACTCTTGAAATGATTGTGTGGAAATCGTCGTTTAAGTTTATTATTGCTCTGAAGTTACCGTCAAATAAAGATCCTTTATTATTTTGCGAAACTTGAGAAAAAAGATTTTCTTTAAAATTTTGAATTTGTAAAAATACAATTTAATATTTGTTTTTTTCTTAAAATGTATATTCTGACTGTAGATGTTATTATTTATTTTGTCAGAAGTTTAGCGCTGTATGTGGACTGTTACGAGCAAAGATATCAGTTTTCTAATTCACTAAAGCTGATAACTGGTGGAAATGCATAATGGATGTAGTTTATTCTCTTTCAAATTACACCCATTCTTTTATGTCAATTTTAGTTTCATCAAATTAAACACTTCCTTCTGTTATGATGGAATTACACAAATTTGTTTACCTTCGTATGGAATATTGTCCTTGAAATAAAGAATGGTATGCGGTACCATATAACACTTGCTTTGATTAATGCAAACACTATTTACTCTTGGGTGGAACTTCTTTAGATTTGCATTCCATAATTTCTTTTCACAACTCTTATTCTTCTACTTAGAACTGGACAAAGTTGTTTACAGTAATTATATTCATACTAACATTTGAAGTTCCAACATGCTATTCCTTAGATGTGTTGAAGTAATGTGTAGCAAAGTATTAGCTGCTTTAATGCAAATCTGCTTTCCCCACATCATATTTGTAGGTTGCATAGGAGAATCATTAAAAGGCAATTTTGTACGATTGCATGAAATTGTTGAATATAATTGAAGCATTAATAATTCTATGTGTTATTGGAAATGAAATTTATTGATGGATCAGTTTTAAATTGTTGTATTTAGGTCGGAGGTGTGCATCATTCTGCATGAGGTGAAGAATGGATGTAGCAGCCCCAGGTGCCAATCTCTGACATTGGGGGCTTTGCCTTCATTACTTGGGCATTTAGTTGCCCATTCCTTTAATCCCTTTGCTGCAGCTGTTTCTTCTCCTCACCTAACTGCCAAAAGCAGAGGGGATCCATCGGGGGGGAGTGAAGGTATATTCCATACTAATGCATTTTACATATCCTTTCAGTTCATTGCCAGACATGCAAGATCATGTTATCAACTCTAAATATAATTAAGCAAAAGAATGTAAAGACAAATTATCAACAGTGTTGGATATTACTTTGAGAAATGTAAAAAAATTCACAAATGAGTAAACACCCGATATGTTTTAGTGAAATTTTAAAAAAAATCCTTTTGCTTAGTAATTTTCATAGCGTGTCAACTTTTTCACAGAGAGTACATTTTATTCTTGAATTTTTTATGCCAACCATATTTGTGAAAGAAAGTTATTGCAGTATTTGTTATGTCATTACTTTCCTAACTTAGTTTTGGCAATGTTTTCAATTAATTATTTTTAGTAATAATGGCAGATTACATTTTTCAGGATAGTCACTTAAAATTATCTCAGAAAAGGTACAAATACAATATTTTTGTAATTTGATTATTTCAGGTGTTATGTTGTAATGTTTTTGTCAGTAGTCAATGTTTTTCCAACACTACAATTACTTTCTTCTGGTTGAAATGATTTTATCTCCTTTGGTTTCTTTTTTATCTTCTTTCTTCTTATTAGCTTTTATCATTATTCCTATTCTTTCACTTTCTGTTAGCCTTCAGCTGTCGTCTTACTCACTGGCAATAGGAGCCATTTTCAAACACAGGAGGCTCCTTGCATAGTCTTTTTATTCTCAGTTTCTTTAGAATGTGTCATGATATTGATTAATTTGATTTCTTACTTTTACTCCCATTTAATAATGTGCGGCAGTTCGTTTCATTGTAAAGTCTTTCACTACAAAGTTGCTTCATTTGTTCCAAAAGTGACTTGCAAGTATTTGAGGTGTATTATGAATTTTATAATTAAAAATTGAGTATATTATTTATAAGATTAATTCAGTGAAACTCAACTGCAAAACAGTGAGTGGTGCTTTCCCCACAGGGTAGCCAGTGCAACTTGCGATAGTGGGAGCTGCACTGCCAGGTTCCTTGCTACCTTTTCTGTCCAATGGTGACGATGAACACTTCTGGGGGAAACCCTGGAGGAGTTGGTGTTGAAGGAGAAGTCCCAGTGACAGAACTTATCGTTGTTAAGGCAGAGGATAGCCAGGGAACCATCATGGCACCTGTGGTCATTAAGGCAGAGGACAGCCAAGGAACCATCTTGAGCCCTGTTTCGACAAACCACGTTGTGGTGACTACCTCCTCTGTGGTGCATGCCCCTGTCACCACTGTGGTGGGAACATCCATGCACCACCAAAGACCTTTGCACCCAGAAGATGCTTGTGATGAGGATGATGAGGACGACGATGGCAGAAGAGTGGTGAGGGTGGGCATGGGAAGTGAAACGGTACGTGTCGTGGCAGATTGCGAGGATGACGAGGATGAGGAGGAGGAAGAAGAAGAGGAGGAGGACGAGGAGGCATGCCCATCTTCGGCCGAATCTCCGGCCTATGAGGAAGATGATGGGGATCTAATGGCAGCTGCTATGGGGGACGAGGTGACGGCACAGCTGGCCGCAGCAGGTTTGCAAAGCGCACACGGTAGTTGACACTTTTTTTGTTTTTTTGTTCATTTTGGTCCTCGCTCTCTTCTGCGGTGCAGGTCTGCAGTATAATGGGAGTGGTTATTTTTCTTTTTCATTCTTTCAGTTGGGATCACAGAGTTGAGTTGGCTTTAAAGTCTTTGCCATTATTGGGGAATGACTGTTTCAGGTTGTATGATGGAGTGGGTTTTACTAATTTAATGCAGAAAACATTCAATAAAAGATAAATCAAACAAAGAAAAATTGAGGTAAATAATATGATCACCTGGTTTGTAAAAGCTGCTGTTTATATATACCTATATTTTTGTGATAATTTTCAGGTTAACACTTTCAATGCAGCATGACTGGAATTCCATTCATGCTGCATTGAAAGTGTTAAATAAAAATATATGAATTTATGTAATGAAAAACATAATATTTATACCGTTTTAGCAATAAGCAGCTAAATTTAAATTCGATATAGCAAAAGTTATCATGTTCCTTTCACATCCATAGCACTTCTAAATACTTGCTATTGCATTTTTAACAATTGCACTATTTTATATTGTGCCATATGTGACTTGTCTTTAATAAATTTCTTATAAAAAATTCATACCGATGATGCACAATTAACATATGCATAGGTGTCAGGTGCATTGATTTTACATATTAGAATTGATTCACAGAGGTGTCTATAAATTGTTTGGAAAAATTAATGTTGAAGTCAAGCATACATCTTCAAATGATTTAGTTACTGCCGTAATACTTGATTAAGAATAGCTTACTTGAAACTTCACCGCCATGTGTATGTGATTGCTTAAGAAAATGAAGTGTTTTTGACCTTAAACCTACTCAGCTCTGTGTTCTTTGGGTTCTTTATTATCTTTTGATACCTTTCCCTCATCATTTTATTAGTTTTTATTATTTAATTCCACTTGATATAACATTTTAAATATATTTTGATGATTTTACTTTTAACAAGTTACAGACATTTTTGTAGAATTAATATTAGCAATTCATCATAAAATCATGTTTATGTAATCCAGTTTACTCCATAGAATAATGAAATTTAAAATTGATTTGTTAAATTTGAGCATTTCTTAAAAGTTACTTTTTGGTAAATCTGTTTTTTTTTCTTTACTGACCTGGCAGCAGTAGTAATATAGCAAAAATATAAAAGTTTATCACGCTATTGTTTTTGAAGTACTGTCATGTGATAGTCTCATAGTATTGATCTTGTTCATTTGAAGCTGTAGCTTATATTTTTAACTGGTTGATTAAATCAGATATAATAAAGCTTTCATTTGAAAATGGTGGTGGTCTAATTTATATGGATACTGAAGGAATCCTAATCTGTCCTATAGTTTTGCTTTAGGCTTTGAAAGCTTTATTTAGATCTTGCCCAATTTTTTTTATTTCAAATATGTATCAATAGAATATATGTTAAGAATTTCATATATTTTTGATTTTCTGGTGGGTTTAGGGCCTGTTGGTGTAGCTGCTGCTGCTGCAATAGCCTCTGCAAAAAAGCGCAAGAGGCCCCACTCATTCGAGACGAATCCTTCTTTTCGGAAAAGGCAGCAGAACAGACTACTGCGGAAATTAAGGGTAGGCAAAGCAGTATTTCTGGATTATTTCTTCAATTCTTCAACAATTTTTAGATGTCCAGATGTGTGAAGAAAATGTAAGTTAACTAGTGAATATTTATCGTAACAACCTTGCAGTGATAATTGGTGACATAGTAGATGAAAAGAATAATTTGTTTATGTTACTCAGTTTTACATTCCTGGTAGAACTAAAATTATGTATAATATAGAAATACCTCAATGAAGTAGATGTGCTTCATGATGTTGCTTCGTTAACAGAAACTTCGTTAATAGAGGTAGAAATAACATAGGAGACATAGGGATGCATTCCAGGGTTTCAGAGAAGGGAATAATACACTGTGAAATATAATTAAATGCTAACACAAATGAAGTCAGATGTGCCTAAAAGGATGAAATATGCTAATTAGTTTAAGAATAAATTAAATTAGGTAATAAATCAATAGGTCCTACTGAAAGCAATTGAATTGGCAGCGTTGGAAGTGGAGGTGGCAGGAACTACATGGAGACAGTCAGGTTAATGTCATCTGTAGCTATCCAACAGATATTGCATGTTGTCGACTTTCTTGATACCCACTTCCTGGGCCATTAATTATATTTTAGTCTTCTTAATCACTTTGCATGAAGTTGAGGTTTTTGTTTAATTTTTTTATTTTTTGCAAATATAATGCCGACTTCATTATAAAGGAGCTTCATTCTCAGAGAATTCATTATCTGAGGTATTGCTGTATAATTATTTTCTTTAGTGTAATTAATCCAAGCAATGTGATTTGAAAAGTTTTTAAACTATGGCAATGAGGTAAATGTGATTATATAAGTAACAATCTCTCAACAATTCTTGAACTGGGCTTGATGCATCTTAACTAATTTTACATTATTGGTGGACACAAAATAAAGAAATTTTATAGCCCTTCTTAAAAGACACACTAACCAGTTTTGCTAAGATTCTCATTTCAGGTATAACCTTATGAAGTAATTTATCGAAACAAGCTGCGTTAAAAAATTACAACGGAAGGTTATAACATAAAGGTTATTTATTTTATGACCATAAATATTCATTCTACAAAGTTGAGCCTAAAAATTTTGTTTTTATTTTTACACAAAATTTTCATTGTCATATTGGTTAGGAAAGGCTATATTTCCTGAATTTTTGTTCTTAATTTTGCCATAACTGTGGCATGAAGTTATAGCAAGAAATTCTATTATTTTATTAAATAGTGAGATCATCTCTTTTACACATCACACGTTTTTATATTTGCATTTGATGTTTTCTAATTTCAGCAAACTATTGATGAGTTTGCAACCAGGGTTGGTCAGCAGGCTGTTGTGGTGGTTGCTACCCCAGGGAAACCTCAGAATAGTTTTAAAGTATTTGGAGCCAAACCTCTTGAGGATGTGGTAAGAATTCTTTAGTGCTTTATTGTAGAACCTGTTTAAAAACTGGATATTCCCTATACTTACTGGCTTAAATAATTCGTGAGATGTTTTTATAAACATTTTCTTACCTGTTTAATATTAAAACTATTCCATTGAGCATAATAAGGATGGAGATTGTGATCCGCTTAATAATTTAAAATATGATTTTTGTCCAAAGTACCGTATATACTTGAATATAAGACGAGGTTTTGTTCCAATTTTTATGACTGAAAAATCGCTAATCGTCTTATAATCGCGCGGTGCGTAATAGTTTGACTGACAGAGGAACCAAAGCTAGAGATAGCTGGAGATGGGAAGAATCGAATAGCTATAATCGAAATATTCGATTCAAATGTATTCGAATACAAATACTTTTTTGAGTTTTATCGTATATATTATGCGCGTAGTGAAGCTGCGTGCGTCCATGCATATGAAGTCTCGTGTAATTACATCAGCGTATTTCTCGAGAACCGTTCGTCGTAAAGATATACGGTAAACGGCGTTTTGTTTCTACTGGCTATGGGGTCCCTGGAAAAATATTTTCGTTTGTTAAAGTGTCCTGGGTTCGAATCCAGGAGACAATTATATTTTCCCATAAGTTTACACAGGTTTTCGATTTTTCAGAGTGCAAGATTTTTTCCTTTATTTATTAAAATACATAAATACGGACCGATTTTCTTCTTTTTTACTTTATTCGACGGCTAAAGCTCTATACTATCTTATTCTTACGATGTTTACATGTTACACGGTTGAATTTTTCAGAAATACGGATTCTTTTTTGAAATTTTGCGGATTTTTCGTACTCATTCCAGGCATTGCAAGGAGACTCGTTGTTGCCTCCGATTCATTTAAGGCCAATTAAACCTTCAAATAGACGAAAGAAAAGTGTTATTGTTATCTTCTCTTCATTGATAATCTAAATAAACGCTTGCATTGACGTCGCCTTTACAGTAGGTCCTCTAAGAAGTTAAAAGCAGTCGTTGATAGACACTTGAAGGAAAGCAACTGTATATGCCAACTAACACTACAGTTGATAACAAAGGGGCAAAGTCAGTGATAGTTAAAACCACTGGAAATGAAAAACTAAGGGTAACAGTAATGTTATCGGTATTAGCTGATGGAACAAAATTGCGACTCTTCGTAGTATTCAAGAGGAAGAATCTACCAAAAGAAAAACTACCATCTGGTATCATTTACAGATGCAATGAAAAAGGCTGGATGACTAGTTACTTGATGATTCAGTGGCTGAGTGAAGTGTAGGATAAATGACCTTGTGCTCTTTTAAAGATGAGATCAATGCTAGTTCTTGATGGTTTTCGAGGACATCTTACAGATGATGTGAAATCCAAAATATCACACCCCAACACTGATCTGGTGATCATACCAGGAGGCTTGACCTCCCAACTACAAGTGCTAGATGTGGTTGTCAATAAGCCCTTTAAAGGTCATCTACGGTGCATTTATGGGGAATGGTTGCTGTCAGGGAATTGCCCTCTGACTCCAGCAGGTAAAATGAAAAAACCAACAGAGGCTCCACAGGGAAAATGGATTAAGACTGCATGGGACAGTATCTCACCAGCATCAATAGTCCATGGATTTAAGAAGTGTTGTGTTTCTAACAGTTTGGATGGATCAGAAGATGACATTCTGTGGGAGTAGGAAGATGATGCAGCTATTGGAGATTCCTCCAGTAGTAAAAGTGAAAATAACAATTAAAATGTGCTAATGTGAAATAATTTGCATGAGAGATTCTAATGTTCCAAAATATTCAATTGAAAATTCCAATCAAAGTTGCTTATTTCAATTGGTTCTATGTTCATTAGTCAATGGTATAATAAACCTCTGTCATTGTGTGCATAATAAATTTTTTCCTTTTATTAGGAGTTCAAAATGGGGGTTCGTCTTATAATTAGAGTCGTCTTATATTCGGGTATATACGGTACCCTTGTCATCAGTTCAGTAGGATAATGTATGTTCTATTGTTTTTTATGCTTTGCATATCTTCCCTTTCACAGGTAAAGAACCTGCGTTCTGTGGTGATGCAAGAATTGGAGACTGCATTGGCTCAGCAAGCACCCCCTCCTCCCCAAGAAGACCCTTCACTCTATGAACTACCTCCACTCATCATTGATGGAATCCCCACTCCTGTTGAGAAGATGACCCAAGCTCAATTGAGAGCGTTCATTCCTTTGATGCTAAAATACTCAACTGGTCAGTTTCTTCGTTTAATTTCTACTCTCCCCATTTAGTAGTCATACTGTCAAATTACCATTTTAATCATGTGTATTCATGATTTGAATTGAACTTGCCAAAAATAAATAATTCGATGAAGGAATTTGTTGATCCTTGTGTTGCACAAGAAAATGGAATATGATATGGAAAAATCGTGCTTTTGTTCAATTAAAAATTCGTCAATTTTTACCAAATTTTGAAAATTTTGCCACAAATTATGGATTGGCTTGCTAGCTTTCTTGATGAAAAATAATTTTTGTTTTATGGATTTGTTGATTTTTTGCAACTGTTTGACCAATAACAAACATCAATTATTTTTGTATTTCATAAAATTTGATGAAACAATATGAACAAGTGAAGAAATGGATAAAATTTTTAGCTGGTATGTACTTGCTTGTATTTTCTGCGACTCACTGTGATTTGAAGTGTTTTATGCCATTTTTTGTAAGACAATTTAAAAATGTATTGAAATTGGTTTAATTTACTCTGAGTTAAATTCTTCTGTATTTAAAATTTTTGGGTATTAAAAAAATGTGACAACCTTTTGGAAATGATTTGTCTAATAAGCATAGCACTAATAATTGTAAGAATATTTGGCTTTTCTTTGGATGAATTTGATAGTAACAGTTTCTGAATGTTGTATTTTTGTCCTTTGAAAGGTCGAGGTAAGCCTGGTTGGGGTAAGGAATCGACACGTCCACCTTGGTGGCCTAAAGAGCTCCCATGGGCCAATGTACGAATGGATGCTCGCTCAGAAGAGGAGAAACAAAAGGTTGCTATGCGGAGAGATTCGTATGAAAATGTTTGTTTCCTTGGTTTCAATTACTTATTTTTTTTTATAATTATTTTTTATATAATTTGATGTAATTTTAAAATATAAAAGCTGGTCATCTAGCATTATGCCAACTTTGCATTAAGGTTATTCAGTCAACAGTTTGATTTATATGTTTTTCATTGATGGACATACAATAAAACTTTGTTATAACGAGAGTTCACTGCAGTCATAAAAAATGCTCACTGTAATGGATACTGAAAGTAGCTCAATTATTATTATTTTATAACTTCGTAACATTTTGTTTACAAAACAATTCTCAAATGAAATACATTCCCGTATCTTAAAATGTTGTTTAAAGTGACAAATATAGAAAATTATAAAACAGTAAAACCTCTACCTTACGAACTCCCTTAGAATGAAGAACTCCATATAACGGAAATTATCACGTCCAGAAAAATTCAGTAATAAAACTATAGAAAACCTCTATATTACGAACCTCTGATAATTACGAAACCTCCCAATTACAAGATAAAAATTGCACCCGTTCCACCAAAAACAAACCTTCATATAGCGAAATTAAAATAAAAGGATATTGTATGCGCTGTTGTAAAGCAGATATCAATGCCATCTATGCCGGTGTTAACGCTGTTATTAGCTTACCTGAATGATTCGAAGCATAGTATTTGTTGTAATTTTGAGTGATAAGGTAGGCAGACCTTGTCTTTCATGGCTTTATCTTTGGTGTATTTTGATCTTTCGCGGTTCCGCATTTGTGACCAGTTTTGTTTTTCATGGAAAAAGCTACACAAAATTTTTTATGTTTTCTCATTTTTAGGTGCGTTTTGCTTACAGCGTGAGCGCCTATTATCGTCAGTCAGTCCGTCCGTCCATCCGTCCGCATGTTCGTTCTCGGCTTCTACTGAACGGATTTTCATGAAATTTGATATTAAGGACTTCCATACAAATATAATAAGAAAATCGTAAAAATGAATCACGTACGACAATCAGGGGTACCACTTTACTGAGGACTAAAAATTAAATTTTCGTCATATCTTGTAAAGTATTGCTCATATCAAAATATTTTTCAAATGAAAGTTGTAGATCTGGTAAAGTAGAGTATTTTCTTTTGTATACATTTTTATCGTAGGAGTAGCCGTTATCGAGAAAATCAAACAAGAAAGTCTTATATCGAGTTGAACTTCTTGCATGGTTACTTCATTGTTGCTAACATAAACAATCTCGCAAACAAACTTTTAATTTCCTTACGTGTGCATGTAATATTATCAAATAGGAAGAAAATGGATTATTTATGATGAAGAGAGGAACTTTAAAATGCTATTTCCCTCACGTACAGGTATATAATTTCTTTCTAATACTCCATTGCACGAAACGCGCCCATTTGTGATACGTTGTACACTTTCCTAACTTGTTTCTCATAGTAAGGCCTGAAAAAATATTATTGCATTATTCTAATATGCAAAAATATTTACTTAAGTGCATTAATGTAATATATATGCGTAATAAAAAACAATTAGATACACGTTTCTTATATATACTTTTAAATATTTTTGGAATGCAATCCTCCCACACTTTTGTGTCCCTTCACTGTGAAAAGTTGCAAAATATAAGCTGGTACCACCGTTCAGGAGCTTGCTTTCTTTTTGATGACAGGGTAGACCCGAGGGGAAAGACTCAACCCTCAACTCTTGATCCTTCCTATTCAGGATCATTGGGGTATTTGCACAGGTTTAACGTAGTTCAAACGCTTAAGCTTTGCGTTTTAGTCATCATTTATTATTGGTGGAGTTTTGCAGTTTTTCAGGAATGTAACACCCCAAGAAAGACAAGGTCTGTCATACAGTAAAACCTCTATATAACGAAATTGAAGGAACCCAATTTTTGGCACTTTGTTGTAAGGTTCTTCGTATGGAGGTTTTTTTCAGATTCATCATATTAGCGTATTATTGCTGGTTATAATTTATTTCAACGCTAACATTTTAGTTAAAGAATGTTTTCAAAAAATTCACTTTATTATAAAAAACAATATATTATTTTTGGCATAGGTCTGTTATTAGTCACCTGCAACTAATTGTTTACTGATCATGTTTTTAATTTGCCTAGTAACCAAGGATATGTAGTCTACAGAGGAATTATATCTCACTTGACTTGAGTTAATTTAAAGTTTGCTAACCCATGACTGATCAGCCCGTCACGACATTTACAAACCCGATCACCAGACAGTGTGGAGGGATAGTTTCATTCCAGCCAAGGCGAAGGGCACGGTACCCATTAAAACAAAGCCGAAGGCTCGTCAATGCATCCTTTCAATGTTATATATTTTAGAAAAACAATCTTGCTGGCGTTTCTTCTTCTCCCAAACATCTTTTACCTTTTATGTTTGGTATTAGCCTTTTTTCGATTATTTTGTCTTTATATTCCACCAGTACTTCTGAAATGGGTTTCATTTTTATCTTTCTATATCCCTCGTTATTACTTTTTTCTCTAGGTAAATAAAAACGTTTCTAGTGGCAACAGTGTGTTTTAATGATGGGTGACAAATAACAGACCTGTTCCTTATTTTTTCATTCTTGTAACATTGATCAATTTTCATAGTAAAAACAATACTCTATATCAGGGCTGCCATTTTCATGGATTTTATCTGTTTCCACAGATTTTTTTAACGAAAAACATTTCCATGATTCACTGATGTTTATAAGGAAAAATTCTGAAGTTATCTTAGATGTTCGCATAAAAAATACATAGGCTACTAAGAAATTCAGAGATTATTAATATTTCTAAACGAATAATACGAATACTGTAAATAATATACATTCAATGAAATTGTTCTGCAAGTAAATACGTATCTTAATATACCGTTGATAAAGCATGAAAACTCGCTACTTATTGTGAGAGTGAATGCAAAAACTAGATTTTGAACTGGATTGAAAACCTACGGCATATTTATATTTTTACTTTCTGCATAATTAGTATAGGAGAAAGTATTGTACTCGTGGAAAAAAAAATTCGAGATTTCAACGGGAATACATGTTTTGAGGTCCCCTGACTAGGTTTCGATTATTTTTGCGATGTCTGTGTGACAAAATTTTGTAGGTGCTCTAACTCAAAAACTAACAATCAGATCAGCACAAAACTTTATACTTAAGACTTTTATTAGCAACTGAAGTTCTGAAAAGGTTTTGGTTGAAACAGCTCAACCGGAAGTGGAGGTTTATTCTTCTCATTTTTCCATTTTTCCAGATGTCGCCTTTAAAACAATTTACTTAAATATTTATTATTATAAAAGTTATAGACAATGTAATTATCTACAATTTTTGTTCAAAACATTTTTTTGTAAAACATAGTTTAAGAGAGATTATGATTTTTCATCTAAATTTATGTTAAATACGTCGATAAGTTATACTATTGTTTCCGTTGCTATGATAAAATTTTCTAATTGTTGATCGCAATGCGTAGAAATTTTTAAATTTTGTCTAATTTTGTTGAGCCATTGTATTGATATTGATGTCATTAAAAGTAAAAATTATTTAATTTAATAGATTTCCTAATCTAAGGCCTGTCCTGTAAACTAGGCCTATGGTTACTTATTGTTTTCAGTGCATTTGTGCTATTTACTGTATATTAAAAACTTAATACATTTTTTTTAAACTTTCTATGCCAATACAGTTGATTCGTAATGCAGGATAAATTTAAAATTCATAAATATGCATGTTTAAATTAAAGTTACAGGGCTATGCATAAATAGTTGTAAATAATTTTACTTAAAATATGCAATGCAGATGCTGAAAATATTGAAAGCATACATTTGTACATTTTGCATTAGAAAACCAAGATATTACATATTACAGGATTTTACAGGATATTTTGATGTCGGTAACAGGATTTAGAAAAAAAATTGTGACAGCCCTGCTCTATATGGTGTGGCAATTTATGGTGTAGGGCATCTTTGGGCTACGGAGCTATATCATTGTTATTGATCAAAACATGGATTACTTTATACTAAATTTACTTTTTCAGTATTCAAAATATTTAAATGGCAAATTTTGCAATTTTTAACACTATGTATTATACATTAGAGACAATAGTACATCAATAAATAGCCAAATAAAAATAAATGAAAAAATAGCATAAAAATATTAATGAAAAATAATTTTTGTCTTTTATTTAAATAAAAGTTACATATTCAGTTGTTCTTCAGCGTTTACCACAAAGAGCTACTAAGGAGAAATTATCTATAGAAAATTATGTATAATTATACAGGCAGACCTAGTCTTTTGCAGGGGTTACGTTCCTGAAAACATTGTGAAAAAGAAGTAATTAAGGCAGTGGGAAATACAGTTAAGTCCCTGTAAGAATGGATCATTTGTCCTCTGTATTGGTGACCACAGAAAAATAGAGAAAGAGATGGAAAAATGAACTTGAATGAAAGAGCTGGTTAAACAAGATAAAAGAACATGAAAAAAGTATAATAAAAAGCAATTCTCTGTCTATAACGCTAACTTAAACACTAATAACTCGAGAAGTAATGATGATAGAAACTCGAAATTTGGCAGGGATGCTTGATTAACACTTTTTCAGGTGATGACTAATTAAAATCGTGAAAAAATTCCTTGGTTTGACTCCAATGGAGGCATTTCCATTTCCCATTGCTTAACATGTAAAACGCGATTTTTCGACGAGCAGGCTTTTATTCATTTGGAAATTAAAATTAGAAGGAATTAACCTAAGACCTTCGGATTTGAACCATTTTGAAGAAAAAATTATAAAGTTTCTTATTCTGTTCATCTTTTTTCGCCCACAGTTCGAAAAATCCCATGTTAAACGTTTAATTGATGTATTTTATGGAAATCTTGCCATTTTAACGGAATGTTGTCATGGTGACTAATTATATTGTTAGACCTCAAAATCCTATTGTTAAATCAATCCTTATTGGTGTAAGCGTGCTTTGAATGTTTTTAATATGAGATAGGGAGGGAGAGAGAGGGATGGTAATGCAGAGGGAGGGAGGGAAGGAGTGAGAGGAAGAAAGAGAGAGATGGAGGGAGATAAGGTTAACTAAAGATATCCCGTCATATTGACATGCATTTATGCTATATGGGTATAAACGTGCTTTGAATGCTTTTAATATGAGAGGGGATGAGAGGGAGGGGGAGAGAGGGAAGTAGAGGGGGAAAGAGGGGAAGGGGGAGAAATGAGGAGGGGGAAGGAAAGAGAGGAAACTATTTTAAGTTTAACTAAAGATATCCCATCAACAACAGAATATTCACTAGAAATGTTGTATATGGCAAAATATTTCATATGTAAAAGTGTGATATTAATTATTTTAAATGAAAATAATAATCTATCTATCTATAATTCTTCCGTTGATATTTCAACGGGCATTACACTAGTCAGGAAATAAAATCTTATTTAAGTTCCATAGTAGAATTGAGAATAATGAACGGTGGTTGCCTAACCTGCAGGAGCTAATTTCCAAATACTGCAGACCTCATCTTTCTCGGGGTGTTACATTCAAATACCTCAATGATCCTGAATAGGAAGTATCAAGAGTTGAGGGTTGTGTTTTTCCCCTTGGGACTTCCCTGTCGTCAAAAAGAAAGAGCTCGTGAACAGTGATACCAGCATATATTTTGCAACTTTTCACATGTAAAGGGACACAAAAGTGTGGGAGGATTGCATCCCAAAAATATTTAAAAGTATATGTAAAAAACGTGTATCTAATTTTTTTAAATTGCGCATATATATTACATTAATGCACTTACGTAAATATTTGTACATATTAGAATAACACAACAATATTTTTTCAGGCCTGACTATGAGAGAAAACGTGAGGAAAAGGCAATTCATTCCACATATAAAAAATTTCGCATAGCTTTTTGTGTGATTTTTCTCCACGAAAGAGCAAAACAAGAGAGTGCGAGAGAAAAAATTGGTCGCAAATGTGGAACTGTGAAAGCTCGAAATATGCGAAAGATAAAGCTGCGAAGGACAAAGTCTGCCTGTCTATCTTAGAGGTTTTTTATATAGTTTTATTCGTGAATTTATTGGGACCGGCAATAATTTTTGTTATATGGAGTTCTTTGTTCTAAGGGAGTTTGTAAGGTAAAGGTTTTACTGTAGGTGGAAATTAGCTCCTGCAAGTTAGGCAACCCTGTTCATTTTTCTCCATTCTACTATCAAACTTAAATTAGATTTTATTTTCTGTTCATTTCTGTTCATTTTTTCTCCATTCTACTATGGAACTTAAATTAGATTTTATTTTCTGTTCATTTCTGTTCATTTTTTCTCCATTCTACTATGGAACTTAAATTAGATTTTATTTTCTGATACTTTTTTCGTGCTCTTTTATCTTGTTTATGTCTCTTTCATTGACATTCATTTTTCCATCTCTTTCCCTATTTCTCTGCGGTCACCAATACAGGACAAATGATCCGTTCTTGCTGGGATGGGATCCAAATCCTGTATTTCCCATTGCCTTAATTACTTCTTTTTCGCAATTTTGTCTTTCGCAGTGTTTTCAGGAATGTAACCCCTGCGAAAGACGAGGTCCCTTGTCAAAAATGATGTTTTCCAGAAAGTGTGCACTGGGAATAGATTCCTCACCCCAAGAAATAAGTCAGTGTATAAAAAGAGAAATGGCTATCCTCAAGAGCATCAATGCACATCCCAATACATTGAAAAAGATATTTAATGCTTTAGTAACAATTCCTCCAATAAGTGTAGAGGCAGAGACAAGTTTCAGTGAAGCTGGACTTTTTATTACAAAATTGCACACGTCTTTAAATCATGAGGCTATTGATAAGCTTTGTTTTCTGCATTCCTCTCTAATACAAGAAAAACTTCAAGGGAAGTAGTTAGATAAATTACCACTATGTTTTGTTAAATCTATATACAAGTAGTATTTTACTTAACTTTATAGCATAAAAATAATTTTATTTAACACCCTTTTCAGAAGTATTCCATTTTTAATCAGTTAATTACTGATTAAATTAAAAAATTAATCAATAATTTTCTAAAAAAATTATTAAATTACCATGCCCTAGTTTGGACTGAGTGAACAATATGAGTGAGAGACACTTGCCAGATGAAAAGTAAATTATGATTACAGTATTTGTGTATGAAGTTTTGCAAGCATTTAGATGGCAACCCCAAAAAAATTTTGGTGGGCTTTCTTTCCTAAAATAGGGCTTCCTTAGAATTTTCATTTGTTGCATTTTCTCTGTGGCTTCTGCTGATGATATCACCACAATATAACGTATTCATTCATTGAAATATAAGCTATCTAACATGCATAATTGTCAACTTAAAAATTTTACTTACTGAGAACTTGAATTAGCTTCAGAAACAGATATGCATTTCACATTCATAGATGTTAGCCTTAATTTTGATGAAAAGTTATGTTTACTGTAACAGATCTTTATATGAATGTGTAATCTTTTCATTGTGTACATAGATCCATAATACTACAATAAAATTATGTTTAAGTAATATAGGTATGTTTAGCCATTTTTAATCAACTATTTTTCTATGGATATCATAATTAATATAGGAAAATATCTTAATGCAGTTAAGCAAAATTGACTAAACTTAGCATGATGTTTAACCTTCAGTAGTGCATTTTATCATTCTTATTCTTGCCAATACGTTTGTTTTTTTATTTCTAAGTTTTTTATTAAATTTTTTCCTTTTCCCTGTAAGAAGTTTTCCCTCGTAAGAAGTTTGCATGACACGGTCCCGTGAAAAACTTCTTAAGAGGGTTTCACTGTATTTTGGAAAAAAGGTGCATGGGGTACACGAGTAAATACAGCAGTTGATGTCTTCCTGTATGCCATACAGTATTAGCGTGAGTGGAAATAAAGAATATCCTATTGGTAACAATGTATTTAACTTAAATTTTGCATAATATTTAAGGCAGTAGTTTCAATCAAAAGTTTTCCTATGCATTTAATAATTTACTAATAATCCTAATTGTAAGTGCAAACCACATCCTTTTTTCAAGATGTCATGGACGCATGCACTCCGTCAGATTGTTATCAACTGTTACAAGTACCACGGCAGAGAAGACCTTCTTCCTGTGTTCAGTGAGGAGGATGAAGCCAGTCTTGCAGCAGCGGGAGCGAGCATAATGTCAAATCATAAAGGTGTGGTGGTGGCAGGACCCGCATCAGGATCCATCGTAACGACGGAGGGTGCAATGTTGACTAAAGTAGCACACAAAGTGAACCCCAATCACATACACCAGGTCGCCCCTCAATATGCCTCGACCATGTTACAAACTATAAGTAATCCTGATGGGACTGTGTCAATCATCCAGGTGGATCCAAATAATCCAATCATCACTCTTCCTGATGGAACAACAGCACAGGTCCAAGGTGTGGCAACGGTGAGTAGCAGAGTTGTGAATGAGCAAGTGTTCGAATTGATATTCGGTGTATATCATCGTATTAGCTCTATAATTGGCTGGTGAAATTTATGTTGGGTTTGATCCAGAAAAAGATACGAGGAGAAATTTTCTCTAGGAATTTAGGAAAGAAATTGTTATAATAAATATTTAAAATTGATGACAAATTTATTTTAATTATAAATTAAAGTAATATTGGAGTGAATTTTCAATAATTGTATTGATATGTTCTTACGTACCTTTGGGCTAAAAAAAATCTGGGTTTAATGAGCTTGTTTTATAATTATGCAAAATTAGATGATGAATATAAAATTACTAGTACAGGGTGTCCTAAAAGTAACTATGCAGTGAATTTCAAAATCAAGAAAAATTAAGTATTTATGTTTAATAATAGTTTATTGCAAAAAATCAAGTTTGTAACAAGTTGAAAATTCTGTTAACATTTAAACATTTCTGAACGACCTTTTCCATATTGTAAAAGATTTGTTGAATCTCGTTCACTCAGACACTGTGTAACATCTCAGAAATTCACTACATAGTTACTTTTGAGACACCCTGTATAATTGCCCATCAAGAATGACAGGTGAGCATGTAGAATTAAAATGATTAGTGTCCAAGATGTAGACCATGGCTAAGTGTTATTTCAAAATAGCAGTATAAATAAGCAAATCCTTGGTTTGTTGTCAACATTTAATAGTTCTTACATAATAAATGATAATTATACAGTTATTACTGTACTGTGGTTATTTCAAATTGTTGTTAGAAAGAAAGGCGTTGTGCAGCATCTTGAAATTAAGGTCATCATACAAATCTCATATACTTCATTGTGCCAGCAATAGATGTTGAACAATAACCAAATTTCATTACTCCTACAGATAAAATCTATTATTCATATTTTGTTTTATAAAGATTTTAAAGGACATTTTTTGTTCAAATACCAATACTACGCCACAGATAAATGAAATGAAGCTGTAAAAATGCAGTAAAGTTACAGCAGATTGGTTTTTTGAGTAATAAAGATACAAGTCAAATTATATGTTAAGATAATATGTATTTGGGAATTCATTTCTTCTGAAGAACAACTTGATAATTGTGCTCTTTATTTTGGAATTTGATATAATCTTTTGCTCCTCTTTGTGGACCCGAACTGACCTTATATTTGGTATGTGGGTTGGGGCTATGATGGTCTTACATAATTTTACATGGTGAATTTTGTTATCCATTTGTTTTTGTGCAAAGTCTTGGGTTTGTGGAATGATGGATCATTGTTTCCATCCTGGCATCCTGATTTGCCTCGGATGATGGTTGGAGCTTGCGTGTAGGAACCTGTTCGTATTCATAATTTTCCAGAACACGGTGTGTTCCAGGATCCCGTCTTCATTTTTGATAATAAGCATGTCTAAAAAGGGTAATTACCCATCTTTCTATATATCCATAGTGAATTTGATAAGACGAATGCCACAACAAAACTCACCCCACCACCAACCCTTCCCTTCCTATAAACCACCCACACCTCCTCTGCTACCGTAGTATATATAAAGTCAGCATGAGGACACCCGGCCAGATCACCCTGAAGAAGTCTCTGGCAAAGGAGAAGAAGCGGTGTTTAATGCAAAAATTTACACAGGATAACCCAAAAATAACATATACATATAACCTCAACATGCAAATTGTTTATTTAAAATGGAATTCATATGCAAAATTTTGTTATTGAACGTAGTGAACTTTGTTGTTTTCTTGAAGGTTTTATTTTTACATGGATGTCTAAAAAAATGTTTCAGACTTAAATTTATCCAGGAATACTCTTTCAACTGTATCACTCTATAGATAATTTCATTATGAGCTGACGTGATAATTTGTAAAAAGTGAATCAATTTTAAAATGTACACTTAGGTCTTGTTTCTTTGAATGAAAATAACTTCCCAAAACATACATCCCTTTGGATAAAAATTATTGAATTAAATACATTAACCCAACATTTTAAATTTAAGAGAAAGAGCTTCAGTATTTTATCGTCATGCTTAACAATAATTTATTCAATTTGTGATTCTTAATTATTTCCTGGAAATCCTGTGAATGTGTGATATAATAATATGCTTTTATGCAGATTCACACATCGCAAAGTGATGGCACGCCTACAGTTCATGCAGTGCAGACATTAGCAGAGGTGGCAGCGGCAGCAGGAGGAAGTGGCGATGGGACTGGAGTGGCAGTGGATCTCAATAACGTAACAGAAGCAACGCTGGGCCAGGATGGTCAAATTATCCTTACCGGAGAAGATGGACATGGTGGGTTGTTACACAAAAAGAATGTTCTGTTGTTTTACATATAGTATACAATTTATGTATAAAAATTTTGAAGAATGAGAGTTTAAAACATTATACAGTAAACTCCCATTTATCTGGAATGTCTGGGGAATTGGGTTTTCCAGTTAAGTGAATATTCCGGTTGCTTGAGAATTTTATTGGATAGGCCTCGATAAAGCATTTGAATACCAAAATAAGAAACAGATGCAGAATTGTACATTCACCTTGGAATTGCTAACCTGTGGACTAGTTAATCTACTCACAATTGTTCTTAAGTAATTCCTTGACATTCAGGGAAGTAATGAAATTCAAATATATAAGTATTCAACATGTGTAACTACAATGTTTTAATATTTACTAACTACATTAGATCCTACAGAGTTTCTTGGATACCTATTGCTGTTAGATTCTCTTTTTGTCTAATAATAACTGGAGGTAATGGTTAATATACCCCAACCTTTAGGATTTTCTGACCAAAAAAATGATTTCCTTGTCCGAGAAAAGGAGAAAAATTATCAACACCCAACACAATGTTTTAGCAAAGATTCTTGAGGCAAGTTGATATTTAAAAAAATAGAAGCGAATAGTGACATGCAATCATGGAACCATTACATACAGTGCAATTATTAAAGTCACAACATTATCGCAAGCTTCTTGGTCAGCCGATTTTTTATCACTCGAAACATGATAGCCATCCATCTGAAAATGCACACGGTTCAATAATCTCCATTTGTTTATAAAACTCTTAGCCCAACATCCAATTGCGCAAGTTTCGGCTTACGAAGAGTGTGCCGATATTCATTTCCTCTAGTTGTCTCAGAAGACGTAACGAATTTCATTAACTGTGATTTCTGTGCCTTAATGTCATAAATAGTGAAAGATCTGTCATTAAACTCTTTCATCGCAGTTCTCACCTTTCTCTAAACGTTTTATTATATCAAGTTTCTGGGTTAAGGTTAGCACAACCCGTTTCATTTAGTCACCTTTAGCGCATATTGGAGTTTTAGGAGGCATTTAAAAAGGGTATGTGAAATATTTTATTATTAACACCAAGTCCAAGAAACATCCACAATTACGTATTGCAACTGCCAAAAACTTCAACATTAGCTGTAACTCTCTGAATTAGTTGTAAACAAAAAATTGCTGAAAGCACCAATTTATACTCTTTTAAAAATGACATTGGGGGTGGCTCTTCGGAGATACTCGGAACACGTCATTCGCTTTCACTTCGAGGAGGTGGGGAGACGTGCTTGTGCAGGAGAATTTGGCACCGATGTTGTCAGATCTATTTCACATTGGGCTCTCTCTAGGCTAAGGGAACGAGAAAGTTATTGACGCTGAGGCGGACAAACGCTTCATCATACGCGGACATGAAATACAAAGAAAAATATAAATAAAATTCACCAAATATTAAATGTATTTATGTATTTTATTATTTCCTATTACAATTGCACAAAATATTTTATTGCAACAGAGTGGCTAAATTTTCTTCTTCCTCATTATCACTATCGTCTTCATCATAGCTGGACTCATCATCACTATCCATGAGATTAATCATGACAGGATCAATCATTTTGTCCCGATTTACGTCTTTTTTGAAGTCCTCTTCTTGAAGATTTTCTGCATGACGAACGCACGCAGCCCAAGCCTCTTTTTTAATTCCATCGATAGCCTAAAAAAATGGTTATACCTTCGGGTAATTTAGTGAAAAGTATTTTTAAATTATGGAACTACGTTCTTACCTCATGAGTAATGACTTCTAGGTCTTTTAATTTAAATGTTCTGTTTTCCTCTGCTATTTTTCTTTTAACTTGTGACCAGACAAGCTCGATTGGATTGTATTGGCAGTGATATGGTGGCAATCTCACCACCGTGTGCCCCGCAATAGCTGCCTTTCTATCTAAATCGTAACTTTTTATTGCAGGCTTCATTACGTTGACCAAGGTTAATAATTCCAGTCTTGTCTGGTCAGGGGTACATGACACTCCTCTGGAATGGAGCCAGTCCAATATTTCCTGTTTCCTTGAATTGGATGAAGGCAGCTTATCGACCACCACCGAATGATAACTTGCTTTATCCATCACGATTATGGCGTTTTTAATTTCTCATTCTCTCAGCATATCGAGAAATTTTTCAAACCTATTAGCAATTAAGATATATCAATAGAAATAGAATCAGACAAGAAAGCATTCCTTTCAAATGGGAAAATAAATTATATGAAAAATATCAAAAATTATGAAAAAATATATATTACCATTCCGTAAATACAGCCGCATTCATATCTGTATGGTAGTCTGTATTCTTCTTGCCTTTTGACTGGAATACCAGTTTACATTCTGGCAAAAACCCAGTTTCCGCCGATCCTACATGGCAGATAATCAGTCTTGATCCCTTTCCGATCGGAACCTTCAATCCGCCTTCTTTTGGTCCTATCCACGCAGCATTGAGGGATTAATTTTGATTGACCCATGTCTCATCAAGATAGAACACAGATCTTCCCCCAGCACTGCGTAGATCTCTCATCTTTCGAAGAAACATCGTCCTCGCTCCGACAATATCGTTTCTTTCCATAAGGAATTTCCGTCCATCAACGGATAGCTTATATCTGAAACCAATCTCTTTGATCGAAGACCAAAGAGATACTATGCTTCCATTGAAGCACTCCTTCTCCATCATTCTTTGACGAATGTCCTTCAATTTCGGGAATTTACCTTCGTCACAGAATTCAAGGATAGTCCTCAGTACGTCCTTCTTAAAACTGTCCATATTGGTGACTGTTTTGCATCGAGGTTTCCTCTCCTTAAATGGAGATAAACGAAGGCGAGCCTGATTCCTTACTAGTCTCCCTCCCTATTAATAGATTAAATATTTATGTAAAAAGCAGTGATAACATAAGAATGAATTTCTTACCATTATATTTGTTAAATCTATTGCTATAATAACAAATGTAGGAATGCATAATTAGAGTAACATCAATACCTTCACGAGCGATTGCCTGAATTTTCTTTACGGTAAGGCCACAAGCCTCAGCTGCCCTCTCTTGAACTTTCTCAAGCGAAATGAATGACCTTCCTAATTCCTTCTCCTTTTGGAAGAACATTAATATGGAATGCACAACCCTTTTTGTTTAGCTATGCAGAACAATGTACTGCCTCTTCCTTTCCATAGCTTGTTTAAATGTATAAAAAAGCTATTCAAATAAGCAAGATGCCGAACGAAGAACGGGATGCAACATGAACGAAACGCTTAGCAACACGAATGAAACGCTTGGCAACACAGCACTCGCAGACACGATGTATGCACAACGGAGGTCTAAGAGACAATGAGCTCCGCCAGGTTAAGCCTCGCAAGAGCCATCATCTATTGGTTCCCGGAAAATCACGTGAGCGAGAGCTCTCTAATTTGCTCTCTCTCTAAATCCCAATCTCATTTTTAAAGGAGTATAAAATAAAATCCAAACAAGATTAAAAAATTGAGAGGCATGAGATGCCGGTTGCTTGAGAATTCCGGTTACATGAGTGCCGGATAACTGGGAGTTGACTGTATTCGATATATTTTGCATTCTTTTTTGAAAATTTTATTTTATTTCAGTGTAGTTCATTTCTCATTTAAATATCATTATTTTTAAATTCTGATTATAGTGGAGTAGATTTAAAATGAAGAAATTTTTTGGATAATTGTTGTAACATGTTGAGCACAGCTGTTTTTGGCCATGGTTAACCTTTGTGTAATGCAGCAAAATAGTATAAGTTGAGATTAAAAGTTAATTATTTGTTTTCATATAGGGAATATAGCTCAAAGCATGCTTCACTCTCTTTTTAATAAATTTCTCTTATATTAAGCATGAGTATAGCATATCTATTTTTACTTTATCTTGGTACATAAAGGAGGTGATCTAAAAGTCAGAATACAATATCTGCATTTCGAAAATGATATGTTACCGTATATACCCGAATATAAGACGACTCTGATTATAAGATGACCCTCCATTTTTAACTCCTAATGAAAGGAAAAAATGTATTATGCACACAATGACGGAGGTTTATTATACCATTGAGTAATGAACATTGAACCAATTGAAATAAGCAATTTTGATTGGAATTTTCAATTGAATATTTTGGAACATTAGAATTTCTCATGCAAATTATTTCTCATTAGCACATTTTAATGATATTTTGACTTTCACTACTGGAGGAATCTCCAATAGCTGCATCATCTTCCTACTCCCACAGAATGTCATCTTCTGATCCATCCAAACTGTTAGAAACACAACACTTCTTAAATCCATGGACTATTGATGCTGGTGAGATACTGTCCCATGCAGTCTTAATCAATTTTCCCAGTAGAGGCTCTGTTGGTTTTTAGGCGCGTTTCGCTTCCAGCATGAGCGCCTATTATCGCTGGTCTGTCCATCCGTCTGCATGTTCGTTCTCAGCTTCTACCGAACGGATTTTCATGAAATTTGATATTAAGGACTTATAATAAAATATAATAAGAAAATCGCAAAAATGAATCACGTATGCCAATCAGGGGTATCACTTGACATGACAAAAAATTAAATTTTCATCATATCTCGTAAAGTATTAGTCATATCAAAATATCTTTCAAATAAAAGTTGTAGAACTAGTAAAGAAAGGTATTTCCTTTCCTACACATTTTTATCGTAGGAGTATCCATTATCGATGAAGTCAAATGAGAATGTCTTAATTCGAGTTGAACTTAGAAAATTTTTTGCATGGTTACTTCCTCATTGTTGCTAACATAAACAATCTCACAAACAAATGTTTAATTTACTTATGTGTGCATGTAATATTATCAAATAGGAAGAAAATGGATTATTTATGATGAAGAAAAGAACTTTAAAACGCTATTTCCCTTACGTACAGGTATATAATTTCTTTCTAATACTCTTTTGCACGAAACACGCCCATTTGTGATACGTTGTACACTTTCCTAACTTGTTTCATTTTACCTGCTGTAGTCAGAGGGCAATTCCCTGACAGCAACCATTCCCCATAAACATACCGCAGATGATCTTTAAAGAGCTTATTGACGACCACATTGAGCACTTGTAGTTGGGAGGTCAAGCCTCCTGGTATGACCACCAGATCAGTGATGCAGTGTGATATTTTGGATTTCACATCATCTGTAAGATGTCCTCAAAAACCATCAAGAACTAGCATTGATCTCATCTTTAAAAGAGCATCAGGTCGTTTATCCCAAACTTCACTCAGTCACTGAATCATCAAATCACTAGTCAACCAGCCTTTTTCATTGCATCTGTAAATGATACCAGGTGGTAGTTTTTCTTTTGGTAGATTCTTCCTCTTGAATATTATGAAGGGTTGCAATTTTATGCCATCAGCTAATACTGATAACATTACTGTTACCCTTAGTTTTTCATTTAACTATCATTGACTTTGCCCCTTTGTTATCAACTGTAGTGTTAGTTGGCATATCGAAAAACACAGCTGTTTCATCTGCATTCCTCATTTGGCCTACGAGATAACTATGTTCACACCGTAAACGAATAATATAATGTTGATATCCAATGATTTTTTTCAGTGAAATACGCAGGATATGCCGTTTCACCGCATAAACCGGGTGATCGACCCCACACTTGTGTTTAATTGCTGCTGTGAAATCTTCAACGTCAACGCCAATTCTAGTGCCTTCATTTGTATAGTCTCCCATGAGACTGGCAGTCCACTGTTGCACTTTTCTTGCACAAATGTTATTAACTGGTCCTTTAAATTTTTATGATGTCCTTCCTTAGGTCCACAAAATGCTTTCCGATTTGAACTTGCACACTTTAGCATTTCCTGCAATTTTTTCCACCGCCACACATTTGCCTCAGTGACACCAAACCTTCTTGCTGCTGCACAATTGTTAGTTTCATCAGCATATTTTGCCACTAAAAGTTTAAAATTTGCATCATATCTATTACACAATGATTTCGATATTTGTGAAGATGTAGAACCTCTCTTCTCAACGTGGTCACCCATATTTTTACGTAAAACTGGATAGTTAACAATCACAAAGACTTTAATTCACATGGAATTTACTACAGTCATAGATAGTTCACTTTGTCTGCTGTCAACACACTGTGATATTGTGACAGGATCAAATTACATATGTTGGTGCAAAATCTTTCACCCATTCAACCTACTATTACTACTACAGGCAGTCCTCGACTTTCGTACATCAGCTGATGGACAAACATTTCGAGCTATCGCATAGTGGCGCTGTCTGTCAGCCAAGCCAACACTTTTAATAAATTACCAAATGAAGCAAGATGCATAAATATAATAAAATTTAAAAGAGTTCAAATGATTTTAAGAATCGAATATTTTGATTATAGCTATTCGATTCTTCCCATCTCCACCTTTCTCTGCCTTCTGCTCCCCTGTCAGTCAAACTATTACGCACCACGTGATTATAAGATGACTAGCGATTTTTCGGTCATAAAAATTGGGACAAAACCTCGTCTTATATTCAGGTATATAAGGTATTTCCACATTATTATAATGCACACTTAAAGTTACATTAATGAAGTATTTTTCCGCGTAGTCCCCTTGCTGGTTGAAAAATTTGTTTTAACGAGAAATCAAATTACTTACACCAGTAGTATAGAAATGAGCGCTCTGTGCCAAAATCAAACCTCTGAATCAAAATGACACCTATGAACACTAAGATGATTTTTAAGAGGTCCAAACAACCTCTTTAAAAACATTTTGGTGGCCTTAGGTTTCATTTGGATACAGAGGTTCAAAGTGAAGTTTGCTGAAATCGGGACTCTGTGCTTTGAGCCAAAATCAAACTTCACTAAACTAAAATTCAATGAAATAACAAGTGAAATGAAAAGTAAGCTAAAGAAGAATCTAGCCTGACTAGGAATGTATTTATTGTCTTTCAGGGTACCCAGTGTCCGTTTCTGGGATGATTACAGTCCCAGTGACCCCTTCCATGTACCAGACTGTTGTAGCCAACATTCAGCAGATTCACTCACAAGGGGATGGGGCAACCATGCAGGTAAGATTATTTAAATGTGGTGTTAGAGTTTAAACCTTTTTGTAATACTGTAGCCACTGATATCAAACTGAAAACAAATTAACACTGTCTTAAGAGGTTTGTAGAACGTGGAAAATGGGCTCCAATACAATATAGCGCTTTTCTAATGCCATTGCTCTGCAAGGCAGATATATATATATCTTACCAGTATAATCAAAACTAAATGCTGTAATACCTTAATTTAACATCACCAGCCCTTGGTTTTCATCCGTACTGAGTAAAAATTTGTTGTCTTGGCAAGTCTTTCATTTAAGTTATGCAGAGAAAAATCCCAATTTCATTTACTGGCATTTAGTGTTTATCTTTATTTAATGAAATAATATGTGGTCTGGCCAAACCTCCCATACAAGAAATATTTTATTTTCTGTAGTTTAAGGCTTCTTAATTTAATTTAATGAAATAAATTTATTAGGCATGCATGTATTCCTACCTCAAACATACTTCTGTGAAATGTAATTTAAGTTTCAACTCTTAATATGTAAGTGATACTATATAAAAAAATTGGTACAACATACATTGTACAAACTTTCTCATATATGGGTACTAATGCGTCGTTTAGTTATCTTTAGAAAATGAAAATCGTATGAGCCTGTTTTTAGAAAATCCAGTTTTTGTTAAAGTTGCCCAAGAATAAACTAGCCTTATATTCATTCATTGAGAAAAATAAAATACGTAGTATTATTGTAGATGTATACTCAAGTAACTGTACAAAATTTGATCAAAATCGTTAGAGCAGTTATTGAGAAAATCGAATTATTGTTAAAGTTGTGTAGAATAAACTAGCCTTATATTCATTTTTTTTGAGAAATATGAACTATACAGTATTATTGAAGATGTAAACTCAAGTAACTGTACGAAATTTGATCAAAATCGTTAGAGCCATTTTCGAGAAAATCGGATTGTTGTTAAAAATGCGTAGAATAAACTTCCCTTAATTATTGATCAACGTCAACCATTTCTATGTATACTCTGCTCAGTATGATAAAATGCCTAAGTATGAGATTTCATTCATTTTCGTTATACCGTCTAGGCTCCAGAGCCAGTAACAGACAGACGGCATTGCGAAAACCACTTTTTTGGATTCAGTGACACCTAAAACGTGTATTTCCATAAAAATCTCGAGGTCGAATTTTTTTGCGAAAACAATACTTTCTCGATACTTCATATGAGAAAGTAAAAACCAGAGTTGGGAAGTTCTGGTTTGGTTCCGGAACTGTTCCAAGTTCTAAAAAATCGGTACCACATACACTGTACAAACATTATCATATACTAATGCATCGTTTAGTTATCTTTAGAAAAAGGAAATCATATGAACCAGTTTTGAGAAAATCCAATTTTTGTTAAAGTTGCCCAAGAATAAACTAGCCTTATATTTATTCATTGAGAAAAATGAAATAAGTAGTATTATTGTAGATGTATACTCAAGTAACTGTACGAAATTTGATCAATAATGTTAGAGCCGTTATTGAGAAAATCGAATTATTGTTAAAGTTGCCTAGAATAAACTAACCTTATATTCATTTTTTGAGAAATATGAACTATACTCCAGAGCCAGTAACAGACAGACGGCATTGCAAAAACCACTTTTTCGGATTCAGCGACACCTCAAACGTATATTTCTGTAAAAATTTAGATGTCGAATTTTTTCACAATAACAATGCTTTATCGATACTTCGTATGAGAAAGTAAAAAATGTGTTTTATTGATAAAATTTTACATGAATTAAAACTTCTTTCAATTACATCAAAAAATGATGAAAGTGTCTTAAAAGTAGTGTGGCCAAAGGTAATCTTTTAAAAGAAAATTTCTTTTTTACTTTTCCATACGTAGTATATGTGAAAGTATTGTAGTCGTGAAAATTACTGAATTCGAGATTTCAACGGAAATATGCATTTTAAGGTCCCCTAGTATTTTCTCGATGATACCTGTTTGTGTAAATAAAACTGGAATTAACCATTGATAATTCTTCATTATTGCTATATCACCACCCACAAATAATATCAAACTTTTAACAAAATTAAAAAAATAGAATATATACTGACTTTCAACTAACAACTTGACAAATGGTAATCATAAAAAACTAAGTAGCACTAAATTACGAATATCACCATTCCACTGCTAAGGGAAGACCAAAATTCTCTTAAAAATTTATCTGGATAAGGGGTGGGGGAGGGGTCGAAGTCTGTTGCACATTGCCCTCTGGTGGAGGAATTCACTATTCATCCTTAGTACTGGGGGAAAATCCTTTTGGCAGAATGAAGACAATATATCTCTTGAAGAAGCACACTCTATGGCGAGGGTTGCATGGAAAAGATAGAAGAATTCACTGCTTAATTTTTCGTCCCACATTCATAGAATTTTCTTTTGACCAATAGATTTTATTTTACTAGAGACAAAACGATGGCTCCTGGGGTGAAATGGATGGGAAAGAACCATTGTCCTCAAGGGTAGCAAGGGTGGTGGGTGAGGGTGTAAGAAACCTTTACTCAGCGATTAGTAGCACAGTTGCTCGGTCTGAAATAAGGGCGAGTATATACCGTATTTACTCGTGTAAGCCGCACCCCCGTGTATCCCGCACACCCCAGTTTTTGGGCCGGCTATAGGGGAAAAAATTTATTTGAGCCGAAAAAGGGTTTTTTAAATCACCAATTCCTATTTCTCAAAAATGCTATGCTCAAGTTAAGCATCTTCACACTCCTACATGATGAATTTATTGGGTGATTTCTTTATATCGGTACTAGCGGAAATCTCCTCGATAGTCCTCCTTTGTTAAACACTTAACTGTTTTTGTCATCATATTGGTTACGTTCGGCAGAAATCGCTCCGGGAGCGATCACCGATCATTCTGCTGTATGTAATTTTCCACTGATCGCTACTGTAGCGGTCGTCATTTTTTTGGCGAACTAAAATTATGATCGGTGATCATTCAATAATCACCACGGCAGCCATGACTTTCATAGATGTATCAGTGAATAAAGGAAGCGTGCCATATCTGAACATGGTAGGCATCGTCTGCCATGAGCACAAAACCCCCACCAACCCAAACTGGTCGTACATGCGCTGTGGTCTCCGTGACGATTGCAGCAGAAGACTTCTTCGAGTTTGGGGAGCACCTGTTAATAAACTTAAAACTCATTTAAAATTTTTATACAATGAATGAAGATGACTAAATACACCGAAATTTGCAAATAGAATAATAGATGCGGCATGGGTGCTAGCTTAACGTATATTTGTTTACCGACACAACATTTTAGGAAAAAAGGTGAGTGTGAAATAAAAGAATTCGTGTAAGACGCGCACCCCCTTTTTTTCACAGGCATTTTGGGAAAAAAGGTGCACGGCTTACACGAGTAAATACGGTAATACCTATGTATTTGGGCCTAGATAGAAAGTGTGTGCTTTTCTTTTCCAACCCTTGAAAAGAAAAAATATTTTCAATGTCTACATCGACTGTACGTTATTCCGACTCGATTGGGAGTGTATCATATGGATTTAAACAAACCTTCTCTTTTTTCCTCAACTTTAACATTTATTAGCTAATTAGTTACACCATGACCAAATATAGATGAATTAGAAACCAATGTCCAAACACTAGATCCAGCTTAACAAGGAGGAAGAATAATCAGAGAAAGTATATGTTTTCAATTTCGTATAAAAAATATAATAGTAGAAATTAAAAAGTGTTTTAAATTTAAAAAATCTGATGTGGCCAACACATGACTTTCTCCATATTTGGGGTATAGATATTTAAATTATTATGAGTAGCATTATAAGGCAAAATTATTATTTCGTATCGTAAAAGAAGACACGTCCTTGCCGTAAATTACGTATATTTTGAATGTTTACAGAATTCACCGCTACATGGTGTTGGCGCTGTAGGCCGGTATTAAGATAAAGCGAAATATATCCGAAATGGATGGTTCTACAAAAATTAGTTTCAAACAAAACTTGGAAGAAATATTATTCTCTACAACTTTGGTCCTTACGAAGATTACCAATAACGATGTTTTTAAGGAGATATTTAACAGAAACCGACAAACCGGTTATTTATAAATAACTCCTAAACAATAACTCCTATAGAAAATTGTTTCAAATGAAAACTGTAGGAAATTACATTCTCTATAACCTTTGTATGGAATTGTATATACAATAATGATGTTTTAACGGAGAAATATCGCAAAAACCAAATTGGGTTTCGAATAAACCTCGACTTCCGCTTATCCGTTATTGTCCAAAAACTAATCAGTTCTTTGTGCTCATGTTAAAGTGTTATATATGAAGTTTGGCAACGATATGGCATGTACTTTTTTAGTTAGAGCGCCCACAATCACATACATCCGCACACACAGATATCATTCCGAAAATAGTCTAAACGTCTTCTAGGGACCTCAAAACATGTATTTCCGTTGAAATCTCGAAGTCGATTTTTTTCATGAATACAATACTTTCCCATTACTACATATGGAGAAAGTAAAAATACAAAACTATAAATAATAATTTACACATTTTTAAGGGAACCGTTCCGGAACCATAATTGATCCAGTTTGGGTTCCAGTCCAATAAATTTTTCCGTTCCAGAACCAGGAACCGGAACGATTTTGGAACTGTTCCTTGTTCCAGATCCAGCTCTGTAAAAAACTTTAAAAATTCAACTAACCATTTCCTCAAAATTACGTCAATAATAAAATCTTCCAATGATTTTTCTTTGCTAAAACTAAGTCATATTGTGAGTAATTTTGGAAAGTATTGTGTTAACTACTTTTTAAAATTAATTCTATGTACAATTTCCCATTAGGGAATATAGTTTTGATGCACATTCTTCAAAAGTTCAATTTGGCAAAATGCCTTCTTTCCTTAGCAGTAGATCCAATTTACATTAGCTGCACTATAACAGCTTTCTTACTATATATTTGTGCATATCCTTCAGTCTGAGAAATCTGTTATGTAATAAAAAATTACTTCCTCCAGAGATTCGTTATCTACAGGTCTCACAGTAATGGATTTTGCAAATTTATTAAATGGCACGATTTCATTTGAAAATCCAAATTTGAAACCCAAAATTAGCTTAAAAATATTTAGTGAACTCAATTTAGTGAAATCAATAAAGATTTTACTTTACCCTAAAACATTTTTTTCTATTTTTACTGGGCTATTGATGAAGATTGAAATTCCATCATAGATACCGTATTTGACCGAATATAGCCCCCCTTCGAATATAGCCCCCCTACCCATCTTTTCTCACACAAATCTAGAAAATATTTTAATACCCTGAAAGGACATGATCATTTTTAGGACTTTAATGTCATGAAATATGCTGTATAATTTGAAGAAATATCAAACTTGCACTCATTTAATAAAAGAGTACCAATTAGCGAGTGATAATTGGAATTTTGAGGTTTTCAGATTTGTACCTCAGAATTCAGAGAGTATACTAACGAAAGAGAGATTTGACAAGGAAATGAACAAAAATACATTTTTAGGGAGTAAAAATAAACTTTAAAAAGTCGAAATAACATACTAATTAATGCAGCAATATTAGCAAGTCGAAATAACATACCAATTTATGCAGCAATATAAATTCGCACTTTCCTCATATTTCGATGCGCAGTGCTAATCTATCTTTCGTTTGTGTAATTAACAATTCGAGCTTAGCCAGGCAATTAGTTCATTCTCGGGTAAGGTTAATTTTATTGGTACTACTGTATTTACTCGTGTACGCTGCGCACCTTTTTTCCCAAAATGCCGGTGAAAAAAAGGTGGTGCGTCTTACACGAATTCTTTTATTTGCCGCTCACCTTTTTTCCCAAAATGACGTGTCGGTAAACAATTATACGTTAAGCTAGCACCCATGCCGCATCTATTGTTCTATTTCTAAATGTCGGTGTATTTAGTCATTTTCATTCATTGTATAAAAATTTTAAATGAGTTTTAAGTTTATTAACGGGTGCTCCCCAAACTCGACGGCTTTCTGCTGCAATCGTCACGGAGGCCACGGCGCATGCGCGACCAGTTTGGGTTGGTGGGTGTTTTATTCTCACGGCAGACGACGCCTAACATGTTCAGATACGGCATGATTCCTTTATTCTATGATACGTCTATGAAAGTCATAGCCACCGTGGTGATCATTGAATGATCACTGATCATAATTTTAGTTCGCCAAAAAATGACGACCGCTACGGTAGGGATCAGTGACCATATGGCTGGAAAATTACGTACAGCAGAATGATCGCTACCGGAGCGATTTCTGCCGAACATGACCAATATGACGACAAAAACAGTTAAGTGTTTAACAAAAGAGGACTACCGAGGAGATTTATGCTAGTACCGGTATAAAGAGATCACCCAATAAATTCGTCACGTAGGAGTGTGAAGATGCTTAACTTGAGCGTAGCATTTTTGAGAAATAGGAATTGGTGATTTAAAAAACCATTTTTCGGCTCAAATATTTCTTTTTCCCTAGAGCTGGCCCAAAAACCGGGGTGCGCGGAATACACGGGGGCGCGGCTTACACGAGCAAATACGGTAAAACTTGCAATTTGACGATAATGAGAGCGATCAGGTAATTGAAAAATCCTTCCTATATGGTGACGTCAATCAGCCTTGCAAATAAATATTCGCAACCCGAGTAGTTTAGTCTTACAATGGATAGAAACACTTACTGACTCGAATGAAATTCATCGTTACTGAAGCTTTGCACACTTGTTTGTACCCACCTAATTTTTAGTGCCCGAAAATAGCCTCCCCCCTCAACTTTTGCACTTCACTTTTGGCCAAAAACAGGGGGGCTATATTCGGTCAAATACGGTAATTTACCTTAAAGTTTACTTTCGAAAATCACCAAGACATTGCCAAATTTTGAAGTTCATTATAGGTGTCAAACTTAACACTAATACAATGAACCCTCGGTATAACGGACCGCAATGGAACGGACTTGGGATATAATGGACAGACTTTCTGTTTCTTTCTCCCAGATATCCACCAGACTTTGTAAAAATGTAAAATCTCGAAAGAGTACTCCAAGTTTGATTCCTGAGAATAATTCCATTTCAAATAAGAAAACATGGTAAAATCAATTTTCATTTCGCAGGCCATTTTTACCTTCTCCATATACATAGTATATAGAAAGTATTGTGTTCATGAAAAAATCTGTTTCGAGATTTCAACGGAAATACATGTTTTGAGAATCTAGAACACGTTTTGACTTTTCTCGATAATGTCTGTGTCTTTGTGATAGGAATTTTGTGGGTGCTCTAACTCAAAAACTAATAATCAGATCAGCACATAACTCTACATTTAAGATTTTTATTAGGAAATGAAGATTTGAAAAGGTTTTGGCTGAAACTGGTTCACCGGAAGTGGGTGTTTATTCTAGTCGTTATTCTGTTTTTACTTTTTCCATACGTAGTAATGGGAAAGTGTTGTGTTCACGAAAAAAATCGACTTCGAGATTTCAATGGAAATACACGTTTTGAGGTCCCTAGAACACGTTTAGATTATTTTCGGAATGATGTGTGTATGTTATTGTGGGTGCTCTAACTCAAAAAGTACTTGCCATATCCTTACCAAACTTCATATATAACAGTTTAGCATGAACACAAAGAACTGATTAGTTTTTGGACAATAACGTTTACTGGAAGTCGAGGTTTATTCGAAACCCAATTTGGTTTTTGCGATATTTCTCCGTTAAAACATCATTATTGTATATACAATTCTATACGAATGTTATAGAGAATGTAATTTCCTACAACTTTCATTTGAAACAATTTTTCATAGGTTATTGTTTAGGAATTATTTATAAATAATAGTTTTTTTTGTTTCCGTCAAATATCTCCTTAAAAATGTCGTTATTGGTAATCTTCGTGAGGACCAAAGTTGTAAAGAATAATATTTCTTCCAGGTTTTGTTTGAAACAAATTTTCATAGAACCATCCATTTCGGAGATATTTAACTTTTTCTTAATTTCCAGTATACAGCGCCACCACCATGTAGTGGTGAATTCTGTAAACATATTCAAAATATAATTTACGGCAATAAGGACGATAGTATTCTTTTACGATACGAAATGATAATTTTGCCTTATAATGCTATTCATAATAATTTAAATATCTATACCCCAAAATATGGAGAAAGTCAACACATCACATTTTTTACATTTTGTTAGCATAAATTAATTTCTATGGAGAATTGCGATACCATTTATATCAATTTATAATTATGGATGAGAATTGCTACTCTATGTACAATGATGCATCTTGCATGAATGTGCTCTTATCCAATGACCTAAGCAAGATTTGGATCAAATGAGTGCATCTTTATTTTTTTATATACTTATAGGAGGTGTGTTCAAAAAGTTCCCAAAATCAGTCTCTAAATAATTTATTTCTGTACATACAGCTTATTGAAAATTATCCCCTTCAAAATAGTTTCCTTGTGCAGCAATGCACCGTTCCCACCGCCTTTTCCACTTTTGGAAGCACTGTTTGAAGGTTATTTGTGGTATTGCCTTCAAGTCATTTGTCGCATTAGTGATGATGTCTTTCACTGACTGAAATCTTCTTCCTTTAAGGGTAGTTTTTAGTTTTGGGAATAGAAAAAAGTCGGGAGGGGAGAGGTCAGCTGAATAGGGGAGATGTGGAACAGTAGGAATTGAATGTTTTGCCAAGAATTCCGTAATTGACTATGCTGTGTGAGCAGGTGCATTATCGTGATGGAGGAGCAGTTTCCCGCAGTCCACATTTCACGTCACTTTCTTTGTACCGCATCCCACAGACGTCTCAGAACCTCCAGATAATAAACTTGATTAACTGTCTGGCCTCGAGGAACGAATTTATAATGCACAATGCCTTTATGATCGAAAAAAACAATCAGCATTGCTTTCACATTTGAGCGCACTTGTCGTGCTTTCTTGGGACGAGGCGAAACAGGACTCTTCCACTGTGAGGATTGTTGTTTGGTCTCAACGTCATAATCATAAACCCAAGTCTCGTCACTGGTGATGACATTTTTCAAAAGATTTTCGTCGTCATTCGCTCTTTGGAGGAGATTTTCACTGATGGAAAGTTGTTGCAGTTTCTGGACATCAGTCAGGAGTCTTGGCACAAATTTTGCTGAGACACGATGCATTCCTAAATCTTCCGTTAAAATTGTGTGGCATGAACCAATGGATACTCCAACCTCTTCCGCGACTTCTCGGGCAGTCATCCGACAATTTCCATGGATAATGTTTCTCACCTGGGCAATCAGAAGTTCAGATCTTGAAGTTGAAGGATGGCCAGATCGCTCATCGTCATCCATTGAAGTTCTTCCATTTTTAAAACATTTGAACCATTCGTAGGTGGTTGTTTGACTCAACGCATCATTGCCGTAAGCGTGACGCAACATGTTGTGGGTTTCTGCTGCTGTTTTTCCCAGTTTGAAACAATTTAACACAAATTCTCTGCTCCTTTATGGACTCCATACTAAACGCGACAAAACAACAACACACTCGATCACAAAACCGGCTGTAAAAACTAAACAAAACGTCGGATCTACTTGAAACAAAATGGCTTGTGTAACTGATAGTCAGATTGCAAGATCACTGAAACAGCACCTCACATGTCCGGTAGCAGTGGCGCTCCACATGGTCATTTCGGGAACTTTTTGAACACACCTCGTAGAATGACTAGAGCAGCAGTTCTCAAACTAGTAAGCAGAGCTTTTTAGGTAGCATAAGAGAAGCTTAAAAACCTTTGGAGATTTTGTCATTTTGTGGAAGTAATCTTACTTTACCTCTTGCTTTACTTTTTATAATCTTGTTTATTCATTTTTAATGCTGTCATGACTTTTGCACCACTTGATAGATTTCTAAAACATATTTTTGAGGTAGGTACTGAAAGTCATTTAAAATTTTGTAAGTGATAAAAAAAAGTTTGGGAACCGTTGGAATAGAGAATATTTTTGAGAACATTTATTTTCCATTGCATGGCTTGCATCTTGATTTCCTTACTTGAAATATAGATACTGTATTTACTTGTGTAACCTGCACACTCGTGTACCTCGCATAGCCCTATTTTTGGGCCGGTTCGGAGGGAAAAAGTTAATTTGAGCCAGAATAAGTTTTTTCCCTGAAACAAGTTCTGCTCAAGTTGAGCATCTTCTTCCACTTACATGACGCAATTTATTAAGTGATCTCTTTATGTCGATACTAGCAGAAATCTCCTTCTCGATAGTCCTCTTTTGTTAGCCCCTTAACTGTTGTTATTGTAATATTACGCAACTTCATCCCCACTTCACTGTTTTTGATGTAATATTATGCACCCATGCGGAGCTTCATGTACTATTTGTTCATCTAAGAACGGAAACTTCCCTACGTGGATGGGGAGTTTTTTTGTGTATCGTCTCATGAGTAAATATTGGAAACAAGTACAAACATTTCTGTCTTCCTTTTCGAACGATGAAATCTTTTCATTTGCAACAAAATTTCACCCCTCCTAATTCCTTGAAGTGGAACAGGGAAAAGGACCAAACTTGCACCTAGCTATTCTCCAGTCAGCAAACCCTTGGTAGTCATTGAACTATAGCTATCAGTTAGTTGGTGTATTCTTTCTGCCTGCTATTGCGAGTTTTTGCCTGCAGCACAGACATAGACGCAAGCATATTGCAGAGAATTTAGTCAATACTCACAATTTATATATCCTGTTCAGAAATCCTTACGTAAGACGTGCAACACTTTTTTTCACCATGTTTCAGGAAAAAAGGTGCACAGGGTACATGGGTAAATATGGTGTATGCCACTGCCTTTCATGTTTGGTTTACCATTTTCCGTCAGTGTTAGTTTAGGTCAGTTGGTTAATCCCTTACAGAAGTCACAAAAACGCTGACTAGTGTGACGGATAACAATAGTAAGTGAAAGGGGCAGGGTGCAATAGTGAGAAAGAGTTGTAAAAATTAATTTTCTGGGATAAAATGGTTTTCTAGTGCAAAATGGCAAACCTGATATGTTCTCCATATAGAGAAATAAATGGGATTTCTCTCTACATCAGCATCCTCAAGTATAATTATCGACAATTACACTTGTGAATAATTTTTAAACACGTGAGATAATTTACACCATGAAAAATACTTTGAATCGCTTTTCATATTGAAAAAAATATAAGTAAACAAAACTGTTAGCTGTTGTTATGATAACAGAATACCAGTGCAAAACTAAAATTAACCCTTGCAGCATAGGCATCACTATCGACAATTAGAAAAGTTTATCATAGCAACAGACACTAAGGTATCAATCACTTAGCTACCTATTTAACATTAATTCAGACAAATAATCAAAATATCTCTTAATTTGTTTTATGAAAAACCATTTCAAACAAAACTTTTAGAAAACTACATTGTCTACAACTTTGATAATAACAAATATTTACATAATTTAAGCCCTAAAGGAGATATTTGGAAAAGACTGAAAAATGACAGGAGTAAACTTTCACTTCCAGTTCACCAGTAGTTTCGACCAAAATGTTTTCAGATCTTGAATTACTAATAAAAATCTTAAATATAATGTTTTTTGTTGATCTGATCATTAGTTTTTTACTTTCTCATGTACGAAGTATATTGAGAAAATATTGTTATCGCGAAAAAATTCGACCTCAAGATTTTAATGGAAATACATATACGTTTTAGGTGTCGCTGAATCCAAAAAAGTGGTTTTTGCAATGCCGTCTGTCTGTTACTGGCTCTGGAGCCTAAACAGTATAGCGAAAATGTATGAAACCTCATACTTAGGCATTTTATCATACTGAGTAGAGTATATGAAGAAATGGTTGACATTGCTCAATAATTGAGGAAAGTTTATTCTACGCATTTTTAACAACAATTTTTCTTAAAAATGAAGTAGAGTACGTACTGGGAGGCAGGGCTGCAACATGCGCTGGGAAAGGGTTGGCATATGCCTTGAGGGGCCGGGGGGCCACATGACAGGAAAAATTGAGGTAGTAAATCAAGAATTTTATCAAAATATAAGAAGGATGGAGGTAATAAAGGTAGCTGAAATTCAAATGGTGCATCACTGTAATAATTAATATTTCTACATACTAATTACATGCATACTGAATTTTTGCATTTACTTTAAACACTATGGGTGTTGGTAAGATGGCCACAAATGATATTCTCCATAATATTTATGTTTATCACATATTTTTCATTACTTGATGAATAACTTAATATTTTAAAATTTCATCTTCCCTCTTCTGGGGATTTTGCTTTTGTATTTGAGAGTTAGCATTACACATCGGGACACATCTCAATAACAATTGTAAATTAATTTATTTGAAAAAAAATTTTGTCTTGGATTTGTATACAAATACTTTCAGTATGGTACAGTAAACCCTCGATTTAACGGACCTCGGTTTAGCGGACTTCAGATTTAACGGACAAAATCGGCTGGATCAGAGTTTTGTGCAAATTTCAGGCAATAACGGACTTTGCCCCAAACAACGGGGCATTGTTTGGCGAATCAGTCCAGACAATGTAATACACTGTAGAGTATGCAATACAGCTGACTCAAACAAAGTGGCTATCTCAGCCTCTTTGAGTTCTCTCTGTGGGTAAAGCCTCATTAATTTCAATGCTCAAACTAGAGTTCAAAGCGAATAACGCTTTTCTTTCATCTTTTTGAAGGTTTAATTGGTATTAAATGAATCTGAGGCAACAATGAGGGTCTCCTTGGCAACGCCCGGAATAAGTACGAAAAATCTGCAAAATTCCGAAGTAGAATGCATATTTCTGAAAACTTCGACCGTGTAACATGTTAACATCACAAGAATAAGATAGTATAGAGGTTTAGCTGTCGAATAAAGCACAAACAAAGAAAATTGGTCCATATTTACGTATTTTGATAAAGGAAAAAAACCTTGCACTCTGAAAAATCGAAAATCCCATGTAAACTTATGGTAAAATAATTATTGAATTAAGCTCTCCCTTCCCCCAAATTTTTTATCGCCATATAGCCTATGTTAACCACAAAGTAAAACTATATACCTATGCAAAGTTTTGTGATGATATCTTCAAAACAAAAACTAAGTAAAACCAACAGGAACAATAATTAACAGAAAATGGATTAACAAAGGAACTAATGTAATTAATTAATTTAACGAAAGACAAAAAAGTAAATAGAGAACGTTTATGAATCACAGAGTGAATATTATCCTCCGACAATTAGCTCGATTCTCTCATCAATGAGTTCTGTTACAAGAAAATTGCTTATATCAACAGTACTTTGGAAACAAACGATTATTCAGTCACAATTTGTGGAAAATCTATGTCTAATTATTTAAGTTACTTACATAGTTTTAAAAACAGCTTTGGAGAACTCTATGCCACACGAAAATATCATTAAAAACATTCATTAATAATATTTCAATTAAAATCAACAAATATTTGGTTACCATCTAAACAAAACAAAATCACACAGAAATTGAAAAACGATATTACATTAAAGTTTTCCACATATAAATGCATTGGACTCTCAATTTAGGTGACATTGGTAGTTGTCGTGGTAGCTTATAATTGGTATTGTCATAAAACTGATAAAATCACGTATTTTTCTGATTCTAAATGCATTTTTATGTTAATTCGGCCAGGATTTGGATTCTGTCTTTAATAAAAAGAAACTTTGTTGTTTCCTGCATAGAACCATCCAAGTCTCAAGTTCGTACCATGTTTCTAAGTAATTTTAAATTTCAAATGAAAAATAAGCTGCACTCATCCCTATGTTATTCAATTGGAGAGAATGAAAAAATAAAATATTTAAAAAAATTAGAAAGGTCAATCAAATCGATATAAAAACCTGACTACACCACTTTACACTTTATTCCGATTAATATGACACCTTCCACTTGTTTCTACGTTCTGTAGTTGCTGAGTTATAAAAAAACATACATTTATACATATATACATACAAACACTTTACTTTATAGATATGTCTGGATTATTGTTGTTGTTATTACAGTAAAGTATTATTTTAGATAGTAATTATCATGATGTACTATCAGTAAAGTAGGTTTTCTCATGTACGAGTGTGTTTTTGGACTCGAAGAATCCATTTGCCGTTTAACATACATTTGGCTTTAACGGACATCCCTTCCCCCTATTAGTCCATTAAATCGAGGGTTTACTGTATGTAGTAAAGCAAGTAAATAAAATTACTTGGCAATTATTTACAATAAAATGCTTTTTCTTTTAATGTTTTGTAATGTGCAATTCTAGAGATATGCAAAAGCTTTCATATTCAAAAACAGCAACATTTAAATCCTGAAAATTAGTTCTGGATGTTTATAATGGAAATTCAAATGATACTGTTTAAATATAGTATAAAATGTAATGAACAATGGTTGTCATTTATTTTTTGGCCTAGAACTAATCTGTGGGGTAAAATTGCTGGTTTTTTAGAACATTCTGGTTTTTGATTTGCCAGAAAAAAAAGAGCTGAATTTTGTTCAAGATAATTGCAGGAAATGGATGGCATCATTACCAAGCTAATTGTAAAATTAAAAGCCATAATATGTTTCCTAATGAATTTTGCTATAAATGATCTATACTGCAGAGCATTTGTGTATGTAATGAAGTGCATAATGTTGCCAAATTATCAAGCAGTCTAGCTAATCTGTACATGAATTGTAAGGGCGACCTTATTTATCTTCTTCCAGGTGATAGCGGTAGGTGGTCCAGGTGAGGGTTCGGGAGGCGCAGTCGTTGTGGGAGACCAACAACAAGTGCTGCAGGTGCTCTCCATTAAGGATGCATCGTCACTTCTGGCTTCCGCAGCTGCTGCTGCCCGGGGGGCAACAGTTGAAGTAAAGGATGAAGTATCTGAAGCTACCATTGTAGGGGACTGAGTATTCTGTAAGTGGAGCTATTTTGAATCAAATTTTAGTATATGTAAAATTCCTTAGGTTCGTGAGAAAATTTGTTGTATTTAAATAATATGCAAAAATGTGATAATTTTGTTTTTCAAAATTAATTTTCTTGCTCCTCATTTCAAGGAAGTAAAAATTCTCATAAAGCATATAGCCTATCCATATTCATGAAGATTATGTTCTTGGGAAAACAGCGTGAACACAGAAACTGAATATAGATACTAAAAGAATCACTGTTCTCATGCTTCTGTCAACACTCCTTTCACTTTGTTTGTATATTGTGGACCATAATTTAATCACTGTATTGTAAGTGCCAAAACATTGAAGAAATCATGGTTAATAAAATCTGTAAATAGCAAGGAAGACAAAGACAACCAATTTATCTAATATTTCTGCTATAAGACTTATGGCAAATTTTTATTTTGTAATTAACATGCTAAATTTGGCATGTTTATATGGTATATAATTTTTTTATACCACTGTGCACATAATATTGTTTTATATGTTGTTGACGAGATGGGGTTGTTTCATGTAAAATGTCACCGACATTTTATGTGTAGCTTTCTTCTGATCTCCAATATTTATTTTAGAACATCCTCATTGTACAAAATTTGATCATTAAACCTATAAATGAATTTTGAAAACACGATTTAAATTTTGTTACCTTTTTACATCGTCAGTTATTTAACACCTATTATGTTGAGTCTTTCTTACTATGGAAGATATTATTTTTAATATGCTTAGCTCATTCACCTAGCTGCGTATGGTCTTGCTTGGCATGTTAGATTTTGTAATAAAATAAACAGCCTCAAAGAAACAGTACAATAAATGCTGTCACCCCTGAAGATGTTTTATGAAATATTTAATTAAAATTTGTGAATTTCTCAAGTATATAATGTAATTTGTTTAAAATAAGATTTCTGATAATGTAAAGATATGTTTGTTGCTTAGTTAAAAATTTGATTGCATCTTCCGTTATAATTTAGCAAATTTAGATAATAAAAGTTTTGAAATGTTGCATTTTCATCTATCGCATCCCTGTCATGTCATGGGCAGCCTGCATATTTGAAGAAAAATGTCTGTAGCCATTTGAACTTAATAGAACTAGAGTTTCTTTTACCACCAGACTCGAATTTTTATTATGGCCATGCACTTTTCAGTTTAAATTCCTTCAAAATCTCTTGAAATAAGGACATCGATATATTCATTTGTATAACTTTGAATGTACTATTTACCTTCATCATCATAGGTAGTCTACCCATAGGTCCGTGATTATTCATGGTTAAACGTGGTTCTCCATATACTCCTATTTTCCGCAGTTTTCTTCATGTCTTGATAGCTCTCTTTCCCTTTCAAGTAGTCTACCAGCTGAAACCTTTTCCTACCTCTTTCTCTATTTACCTTATACAGCCTTTATATGATCCTAGTAATATAATGTTTAAGAAAATTTCAATTATTGGAATTATTTAAAGAAAAACAATTATACATATAATATCCTTATCTTGTTGGTCCGTCCGTCCATCAGACCGCTCTATGGAGTTAGATGGGAGAATAAGGAAAACTAAGACTTTTCAATCAAACATTCAGGAATCACTTGGCTTTCCAACTTTTCAATTTGAAACTGTTCACTGTGTGCATAGTTGTCCTGGGCTTGACTCCAAGAGTATATCTTTTTAACAACTTTTATGTTACCATATATGTAGGTAGGTAATTTTTAAGTCACCACAAATAATGTACTAAACTATGGAAATAAATTTCCATGTCGTGGAAATTCAAATCTCATTTGAAAAAGGCCACAAATTATGTTTTAACACTATTTTTTCGTGATTTTTAGGCATTTATTCAATTCATCACTAAAGGCTATCATTGGCTCGATCCTAAAGCGTAAGAAATGTCTAGAAATTGTGATAAAAATCATATTAATTTGTGGATATCTGAATTTCTACAATATGGAAATTAATCTTTATAATTTTCTCACAAACGCATTGGAGATCTTGCCAAGTGGAAATATTGCTGAAGCTAGGAGAAGAGAAACGGAAAAGGATAGATAGAAAAGATTGAACGATCAAAACAAACGAAAAGTGAGGCATGGACCTAATGAGTGATCAGAAGCAACAGTAAATCCATTGACAAGCAACAGAGCTATAGATGCTAGAAAACGAGCACGTGAAATTTCATTACCATCCGTATAGCGATTATTGTAGATTATCTTAATTATATTTATGTAACAAAATTCTTATACTCTTATTTAGTATGTTTAACAAATAAATATTCATTAATTTGTCTTTGCCAAACAACTTTTATATGCCCATGACTATTATTACTTTCTGGAACATTATGTGGATTTTATATTACCTATTTTTTGTTTTAGTGCACTTAAAAGTTGGTGTCATTAATACTTAATTCACACACGCCGGTCATGTTTGACGGGCAATTATGCTAGTTAATGATAAGCAAATTAGAAGGTAAGTGAAAGTTTTAACATGCTTATTGTTACTTTCTTTAACCTTTTCTTGATGTAGCCATGAGGAATTGCTCATGGCTGCATCAGTGGTCACAAGAAAATCTCTCGAGAACTAATATATGAAATTATTATTGGGACAGAGGAAATGTAATGTTGTTCTTATAAAATTTATTTTTCATTTCATAATGGATTTAATTTTGAATTAATTTTTTGGTAAAATTTGCACTTAGGATTATTCAGTACATAAAAAAACAATTTTTAAACATAATTCATATTTTCATTTTCAGATGTGGAAATCCAAGGAAAAATATTCTAAGGAAATTAGTGACGAGGACACTACCCACGAATGATATTACTGTGGAATAAGCAAGCTATGTGCCTGCACAGTTTTTTCCTCTCTTGAGTTTTTTTAATGCCAACTGGTCTACCACTCGCCAGAAAGTGCAGTGAATGTGTAATCTAATTTCAGTGGAAAGGCAACAGTTAACGAGGATGTCGAAAAACTGGAAACTTACCCCATTGTACCCCAATGTTCTCAGGTGTCCTGTGTCATGGGATTAGCAACCAAAAAATTAAATTTATTTAATGTTTGTAGGAGTACATATGTGTGGATAAAATGGAATTTGCACAACTTTTGGAAGATGTTAATGGAATTTTGTGCCAAAGTGGTGTGTTGTTAGTAGTTAGTTACCATTTCAATGTGAAACTGTTGAGTCTTAATGTTTTCCCTGTTGTCTTGTGTCAGCACGATAACTTCAATCTAGAAAAAATGGCTTTTTTAAGACTTATGTGAAAAAACTTTTTGTTAAATGTTACGAATTAACATTCGTACATCAATGGTGGTGAAGTAAGCTCATTATCTATTTGTAAATTGTGTTGAATATTTGTGTATGTATTAGACTAGTCAATTTTTTGGAACTGCTACTAGCAGGGACAAGAAATGGATTGTGAATGGGACGGCTGACTGGCTATTTATTGTCATGTTCAGTTAAAGTACAATTTTTTTAATTTTAAACTGTTTTACCACACACTGTTTTGCAGTGCTGTCCAGGATCACTCAGTTTGTATACTAAAATGAAAAGGATTGAAGATAGAAATTTTGCCTCCTTATTGTGGAATGGTTTTCACCTGCAGTGCAATAATTTTATAATCAACTGAAAAAGCTTTTGATTATTGTAAAATGGCAATATAAGCAGAAGCATTTCATTATACTGTGCTGCAAAATTGATTATTAATATCTCCTGCAAAATGAATAACAAAGGTTCATCTTTGAAAGAAATATATTGTCAGCTTTTATGCTTATTGCATTAAATGGAAGGAGTTTCAATATATGCATATCACAGGAAAAGCTATGAATAAGGAATGTAATGGAAAATAATTTCTATACATTCACTGGTAAGAACATTTTACATTTTTACAACAGGATTATGAAGACCTCATTAAATATAATAGGATACATATCCCAACAAACAGCTGCTTTAGTAGAGCATTTTAAAGAAAGCATGACAGATTCATAGCTGAGAGTCATGGAGACTCAAAAATTGACAAAGCGATTGATTAGATTCACTTTATTTGACTCATAACAAATCTAAACTCCTCATCTGCCAATACTGCTTTTATGAGTTTATGAAGCTCGTTAATTGTTAAACTTTCTGCTAATTCACCCTCACCATGTTTCCATTTGTATATGATTACAGGAGCACTTCCTTCCAAAATCATTTTGACAGAAAAAAGCTTATTCATGTACTTGACACTTGATAATTCTTCTTCCTGTTGAAATAAGAGATAGGATGTATTTAATGAAAACTGAGTAAAGCCCACCAGGAAAAATGTTTTAAAAAATGAGCTCACAGTGAAGTGCATTTGCAATCTTTTGACCATATCTTGAAGCATCACTCTGATGCAAAGGGCTAATTTAGGTGAAATTTTTTCCATGGCCATAATTTTCTTCAGAAGACCCTTAATTACAGATGTTATTACAACTCCTGAAAATTGGCATATTTAAGAAACTCTTAAATAAGAATAAGTCCAGGACATAGCACTAATAAATTACCCATCGTTTTCAAATAAATATGATATGCCAGCACGTTAATCCATGTAGATTTCAAAACTTCAAAAGTGTTCAGGCACTGCTTTACAGCTTTCTCTTGCTCAAAGAATTCTTCTATTTTAAATTCTGCAAAAAAGGGAAACTATTATTGTTTCAGAATATATTTTGAGTCTTTCCTATCATATAATGCAATCATTTATCATTCATGCATCAAAACATTTTCTAAAGCTGGCTTATCGCAATGAAGTAAATTAGGATTAGACAAAATAATAGTGCTTTCTACATTCAGTAGAGATGTAGAGAACACATTATATTAAAACACGATTTAGATGCATAAACAATTACTTTTTCTTTATATTGGCATTATAATTGATGTCTTATGGATCTGATGCTCATGTCAACTATTTTTTGATCAAGAAAGAGTTGAAAGATTCTGATCTACAAAGTTAACATGCTTTAAAAATGTTCTTGCCTTTTGCATCGATGTGACCAAGAAGTTGCACAATTTGATCTTCAACATATTCATGGAACATATCTCCCCCAGCTGTGCGTATCTTAATAGCTTCTGGAGCAAATGTTATCACAGCATCATTTGAAAGCCTTGGAAAATATTCATGATATTTATGGCTGTGACTTATTATCCACTCACACAGATGAGAGCAATTGTTAAAGATAATAGCTGAAATGGCCAATAATAAATATTACTGCATATCCTGTAAAGATCACCACCATAAATTTGGAATATTACCTACCAGAAAGAAATGCACTGTTCTTTGCAGTCTCTTGACACTCTACTGGTAGGAGTAAGCTATACATTTCCAAAATATTTCTAACAGTATAAAATTGCGTAACAGCCTCAAACTTGCTTTTATGAGTTGCATCTTCAAGTAATTTACACACAAGGTCCATTAGCTCATGGGTGGATTTACTGTTGAATGGTAATCACAAACAGCTATGTTACCATAAAAATCAATTCAACCATAAATCAGATGATTTACACCCATCAACTTACCTTATAATAAGTTGTGTGGGGAATTTCTCCCACCTTCTCAACAATTCTTCAGTTTTGGGACCTTTTTTATTAAAAAGATCTAGATAATACTGATACTTCGGAGAATACTAAAATGAAAATTACTTTATTTTAATCTCAGGGACTTTACATTTGAAAATAGTATTTGCAATCTCACTATGATGCATAAAGAACTCACTATTTGTTTGACTTCAATAGTATCAAAAATCTTTTTGTGCATTATGTTCCTGGCTTCCTCCAAAATTTTGCAATGTGTCAGGTAGCCAAACAATTCAGGAATGGATTTATCTTGGCTGGATGGATCAAATGGTATAAAACCTTCAAAGTAACATTACATGGTTATTAAGAGAAGTTTATTATAAAACAAAATTTCATGCTAAAATAGTTACCAAATAAATTTGAATAAACTTACACAGTAGAACTCTGATTATTCAGGCTAATTGGGGCCAAAGGTGATCCAGATAATTGGACAAAATTTAAAAATTGGATAAAGAGTAAAGGAGGTACATGTAATTAAAAGATTTATTTTAAAATACTCGAACTTACATTTTCCTTCTCCAAAATAGAAACAAAATTAAGAATTGAATTGCTACTTTTTTGTTTAATGTTGTTGAAGTTATAATGCCATATTTATCCATTTTTCTAAGATTTTGCTAGATTTGCCTTTTTTAACCTGCTCTCAAGGTTCATTGCATCACTAGACAAAGTATCCACTCTTTTGGGTTTGGTAGACATTTTTACCCCAACAATGATCAACTTCTGAGTAAAAAATATAAATGTGACTAACTTTCAAGGCAATATAAAGCAGTACTTTACTCAATTCAGCATAAAATCACCTATGAAAAAGATAAGGCTGGGTTTACAAGGACAATTTTGTCAATGGAACTTATTCACCTCCTCCCTTCTGCCAAGATAGGCAACATTGTTTCGTTTGGCAATGGTTAGATGAGACAAAATTTTGCGACATCACATAAGCAACTTTTTCTGATGCATCTGGATAATCATCACCATTAGAATATGCAGTATGAGAGGAGTTACACAGTCGACAAAGCGATAGCACCTAGGCAACTTGTCACCTTTTGATAAGGATAAAATTGATATATGAAATTAAGAAATGCTCCGCAGTTTAAAATTTCAACAGGATAATCGGGGCTCAGATAATCATAGTTCTACTGTAATTGCAAATATTAAGCTGGTTTTCTAACAAAAACTGGTAAAATCATTGCTAGTTAAAAATTAAATGCCTACCACTCAAAATAATAAGGGTATAATTTATGATACCATGACATTCCATCATATGGAACTTCTAGGGCATGTACACATCATTTTGTTCCAGTAAATTTTGTTAACTAATACATATATCTTAAGATGAACTTTTTATTTAACTCATACCTTTTTCCAATAAAACGGTTGAAATTTCCTCCTTAGTCATGCTAAATTAAGAAGACAAATGAATAAAACTTCAAAAGTGTGTAAAGTGAAGATTTGCAATGTTCAGAAATTATGGAACTTCACCTAGATGATAATTTTTTCATTATGGTGAAAATTTGGTCATACATAATAGAATAAATTGCAATAAGATTTTACTTTATATTATTTCAAAATTATTACATAAATTAAAAAAATATGAATTATTATGATATTACAGTATACTATAGTAAAAACCACCAGATACTCATCGATCCAAAATCTAATCTTACATCCTACAATGATAATGATTACTGGGACAAAAATAAAGTTATCTAGATTGCCAGGCTTGCTTACATAAAAAGATTTTTGGAACAAACAATTATGTCATTACATTCTATAGCATCAAATATTAACAAATATGGGTACGTAAAAGTATTTTCCAAATTATTAGATTACTTAGGATATTTCAGTACAAGATATAATTCAGTAATAAAAATTAATGAGTTTGGAATGCAAGTAAACTCAATAATATTTCAAATGACCATACATTGCACTAATTGGAAAAACATGCCGTTACTCACCAATATCAGAAAGAAATTTCTTGAATTCCTCGGTAGCATGAACATCATCTGTGAAAATTGCTATGTCTTTGTTATTAAATGAACTCATCCTGAAAACAAGCTTACAAAACTTATTTGTGATGTAATCTCCGACTAGCTTCAGGACTTTACCATTCTCCGGTATTTCGTGATTAATGTAATTGTTAAGGAATTCAAACACCAGCCTTAAATTGTGCAGAACAACTGTATAAATTGGGCAGGAAGAATTTGGTTCAATGATTACTTCCAAAATTGCAATTTTCTCTCTCCTTTTTTCTTCTTTCCTAACTACGCATTCATGTTCAACAAGTGGCTTAAATATACTCTCAAGCAGTATCGATCCAAGACTTTTGAACTTAAACTTTTGTAAATCTACATATTTCATTGCTTCAATCGCTTGTACAAATTCTCCATCATCTTTCAAACTAACCTTTACTTGAACAATTCTACGATTGCTACCAGAGGTGCGAGGTATATCTTTAAATGAAATAAATTCACGCCACTTGTTAGTCAAAAAATACATCACATTTTCACAAATTAAAACCCAGTCCTGCTTCATAGCTGTAATAATATCAATAACCTCATCAGTGCAAGCCGGTTGTTTCAATAAACTATTACAAGTACTTAACGTTTTGCCACATTCCAGAAACTTTTCCTCACTGTGGTATTCTTTAGCGGATCGTAAAGATTGATCAATTTCGATTAATTGCTTCACAACATTTAGATTTTCTTTAACTTCTACAAGCATGACAGAAAGATTATCTAGTTGTTCCTGCAAGAAAGTGGGCGTTGGTTTGGCCTAAAATGAGAAAATGTTTAGGAGATTACTTTTCAAGAGTATCAAGCTTTTTTAAGGTAGATTAGAGAATTGCTTTTCGATAAGGCTCCAAATATCAGCAAAAAAGTTTCTATAAAAACCACATACCGTTTTTAATTCTTCCGAAACCGATTGGAATGTGTCCCGATAATTCGCAAAATCAGCATAGTATGGGCTGGAATTTAGTGGGGTTGTTAACTTCACATAATAACTTCGTGCTGCATCTATGTAATCACTTCTTAGCGATAAAGCATCATTAAGCAACACAATGACATCTCTTTCTAACTCCACCATCTGCACCTTTTCTGAAGAATAAAAAGAAAAACCAATTACTAGCGATAATTTAAATTTGATATATTGTAGTATGCAAGCAACTAGCAATGAATCATTTAAACCTACCTTTCACGGCCAAAGCCTGAGCAACAACCGAAGACATTCTTCCAACAAGACTTTTAACTACGATGTCAATAGCGAATCCCGCCAAAATTCGCTTCACGATTGTGATTTGTTTAGTTTTCTTTGGCTATACAATTCAACTTAGATATTTAGATATGAATATGATATCGTATTAAATTCAGTAAACCCAGTACCGTTGCAAGGAGGTTTACCTCCTGGCAAGAGTTCAGAATATTGCCCAGGCTTTGATTATAAAAATAGTGGTTTAATTATAAGCCAAATAGAAGAAATGTTATATTTATTATCTTATTCTCAAAAATAACATTTTTCGAAATACAAGAAAATACGGGCTTGTGACGCGCCTGTTGACTTCGTTGCCCCACTCGCTCTTTCCTTTTTATGATACTGAGTCAGTAAACTAGATAAGGCGCAAAGAACGTCGAAGATATTGATAAAGTCCAACTAAATATGATTAAAATTCCGAAAAAATATTTACTTTTTGGTTCATGCCATGAGCTTAGGTCTCTTTGGGGTTGGATCTACTTTCCTCCCATTAAATACGATCATTTTTTGGGGAAGCAGGCACGATTAATTTTTCTTTAAATATTTAACAAATTGTATCGTTTCAAAATGTCATATTCACCTTGTACGACAAATATGGTAGTTTTAAATTTTATTAGAGTTATTACAAAATGTGAAACTACTATCACTCTTCCAAGTAAAATACACAGATACCATGACATTAAAATACATTTGTCGATGCCAGTGGTCACCTATGTTAATATTAATAGTATTTCATTTTCATTTATGTATCGTTGTAATATTAAAAAATATTTTAGCAGTAAGTATGCTGACAATTGAGAAAATATAAAATATTTTGAAATATGTTTTTCCATTATACTGCATACAAATGAATTTTTATGATAACGAAATTGAGCTAAATTGATTGTAAAATGCATGAGTAAAATATATATTTTTCCAATCTCGATTAATTGCAATGCCGATGCTGTAGCTGGGTTTTTAATGTTATTATCATTTGTTAATTTATTCTTCCAATTTTACATGTCAAAAACTGCGATAGCGGTTGGATTTTAATATCACTTTAAGGAGCTAAATTGAACAAATAAACCGTATTGTCCAATGATTAGAATTGCGTTATTTATGAACTCGGATGCCCATTGCTGGTCATGTTGTTCAATTGCGAAACCAATTCGATCGTAGACACCGTACCAATCGAGGGGTTAATATTGATTTTTAAACAAATTGAATCCCGCTGCTACTCTCAATTTAAACTTTTCTTGGCTAATCATCGGGTCCACTAGATGTCTCTGTGTTCAAACTTGGGAAATTCGTCATTGTATTGCCGAGCGCCCCCCTGAGGAAAGAAGTGGTTGAAGAATATACACTTGATCTTGATTTCCTTTATATTCTTATTTTCCTGTTTTTATACCGTTTTTGTTTGATTCTTGTTTAAATTTGGATAGATCATGAGGTATGGATCATAGAGCTCGGAAAAGAATTCGAGAATTGAAGAGAAAAGCTCGACCAGGTGAGTGGGGGTGGAGGGATTATATTTATATTAAGCATTGTAATGCCATGTATTTATGTTGAATAACTGGACACAATTATTTTAATTATTTTTTAGAACTCAACGACAAAGGGGCTTGGGTTGAACTAGGATATGCAAACCAATTCGATCTTTTTTCGGTAGTCCATGACAATGTGGATAGAATTCACGTAGACAAATGTTCGTCTCAGGAATTTATCGATAAATACGAAAAAATTTACAAACCTGTTGTTGTATGTGGTGTGCAAGATAATTGGAGGGCCAAAAGCAAATGGACATTAGAAGTGAGTGTAATTATATTTTGAGGTGGAATTGTTTGACCTGCTCGTGCATCGTTAGACTTACTTTGTTTCAATTACATTTTAGAGGCTGGCAAAAAAGTATCGCAACCAGAAATTCAAATGTGGAGAAGACAATGAAGGATACAGTGTCAAAATGAAAATGAAGTATTATATTCAGTATATGATGACCACGTTGGACGACAGTCCATTGTACATTTTCGACAGCAGTTTTGGCGAGGTAATACTAAGGAATAGAAAATGCAGAAATTGCTGTTTTTAATTTATTTTTTGTATTTGCCCGTGGAATGTACTTGTATATATTCTAATTTTTACGTTTAAAACATTTAATATTAATATATTAGATAGATGATAAGATTTTTGTTCACCGATTTTGTTAATGTAAATGCATGTTGTCTTTCCCCTTTCTTCTCTATCAATTTCTTAGAATTTACAAGATCGTACAGCATTCTTTGTTAGGCATTTCTTGTATATTGTATAGGCTTGTAATTTTATTGTATACCCAAGATTTATCAATACAGAAGTTTAGGCAATGGATTTACTGCATCATCTAGAATTGCCTTAATGCAAAGAACCTCAATTTATTAAAGGTAATTTAAAGTTGTAATAGCCTGACCACAATATTCGATGGTCATTCATGATAATTTTAAATTTTTGTAGCAGATGAAAGTGGCGTAATATTATATGTTAGCAACAATTAATCATTAATTAATTTTTATTGATGTATCTTTTTTGTTGCCTTATTTCCAGCATCCAAGAAGGCGGCGCCTGCTGGAGGACTACGATATACCTACATATTTTCAAGATGACCTGTTCCAGCATGCAGGAGAGGGTCGCCGGCCTCCTTATCGTTGGTTTGTGATGGGACCAGCCCGTAGTGGGACAGGTATCCACATTGATCCACTAGGAACAAGTGCCTGGAATGGCTTGGTCTCAGGACACAAGAGGTAGAATAACCTTTGCTGCTATTATACTATCTCTAGTTACCTTTGTTATGTTCCGTTTTCCCCATAGTTCTATTATGTGTTGAATGTTTTTAATTTTTAAAAGACTACTTTTTTGGCTAAATAACTAATGGTAAAAGCACTAAAATTATCAGATTTTTAATCAATATTACATGGCAATAATTGGTGGAGCTCCATTCTATGTTAATTTGTTTTTATACAAGTAAATTAATATATATTACTAGATTTTATTGAAATGTTCTGTTGTCTTTGATGGTGTAGGTGGTGCTTGTTCCCCACACATACACCAAAGGAACTGATAAAAGTGACATCTAGTGAGGGTGGGAAGCAGCAGGATGAAGCTATCACATGGTTCAAAGTTGTTTATCCACGGACACAGTTGCCATCATGGCCAGAATCTTGCAAGCCAGTGAGTCAAAGCAGTTTTGCCTTTGAATCCTTTATTAATTGAAAGATTTTACATTGGCATTAGGCATTAAGGTTCTCATAGTTAATGATTATTTCTTACAGATGTCATATTATTGTAGGAAATATTGATATCCAAACTTGTGCACATTTCTAGCTCTTTTCCAATCTTCCATTCCTCTTATAAAATTTTCTCCTTAAAACTACTTGAAAAATAATCTCAATTAATTACTGCCATATATGGTAATGGACTAGCCTGTGCTATTTTGTGAATAATTTGAGCTTTTAGTTTAATTAATGGTGGTGATAACTCAAAAATGTGTTGAAATCAACCTTGTTTTCTTTTGTGATTTTAAGATTGTACATTTACTTCTCAATAGAACCAGAGTCACAGAATATTACTGCTTCTATTCCCAACGTTAGAAAAATGTGTAAATGTCACTTTGAGTCTATTTATCACTAAGAAGTTGCCTGAGTCCATATAGCAGAATTGCTCTAATTTCAAACTACCATATTCTCAGATGTATCAGGCCCATCCCTAAAATTATGGCCATTTTCCAGTTTTAAAATTTTGTTGCTTGTAAAAACATTTATTTGGCTAAAAAACATAATTATTGGTTGAAGAACATCTAGTATTGTAATAATTTTGAAAATATACTGTATTTACTTGCATATAAGTTGCACTTCTCTCCAACTTATCTCCAGAATGAGGATGCAGCTTATATGCAAGAAAAAATTAAAAAATGTGAGATTGACATTAAAATTCATGAGGAATTCACTAAATGGCTCGTTAATTCAATGCACAGGATGTGACATCTATAAACATTATATAAACACTGCAACAAAAAAAATTGTCCAGTACATGAATTTCTACATACAGAAAAATGGATACAATTACTTTTGATATCAATACAATAGATATGATGATTCATTATCATGCTTCATTGCAGCTGGAGATTTTGCAAAAACCAGGTGAAACTGTGTTTGTTCCTGGTGGTTGGTGGCACGTGGTACTAAACCTTGATGCCACTGTGGCTGTGACCCAAAATTTCTGCAGCAGAACCAACTTCCCTGTGGTTTGGCACAAGACAGTTCGTGGACGTCCCAAGCTTTCCCGCAAATGGTATCGAGTTCTCAAGGTGGGAATTTAGTTAACAATTAACAAACAGTTGCATTGCTTGGATCATAAAGTTGGCACTATGAAAGTTAAACGGTTATTTACATGCCCTTGATAGATGAAAAAGTGTTATGTTTTGAAGTAATCATCTCCTTTTAACTCTTACCTCCATTTTATGGAAGAACTGATGAACAATTGTCTGCTGTTTCATTTTATTTGCCAGCAATAATATAAGCAATGTCATGAATTATCATAGGTGATGTATTTGCTTTGAGGCAAATTTCATTTTAGTGTATTGGATAATTTAACTTGCACAAACAAGTTAATTCTCAAATACTTTTTCAGCTGCATAAATCTGAGAAAATTAATGGCTTGAGCTTGTCAGAGTTTCCTGAATATAGAAAATGGCTTCAGCAATATCAATTCTTCTTGTTTCAAATTCTTGTTATAACTTCCTTCATAAGTGCCTCTTAATATGAAGAAGCTGATAGTGAGGGAGGAAAATAAAAAATACATGCTTGAGGTAAAAAACATTTAGCATAATCAATGGCGTAGGTACTGCCTGGGGGCCCATGCCTAAGGGGGGCCCACAAGAGATTGAATGTTGAGGCCAAATTGTTAAAAATGTGTACTTGATATTTTTTAACCTTGCCGGGACAATTTTGAACTATCTCTTTATTGAAAATAGAAGAAAAATTCTGTAGGCCCAAAGGAAGCAGTATAGACAGTATATATGAAGTCTATGGCCTAATCCTCACAGGATAAATACAAAACAATGAAGAAATACATTAGGCCATGATAAGAGACATACTCTCTGTACAACCTTAATTGAGCCACCTAGGGCCATGTGGTTAGCGTTCCAGGACATTTCATCCGAAGACATTTCGTCCAAGGACATTTTGTCCATTGGGTATATCGTCCAATGGATATTTCGTCCAAAGACAATTCGTCCAGTGGATATTTCATCCAAAGACTTTTCGTCCAACGACATTTCGTCCAGAGGAATAGGGAGGGGGGAGGACAGAGAGGGGGGACAAGTAAAGTTTATCAGATATAGGCGATATGGGTGTCTATCGACTCGGAATTACCGTATATACTCGTGTATATGCCTACTCCATGTATAGTACGACCCCTGATTTTTTGGTGAACAAACCTGATTTTTTCATATATCTCATTTATAGTATGACCCCAGCTTTTCACCATGGTCGATATATTTCGTTTCGATAGCTCGATGGTTACGAGCGAGATATATCGAACGACCTTGATTTTCCACACCACCATAGAATAGACCGTAAATGTCGTAAATAGTATTTCTTGCGAGTACACTAAAATTCGGATAAGTTAAGTATCTTACTCCTAAAACATTTAATAAAAAGTGATATGAATCATGATTGCACAAGATGAAATAAAATCGTTTCAATTCTAGTACGTCTTGATTACGTTCCACGTACGTAATGGTTCCACCCACTCATCTATTTAATAGGTAGGGATAACGGATAAAAAGAAATCACTTTGTAATATTCCACAGTCTTTATTGTTTCTTCAATCACACACCGACCGGTTTCCACTATAAAATCATTCTTATGGTGTTACTAACCAACGTAACACCTTTAGAATGACTTTGTAGTGGAAACCGATCGGTGTGTGATTGAAGAAACAATACTGTTGAATATTACAAAATAATTTCTTTTTTCCGAGATGTCGAAATTCCATAAAGTTACGCCGTCTACGATACTTTTAGTCCAACTCGTTCCAATCCATCCCTTGTAAAAAGACGCAAACAAAGATGTACATACGTAAAATTCAAGAAAGGAAGTGCCCGTAAATCGTCACTTATATCAAGTATTTGTGAATTTGAAGCTGTATATATGAAAAAGACTACTCTTCACGAAGCAACATAACAACGATACAGGACCTCACTGTTAAGGTTAGCCTACCATTAGAATGCGTGCGGGTGGCATAACTTCACCGAAAATGCCCGTGAAGATACATGAATTTTAAATCCTCAAATGCATTACTCGTGTATAGTACGATCCCCAATTTTTACAATAAAAATTTGGTCGTAAAAACTCGTACCATACACGAGTATATACGGTAAACATAGATTTAATAAAATCATAATTTAAAACTGAAAACACATTTGTTGAGGAAAAATATACCGAATACCCTAAGACCTGGGGAAGAGTCATAAACCCTTCTCTAAGTGGAGAGGGAGAGAAAAAAGAAAAAATCTAAAAAAATGCTCTCTTATTTAGAATTTTCTTTTATCAGAATTGAAAAAAAAACAAAACGAACTACTACACTTATTTGTCCTTGATGACTTGAATCAGGAGTGCAGTGCAATTGAACAGAGTAGTATTTAGAATTTTTAAGCAAATCAGAAATTTTTTCCTTAATTTTGGTTGCAAGGAGCTCAATTCTGAATTTTTTTACCAGTATAATGCGGTACTTGACCTCCCTCCTCGTCCTCGCCCCAACACTGCCAGAATTTTTTTGTCTTAATTTACGATTTTATTAAATCTATGTTTAATTCCGAGTCGATAGATACCCAAATCGCCTGTATCTGATCAAGTTTACTTGTCCCCCCGTCCCTTTCTTCCCCCCCCCCCCCCCCCCCCCCCAATTCCTCTGGACGAAATGTCTTTGGACAAAATATCCATTGGATGAAATTTCTTTGGACAAAATATCCATTGGACGAAATACCCATTGGACGAATTATCCCTGGATGAAATACCCCTTGGAAAAAATGTCCTTGGACGAAATGTCTTTGGACGAAATGCCTTTGGACAAAATGCCTTTGGACAAGATGTCTTTGGACAAAATGTCTGTGAACCGTGGTTAGGATGAACAGACTGTTTACAAAGAGTATAAACAGATTCCTAACAAACAAGTGTCTCATAACTCTTGCAGACAATACTGTTTCATTTATGAGATAACGGACGGTTTTGGGTGCATAGGACCGAAGGAAAGAAACACTTGCAGAGGCTTGATGGAGGTGCGAATGGTGCAACTGCACCGTGCCCCGCATTCTCTATAAAAAACTTATAAATTACACACATTTAAATAAAATCTGAAAAATGTCAAAGTGTCATAGTGAGAGAGATTGCTTAAGTTATTAAAATTTAGTATTAAAAATTTTTGATGAATAAGAAGCCCCTCACGCACACTGCACCGGACCCCGCGATTTTCCTAGCTGGCTCTGAACACATGATTTGCTTCTGATGATTGGTTCACTTCCCATAGCATGATATTTCTTTGCCATAGCTAACTCAGTTTGAGATTTTCTCTTCGTGGTGATAGAAGTTGGTTCTCTCGTTAGCGATCAACGATAGTCATTATTTCATCTACATAATATTTTCATTATTGTCAGAGTCAATCAGGTCAACTTACATTTGAACGAGTTCATAAAACAAAAAAAAAATGATGAATGTAAGAACGCATTTTAAATCTGGGCGAATTTACCTCCTTAAACTACGGAATATGTTCACTTATAGTGGGGCCCGGAAAAAATTTAGCCGGGGGGCCCACCCATGCCTAGCTATGCCACTGAGCATAATGTCAGTTGTCTGTTTTATGGGTTATCTGCGGCAGTCATCCTAAGTCCATTTTATCTATAAAATTGAAATTGTGAGAAATTTGGCTGCTAAGGATTTTCAAGATGGGAAAAATTATGTGCATTTAGCGTTCTGATATGGAAAAACCTAGGATTTCTTTTCCACAGAGAGTCTTCCCTGTGTTTCTTTCATACTATACTGTGAATCGTGTATGCTTGTGCCAATATTTTTTATTGTCCATTTTGAAGATTCATCTGCTTCTAAGATGAGAGGAAAATTATTTAGATGTGAAATCTTGATTTTGTTTGTAAAATGTTGTTGGAAAAGTGTATTTCCATAAACATATTCATTAATGCCAAAAGTGGGTGGAAATTCTCCACTTTTGACTAGCAAACTATCACACAAAACTGTGACTCTATATAAAATATTTAGAAAGCAAATTTTGCAACTCCATTTAAGTTCTTTTGACCCTTACGGGATAATGACATAGGTTATCTGAACTGAATTGACACAAGTTAATAGTATGTCCATTTGTGTCGCACATATGGATGATGTGCCCCTGGTGGTAAAGACTGAAGTACCATATTTACTGGAAAGGAAGACTAGGTTTTTTCCAAAAAATGTCCACAAAAAAATTAGGGATCGTCTTAAAATCGAGCACAAAGTTTTAGGTGGGGAAAATGCGTGCATTTTAAACACCACACGGGACACCTGGATTTCAAGTATAATTATGTCCATGAAAACACATTTATTTATGTATACAACAGTGCATTACATTTAATTAATTACTATAATACATTAAAAATTGGTAATCATAGTTCTTAAAGTTTCGTATAGTACGAAAGAGTACCTCGGGTGTACTGATGGAAGGGGTGTGTTTATGGCTGGGTAGGAAATCTGGTGTGTGCGACAATGTAAATGGTTAAGCAAGGATTGGCGGCCGTATTATAGGCATCTTGTTACATTTTAAACATGTCTATGTATTACAATTTAAAAATCTGTTACCTTTTGATTGGTGTGCCAGCGGCAGATGAAAGTACACCTGAATTTTAAAGAGTATAATGTTTATGAGAGCACTAGATTAGTACTCGCTTCGCCAAATGAACCCCAAAGGACTGAAATGGCAGATCGTGTAGAGAAGAAAGGCATGGCTGTAAAAGGGAATGTATGCAAAGGAATAAGATGAAGTTATGATAGAAATTTTAAGTTAATGGTGGTGCAATGTGCTGAAGAAACTAATAATTATGAGGCCGGGAGGAAATATAATGTGACAGAGGCAAATGTGCGAAGGTGGAAACAAATAAAAGAGAAACTTGAAGGTGCTAATGCTACAGGGAAATCATTTAGTGGACCCAAATGAGGTCGATTTCATGAATTAGGAGAGGAAATAGTAAACTTTCTGTATACTCAAAGAACAGACGGAAAACTAGTGTCGTGAGAAATCATTAGATTGAAAGCTCATGAATTAGCGTGATCGCTAAAAATCTCACCTCAAGAATTCGAGGCTAGTAATGGATGGTGCATACAAATGATGAATCGTAGTGGTTTTAGCTTGCGACGAAGAACCTCTCTTTGCCAACGTCTACCTTCTGACTACACAGAAAAAATGATTGCTTTCCAGAAGCATGTAATTGGGTTGTAGAAAATTCACGATTACCTTCTGAGCCACGTATTTATTTCGACATGCCATCCAATTATACAGTTAACGAAAAAGGTGCAAAAAATGTCACTATAAAAACTTCCGGGAATGAAAAAATGCATGTTACGGTAATGCTGACTGCATTAGCAAATGGCACGAAGTTGCCACCATATGTTATTTTAAAACGCAAAACATTGCCTAGAGAACTGCTACCTAAAGGAATAATTGTTAGATGTCAAAGCCAAGGATGGATGTCTACAGATTTAATGAAGGATTGGCTAAGTGTTGTGTGGAATAGATGACCTGGGGCACTTTTAAGACAAAGAGCAATGCTCGTTTTAGATGCATTCAAAGGCCACTTAGCCCAGGAAGTTAAAAATACCCTTCAAGGTATGAATATAGATCTTGTGGTCATACCAGGAGGGATGACATCACAACTGCAAGTACTTGATGTTGTAAAGATGAGGCCCTTTAAAGATCATTTAAAGTCATTCTATTCAGAATGGCTTTTGGCAGGGAATCATGCACTAACCCCCACAGGGAAAATTAAGAAGCCCAGTATACCACTTCTCTGCAAATGGGTCTAAGCAACTTGGAAAAAATATAGGTCCCAATGCTATCTCAAAAGGGTTTTAAAAAATGCTGCATTTCGAATTCCATGGATGGTATGGAAGATGACTTGTTCGAACATGAATAAGTTGTCACGAGACAGGCCAGGAAGCATTAGAGAAGGAAAGCACTGAAAATAGGGAAGTAAGTAGTAAAATGCCTTTTTTTAGGCGCGTTTCGCTTACAGCGTGAGCACCTATTATCGTCGGTCGGTCCGTCCGTCTGTCCGTCCGCAGGTTCGTTCTCGGCTTCTACTGAACGGATTTTCATGAAATTTGATATTAAAGACTACCAATCAAATATAATAAGAAAATCGCAAAAATGAATCACGTACGACAATCAGGGTTACCACTTTACTGAGGACAAAAAATTAAATTTTCGTCATATCTCATCAAGTATTGCTCAAACGTTTAATTTCCTTAGGTGTGCATGTAATATTATTAAATAGGAAGAAAATGGATTATTTATGATGAAGAAAAGAACTTTAAAACGCTATTTCCCTTACGTACAGGTATATAATTTCTTTCTAACACTCCATTGCACGAAACCCGCCCATTTGTGATACGTTTTACACTTTCCTAACTTGTATTCATGCTCTTAACACTTTCAGCCCGAATAGTATTTTCCGAGAATTTCTGAAATCCGAGGATTTTTTGTGATATTCCTCCTTAATAGTCTACTTATCCTATTCGAATGCAAATTACTTTTTTTTGTTGGAAGTAACCGTTTTTTGTCGAAATTTGCACTTTTTCTTTTATTTTTTGAACAGTGCCTACACCTCTTTTGCGCCCTCCTATCATTTCTTTTTTCACTGTATTTTGGAAAATTTGTATCTATTGATATTATAGGGGGTCTCCAAAATACGGACTAATTCTGCTGAGTAGCTTCCTTTGCAAAGGCATGTATGGTGGACAATATGTATTCGTACAAGGTCATTTTATTATAACTGAATTTTTTGTACAGGATAATTTATTAACATCACTGAAATAAAAAATTAAAGAAAATATTAAAAGCTTTTATCAACAAAAAAGGGAATATTAAAACAGCATAGTAAAAGTTAGGAAAATACAGAAAAATAAGACACCTCGACAGAAACGCCTATTAAAAAATTCCACTGTTACAAAAAAAAAACTCGGACCGAGAACCGACCCATACCACATGAAAGGCAGGCCTCAAATGTGACCGCTGTGAAGGTTCGAGAGTTATACCTGCAGAAATGGGAGGGGACGAGATTTTGAAAGCTGAAGCGAAACTGCGTAGTTGCCCGTCATCTATTGATAGCGCTCGGTAGAGGTCTGCACGGGCTGAAATCTTCAGCCCAAGTCCGGCCCGGCCCATTCATAAGTGAGTCCAAGCCCGGCCCGGCCCCAAACTTCACCCCATTTTTGCTCCCAGGCCCGGCCCGAGGCCCGAATTATTTTAAACTGACCCAAATTCAGTCTGACCGTGGACATTTTGTACATTCTTCAGTAAACATATACCCTTTATAAAGTATCTTTTTATATTTAAAAATTTACAATGCATTTCATATGTAAATGCACTTTTAAAAAAAATTCCTTCGTTAAATTCATTCTGGTATTTTAGGGAAGTATAAAAAGTTTTAATAACACAAAATATATTTCAAATGACAAATGTACAAAGAATACAAATTATGTCAATTTCTATCAGCACGGAAGACCAATATCATTGCTACCCAGAGCGAACTGACGACCAATGGCGGATACAAAAGGGAGGGTAATGGGATAAGGTGTAAGGGTATGGAATGAAGTTTCGGGTGTAAGACTCCCAAAGATCCCGCTATCTCCTAATGCAAACAGAACCCTTTTGATGGTGATATAAGTAGTTGTGTAAGAGATGGTGGGTCGGTATGAATTCGTGGGTGCTCTAGTGGCGGCCTGGGAGATGTGTCGCTTGTAAAGGAGAGAATGGAGAACTTCCCCTAAAAGAAATAGTGAAGACGAAACACTGTCTTTGCACAGTGGCGTAAACATGAGCGGGGTCCATCGGGTCCTCAACTGGCCCGATGTGGCCTGAACGGGAAAGACGTCGGATGAATCGTCTAGGCCCAAGCCCGGCCTGAGCCCATTACTTTTCGGTCTTACCCGGCCCACGGGTCGGGCCGGGCTTAAACCCATGGGCCGGGCCTGGCCCGTGCAGACCTCTAGCGCTCGGATCTCGGCAAAGTCCGAGCGTCATCTGTTGATGACGCTCGGCTTCAGTGTGTTAATGTGTTGATTGGTATTTAAAAGTTTTTCGTAAATAGACCATGTTTTTTTAGGGGTCGTCTTAAATTTGAAGTTGTCTTCCTTTTGAGTAAATATTGTATAAGCTGAAGTTTTCATGCAGGAAGTATTTCATGGACCTAAGGGATGCTATTACTAGGATTTGTTTGAATATCAAAAAATGTAATTATAAAGGTCTACTAATAATCTCAACTTGAATTCAGAATTTACTTATAATTGGCTTAATAGAGTTTAATCTATTTTTTTTTTAGATATTCCTATGGCTGAAACATTATAAAATCACATTTAGCCAAATTGTATGTCTTTGGTATGAAAAGTTGACAAATTTAACTTTTTCAATATAAATATTTTATTAAAGATAAAATTATCATTTCAACTTGAATTAGGGGTAAATAAGGACATTCCTTTTTATTGTTATATGTTGAAGTTCATTGCAGGGGCGGATCCAGAAACTTCTCAAGGGGGGTGCGATCGTCCCTCCACCTATCAAATCCGCCTCTGCCAACTGCCGTATATTTTGAAAATCCCTACCCCTATCAGAATCCTTCTTTCCCTTGCTATACAGACCTAATCTGCAGCGTATAATTGAGGATTTTTGCGTGGAAAGAATTTAAGAAAGCGCCCAGTGGAGTGCAATGGGGTTATCCAAGGAGGGGGCGATCGCCCCTCCCTTGGATCTGCCACCGGTTCATTGTGATTTGTTTTGGGATTCAGTATGATACTAAAAACCATGTGTGAATTGTTACTCAGTTAAAGGAACCAGCCTTGGCAGCTGTAGCAGATCAGGTAGACATCAAAAGTTCAACCGGCGTTGCCTCTGACTCATCTAATTCTACATCTTCATCGTCGTCGTCATCATCTGAAGGAGAGGGTTCGTCGTCGTCTTCAGATGAGTCTGATCACCAGGAGGAAGAAGGGGAAAGTTCGAGGCGCTCCAGCCGACGTCGAAAGCGAGTTCCATCTTCACACCACTCTTCGTCCTCTTCATCATCCCCTGCATCTTCCTCCACCACAAGTACATCCGTCTCATCATCTTCACGCCATGCGTCACTAGGTACCAGCAACAATGTCCCATCAGGAATCAGTCAAGTGTCATCAGGTAGAGAAATAAGGTCTGGCGGAGAGGAGGGTATAGATGTTAGGGTAGGAGGGGTGAGGCAGCATGATCCAAGGGAAGAAGAGGACAGTGGTCAGGAGTCGTTGACGTCCGAGCACAAGAAGAAGAAACGCCGAAAGTTGGAACATCACTGAGAAATGTGGATGCTGGGGGCTATTACGGCCCTCATGCATCGTTGTGGAATCCGCAAAAGGATAGACTGGTGATTCCCAAAATTTAGGGAGAATATTTGTGTGATATAGGTTTGGCAGATGCTGCGATTGAAAATGAGTCTTGTTTCGTAGCTGAGGCACAGAGGTTACTATGTAGCGTTTAATTGGATTTGTAAAGTAAGAGAATGTATATCCTCGATGAGTTAAGTCATGGAGTGGCAGATATGCCCTCTGAACTAGTATCAATTAAAATTAAATTTATTTTTCAAATGTATTTATGCTTTAAATGTCGAAAGAGGGATAATTATAAATTATGCCTTGCAATTTTATTATTTAAGATTCCAAGTCAGAAGTTTATTTAATGAAATCATAATCTACGTCATGTCAATGAATATTTTAAAAATCATTTGAGAAATTGAGCCATGTATATATAACGTGCCAAGCTAGCTAAAAACATCTCACATGTGGAATGTACATTTCTCACGTTAAATTCTGTTCTTCTTAATTATCTAAGAAGGAAAAGGGGAGATGAAATGTTATTTCTTCTTATTGACAGGTTGTTTCTCCCTTTTTTAAGACTGTGTCATTGAGGTTTAGACTTCCTCCAAAGAATTTCATCTTTTGAGACTTGAAGATTGGTCTAAAGGTGAAAAATCATTTGCTTTATGCCGAATTTCCTAGTCTGAAGAAGTTTTTATCCTTCAAGTGGTACATCTGGAAATGAACCAGGATGGAATGATGATTTATTCATATACTGGTGGTTTGTATTTACTGTTCTATTCCTGAATTGGATTTATTTTTAAGGAATTATATACTTTTAAAATGGGTCCAGGTGCTCGTAAGCTGAAGTTTATAGTTGCTTCACATTATGACTTAAATCCTCAAAAACATATCTTCTTAGAAAATTTGTGTTAATTTTCATCAATTAAATCATGGATTTTTATAACATTACTGTTTTTTGCATAGTTGATTATTCAGATTATGAAGTATTTAGTAGACTGGAAGTAAATATTTCTGATTTATTTACTTAAAATGAGCATAATGCGTTGGTATGTCACCTTTTTACAAGGCTTTTGCTTATCAGACGAGAAATACAAATTAATAGTTGTTTATAAAGTAATATATTCTTAATAAATGTATAGAAAAATATGAAGTCGATAGCTCCAACTTGCTGTTGTATGCTACTGAACTGCTGCATTTGGCACGTAAAATTTGCATAAAAATTTGATAATAAGGCAGGTATCAATAATGCCTTGATTTTTTTCTCGATTTGGAATTAGCTTCTGCCATTGTCTAAAGTGTATTCATTATTTTTTATGTAAATAAAATTAGCAAAATTATTGATGTTATATTACATAATGTGTCAAAATGTGTTGTCATGGATCATTTTTAGATTAAGGGCTTGCTAGATGTTTGATCCATATTATAAACAAAATTGGTTACTAAATTCAAAGAGTAAAAGTTTTTTGAATGCCATATATTCTTTTGCTCTCTCTCTCCAAAATCCGTTAAGTCTGCTCTAAAATATAATTGAATTATCAGTTGAGTGTGTGCAGAAGCAAATATATTAATTAAAAAGTGAATAGTGTAAAAAGGTCATTCAGTAATTTCATCTCTTCAGTTTTACTGGATGAAAAAATGCAGATGGCTTTCTTGATATGTCACGTATGCATATATTTTTAAAATAATAAGCCATTTATACGGATGTGAAATTTACCTAGATTGATGAGATGTTTATGTGGAACGAACTATGATGAATATCTTCCAAGAGGAGGGTGTAACTATAGGAAAACAGGTGCCTTTTTCCAGTCACTCGATATTAGTCTACGAATCAAAGATAGCATTCTTCCTTGCTTGTGTAAAGGAATTGATTGTTAAATGGATATAAGTATTAGAAAAAAAAGAAAGAAAATTGTACAGAATATTTTTACTTGTGACATCTTTTTAACATATTGTATAACAATATTTTCCAAAATGATATCTGGTTTTTGATTGACCGTATAAAGACGATTGATATAATATTGACAGTATTTATTTGCTGTATTCAGTTATTTATGCATGGCTTTCAGTTGAATGCATAATAATGTAAGCATTCAAAAGGGTGAGCTGACTGTACACCACTATGTTAACGTTACTGCCAATTGCTGCAACCCTAATTGTGACCCGGCTTCAGCAGCAAACTTGAAAACCTAGATAGCTGTCTTGGTTGATTTATATAACATTTATAGAAAATGAAATTGTTGTACTTCATTTTGAAGGTTATTGCTCTAGTTTGTAATTGATAATTTTAAGCACGATTATATTTTCATTAAACTTAATTTTATCAAAATAACTTGAATGATCTCGGAAGTTATTTTTTACACTTTACCTCTATTCCTTTCAAGTTATTTTACATGGCTTTAGGAATGAATATTCTTCTAGTGAACCTACTTGAAAAAATGGTAATATATTGAATTTCCAAAATGATAGCATAACTCATCTACTGAACTCCGTTAATCGGTGAAAAAAATTTAGTTTCCTAATTACTAGTTCTGTTGTAAGTTTTTGCTGACAAAATGGATTTATTTGTGGAGCATACCTCATAATTACTAAAAATCAGCACTTATAGACCATGAATAACTGTATCTCTGGAATAAAAAAATTTGCAAATGAAACACTGGTATCTTTGGCATATAGATACATTACAAGTACTTTTTAATGGAGTGGTTATCCTAATGGTTTTTATTTGTTGTTAAGTCATGATATAACTATTATCCTATGCTTTTCTTACTCTTATAGCAATTTTTTTACATTCTTCCAATTCTCCAGTGATGATTTGAATTTTGTTAACAGGTTTTCCATGGATATTTGTAGAATAGCAATGAACTTTGTAGGTGAATAATTGATCGATTTTTGCTCATGACGGAAAGACTAAGGTAATTTTCATATCTGTTGATTTTAGTAGCATTCTATTTGGTTTCTGTTAATTAATCTACTAATATGGGAAATATTTTAACCACAGTGTTTAAGAATAGTTGAAAACAAAAACAAGTATATCTAAAAGAAAAATTTTATTAACAATAAGTTAACATTAAAGAATGCAATTTTGTGTCCAATTACAGCTTTGTTTTACAGAGGTAGAAGATTAACAAGTACTGTGATACAACTGAAAAGTTACAAGGAGACATTTTGCAAGATCACATACATGTGCACGGTGTGCATACAGCCAAGTTTTATTACATCTTATATGCATGGGTATCTGCAGAATGAGGGACTTCCCTACAAGTCCTTTACTATAAAGCTGCATGTAGTGCAAGTACCATAAAACACATTGACAATCTTGCCCTCTACCCTGAAATTCAAAATGCAGACACCCATGGTTATACAAGCACCATTAGAATAGGTAATCTCTATTATTGGCCCACAGTAATAAGTACAAAAGCCGATCTATAAATCTTTTCTCTCAAACTCTATGATAAAGAGATCTATAATTTCAATATAAATAGTAACATAAATGTCTCAACAAATTCATGGCAGTATATATCCAAAATCACTCTGTTTAGGTGAATTTGTTGCTTGTCACCTTATTCCAACAGGTACATCAAGGCATGTCCAATCTCAAATATTACAAATTTGATTGGGCAAAATATTTTTGATTGGCTTTAACAAGCATGCAGATTTGTGCAGTGGCCAGTGATAACATGGGTGTAAAAAAATGATTCGCCAGTTTTTCTTCGTGAGATTCATTAAAGTGCGATAGATTGTGTTAGTAGACCTAATGACCCTGTAAGCACCTATTAAAGCAAATGCTTCAAAGGTTGAGTGTTGAAAGTAGCTGATTTCCTGTAGCAATTATGAGTGACCTGATGTGATTGGCATGCTGTATTTGCTGACATGACCTGAGATAATGTGCAACATAACTGGCTACTTCACCTTTGCCACCTCCTGGAGGCAAAACTTTCACAAATTCCTCGAGGCTGAGTGTATGTGCCAGATGGGAAAGAGCATCTGAAAAGAATGTAGAACCATCTGAATTAAATAACTGACAGGATTTTTAACATTCTTGGTTGGTTGGTTGGGTTTATAGGTGCATCAACTGTACATTTTCATTAGAACCTGGCACCTAAATAACACTTGAATTTTTTTATGGACAAATGTTAGGCTTTGTTACCAACAAATACTGCACACTTATAGATTTAATTTTGTTACTTTTCCAGTTTGTTCAATTTGCAGTGCTGTAACTAAGGGTATGGTGAAGGTGGCATTTGCCATAGGCACTGCTTGCAAAAGGTGACAAACATTCCCACAAGAAGTGTAAAAAGTTCAGTTTCCCCATAAATTAGTATTATTTTAGTACTTGAACGTTAATTTATCTAATAAAAGAGGATGTCTGTCTGTGGCATAGAATAAAGTTAGGAGCTTGAAATTTTGACAGCAGCTTCAGGTTGATCATGGGAGTTGCAGTGCCGAATATAATTTAAGTCGGCCCACGGGGTCGTGACCCCGGAGGTCACGGATCGGTCGGTCAAAATTTCAGTTTCTTGAGGATATCTCAGCAACCATTGGACCAATTTTGATGAATCCTACACCAATATCAATGTTTTGATGATATACATTTTCTAGCTGAAAATGGACAAAATCAGTCCACTGGGTCGAAAGGTCTTAATGTAATGGCCGGTTCAAATTTTGGTTTTTTGAGTATATCTCAGCAACGAATTGAAATAGGTTTAAAAATATAAATTTTTCATCAGTTATTTATGTAAAACATAATTTTCGCATTTATGGCATTATTGAAGTATAGAAATTTACTAACATTCCATATCTTACATAAAAATTGTTGAATTTTTGTTTAAATTGTTTATTTCATTGAAATATTTGTTTTTAATTGAATTATCTTCTAATCTAACATATAAAGGAGAATGTCTGTAAGTTTGTTTATTTTGAATGCTTTTAATACAAGATAGGGAGGGAGAGAGATGGATGGTAATGGAGGGGGAAGATGGCGACAGGAAATTAGAGGGAAGGGGTAGGGAGGGGGAGGGTGGGAGATGGAGGGAGGGAGAGGGTGGAAAGGAGGGGGAGTTTATACGTTATTTTCGTAAGATTTTCTTCCTTCATTCATCTAAATAGGAAAATGCAGAGCGGTTTTCTTCATTTTTGCTTTATTCGGCGGGTATAACTGTGTACTATCTTATTCTTGCGATGCTTACATGTTACACGGTAGAAGTTTTAGATTCACTGAATCCGTTGAAATTCAACGGGCACTCCTGCTAGTATATGATAAAAATGCAATTATCCTTTATTAAAATGCATAAAAAATTATATCATACATAACAAAGGTGTTTCTTAAATTTCTGCCATAGGCACCATATTGTCAAGATACATCTCTTAATTTGTAAATAAAATTAGCAAATTGAGCCTTGTGTAATGAAAGCAGACATACATGCAATACAGGAGTAAGTAATAAGTATATTTGCATGTTGCTTAATGAGTTTTCAGGCCAGTATCAACTGCAATGTCATAATCTACCTAAAAATAGTCATGTTAGCATTACTTACCTCTCAAAATTCGTGTGTAGAAAACTCTCATAGGGCTTTGCTCTTGTGATGTTAACAACCTTCTCTGCAAGAGCAGCAGCAGGTATTTCCAGTCATTATCAGCAGAATACTTATCCTAAAAATAGAAATAACACTTTGTTTTATATAAATAATTCTTTCATAAGAATGACTCATGCAGCATTAAGAATGTAATATCTTCAAAATAGTTTTCTATACGCAACGAACCAAAAATATGGAGAACATTCAAATGTTAATTATAATTTTCTATCAACCTTAACTGTCTTTCTTTTAAGGAAAAATTAATATGAATTTAACAAACGTGCAATGACAAGAAAAAGTTTAGACATTTTATACGTTAAATGTGCTATGTAATTTTTCTATTTATTCCAAACATGTCACAATAATGATATCCATTTCTTCTTTATTGTGAATTACATAATGAGGTGACTAACCTTAGCATACTGAAGAAGAGCTTGGGGGCAAACTTCTAATAGAAAAAGCGTCGCCTCTCTTGGAGGTAAGCAAAGAGAAAGGAGACTATGGCGTCCAAGTGTGGCAGGACGACCTTGCAAGAACTGCCTCACTTCTGCTATACATACCGGATCCAGATGAGTAGAACAGAGCATAGACTAAATGGAGAAAAGGTAAACGATGTTTTCTTTCATAAAGATAGTAACTGAAGATTTTCAGAAAAATGAGATACTTCTCACCCCTGTAATTTATAGAAAATTCAGGTACACCTTGCTGTTCATGGGATTGTGTTTATAGAAAACTCGCAAGCTTCAACTAAATAATGTAACAGGAGAAATGGAATTTGGTTCACATGTCACACTATAGTATGATTATTTTTGCTATGTTGGTGACCTAGGACAAAGAAACAAGCAAGAGTTAGGATAAGAAAGAAATAGTAAAAAAATTGGTGCATCATGCATTGCAGAAACTGTCCCAAATCCTTATATTTCTACTCCAGAGAATAATGTAATAGATTACATTTAAATATTTTCTCATAGTTTGTCTTGTACTAAAAATGTTGCTATTCTTGGAGTAGGGAAGATCTTGGAGGTAGCTTGGTATAAAATAAGACATTATCCCACTGGATGCTGCATATTTATATATTGAGACATATGGCTTATGTAGTATTCTTTATTACAAAAGTACCTATGACTGAAGCAATTTTAATCAAAAACCTTGCTGTCATTTTTGAGTAAATCAACATTTTGTGAAAATACACCAAAGTATGTAGTACGTGAAGACATGCTACCTAATTTAAAGTAAATATAGCAAAAATTAATTCGTTCAAATGCAGGCTCACTTAGTTAATGGTGAACATCTTGTTTAATATATAAAATATCCTTACATCAAGAAAGAGCTCCTGTAATAACATGAATAGCTGCTGCAATTGGTTAGAACAGGGCTCTCCAAACTACGGCCTGCCATTTTTTCTAGATATAACAATCAAGCAGTGTTGGAAAATGTTATGCACAATGAAATTATTTTTGAATAATGTAACAAAAACATTACCAAAATTTTCAAAATAACTAACAAAAATGAAAAAAAGCCTTATTTCGTTATGTATTTCATATTATGTATCGCAATTTACGTTTTTTTATTATTACTTGTTTTTCTTCTAAGTAATTTTCATTCCAGGAATAAGAAAATATTTTCTACTTTAAAAAATAGTTATGTCTGATTTTGATTCATATTCGGTAAAGAAAAAATAAAAGTTAGATTGGACATTTTCCTGGAAAAATTGTAATTTACCCAATTCACTAAACTACTTTTTGATACGAAAACAGAATACATATGTATATTGTGCGCCTATATTTTCAAAACGTTTTTCATGTTGATACTCTGGCCTGCGAGCATAAAATTTCTTGTAAAAAAGTTTGGAGACCCCTGTGTTAGAATAATTTTCTGCAACAGTTCTTTGCAAAGCTTTTTCTTGCAATAAAATAACAAAAATAAGTGCACAAATAATACCAGGAAATGCATTCTCTTTTAGTTAATCTACCATAGTGTTGCATTATATCCCAGAAAAAAATATTTTTGAGCACTTTCATAATAACTGCAAGAGCTGTAGCAATATTTGCAATTAGTGTGAGTTCCCATGCATGCCAATGTGATTAAAATTTCAGACTTTCTTCTTTAATAATTTGATTGGAATATTCATTTAAAAAACTGATATAAAGACTTGACTTGTAATACTTTTCAGAGTTTTTCCAAAGTAAAATTTTTTCAGTAGATGGATAATATACCAGCCATCACAATCTTTTATGTCTATGAGAAAGAATGCCAAAAGACTTAAGTAATACACATTAAAGTAGTTTAAATAATTTCTCTAAAAATATTTTGTCCTTTGAAAGTACATTAATCACCAGATTGGAAGATAGATTTTAATGCATAATAAAGAACAATAGGCGATTTAATCATGCTTTTCTAACAAGGTTTTTCCAAGGGCATACCTCCTCTCTAATCAGTTTTAGTTTTACTGATTTTTATAATCTGAAAGTCATATCATCATTGCCAGATGATAAAAAGACATTACTTGTAATTTGATGAGGCACATTCGCTGTCCTTCGGAAGGTTGGCTGGAGGCTGATCCTGAAGACTTCTTCCTTGATTCATTGTTGAATGGAGACATGCGCTCAAGGAATGTCAACCTTGGGCCAAATATCTCCCATTCACTTACGGAATCAGAAGTTGAATTGGCAGCCTCGCCCTTCTGGATATTAATGTGTACCTCGGCTACTAATCCGGCTAGGTAAGAACGTACAAGCATCTTCAGCTCCTCAAGAAGTGTTTCACTCGTACCACTAGGTTCTGCAAATAATTTATTTTTCTTTGAAAGTAATTTTGCATCAACATGCATTGTTTTACATTATTCATCAAAGATCAGTGTAAATGGTTTGATAATAAATATTTTGTAACCACAAGGAGAAACATCAAATAAAATGAAATTTTTATAATTTGAGAGGTTTTTAAATACAGTGGATTCAGGTGTTTCAAATTGTTGGATAATGGATATACCAGCTTTACTGAGTCAAGAGATCATCAGTACGTGACAAATTGAATGCACTGATGGCAGTGACAGAGTAAAGCAGAAATTAGCAGAGTATTACCATATCTGCCCGAATACAAGCCGGTGGTTTTTGTCAAAATCTATCATGAAAAAATCACCCTTCAGCTTAAATGTGAGTCCAAGGAAAATTTGGGTTAAGGTTAAATCTCGAAGTCACCCATAGATGGCAGCACGTATCTCGTTGCCTTTCCGTTCAAATGATAGTACTATATTTTTCGTAAAGTAAATATATGACCTACGATGAATATTAATGAATAAATAATAGTGATGCACCGAAGCTCGGCCTCAGTATTCGGCTAAAATCTGCTATTTGGCTTTGGCCTTTGGATGGCCGAATAGCGGAATACTACATATTTTTTTTTGATAAAATGATAATGACATAATAGAAGAAAGCTGAAAACACTAAATAAAAGCATAATACACTGAGTTGTTGCCAATACAATTCACATATCTCGAATTCAGCCTGACAATTATGTGCTACTCGTTTTTATGGCCTATGACGTATAATATATTAGTGTGTTCCAATATGTGGACAATTCGTTTATTTAGAAATACTCCTCCTCATTAGTTGGAATTTTTGATGTTTTACTGTACACCAGCCCCTCAACATTCGCGAGGGATACGTACCCAATAACCTCGCGAATGTTGAAATTCGCGAATAAGAATTTTGCTCTGATTATACAACCAAAACTTAATATTCAACATTCACACTGCTTTGTGCTCAACACTAAACCTAAAATTAAAGTTCGTAGGCTAAAAATAAACTTACGAAAACACTAGAAAACAGTTAAAACATAATGAAAATGTAGTAACACGTAGTACGTATTATATAGTATATATTCTTTAATCTCTTTATACTTGATTCACTTTTAACAGATGATTTTCTTTTTGAAAACATAGTTAATTAAAAATCGCAATTATTAAATTAAAAATTACAGTAATAAGTAAATCAAAGCGCAAAAGCTGATGAAAAGTATGTAAGAGCGACACACACTGAGCGAAATGCCGGCAAGAATGAAAATGCCTGGGAGGTGGGGAATGGTGGTGGCATAGCGTTCGACTCCATGGTGCGGTTTTGTAACTTTGTATGTACAGTCATTTGTAAAAGTCTGTGGGCAAGCTCGGTCGCGACGCTCACGGCCAAACAGTGAAATTAAAATTTATGTTGGCACTACGTGATTCGCAACGAGAGAGGGTAAGGATGGTGTGGGGTATGTTTTGGAAGTTCGAGCGAATGAGGGGAATCAAGAAATGGCCGTAGAATTGCAGGCTACCGGGGTCGAATGGAGACCGCTTCTCGCCCCAGTGGAAGGGCCTCGAAGGAGAGATCCAAAGACGGGAAAGTGTTTTCCATGCTCATCCTCGAGGATATTCCACGTCTGAAACGGTTCACCAAAGGATATGGCTTTCCATTTACGCTGGACAAACACTGGCTGTGTTGCCGTGGTCGCTAAGGACTTGAACCGACAACAGAGTAAAGGATGTGGACGCGTGCGTTAATACAAAAATTTTTAATTTAAATTTTCGCTTATTTCATGGAATTGAGTTTGTATTTTTAGAGTTATTTTTTAATGAAAACCGAAAAGATGATTTTCTACGGCAGAAAATTGTAAGTTTTAATAACAATAGATAAAGCCGTATCTGTTATTCGAATAAGTATTCCAGTTTACTGGAAGCAAACATTAAATCTACATTGGCACTAGAAATACATAATAGACGAAAATTGCATTATATTTTGTTGCATTATTAGAATTATGTTTCATCTAATCAAATTTTTACCATTACCAGAGAACTTTGAGAAGTTCTTCTTTTCAACAAATACATTAAATAGAATTCAGTTGTTTTATAAGCATTGCGTTGTTTATCAGTAATAACTACTAAAAGTCCTAAATTAGTGCGAGTATTTCGGAAGAATCTATTTATATCTATAATAGCCGACCGTACGTCCGTCCCACACTGTATCTCAAAAGCCGTTCGTCGTAGAGATATGCGGTAAACTGCGTTTTGTTTCTACAAGCTAGGAAGACCCCCAGAAACTCTTCTCATTTTCATAAGTCTCGGGTTCGAATCCAGGAGACAATTATATTTTCCCATAAGTTGACGGGATTTTCGATTTTTCAGAGTGCAAGGTTTTTTTCCTTCATGCATTACAACACGTAAATATGGACCGACTTTCTTCGTTTTTGCTTTATTCAACGGCTAAAACTCTATACTATCTTCTTCTTGCGATGCTTACATGTTACACGGTCGAATCATTCAGAAATACGCAATTGTTTTCGAAATTTTACGGATATTTCGTATTCTTTCCGGACGTTGTCAAGGCAACCGTCATTGTTGCCTCCGATTCAATTAATACCAATTAAAACTTCAAATAGGTGAAAGAATAGCGTTATTCGCTTCGCACTTTGTTTAAGCATCGAAATTAGTGCTGTAGCAATGTCAACATTTATACATAGCAACATAAATATTTACGGATAAATATTCAGTTAACTGCGTATGGGAAGCGTTTCTAACGATTCAATCAGAGCAGTTGAATCTTCCTATCATCGTTTGAATGCTGGAATCTTATCTCTTTGTAAGTAGAACCATTATATTATACATCCATGATGTTTATTAACGCAAATAGGCTGCCTTGCTACTTCGGCGACCGAATGTCCAGCAGCCACCCTCCCCACAATCTCTCCTCTGACCGCAGGCTAAGTCTCAGCAAACGCAGCTCGATCCATTTCCAATGCCCGATGAATGTTAACTGCGAGTGTATAACTAGGGGCGAATTGGAAGTGGGAAACGGACCGGAAAAATGCCCGCTTCTGGCTCATTTTGGTAACACTCAGGCTACCAACCTATTGGCCAAGGCGGCACCACAGGTCCACAGACCATCGGCCCACCGGAATTTTGTCCAGTGTCCCGGTAGCTCAATCCACCCGTTTAAAAACCTACTTGTCAAAAGAGGTTAAAAACTGAGCAAAACAGCAGGTCTACTAAATCTTAATACTAAACCAATATAGTAATTTGTTATAATAAAAACGTATTTAAACGTATTAGAAAATTTAATAGCTTCCATTTTCATGAGGTTTCCAACTCCTTCTTTCCACATACAATCGGTGAGTTACACAAATTAAAGTTAAATTGAAGGATTTATATAATTCTTAATTTTACATTATGCGGGTGGATGCTAAACAAGTCCTTGGTAAATTTCATTAACCTCATTTCCCGTTATCCTCTTCCTTCACTCCCCTTTCCATTCCACACACTCTCGGTATATCGGCGAAAATGGAAAACCACCTCCTTGGTGAACCATATCAGAGACGTGGAATATCTTCCAGGATTTGCGCTGAATCGTAGCCGGGTCTGGCATGAGCATGGAAAAGGCTTTTCCGTCTCTGGGTCTCTATTTCGAGACCTTTCCTCAGGGGCGAGGCGCGGTCTCAATTCGACCCCGGTAGCCTGCAATTCTACGACCATTTCTTGATTTCCCTCATTCGCTCGAACTTCCAAAACATATACCCCACACCACCCTTCCCCTCTCTCGCTGCGAATCACGTAGTGCCAACATAAATTTTAACTTCACTGTTTGGCCGTGAGCGTCGCGACCGAGCTTGCCCACAGACTTTTACAAATGACTGTACATACATAGTGCATACTATGTAACAGAATGATTCCAATTTTTGGAATTATAGCTTATTGTAGGTAGGACGTTATGAGTTGCATTTTTGAAAGGTTACTATCTACTGTCCTCAAGTATTTATACGGTTAACACCAACTACTTAGATTCTACTTGCATCAATTAATACCTTATTGATTACAACAATTCTAAGCGCTTTTATCGCAAGATTAGTAATATTTTGGATAGTCACACAGCTTATGGGATTGTTGACTGTCTAATTTTAATTTTATAACCTGAGAACGGTTGCCTTTTTGAAATAATGAAATTTTATGGCTACCTCGTGAATGCTGAGGGGCTGGTGTACCGTGTAAGTAGCAGAAAACCTCTGACATCTGGTTCACGTTTTTGCATGACGTGTAAACAGTAGCACCATCGTGCCAAAACCAAAATGACACAATATCGACTGAGTTTTTGTTTCATTTTTGAATTTCATAAGTGCAGACATTTTTATATAACAGAATATATAATAAACTTAATAAGGCTGCGATTCTTTGTATATATCTTCATATTAACAAAGAATTTAAATGGATTTCTATAGAAAACATTAGTATTCATTAGTTGGTACTTCAGGTTGGTAGTGTTTTAAAAACAATTTCGGAAATTCCTCGGGAGGAATATTCTTGTGATTGTAACCAACTTTCACAGTCAACATTGGGGATGTGTGCAGATTTTTCGTAAACCCAGAACTTATTAGAAGTATCATTTTTAAATTTAATAGGCGAGGCTAAGGCTCCATCCCACGTACAAGCGACGTGGGCGGTGTGAGCGACTAAGCGGAAAAACAATACAATGTAATGTTATGGCGGTGTTCCAAGTTCTGGCATCAATGCGTGTACTCGTTCGAGCGGTGAGCGAGCATCTTCGAAACGATCAACACACTTTGTTTTTGAAGCGAGCGACCAGAACCACCGTTGTGGCAAATACTTTGTATTTCAGCGTTTTCTTTGTAGTTTTATCGCCGTTTCAAGTTGTGTTCTTACACTATTATGGAAATGAACGAAAATTTAATTTCCGAGATCCAAAAGAGTTCCATCTCATAGAATTTAAAAGATAAAAATTATTTTAATCATTTTTGGCTGATTACCAAGGCCGAAGCCGATATTCGGTGCATCACTAATTTATGCTAATCGAGATATTCGACCTCAGCCAAATACTGATTTTAATATTCGGCCAAAATGAGTATTCAGTGCATCTCTAATAAATAATAAAGGCTAGAATATTGAATTTAGCACTACCTGTGCTTTGTTACCGTTTAAGGCTGGGTTTTTCACATTATTTGAGTGGTCACATTATTTGCATACACTGATGATGCAGACGATTACGCAAAATGCATTGATGGCTTTGAATGTACAACTGTTTGAATTTCGGTAAAACTTTACATGGAATGTGTATAATTATAAAAATGCAATTTCTTAAGGTAATGTAAATGCTAATTTCATTGGAAATAGACTTGGATGAAAAAATATCTTGCGAGATCGCTATTACTATATTTGACCTTTTGTGAAAATGAAGATGAATGAAATTATTGTCACTGAATGTGGAACATTATTCAACAACACAAAATTATTAATTGGAGTAATATTTCAAAATGTCAACAACTAAACCATTTCCCACTCATTTCTTCGACCTCAAATAATGTATTCTAAGCCGTGCATGAATGCCCGGCACACTTCAGCATAAAATCTATGAAATTTACATTTTTGCCAAAAAATTGTGGAAATTTTTGGGGGGTCGGCTTAAATCCGGGGTTGGCTTCTATTCGGGCAGATATGGTACTTCATATTGTGTGATTGTTTGGTACTTTTAAAGGATAAGGTTTAGAAGATAGATAAGATGATATTTGATCTGATATTTCTTTTGAATACTTTCTTTTCATTTCCTCCAATTAATGGAATTTTATGAAGTACTGGCTTCTTCAGTACAGTAATACCCAGAGTTACATTCCCCCTATTTACGTTGATTCGAAGTTACGTCATCGATCATTTAGTACCTGTGTACCAATTTATGTTGGTTTGCTTTGAAGTTACGTTGCTATCTCAGATTTTTTGGAAAATGGGAAAAGTCAGAAAATTATCAAATTTTTATGTTTCCATCTTCTTGAACCTTTTAATGAATTGCATTACTCAATTAATATACATTTTTAAAGTATTAAGACAAAAAACAATTATATTCACTCATAAATTAGAAAAGATAAGAGTAAAGATGGAATTTTAGAATTTGGTTCAGATTCACCACTCCCTCCTACGTGACACAATTTATTGGATGATCTCTTTAAGTCGATACTAGCAGAAATCTCCTCATCTCATCTCCTCTTTTGTTAGCTCCTTAACTGTTTTTGTTGTCCCCCTTATAACACTGATTATTATGGGAAAAACGGTTTCAATTTACATTGATTTGATTTACGTCATGATTTTCAGGAACGCATCCTCGACGTAAATCGAGGTATTACTGTATATAGTAGTTTCTATATGTTCTGTACAAAATCCATTTCAATCATTTGCAACAGCTGATCAATTCCTCATTGTGCAACCAATAGTTAAACACAGTTTCTTACACTGCTTATTAAACCTTACAAAGAGTTTAAGGCCATGGTATCTGCATACCTTCAGCCTATAAGACGCAGGCCAACTTCAAGAGATTTTTTCAGAACAAAGTGCATGTTACTTCCAGTCAAATAAGCTACCTATTAATTATGTAGCACTTATATTTAATTCAGCATATTTGCCCAAACTACAAAGAAATTATTATATTTTAATTTGAGGCCCATGAGCTTTAATTGCCACTAAATCAATTTCTAATTTATTAAATCCATTTAGAAAGTTTCTAACCTTCAGCCTTTCCCGACAACATTGGTGCAAAGTGCTTCTCTAGAAGCAATCTGAGGGCCTTTCCAGTGCTGGCACCTTCAGCAGCTGTTCCTGCTGCAGCCACTTTTTCTCTCAGGGCACGCACTGCTCCAGCAAGGACTTTTGGGCCACCTTTACAAGATTTTTTCCCCAGGACCTCAGCCAAAGCTTCAGGGCAGGCTTCAGCCACAACCCCAGCAAGCTCTGACAGTCCTTCTTTTTCATCTTGCTCAAAGAGTAGCGAAGAGTGTTGCTCAAGAACAGAGGTAAGGTGGCCAGCAGCTCCCAGCGATGAAAGCACAGCACAAGCTCTGTCAGGGCAACCGCGATGCAAGCAAACAATTGCAAGAGCAAGAGCATCCTGATACGTGAAAATTTATTTTCATGTTAATAATACATTAAATTTCTTCTAATGAGATAAAAATCTTAAGCTACATATTTTTGATATTTTGCTTGTCTAATATGATTACAAAATCTATCTGGACAGGGTAATATTTGATTCTTTTTTTCCGGGCAGTATGTTAATTCCTCAGAGTCAATGAAACTGCTATTTGCTTTATTTTAAATCACATTGTGTCCAAATTTTCATTTCTTCCCTAACTCTTTGAATAAAATTGTTTTAGTTACAAAATATACTTCTTTTTCAGCAAATGATAAAAAATTATTAAAATTATTCCACAACTGAAGTGAATGAACAATGCAACACAATATAAAAGCAACTTCCAATGAACACTGCAAATAATTTTTCATTTAGTCCTATTGAACTGTAGTGTGAGATATCACAATAGAAACATACATTTCCAACAATGTAGAGAGAGAAAGAGAATAAATTATCTGATTAAATGAGAGAAATTTTAAGTAGTTGGAAGAACCTAAATATTCACAAAGCATCTCTCGAAAGTAAGCATTAATAATTTGAATTTATGCATCAATGTTAACATAATCTGTTGTCTTTAATATTATTATGATAAATTGTAAATTGAATTAAGTGAAAGGAAAGTTTACTTGAGGTGGTGGTGTACCGCAGAAGGAATCCTCTCCATCAACTCCAATGTCACACTGAAATAACTGTTGCCTCTGCTTCAACACCTTTAAAACCCTTTCAATTCCTTGCCTGCATGCAAGCAGAGCCGAAGAACGCAGGACTAGCATAGAGACATCCTCCGGGGAATTCTCTTCCAAGATTGTGAGTATTTTGAGAGCAAAAGTTTCTCCTTCAGGTGCTGCCAGGGGGTCATTCCCATTGTCCACTTCATATGATTGGAATGAAAAATTCAATCAAAAATCTCAGTAATCATCCTGAGAAACTCATTGAAGTCATAGTAATGATTTCAAATATTTCCACATAATAAAATAACCTCTGAATTTTGAATGTAACATATTTAACCTCTAATAACTTCCTATTTAAATAGATTGAAAAAATTATATTTATTTAACTTTATTTAAAATTTTTGTTATAATTCTACATAAATGGTTTTCGATATTAACAATAAGGTAATTTTAAAATGTTGTTACTGTTCATCTATCGTAAAATTGACCTAATGGTGAAATTGTGGGTGATTAATTCACTACTGACCTTCTTCTGTTGAAAGGAGTTCTTTCTTGATGTACCTTATTAAACCACTCATGACAACATTTCCTTCCTGGGTTCCATTCCTCTCGAGAATTCTGTCAATCACTTGGGGTGGGCTAAGCCCAGCCATATGATAATATGCAGAGGCAAGGGTCCCATCAGGATCTAAGTCATCTCTTTAAATGTAAAATGCATCCTTGAGTTAGTTGCCAGAGATTTTAAAAATTCACGTCTGGCTGAGAAGCAAAATACATTAGAAATGTATGAAGTTAGTCATATATGCAATTCTAAGTTCAGAGTCACTTTGCATTGTAAATGTGCATTTGTTTTACTTAATTCTTTTGTATCCTAAACTTGATGAAAGGCAAAATCTAAGCTTGATGATTCATTTTAAAAATACTAATAAACTGATATACTTGTCATCAGTGCTGTAACTAAATAAACAAGAGAAAATAATTTCTTGAAGGGGAGAGGGTGCATATTTATTAGTTTTCCCCGAGCTCTAAAATATCTAGTGCTTGTCATAACACCTAGATTTCTGGCAAACAGGTATTGCCTTTAAGCATTGCTGTTGTGTATTTTATATTTCACATGATTAGAGATACAAAATGACTTCATTACATAACATTATGCATGATGAATATAATGAAAATGGCCAGCATGGAATTTCAAATGAGAAATTCACTTAAGATATTATTAAGATCACAGCCAAATAAATTGCCTTCTGCAGTGGATCCCTCTTTTTCCTCAAACTATGTATTACAACATAAGATTATAGTGAAAAACCACGATAACTATGATAAATTTGTAAGAAAATTAAGTCGTAATAATCATACCCTTAATTTGCTTTAAAAAGTAAATCAAAGGGTAAAAACGTAGTATTGAGATATGTGTTTGATATGTAATAGCGTTAAAAATTATTAAAAATTGGATAACTGAAATTCAACAATTTTGAATGCTACAGGTGAAGTTTATAAAAATTTGGAAGATGGATAGTTTTTACATCAGTGGTAACTTTTAATCTTTTATCCAAATTGGTGAAATTTAAGCTATCTATGAAAACGTTAAAATAAAAGCACCTTAAAAATAGCACATTAAAAGAAGCACAAATCAAAAGTTTCTGAAGGAAGACATAATGAGAGAAGTTTCTGAAAGAAGGCATAATGATAATTTTAATTACCTAATATATTGGTCAGCCAGTAAGGCACAAGATTCTTCGAATAAGCTTTTCAGATCGTTATGTGAGGCTTCTCTGATCTTCTTTGACTTATCACTGAGCATATGAGATGGATAAGGTTGTGAGCGCAAAGCAAGGCGCAGGACCAAGTGGCCCTCAGAAAGGAGATGCAGATATGTTGCTGGGTTTGACACCACATGAGCACTGCCCACCTGCATCATGTCATGGAACAATTCAGAAGGGGTTGGCAGTTGCAGGGAATACTGTGTCCAGCGACCTGTATTAACTCCTGAAGGTGAAATGCTTACTGGTGAGCTGAAATATGAAGCAAATATATGAATGCAGATATGATTTTGCTATTCAACAAGTCTGACCCAAGAGATTAACATATGCATGGGTGAAATTTTTAATAAAAATTTAATGATAATTTCTAATTTCCATTCTTCGTTTTATGATTTCATTTCCTCAACTCTTCCAAAATTGTAGTAAAAAATGGAGGCAAGAGAATAACTGAGATAAAGGAAATTTTGGTAGTGTGTTAAAGAACAATAGGATATCTCATATAATAAGATTCATACAAAATAAAAACAATGAAATTTAATTGAAATATGGTTGTTTACGTTTTCAATGTTTATATGAAGGAGGAGTTTCATCAGGTACTGCATGAGTTTCAAATTTACTCACTCTTGACTAGAAGTCGAGGGGGAGCCCTCTGATGAAGATGAACAGGAAGCCAACAGTACTAGATGCTTGTGCGTTAGAAGGAGATGCTCCACTCCAAAAAAGGGTCTCAGACCAATGAGACAAACAGGATCCTCAGAAGATGGGTAAGCCTGATGAATGATTTAAAAAAAATTCACATGGCAAATATTTAAAATGAATGAATGGTACAAAATATTTTGCAAAGCAATAGTAATGCATACACAGTAAACTCCCAGTTATTCGGAATGCTCGGGGAATTGGGTTTTCTGGTTAAGTGAATAATTCAGTTGCTAGAGAGTTTTATTGGATAGGCCTCAATAAAGCATTTGGATACCCAAATAAGGAATAGATGCAGAATTGTACATTCACCTTGGAATTGTTAACCTGTAGACTAGGCATTCTACTGACAATTGTTCTTAAATAATTCCTTGACATTCAAGGAAGTAATGAAACTCAAATATACAAGTATTCAACAGGTTTAATTGGAATATTTTAATATTTACTAACTACATTACATCCAACGGAATTTCTCGTATGACTATCGCTACTAGCTTCTCTTTTGTTCTAATAACAACTGGAGGTATAGATTAACTTATTCTTAGTCCAACCTTTAGGATTTTCCTACAAAAAATTGTTTCCTTGTCCGAGAAAAGGAGAGAAACATCGCCAAAATAAACCAGTCTCATCGGCATTATAAATTTATCGGCAGCTCCTTGGTCGGCTGATTTTTTATCACCCGAAACATCTAGATGTCTGATTCTATGCCTAATCTTAAACCGTGTTAGCCATCTATCTGAAAATGCACACGGTTCACTAATCTCCATTTATTTGTTTATAAAAATCTTGGACCTTTTCAATCAACATTGCAGAAAGCTTTATAGAAAACCATTCATAAATAGCAATATCCAATTGCTCAAGTTTCAGCTTATGAAGGGTGCACCGATATTCATTTCCTCTAGTTGTCTAAGAAGACATAATGAATTTCATTAACTGTGATTTCTGTGTCTTAATGTCATAAATAGTGGAAGAACCGATATTGAACTCCTTTATTAAAACATTGCAGTTCTCAACTTTCTCTAAACATGTTATTTTATTAAGTTTCTGGGTTAAGGTTGGCACAACCCGTTTCCTTTAGTCACCTATAGCGCATATTGGAGTTTTAGGAGGTATTTAAAAAGGGTGTGCAAAATATTTTATTTATCATAAACACCGAGTGCAAGAAATATCCACAATTGCATATTGCGACTGCCAAAATTACCAGTTTTAGCGGTAACATTCCGAATTAGATGGAAACAAAAAAATTGTCGAAAGCACCAATTTTAGAGGGAACATTCCGAACTAGATGTAATTAAAAAAATCAAGATGCAAGAGATGCCGGTTGCTTGAGAATTCCGATTGCATGAGTGCCAGATAATGGGGAGTTTACTGTAATATGCTGAGAGGAAAAAAATAATCTATACTCGTAAAGAAAAATTCAAGCAAAACAATTAACTGAAGGTTTTCTTTTTCACTTACAATTCATACTCCGTATGAAAAAATACAAGCAAACTCAAAAATAAAATTCACACTAAAATGAGAATATTTTCATAAAATGAGCAAATGATAGCAAAATTCTGATTTGATGAATTTATATAACCTGATCATCCAAAATTTTCTCACCAACAAATGTTTATACGTTTTTAAAATTAAAATCTATAGAAAATTGACACATTATGATATTACTGTGTGTTTGGGGGAAGTCTTTAAGCCTGCATGCTGTTCTAGTCGCTGAAGCAAATTCTTCCCAGCGCGCATGGTATAGGTTTCAAGTCCTGTCTCAGTTAGAGCATGTACAGCATACTGCTCCATAACAACAGATGACACAGGTGCAGTCAGTGGGTAAACAGCATCTGGCAACATTGCTTTTGCAGGAGAGTGACCTTCAGTGATGTTATAATAGAGGAAATGATAAATCAAATTGATTTTTTTTGCTGAAATTGCTGGTGAGCTAATAGTTAATAATGGAGGAAATGCACTGCGATGGAATTTTAAATCAGCAAATACTATGAAAAAACTGAAATTATCTTGTTTGATGAGAAATCACTATAGTGTTATTCCTTACCCCTTAGTTACTTACATATTAAAAAGTCATGTACCATTTTGTATACAATAATGGCAAGATCAACAATATATTGAACTAGGGAATACAAATAAAAGGAGAATGTGTGGTGATTGGGCATACAACATTCTGGCAAACTAAAAATCACTAATAAATACCAATGACTGTATTTATATTATTATCATTCATAATTAACAGTAAAATTCTGCTGTAGCAAAAGTTGATAATTATGTGCATTTTGTATTTTTTTTTTGTTAGCAGCATTTTCAGGAACATAACTGATGCAAAAGTCGAAGGAAACCTGTGCTCATTACAATGAAATGATGCACTTCTTAGTATTGAAAAATTTTTCTATGCTTAACATTATTAAATTGGCAGTGCACATAAAATGTTATACTACTGAAGTTCTTATTATATGCAATACTCATTATAGCAGACTCACTGTATTTCAGTGAATTATCTGGGACTGATCAGAAACATATTTATATCACAAGATACATAGGATATGAAAATTTTCAGTATGTGCAGTATTTTAGTGAAACACGTTGTATGCAGGATGCACAGATAGAGTGTACATAATAGTACATCCAGTCCTTTTTTTTTAAAAAAAAATAGAGGCCGGTACTCCCCCCCTCCACCTCTTCCTGCACCCTCTCCTCCTCCTCTATTGAATTTGTGATGAACTTTTAATAACAAAATTGATAATAAAAGTCAAAATGTTTAATATTTATATAAGCCATTTATTACTTTAAGTTTTAAAGAATTAAAAAAAATGAAAATGTACCGAAATTAGACGTGGGTCAACATCACTGAAAAAAGGTGCCAGTATGACATACTGTCACAAAAAAAGCACTGAATACATCATATATAATACCATTATTCTACAACTTTGCAGGTGGCAAGCAATTGGAGTGATGAAGCATGCAGTTTCAATGCAAAGACCAACTTCTGTTCTCCCATACACTTTTTTAGTAAATAGAGAAACTACAGAGAAATGAAATTAAAATAAATTTCAAACTGAAATAAACCACCAAAATGTTTCTCCTGGTAGAATCTCTGGAATATGAGGCAAAATAATGATGTGCCTCTCTCTCTCTCTATATATATATATATGCTATATACCATTTATCTTTCAATACAGAACTTTCAAATCCTTCATCTTTACAGAACTTTAGACCACTTTTTAAGTGTTTGGTCTGGTTAAGCCGGATGTTTACTTTATATCTTTGTGACTTTGTTCATTTTATGTTTATCTGAATATATGTATGAGTTTTCCAGCTGGAGAACAATTGACCATAAATTTGTATTAAAGTTTTAATCATTATGGAAGAGTATACACTGCCCACTTTTCTACAACTACCTTATAGTCAATAATATTCAGCATAAAGTAGCATCACATCTTCTTTGCAGTGTCCAAGTAATTGAAGGTTAAAGGATAGAAGTAAAAATTTTGTAATGGTACATATTAATTTTTAGATTAAATAATCATGTTTAAATAAAACTTTAAATTAACAATTATTTTCAAGCACAAAAGTCCCTAAAGATTAATGAAAGTTTGGCAGATATTTATCTTGGGACCGCTTATAGAAGCATCAAAAAGCAAAATTACTTTATGAAAAGAACAATTTTTTTTAGATACATGCAAAATATGCATTTTAAAATAACAAAATTTTTTATTATTATTATCCAAGTAAATGGAAGCTCAGATATTAGTATTATGGAAGAAAGAAAAATCTCTTTAATAGCAATTTGTTAATCTTTAGTCATTTAGACAAAAAAAATTGCCGATTGGAAATTTTGTTACTTGACTGAATTCATTTTTATGATAAAACTAAAATTTCTATAAAGGATTTTGTGTAGAAAGAAATAAACATTTAATAATTTAAAATGTTTTCGCATACCATCTCATACTTATTTTGAACTATACTCCGCGGAATGAAAATGTAAGGCTCAAGGTCAGCGGTACAGAGCGCAGCATTGCCAAACCTCACTTTACTAAGGAAACGAAACGAGCGAAAATGCGGCACGCGCCGTGACAAATTTTTCTTAAAATTTCTGCGGTGATAATGAACACATAGCTACACTCAAGTTGTTCAGAAAATTATTGCAGGTTTCTCAATATCTTATCTCACTAACGAACTCAATAAATAGTGAATAAAGTTAAGTGTTAGGGAAATAAAAATTTATTTACCCTTATACGACGAAAAATTTACCTCGATGCAATGCACAAAGTAGTCTCTATCGAATTTACGTTATATTAGAGATAGACTCATATGAATTTTAGAAGAAGGATTAAAGCGTCTTTCAATAAAAGATTCATTCTGATATCTTACTTCGTTCTCGAGTTATGCTTATTCATATTTGGATAAAGGAAGAAGTCGCGGCAGACTTGACGCGTAATGTTAACGGAACGGAACATTTCTAAGTTTAATCCATTAAACCTCAGTGCTTGAAGAATGCAAGCAACCACCTTCTCGTATGTAATAATTCCTACTATTTTATTTCATTATCAATTATTTTGATTTTTCTGGTAGTTTAGGATTGGAAACAACATGGATATAATTCAAAATAATAAATTTATAACACAATTACATAATTGCATTTATTATATATCAATCTCAATATCTGACAGTTCACTTTCATCTGAATCTAGTTCCCCCAAATGAATCACAAAGGGTTCAACCACTTCATCACGTGCACACTCTTGAAGAAAGTCTTTCTCTTGTATATCTTCCGAATGTCGGACGCATTTTTGCCAGTCCTCAATTGTCACATTTTTAATGGCCTCGTGCATGAGTTTTTCCACATCTGCAATTTTAAACGTTTTATTACGGGCAGCTACCTCCCCTTTTACCTGAGCCCAAATCAACTCTATCGGGTTGTAATGCGCGTGATAAGGTGGTAAGGGAATGACTTGGTGTCCCATTTCGTTGGCCAATTTATCTACCTCGTAAATCTTAGGCGAATTTTTAATTTCATTTTTATTCAGTAATTCAGCCCTTGTCTCATTCGGAGAGAACTGAATATGTTTTTTCCGAAGCCAGTCCTGAATGTCAGCCTTTTTCCAATTGGATGATGGGATTTTTTCGTACCTGACGGAATGATAGCTTGCATTGTCCATTACTATTATGGATCCCTCTTCCAACAAAGACAAGAAATCTAAAAACCATTCTGTGAACAATTTGCAGTTCATTTCCGTATGGTAATCTGAATGAAGAGCACTTTTTTTTGAACGGAAAACTAATTCACACTCTTCAACGAAACCAGTCTGAGCTGATCCCACATGTAGCACAATTAGTCTACCCCCTTTGCCTGTGGGCACTTTCAGTCCTCCATGTCGGTCTGAATCCTGCCATATGAAATTCTTCAAGTGGTTTTGGTTTACCCACGTTTCATCCAAATAATAAATGGGTCTGGAAAAGTTTTCTTTCCTCGCATTGTGCATAGCACGAAGAAACCTCGCCCACACGCAAGTAATGTCTCTCCGTTCCATCAAAAATTTACGCCCATCGTTGCATTTTCTATACCTATAAAAGGATCATTGGCTGTTAAAAAATTCCCTTAAACTGTTAACCAAGCACATACTATTTCAGTTTTCATATTAAAAATTATATTGTGTTTATATAGGGTGTTTCAAAATGCACGGAAATTTTTTTTGATAAATAAAATTTCTGAAAAATTACTTTAAATATTATATTTTTGCTACATTATTAAATGTACCTCCGATTTATTTATTATTAAATAGAGGTGTAGGTGCAATGACCGCAGCCGTCGAGGCACCTATTAACACTACTACTTCTACTACGGAATAAAGTTAGTAATCGTATTATAAAAACAAAAATATGACAACAGCTACTTTAACATGTCTAAAAATTAATTATTTCAAACATATTAATCATTAGCATGGAAACTGAAACTCAATCATAGACACTTTGGAACTCTGTACTCACAAGTACATAAGTAATCGTTATTCGCTAGATTATTTCAATTTGCAATATAAATGAATAGAAACATACCTGAATCCTATGGTATTAAGAATACGGATTGCTGATGTACTAGATCCCTTAAAATTAATTTTTTTCTCCAGGTGTGATCGAATCTTTTCAGCGGTAGGATATTCGCCTCTGTCGTAAAATCCCAAAACCGAACGACGGACTTGATGCTTATCAAAGTCGTCCAGATCTGTAACTACACTTTTTCTCTTGTAGTGTTTACGTGGTGTGCCGAAGATTGGTTCCACGTTATCTTCAGATAAATCTGCCTTTCTTTTAATTTTCTGAAGTGTACTGATCCCTATTCCGCAAGCTTCCGCTGTGAGCTTCTGAACTTGATTGAACTGTAAATTCTTTGAAAGATCAGGATTGTCAGCTAAATGCTGAAAAAAAGTGTTCACTTTCATAACTACGGCTTGAGTTTGCTTGCTCAAATCCATTTTGCCGTACCGTCTACCATGAGCCGACGACTTTGTTGGCGTACTTGGCTCATCGACATGCTCTTCAGTGTTCATTTTAAGAAGAACCGAAGGTTGATATCGGAATAACTAAAACGATATACTAACAAATATAACAAATAACAAAGCCAACAAATAACAAAGCCAACAAATAACAAAGCCAACAAATAACTACACCAATAACAGGATAACAAACAACTAAATTATATTCAACGAGAACGAGAGAGCGGGATGAAATCAGAAGCGCACAAATGCCACGAGAGCTACCTCACAAGTGACACAGAAATGCGTAGCGTATGATCAGGCAACATCGCCGGGCGAGGGGCGAAGAGGAAGACGGAGGGTTGGTCGACCTTGAGCCTTACATTTTTGTGCCGCGGAGTATAGTAGAAATACCCGGCGTAGCCTGGGGAAATGCAATATTTCAACATTTTATGCATGGCAAAACAATTTCAATTGGCTGCCATTTTGTATCAATCAGGCAGGTGGAAACGAAATCCCGCACTGACTTTCCCCTTTGCGTCCACTACAATCAAGCCAAATTTTGTTGGAATTGATTGAGAAAGGTGGGCATGCATAAAGGAGCAGACAGATATTTTGCCACCATTTTGAAACTAATGGACAGGCGGACACTAAAACCAAGCATTAACCTCCCCTTGGTGCCTCTTGCAATAGTGCCAAATTTGGTCGGAATCAGTTGAGAAATGTGGGCTTGCATAAAGGAACAGACAGACTTACTAAAATATAGTGGTGGAGATTAATTCATAAAGATTAAACAGTAAAAAGAATAAACATCAGCAGCTTAAGTAATTATCTTACCAATCTTGACTGGTTTTGAGCCAGAGAAGTGATAAAGATAGCCTTCTTGTTGGGTTGCCACAAAGAACATAATGGATGCTAAGTCACTGTAGTATGGAGACCTCATAGGGTTTGAAAATTCTGTTCTTGAACCATCATCCTCGTCTCCAGCATGCCCTTCTATTTCTGCTGAGCCCATTGGGGGAGAGACAAAAGATGAGTCCATTATTACTATCAATTCGGAAGGTTAACAAAAAGAATATGCAAATAGAGTAAAATCCTGTTTTTTACGGAATACCTCTTTAACGGAAATCCCGGTTTTAAAGAATGGAATGGGATAGCTGAATTTAAGTCCCTCTAGTTTCAAGTTTCACCACTACTTACGCCGATGCACTAGATGTACCTATCAGAATTGTGAAATCACTTGAATAAGTATTTGCTGAAGCACCTTGTTAATCCTACTTAATTAGTGTTATGGTTATTTATATTTTCCGGGCTAATACTATGTGATTCAATGTATGCTACATAAAATACCGGTTTTATGGAAAATTCTTTTCTACATAATGAACTCAGTCCCAACCAACTTCGGAAAAACAGGATTTTACTGTACATAATTATGAAAACACTGCAATACACAAGAATGCAAGAAATGGGTAATTATCTTTTCACAATTCTAAATGTATATTGCAAATATATTTTAAATATTATTGAGATCACCTAAATGTTGCAGAAATTAACTTGATGAACTGAACATATTTTAATTGGGCCACATATGGGAACCTCAGTTTAAATGTACAAAGTCCTCTGAATATCTGTCTGTATAATTTTAACAAAAATTAATCCATGTTAATAAATTATTTATTATTATTGTTATTCTCATTTGTTTCTTTAACATGTTACAAAAATTTATTTAAACTTATATTTGATATGTTAGGAAATATTACTGCCAAAAAATACAAAAATCATAATTTTCAATTATTCTAATTTTGGGTGTGACATTAATAGGGGAGCTCACCATCGCTATTCACTGGCACACCAGAGTATAGCGGCCTGAGACAGAAGCAGCGAAATTCTTCTCGTCCTAATTTTGCACAAGCCAGAATCTGTAGCCTAAGAATGTGGCGCACTGTTGGTAGCGTTGCCGGTATTTGCTTGGATTCTGTGGAAGGGGGAGAGACAGACGGGGATAGGAGATTTGGCAAAGGTTTCAGTCCTATGACCACCACCATCTGTGAAGCCTCTCTGAAAGGACCCGGGTGTCCGGCTGCATTCACAGTCATGCGAAGCGAACGATCATGCTCCACTATGCTCGGTAAGTATACCACCTCGATCTTTGGTCCGCTTCCTTTTCCTGTGAGATCATTTTGTTCCTCATCTTTTCCCTCTCCTTCCTCTTCATCCATACCCACTCGGAATACATGGAGAGCATCCTTAGACATGCAGGCAATGAGGTCTTCGGCCATCAAAAGATATGATGGCCTAAAAGACATCTCAAATGTGAAAGACTCTTCAAAGTCTATGTACCTAAGAGATCAAAACAACATAAAAATTACTTTGAGAATCATACATACACAATTAAAAGCTATGCTGTAAAAGTGATGAAAAAAGAGCATAAATTAATTAAAAAAGGTTTTTTAAAAAAATAACTTTTATATTATGCACTAAAAAGGAAAAAATAAATTTTTATTTATTTAACGATTGTAAGTTCGGCTGGTAAGGAGGAACAAAATTTACAACAATTTCAGTGGAATAAATTCCTTCTTGCTCAACAATGTTGATTTACTAAACTTTATTTAGAACTTTTGTAAAAGTTTAGTAAATCAACATTGTTCCACTGAAATTGTTGTAAATTTTGTTCCTCCTTACCAGCTGAACTCACGATCGATAAATAAATAAAAATTTATTTTTTCCTTTTTAGTGCATAATATAAAAGTTATTTTTTAAAAAACCTTTTTTTAATTAATTAATTTTTTTCTTTTTAGTCTCAAGCAATGAAATTTCACATTCTTCCATGGTTTCTATAGGTAAGAGTGTTAAATTACAAATTTTATCTCTAACTAATTGTTGATGTACCTAAAAATGTTAACATTTACCATTAAAGCTCTCTAAACCAGTATGACGTAGCATAATTAAAAGTGTAAGTAAGTTAAAAGCTCTATAACAACCCGAAACAAACAAATGAAGACAACCGAGTAATTACATTTACAAGTGTCGGTAAACTTAATTATATGTAAGAAATCGTTGCTCTATCCCTTACTGGTTCTCAGTTATTACTTATATTAGAAAAAGTGTCAAACTACGAAATAGTTTACTTTGTAGAAATATACGATGTAATAAACAAACAGATCCTCAATGTTTTCATAGTTGAACTACGGTGTGTGTACCTCGCCATCTATCGCCCATCTGAGCAAGCTCAGATTTTTCGAATATCCACTAGATGCCAGACAAAGAGGAAAAGTAAAAATTACAATTAAATATCATTTTAATAGGATATATTACTGATTCTGAGTTATTAAAATAATAAATAATTAATCCCTATCTCATTAGTCGGGTCGGAAGCGTCACCAGATGTATTTGCACCGTTCCCGTAAGCTGCTAGTGTGATACAAGTCTTCATGAAGGTGCCACAAACCGCTATATATACCGATTACAAACCGATATATATATTGAGTGAGGTTAGTATAAAAGTTATTAAAAATACAAATATCCTCAGCAAGGATCATTCAATAGGAAAGCAATGCAATTTTAAATTACTAATTTTCTCTGAGTTATCAGATAACAAAGTTGTAGGACATGAATTGATATACAAAATTTTAAATATGTGAATCAGCTCATCACATTAGCAATAGCCAAAATAATTGTGCTTAAAGCATTTAAGATGGTTCTTTTGCAAAGCTATGATTAGAGAAAGTTATAAGAAATATATAAATAAAACTCATTCTAAGTTTGCAACAGATAATAGAAGCATAAAATCCAACTTATAGAGGGAAAAATTATTTTGTTTCCCAGCAAGAATAAAGAAAACCCATAGAGAAAATCAAAACATTAAAAAAAATACTTCATTGACAAATGATACACTGATAAAACTACATAAAGTAGGACCTCGATAACCACTGCCATCAATAATTGTTGTTTCGATCAACCATTGTTTGTCAGCTAGTAGTAGCATAAACACACAAAATACGGGCTGTTGCAACATTTAAAAAAGGAATAAACGATATCTAAAACAAGAATGAATATTTTTGGAAAGACATGCATTGTAGTCAAGTTCTGGCGCCCCTTTTGAGAGGTGACTTGAGGTGGATGGCACAATCCTGTTTATTCCACACAGGAAAAATGATCGATTGAACCAACATTGAATAAGAAAATTACTTATATGAAAGGCTTATTCTGTGTATATCCATCGGATTTTTGCCTTTAATATTATGCCTTTAATATTATGTAAAATATGAAATTTAAAATTTGTGCATTTTTCAAAGAATCCCATCATTACTGACTGACATTATGCTAGTTTATTCTTAAATGAGGTGATATAATTCAAAATTTGTTTACTATTTAAAGAAAACTTAGACATTTTGTGTCTTTCATAATTTGGCACCTTTCACAGTTTGGTGCTTTTCACAATTTGGCACCGTGGGCAGTTGTCTACGTTGCCTGTGCATAAATACAGCACTGGAAATGTGACATCCTTTCAAATAAAACTAGAAGTGAATGAATGAAAATGACGCAGAGGAAAAAAATTTCAAGCAAACTGAGGCCTAACAATTCAATTTTATACGATCATTTAAGGTCTTTTTGAATGAATTATTGACCTATGACCTTGTTCCTATGGGAAAATCGGTTTCAACTATCGTCGTTTTGCTAATCATCGGGGATTCCAGGAACCAATTAACGATGGTTATCGAGGTACTACTGTATAAATCTTTACAAAGAAACTACGCTTTCTTATGGCTCACCGAAGTTTGGAGAGGCGGTGGATTGGATTACGAAATGCAAACAGAGTTACAGTGTGTCCGAGGCCAATTAGGAGGTTTCCTGTAGAATTGCAAACAGCCAACGGGGAATCTGGAGATGCAGCCCTCCTGAGGGGAAGCTCCAACATTTCCAATGCAGAAGGCCCTGGCCACCATTGAGAGCCACTTGGGGTGACACGGCCAGCTATGCGTGCTCTCATTGGCTGTTGTTGCTGTTGCGTTAATGTGACATTTTCTTCAGGCAAGAGATTTAGAAAATATTTACTTCTTTAAGATTTTATACTTTCTCAAATGATAAGTACTAGATATTGGTAAAACTGAAGTGTATCTAATAGATCTATCATTTAGTTTTATACATAATTGTCAACTTCGGTAGATTTTTAAGGAAAATAGATGGAAGTATATCGCTAATTGTTTGAGTTGGGTTTTAAGTATACTGTTATCCCTCGCAAGAACTATCATTGGCATACAAACAAATAAGATACAGTATTAAACTTTTCAGGTTCTTTTATATCTTTAGTTTTCCTTATTCTCCCAAAATTATAGCATTTCAACTTACATTTAGTTTCCTATGGAGTCGGATGTCAAATATTTATTGCCTAAATCATGTTTCTACTATATTTAATTATTTCTTTCAGTATAAAAATTCTGTTAATATAATTTTATACTCTTTAAAGTAACATAATTTTATGTATGAAACCCTAAATGGCTATTTCTTAAAATCCAGGAAATAAGAATATTATTTTTAAACAACTGCTAGCACTGTTAACATATTTTATGAAAAAGGAATGAGGTTATGAACATTATTCATTATTATTTTGAATTTCGTATTAATTAGTGACAATAAAACCAAAGTTATGACAAAATGCCCAAGTATAAAAAGGATAAAATTTATTCTGGTTATGGACAACGAAATCAACCACAAAATGTTTTTATTCATACTAAATTGTTTTATCAAGGCAAGACAACAGGCAACCACTGCATCATAAATGAGATGATTGTTATCAGAAAAAAACTTGAATAGTAAACCATGACAAACACCTTGCAGCCTGAATCGTTTTCTAGACCATTAACAGCTTAGGAGTAATCAATATAATTTATTTGGCACAATTCATAAGCTGGTCCCTCTAGTTAAACTTCTGAATATTTTTACCTACTTAACCATGGAGCAAAACATTTGTCATTGGGGCATTAATACTTAAGTTTTCACCTCCATCTTCTCCTTTTCCTTTGGGGAACTCTGGAGAGTCATTTGTGGATAGAGAGGAAGTAGAAGCTGCATCCCAATTAACGTATGCTCTCGCATATGTTGTCTCCCTGCCTTGCCTATTTCTTTTGGTTTCAAGGGTGGCCACATAATTTCCTGAGAATGATCAAACAAAGTCGCTTTGATGTAACATTCAATTGTAATTATTTTGAAGCGCAATGTGATAACAGTTCTTCATAGTATATAAAATGTTTTCAAATGTTGACAATTTAATTAACATGGTCTAATTTCAATTATGAAAAAGACTGAAATACAAATTGGAGTATTTCGGATCACGCATGCAAAACAAAAATAAGACGTTTTAGGTGCCTGATACAAAATGCATTAGTCAAAATTAACTTGTAGGTTTTTAAAAGGTAATTTATTAGTTGCAAACAACTTTAAATCAAGTGATATAGTAATATTGTTCCATTGAAAATATCAATATTAAGATCTAACTCGTGATGAAAATGATTTGTTGCACAAAATGTATTAAGAGTATTATATAGTGGCTATGCCATAACTGAAAATGTACTCACCCTTGGCACAGTGAAGCATACGCACTACACGATCCACTGTAGGGAAGAGGAAAGGCGGAGATGAAGAAGGAGCTAGAGGTCTCACTTGGACTGCATGAGTAGGAAGTGCTAACAATATTCGATCAAATCCTTCATCTACTGCAGCTCCCACCACTTCTTCCCCGCACCCTTCTACACCTTGACCACCGAAGTGGTGCACGGATATTACCCGCACCATCCTTGTAGGTCCCTCCTACATCCAATGTAAAAAGCTATTAAAAATTAATCAAAATGTAAAAGTCACACCCACGTATTGCATTGGCTACAGCACCAGAAACAGGTGCACATGTCGATAATATTTTGAAAGTTATTGTATTACAATATGTCAACAACTGAACCTAGAATCATTCGATTAACTGGTATTTAATTGAGAAAAATGTAATAGTAAAGTTATAAATACATCGAAATACTTAAATCACACGGATATGTAATTCCTATTCACAAGATTGTACTGGAGATGTATGAGCAGCTTCATAAAAGAACTTACCTACGTAAAGTGATTTTTTTCCATCTTTTACTTTCCTAAGCCTTCTGTAATGTTCTGTAACACTAAATAATAACAAAATATATTGACTCTTCGGAAGATATAATTCGTTTCTACTTTGTTTTTCGAAGCTTATTTTCAAAATGGTATTTTGCAATTTGGGGTAATCTACAAATCAACCTCGGTTGTTATCACTCTGCATTACGGCCAGTAATTGGCATTTATTGTGCTATTATGTGCCAAAAATACTTCGTGCTATTCGTGCTGATTTCAGTACTTCCCGAATTATTGCACGGTACAAAAAGTGAGTAATGATATTTTTCATCATGCTCCCTCACGGCATTGTTAGAATAATCAATGTTCTCTTCTTTTGAATATTTGAACACTTTAAGAGAATCATTATATTTAAGCAGAGAAACGCACAACCTTTAAAACCTTTTCTGACTATAATATATTATCTTTGACTACTAATCATTGTTTTCATTTAATTGCTGCTGTAAATGACTTAATTAATTAGGAAGGTTCACTGAGTGACTGACCATTTTCTAATGGTAGAAATGTCATTTAACTCCCGCAGAAATTATTCAGAATCGCATTCTTTTCACTGTCTCCATACGTAGTATAGGAGAAATTATTGTATTCATGAACAAAATTGAATTCGGTATTTCAACGGAAATACAGATTTTGAGGTCCTCTGAGTACGTTTTGACTATTTAATCGATGATGTCTGCGTATGTGACTGAATTTTGTGGGTGCTCTAACTAAAAAACTAATGATCAGATCAGCACAAAACTTGATATTTAAGATTTTTATTATTTATTCAAGATCTGCAATGGTTTTGGCTGAAACCGATCAGCCAGAAGAGATTTATTCGTGTCACTTCCGGTTTTTCCATATATCTCCTTAGGCTTATGTTACGCAAATATTTGTCATTATCAAAGTTGTAGAGAATGTAATTTTCTATAAGTTTTATGTGAAACATTTTTTTCATAAAAGCGATTGTTTAAGATATGCATATCTCGATTATTCGTATGAATGTTTAGTACGTCGCTAAATGATACGTGCCACAGTTTCCTTTGTTATGATGAAAATTTATGGCAATATGTACGCTGCCAAGAGAAATTTTAATTGCGCGTCGATGATTTTTTTATCCATAGGAACAGTTCAAAATTTGGTTAATTTATTGCTTTTTCATAGTGAAAAGTGATTCAAAGTATTTTTCACTGTGAAAATCATTCAGAATGTTTTTAAATTATTCACAAATGTAATTGCCGATAATTATTCTTGAGGACGCTGAAGTCTAGAGCAATCATATTCATTGCTCTGTATGGCAAAATTCACGTGCCCAACACATCAGATTTTTTGTTTTGCTTGAAAATGTTCAAAAGCATACATTTAATTACATTTCTACGTATTTCGAACGTTTTAACCCAAAATACCAAAAAAGTAGATAAAAACTCTTTTAAGTTAAAAGTGTTCTTAAAATACTTTCAAAAAAGCTCACCATCAATGAATTTCATGTAGAGGAGATAGTTTTTTTTTAAATCACTCGATTTCCTGACGTTATGTTTTTATCAAACATTTATCATAAAATTTCAAATATATAATTTATAGAGTCATAAGAGGTGGTGCAGATTGTTAAGGTATATGTAGAACGAAATGTGTTTTTTTATTTTACCATTTGTATTGGATTATTCTGTCAATGTTGAGATGGAGCTGGAATTTTCTCTCACTGCTTTAGAACAAAATTACTGGATGAAAAGTGGTATGCTTGAGCTGGAAGAGTCTCTGCAGCTGCATAGAGTGCAAAATGAAGGTTTGGCTCACAATGTTGTTATATTTGTTGGTGATGGTATGGGACCAAACACCATTACTGCTTCCAGAATATACAAGAGCCAATACAAGAAACGACACGGGCAGCATACAGAGGAAGAAAAAACTGACCATAGAAGCGATGAAGAGAGTTTAATATTTGAAGAATTCCCAAGTATTGGGATGCTGAAGGTTGAGCCATAGATAATAAAGAGTAATTTTCGTAATATTTCTGTATTTCAATATTTATGACTCTTGTAATGCATAATTCTTACAGAAACATTTTTTATTTCGTCACTTAAATTTGTTTCTTGATGATTCTTAACATTTTAAATGTTCTAGACATATGCCATAGACAAGCAAGTTCCTGATTCGGCATGCAGTGCTACCGCTCTGTTTTGTGGGGCCAAGACCAACTATGAAACAGTTGGAGTTGATGAATCAGTATGTTTAATTGAAATTATATGGTATTCTTATCATTGGATTTTATTCAGGATATTGCTGTGATTACTGTTATAAATAAATGCAGTACATTTTTAATAAATTGTGGTTATCCATTAAATCTTAGGTTCTGCTTGGAGATTGTGAAGCTTCCCTCAATACCAGCACTCACCTTTCATCTATATTAAAGTGGGCATTAAATGCAGGAAAGGATACAGGTTAGATTTACTTTAAGAAAGAAAAAAGATATCCTCTTAATAGATGAGGCAATGGATTTTCCATGAATTTGAATGTAATGTTTTAGTCTGCATAATTTAATTTTTAAATTCTCATTATGCATGGGCGGTCAGTGAATCATTGAGTAAGGCAAGCAGTGGCACAGTTTTACTTAATGCAGCTAAGCTTTACTAATTAGTCACTATAAGAGGCTCGCCTTGTCATTCATATATCCCATTCAGAAATATGCTACGGGTATAACAAATAACGGTACACCTTGTTTGAAACAAATTTATTTATCACTTTCTGTTTCCTAGAATTTTAATCAACAGAACTACATTAAATTATGCTTAGGAAATATCGTAACCATGAAATTACTTCTGTAGCTTCAACTAATTGTAGACTTTTTGGCTTGAACAATCTCTTTAGTTGCAAAATCTTGATAACTTGAAAATGATTTCACCAATAATTTTTTTATTACACAATGGTCATTTTCCGCACACATTTTTAGGATTAAAAGTAAATAATGTTTAATAGAAGGAAGTACTGATGTAGCACACCAAAAATAAACACTTTATAATTCACATGAAGGCTACAAAACAGCAAAACAAATACATCTCTAAAAATATGTAAAACCAAATTTCCCATATAGATGCAAGAAGCAATTTAAATTCTGCTTACTTCCCCTCCATTGGGCTGACATATGCCCTCCCCTCTTTTCCCTGCTCTCTCTTATCCATGCATATAACCACCAGAGAAGCAAATCTGGAACTGCTTTGCAAGGCCCACTCAGTAACAATTGAATAATACGAAGTGCCAACAAGTTAGTAGAAATTTGTTCAAATGATGAAAATACTAAATATATTTCTATCAGTTTTATAATAGTAACTAAAGTTATTCTATTTTAAAAAGTTTATCGTTGTATTGTTTCACTAGGCAAATAGTGCTTGTGTTGCTTGCATAGGCCGACCTCCCCTGTCATTATGCTGTAAACTGGGGAATGATATGCTCCATAGTTGATTTATGGTATATAATTTATCCAGCATGGGATAATATTAGGAACAAAACATTTTTGAAGTTCGGCAATCCTAAATATTCTTATTAGTTGTCTTTATTGTGGAAAATCTGCTTCCAAGACTTAAAAATTTGAAATAAAAATAATATCTTTTAGGATTTGTGACCAACATGAGGGTGACTCATGCAACCCCGAGTCCCTTGTATGCCCATTGTCCAGATCGACGGTGGGAATGTGACGGAAAAATGCCTGGCACTGCAAAAAAAAAGTGCAAGGATATAGCTCGACAACTGATCGAAGATGAGCCAGGAAAGAACATAAAGGTTCAGTTATGGATCTCGTACATGTACAAAATAATTTCTTTCAAGAGGACTAACGTTATTAAATTTTATGATTCAAATGAGAATTATGTTCCTTTTGTCTGTCCCAGAAAAACTGCAACTTTTGAAACCTTTGTAGAGCATTTAGAATTATTAATTAAATAATTAAAAGGTTACAAGGGTTCCATGACGTTTCCCCCAAAGCACTTCACCCACGAGACGTTTCACCCAAAGACACTTTGCCCATGAGACGTTTCACCTGCAGACACTTCACCCACAATACTTTTCACCCACAGATGTTTCGTCCATGCCCTTTCACCCATAGTTTTTTACCCACAAGTCATTTCACCCACATAAACTTTCATCCAAAGAACTTTCACCCACAGGAGTCTGTGTGCAATAAGGACGACTGTATTCTTTTACGATATGAAATGATAAATTTGCCTCATAATGCTATTCATAATAATTTAAATATCTGTACCCCAAATATGGAGAAAGTCATGTGTTGGCCACATCAGATTTTTTCCATTTGCTGAAGGAAATTATAAAAGTGCAGGCAGATAATGAAAAAATGATAGTTGAAGTAGAATTTAGAAAAATGGTAAGAGAATCAAGTAGGATGAAGTATAAAAAAGTTACGGAGAAGTTACAGTCAATTACACTCGAGTATGAAGATTACAAGCAGTGTTATCGCATAACTGATTATCTTCATGTTTGTGGACTCTATTTCAATATTTAAATGCATATTGAAATGTTTTAATTTAAATTACATACCTTAAAACCTTTAAATAAAAACATATTAAACCAAATGACTTGTAATTTTATTTTAAAAATAAAATAAGGTTAAATATTATTTCGATTAAATTAGAGTTGTATTCATGTATTAAATAAAAAATGAAAGTTATTATTTAATACTTATTTCTCCCATATTATATTTATTTAAATTTTTAATACTTTTCATGCGTTTCCTGAATCATGGGTGAGACTCCCGTGGGTGAAAGTTCTTTGGATGAAAGTTTATGTGGGTGAAGTGACTTGTGGGTGAAAAAACTATGGGTGAAAGGGTATGGACGAAACGTCTCATGGGCGAAGTGTCTTTGGGTGAAACGTCTCATGGGCGAAGTGTCTTTGGGTGAAACGTCTCATGGGTGAAGTGCTTTGGGGGAAACGTCCGGCCCATGAAGCTAAGATGAAAAAGCAATCAGAAAAATTTAATGCACAAAATCATGCATTTTTATGAAAAATTTGACATTAAAACTTTTAATATTGGAATGTTTACCATAAAAACTTCATTTAGACTTGATTTTCACTGAAATGGCCCATCAGAATATGAAGGTAATTTCTGATTTAAACTCTAATGTGGCCCACCGAAGAGTTGGAAATTTCCAATGCAGTCCACCGGATTTGCAACCACTGATGTAGAAAAGGCTGGACACCACTGCTTTACATTATGTTGATTTATATTTTTACTTTAATCTGCAAGTACTTGGAAAAATCTGTTTTCACATTTGGCTCATGAGCGCTGAGCCTGGACTAGGTATTTTGACACCTTGGGCAAAGAACGTGAATCGCACCTCTAGCCCAAACCCTGCATATTATGACGTAAAAAATAATAATTATAATTACTGTCTGCTTGTCGCTGCCAATCTCACTTTGTCACGTCATTTCAATAAATTTTATGGTTTTAAATATATACGTTTATATAAAATACATATACAGTAGGACCTTGATAACCGTCATTAATTTGTACCTGGAAACCCAGATGATTAGCGAAACGATGATAGCCAAAACCGATTTTCCCATAGGAACAATGTCATAGGGCAATAATTCATTCAAAAAGACCTTACACACATAATATAAAACTGAATTTTTTGGCCTCAGTTTGCTTGAAATTTTAAACTGCATCATTTTTGTTCATTCACTTCTAGTTTTATGTATTTGCAGGGATGTCACATTTCTGGACCTTTTAGCAGCATTGTCACATTTTGGGACCATTTTTATCACTTGAGGTTTAGTAAGCTATAAAATATTTAAGAAATATTTTAACTGTTGACAAATGAGTTGACAGTTGTATTGCAGCAATTTGTGAAGGAATGTTTTGCTGTTTGATTCTTATATTTGAAGGCAAAATTCTAAATACCATTAGTCTTTGTTTAACCTTGTTTCAATTCACAAGAAATTTTTTCACTCTAAGACGATCGGCTAAATGTTCTCCAAAAACAGCTGCAGCGCACTGTTTCAATAGATCAAAGGTGCACAACCTGTGCCCCTTCAGATCAGATGTGGTCCACTAACATAAGCAATTTTATGCTGCCCACCGCCAGTGTTTCATAGTTTTCAAAACTTTTTCATTTATTTTAATTAATTACCAAATATTATTTTCTGTGAAATCTGTTAAAATATCTAACATTAAATTGGGACCTCATAGTAAATATTTCTCAATTCAAGTAAGTTCTTTTTAATGCTGTTTTTTATTTTTTTCTCAAAGTTATTTCTAAGATTGAATTCCATCATTATTTTTAATATTGAAATGTCAACCCTAAAAAGCTAATTCTTACTTGATTTCCAAGCATATGGTGCCTAAGAATCTTTAGGTCACTTACAATTTAATTACAATCCATTGGCCATTTCCAATGTGACCCACTGAAGGGTTCACTGCCACCTATGTGGCCCACCATGCAGAAAAGCTTGCCCACCACTGCAATAGCAATCTTTCTCTCTCAATCACAGTGCAATCGTCATCTTATTCTCTTGTCTGCTTCATTCAAAAATGGTGACAGAACTTTTTCATTTTTTTTGTACCACTTGGCGACAAACGATGGTTGATCGAAGCGATTATCGATGGCAGCAGTTATCGAGGTCCTACTGTACATATAATTACAATTTAGGTGCCCCATAGAATGATGAATTAGCCCCGCTCACCTTAACCGCATCCCGGTCCTGCATAAGCATACCTTAATTTTTACGCTAAAATTCATTCAGTGCCTTTAGAATTTTATATGGAACTAAGCAAGCGATGATTAAAATTCCAATAATGCACAGCAATACTTTATGCTGGAATATCAGTTATTGGGTGAGTTTCCTACCATTTTTGAGATGAATTTTTCTGCTTGGAATTATACTGTTTTTTTTTCATTTTCACAAAAAATATAATGGAAAGTTATATTACTGAAAGTTAAATAACAATACCAACAGAAGTTTTAGTATGTTATTTCTAAATTATACTTCTTTCTTTTAAAAACTTCCTGCAGTATTCCTTAATATTTTTGCATTTTTGTTTGAAAACTTAAAACTTCAAAAAGTTATGAAATATTGCAATCTTTGTGTTTAAACTTTCAATCTACAATCTGTGCAATTTGGGCTTCTCCTTTTAATTATTAAAGTCAAGAAAATTTCAGCATTTTAAATCATCAGTATTAAGAAAATATAGTTACTAACATCTCAATCAAGCAGAATGGCATACTTTTCAAGCTTTAGTTAATCATCAGTCTAATTTTTTTCATGAAACAGGTTATAATGGGTGGCGGTCGTCAATGCCTACAAACACAGTTTAACGTATCAGACTATGATCCCTTGGATACGTGGGCATGCCATAGGAAGGATGGTTTGGATTTGATATCCAAGTGGACAAAGGATAAGCAATCAAGGAATCTTCCATACCGTGTACTTTCCAGTGCAGGTGATCTTCGGGCATTATCTAGGGAGAGCAACACCTCAAAATATTTGCTTGGTTTGTTTAAATTTTCTGAAAGATTGTCTTAAAAATGGAACCTTTAATTTGATTGTTAAGGAATGGCTGAAGTTGGGTTACAATGGTGATGCAGTGCTTAATATGGTCTGGCTGTTGACTGAAATTAAGGGTCTCCCTCATGCATGCAGTACACTTCGTCAGTAATCCATGTGAATGCTAAATCTGAAAGGCCCCTTCTGGTTGAGGGCCCAGGCACAGTGTCACTCCTTTGTGCATCAGAAGCCATGTCTGTATTAGTTTAGCATATTTTATGCATCCAATCTTCTCATTTCTGACGGCTTCTCTTGGTTATATTTTCTGTCAATAGCAAAAATACTTTTTAAAACAATTCTTTTATTTTATTTTTTCATTGACTAAGCAAAATATTCAAAACAAATTAAATACTATTTACTTAGAAACAAATATGGCTGAGCTCTTGGCTGCAATGTACAGTTAAAACCATAAAAGTTGAGTTTCAGTATCTTTAATTTTTCATAACTTCATTATCTTTTTGTCCTTTTCTCATTCCATCAATATAATTGTGTTTTATAGATCTACAACTTGAATTTTCAGAGACGGATGAATTAAATACGTCATTTCTTTGTCCTACCCATTAATTAATTTTTTCCTCAAATTCTCCTCTTTCTTGTGGTCTCATGATAATCTTGTACAGTTTTTTTGGAAGACTTATACAAATTTATGAAATTCGCTGATTTTTTCCTTTTCTATTGAACTGCATATTTTGTTCTATTTTTTCACATTTTCTATTATTGAGACTATTTATTACCTACAGGTATGTTTGCCAATGGGCACATGCCCTATGAATTTCAGAGAAACGATTCAGATACTGGGACTCCCTCATTGACTGAGATGGTTGTTGCAGCTATTGATGCCATGCGCCATAATCCAAAGGGCTTTGTGCTAGTGGTAAGCTCACTGATTGGTATGGCATTAATGATTATGGAATGGTAATGTTCCTGTTAAACTAACCTATGCCTAAGTAATCAATCAAACACGGCACATTCTATAGAGTTCTCGTAAACTTCCTGCCATTATTCTCTGTACTTTTGATATTTTATTTAGCCATATTTTTCACTGAAGTATGATTGTTACTAATTCTAGAAAAGATAACATTAAATAACTTAATGGAGATTAAACTAAGACAATGAGAAAATATTTATTCATTTAGAAATTCATTATTACAATTATAGAAAGATGAGGTCATTGCTGTTACACATTACGTATGTTGCCTTTAAGGAATAATAAGCATTTATTGTAACAGGTTTAATTTTTAGAAATTCTTAAACTTCACTTACATGATGAGGCATTCTACTTACTTATTTGCCTTAGTACAATGGTGATTTAGAAGAAAGGAATCACATTGTCTGTATAATTCATTGTGATTCGTTATATTGATTGAAATTATTTATGCGTCAAAAAGCCTTTTAAAATATCTCAAATGAGTAAGTTTTTATTAAATTTAGTGTTTCAACTTCTCAGGTTGAAGGAGGCCTGATAGACATTGCTCATCACCGTGGGACTGCTCGAAAAGCTTTGGATGAAACGGTTGCCATGGAAGAGGCCGTGATTGCTGTGGTGGAAAAACTTTCCCTTTCCTCGCCTCCCCCATCTCATCCCTCACCTATGGCATCTTCATTTTGGCCCAACATGTCATCCGACACTTTGCTCATTGTCACCAGTGACCACACTCATACAATGAGTATAAACGGCTATCCCAAAAGGGGTAATGACATATTAGGTACGTAATATGTCTGAAATGTATGTAATTGTATGTTTACTGTGAATAAAAACCTCCAGAAACAATCATACATATTTGTTGTACAACACTCAGTTGATGCAGCAGACAAAAAAGTTAGTCAAAAGAGAATTATCGAGCTTATCTTATTGCTGGAGTAAAATTGATGAACTGTCTTTGATATTTTGTCATTCTATAGCTTTCTGAAAATCAGAGTGGCAAATGAACAATTGCATCATTAATCAAGCTGTACCATGAGCAGGCACATAACTTGGGGGGTGCAGGACCACGCAGTGCCCCACAAAAATACGTAGAATTTTTCCTGTAATCTGCCGTAAGGTATTCGAAATAGTAATATCCTTATGGGAATGAAAGTTTTCATCGCTCAATATGTAGACGAAAATACCCATCTCAAGTGTTTGGAGTTGTTTTGTCCTACCCTTAAAATGTTAGAATTATAGAAGTCTCAATGTATTTTTGGAATTAAAAAGTAAAAAATATTGATAAAAATCAAAACGGTATAATAATTTCATATATTTTTATATAAATGGGGCCACCAAAAACTTGACTTGCGTGGTGGCCCCAAAACCGTAGTTATTCCCCTGACCATGATTCTATTAGTATGTATATGAAACTAGTGCTTAAAGTTCTGCTGTATGATCCTGTATGACATATCTGGATATGCCATTCAGATATGGTGTACAGCAGATATTCTTACATAATATTCCTTAACACTATTAAATCTCCATAGGGTCCAATATTTGGCATGTTTGAAGCTAATAATTTATTTTAATATGTTAATGCATATTGTATTACATCAATTCCATAAAAATGTAATATTTCTGCTTTTATTCTTTGACTTAAACAGGTTTAATGCCAGGGATGGACTATTTCAAGGGATAATTTTTGAACTTTTGTAAAAATTTTACTATAAATTATTCTTTGAGCAGTATTATTGTCTCCCATATTTTCTATATAATCAAAGCATTATATTAATATATAGAGCATACAGATTGGATTACTTGGGTGTCAAACTGGGCTTCAGGTTTTGTGTAACTGCACAGAGAAGCTAAAATAAGGAGTGACTTGTCTTGATAGAGGTAGCTTACTTTAATTGTTCAATAGGCAGGCATATTCCTGGAGCTGGCCCTAATATCAAATTTTGAGTCTTATTTGAACTATACTATCCGTTGTATGCAGAGCTGGCTAGGAAAAAAATTTTAATATTAAATTTTAATAAATACATCAATCTCTCTCACTATGAGTATGTTGGATATTTAAAAAAAATTTTTTAGTGCACATAATTTAAAAGCACACAACAAATATTTTTAGAGAGCATGAGGCTCAGTGCAGCGGCAACCTATATGTTAAAGTTTTTAATTTGGAAAAATTCAACACTTTTTTCCATTAACATTATTCTTTATGGTTAAACAAAATTTCTTGCAGGAATTGCATCCAAAAGCAAAACAGATAAGATGGCTTATACTACTCTAACATATGCCAATGGTGTGGGATATAAATATGAATGCGCTGGATCAGAGAAAGTAGAAAGGCATGATCCACTGATGGTGGACACATCTGCATTTGATTATGTGCAACAGGCAGCCATTTCTCAGGATGAGGACACTCATGGTGGAGGAGATGTCACTGTTTATGCTACTGGTAACTAGGCTCTTGTTTATTTTCATTAATATTATCATGGAGATATATGCTTTGGAATGTTATCTTTTGTGTGTAAAAAAATTCTGCTATTATGAGAGTTCAATTTAGTTTTATTGGCATAAAATGAAGACTGTAATAGAAAATATCCCATGTTTTCCTTGCCATTTCTATTAGTTTGTTAATTAAATGAAAAATTTATTTACCACTAATACCAAATATTAAAAAAGTAGTGTTATCCATGTGCATGTGTAAAATTAGCATTTTTAAATCTTTTGTGCGATTATAATGCCACATACTCAGATTCATAACAGGTACCGCATAAGGCGAGTTTAGCATTTAAATGAGAGAGGCTCACTAGATAAGTTAGCATTGCATTGGATATCGTAATATGATCATTTAGATTATCTTATTTTCATGTGGTTAAACCACCACATATTCAGTTGATAGAGCCTTGTTTGTAAGTGACATTAATGTGTAAATGTACACTCAAATTTTCAGCTTTCCATCTTTTATGCATTCAGAGATATTAAAAAAATAAAATTATAAATGGGCCCCAATCAGACCTTGTATATTTTTCCAAACTCAAATCTAAAGATAAATAAATTGCAGCGGTACAGAAAGCTACACTCCAAGTTTCAGTGCTCTCATTGCCGGATTACCCAATAGGCACGTACCTAGGGGCCCCAAGCTTAGGGGGGGGCCCACCCCACATAGTTGACTGTTACATAGGCAGTATTACTGAAAGCAAAATGGAAAATTTAATAAAAAATGAATTAACAAGTAAAATTTAAAAAATACCAGTTTTTTCTTATTTTAAAGCAGTGGTTCTTAACCTTTTTCATCTCGTGCCCCCCTTCTTCTAAAATTCTCATGCCCCCCTCCCCTAGAAAATTTTCTTTAATGTTTTATCAAAAAAATATTTGTAATTTTTGTTTTATTAGGTTTTTTGTCTGAGATCAACCAAACATAAGATTTGAATAATCGAAAATGAGTCATTTTTCTAAATTAGGCATATTTCTGTACCAACTTACCTTGCAAACACTTCCCAGCTTAACATAAAACAATAATATTTTGACATTTAGACACAGGATTATGACGGTAATCACTCGTGGCAACTTCAAGTCGGTCAACTCGTAAGCCAGTCAGACGCTCTGTTGCCACACAATAATGTGCTTTCTCGTTAGGCACAAATTGTGTAAAAAATCATCCTTGATGTTTTTAGGAATAAATTAATTTGGTCCAAGAAGCTTCCCCCCCCCCCCCCCCCCCCCCCCCCCCCGGAATCCTCGTATGCCCCTCTTGTTGAAAACCACTGTTCTAAAGAAAGTGAATTTGAGAGGCTTATTTTCGTGTTTTTTGAAAAAGAAAAGTAATAAGATAACATTATTTTGTCAATAAAACATTTTTCAGTATATCATAGTTTTCTTTATACCATCACAAAGTACAAGGAGGGCTCCCAAAATGTCTGTGCCTAGGCCCCCAGAGCTCTCTATGGTTTACAGTTTCATCCCAATTTAATTTAAGCAAGTGCACAGACAGATAGCAAAATGAAACTACAAGTGCATTTAAAAAATAACATGCTATAAAGGATGATCCCATCAAGTGATGGTAAAAGATAAGTCCCTCCCCATTATTTCAACATTTCACTCAATCCATTTCATTCTATGCCAACCAACATTACCTTAAAATTTTTTCATAAAATTGATAAAATGGATGCATAATTATTATTGGGGGAGGGGAAATAGCATCATAATGCCAGTAACCTTTCATCTCATTAATAGTTTCAAATTATGTTTTTGTAATTGAAACAAATTTATTTGTTAAGCCTTTTTTTAACCAATCAGTTTATTGTTACCTATGCTGCTTATGGATTATTTTTCGTGCCAATTTCATTTCTATCGTTTACATTTACAATTAAGTGAATACCCTGCAAGCTGCCATAAGCGTTTGACAGGGGGTGTTACAGCACCAAATGAACTCTAACTAATGCCTCTGTTGGCCTGTCTTATCGTCTCTGGAAAAAACGATCTGTAGTATTTCTCGGTTCTAGCGACTATTTCAACTTATTTTCTTGTATGCTGTGATCTAAGATTATGCTCACTAACACCGATGGATGCAACTATGCCACATACATCTTCAACAAATTCGGAGCTTTTAAACTTTTCAAATAGCTTCCTTTTGCACTCAATTCTTCTACTCTTCAACGTCTGCCATTTCGGGTTACTCAAGATCTCTGATACACTCGCATCATACCGGTATTCTTCCTTTACAAATCTAGCCGCTCTACGCTGGACCATTTCGAGCTCCCTAGTTAAGCCCTCCTTGAAAGGGTCCCAGATTATGCAACAGTATTCAGTCAGGTTAGGGAAAAGTACAAGATTTCCTTCACATTCGAGGGGCATCCCCGCAGGACTCTAGAGGAAAGCCCTTGAACCCTTTTTGCCAATGCTATGACAGTTTTAATATGCTCCCTACTAGACAAGTTGCTGCTGAGTGTGACTCCTAGGTATTTGTATCATAATGTATTGGTACATCTTATGTGAAAAATGAAATAAATTGAGAAAATAATTTAAATTTACCTTTCCGAATTTCTTTATGGAAAAGTTTTTTGCTCTAATCTTATGATGGTTGCTGATATAGATAGGAGTTGACCTCCATATGCAAGAAGATACATCTTTTCATACCATTGCTAGATCTTACAGACTTTGGTCCATTTTCCTGATTGTAATAGGAATTTTCATTAGTGTACGTATGGTACAATGCCATCTCCTTTAATGTTTTTGGTGGTTTGCAGGATAATAATGCAAATTTAAATGTAAACAAATTTTTTTCATATTTTTTTAAACCTTTTTATAACCACATATAAATTTTTGTTCAAGAATGTATCTTTTTAATGTCGTGGCTGATGCAGAAAGGGAAAATATATAGCCAAGTGAAATGTACATGGCTTCTCACACTCACGTTCATTATGTTTTCATGGCTAATTTGAGAAGTGAGATTTGCCATTGATTAATAAGTAAGAATGATATAAGCAGAAAAGTTTTTGTAAGAAAGTTATTATTTTTTCTATTATTGTAGGTCCAATGGCTCATTTGTTTCATCGAGTTCATGAACAAAGTTATGTGGCCCACGTCATGGCATATGCTGCTAGAATTGGTCCATATACTGATTACTCTAGGAGTTATTCATCATCTACCAATTCCATGAAAACATCATGTGAAATGCCGGCAGTATCAGATGACTTTGGGACTCCTTCATCGTCAGCATTTCCACTGAAAACCTGGTGTAAAATGTCTGCAGTTTTGTTGTGGATTCCATTTATCATATATAATTATGCCAACAGTATTTGATCGAAAATGGGCATATTTGCAGTATCATCTGTTGTATTCCAACGAAAAGACATCGTAGTCTTACACTTTCATTAACTGGAGTAGAACATTAGTCTGAAAAATTATTTGCTCATTTAGTGAGGATGCTTGCATTTAGAATATATATATATATATAAATAACTGTTTCTTAATGAATAAAGTTATGTAGTATTTTTGTGTATTATTTCAGAATCAAAATAAAATCGAGAAAGATAATGGTGGCAGAGCATGAAAATAAATTATTAAAAATATTGTTAAATTTACCCTAACTCTGCCTTTGTAAGGCAACTTGACATATCACGGTGAAATCCATTTCAAATATATTTTAATGCAACAGAATTTATCGAGAACTTTCAAAACTACGTGTATTATTTAAACAGAAACTGAGGCGAGTACAATTATTTATTTCTACTTTAATTGTATCGACGGCTAGTTTCCAGATATATTAGTGTTAATGGTGCTTTAATGATAGTTTCAAAGAGTTATATTAAAGCCCAGATGTATGCTATTATTTGGCATTCTATATGAATATAATAAGAGATTAAAATAAGACTTCGAGTTCTTACGCCGCCGAAACAAAAGACGATCGTTATTCCCTCTTTAATTTATCTTGTGAGAACACTTTTTATTTAAAATAACAATCCTATAGAGTTTGCTTCTTTGTACCATTAAAATAATGATTAAAAAGTGCATGACAGAAACTTTGCAAAGTAAGTTCTATTACGAACTCTTTTTTAACTCCTCTAACGACAGCCAATGAGAGACATAAACACAAGTGACGAAACAAAAGAGGCGGAGTTTCAGACTGTAATTTAAGTTTCTTCGTCGAGCGTTCTAGTGTTGTTCGATTTGTAGTAACGTCAACAGGTGTTTTCGTGGATGTGGTCATCTCTACATTGTTATGGTAGACTGAGAGACATTGTGAGTAGCGTTTTCCACCTCAACAAAGTGACATTTCATCCTCAAGTTATATTCATTCCACGTAAATGCTTTCAGTCAACCAGTAATGAAAGCAGTTACGGAAACAGACCGCTCTTTTTGCACGGCATTTTTTTATGCGCGCGAACGGTACGTAAACATTGATTAACAAGATGCCGGAAATCCGCGTTCAGGTATTATACGATTTCGAGTACACCACTAAAGAAGGCCGGGAGATATGGATGAAAGAAGGAGAAAGGCTTTATTTGATAAAGAAGACGAATCCGGATTGGTGGCAAGTGCTGAGGAATTCGGAGAGGAGGCCTTTTTACGTGCCGGCGGCGTACGTGGAAGAGGTGCATACCAAGAAGACGAAAAACAGCTTCCGAAACAATAGACTGGATGAGGTGCGCCTAGAAGCGAAGGCGCTAACGAAAAACGGACGAACCTCAGTTGACAGATATGAGGAGATGGGATCCGCCCCCTATAGTAGGCGGTTATCTGATACGCTGGGGGAGTTGACATATGATAACGACTGTTTCCTAGTTTCTTTGTCTCACGGAGATATTACCTGTCGAGGGATTAAGGAAAAGAGAACGTCTCGATTCAGTAGCGATCGTCTCACGGAACAGTGGGAACAACACCGTTCCGAGAAGTCTCGCCGCGCAGAAGGACATACGGAGGAGACCTTGGACCATCGCCCGGCGAGGCAGGTCGTGTCGGCTGCTAGCAGGGCGAGGGCGGGACGCGGGGGAGGAGACGAGGGACACGGACGGAGATCCGATGGACTAATGGGAAATTCTACTGCACGGATGGATGGTGGCGGTGGTTTGCTGGAGGTGGCAGGCGCGGAGCAGATGCAGGACGTCCCGGTGCCTCTTGCTTTCCACAACCTCGTGTACGATGCCGATTACGAGGAGGCAGAAGAGGTGAAGGAGGATGAAGAGGGATCCTCGAATCCGGAAGACATGTCCAATGAACGAGATGAGGTTAGTACCGAGATTTTTCTAGTCATTTCTCGACAATTGAGATAAAAATGTTCGGAAACCGGTGTTCACGATAAGATTTAAGATACCTACTTTTTCTTTTATCGCTCGAGAAGATTTATCGAGGAGGTGCGCGTGATATTTTTGACGGTGGTGCTGCCACCTCGGAGAGTTTGGCGCGAAACTCGAATTCGTTTTCCAATATTAGGTCAGTTTGGACGTTATTGCTGAAAAGTTATGGCCAACATTTAGAAAAGTAGTGCCAAATAGTTAAGTCAGTATATACAGACTGTCACAAACAATTTTATTTATATACTTTCATTGCAAAACTTTTATATAATTCAAAACATGCTAACGATTAGGTTGAATTATAAGCCTAAGTATTAACATATGTTATTAAACGAAAGCCTGAAAATTGAGTGGTGTATTCTTATCTATCTCTTGTTGTTTTTGAGCCTGTATATTTTTAAAGAGACGGTAGTCTTTCGATCTGAAGCGAAAGTTATTTTTCTTGGAATCCATTAAAAAGAAAACACAATTATCCTTCGAAATTTATTTGCCCGTATAAGGTAGAAATAATACAAATTGGATCAGGGGCGGGTCCAGAAAGGGGGATCCCTCATCTCTACCCTTCCATCTTGAATCTGCTAATGCCGACGACCCTTTATTCTATTTAAAAAGTCCCTTCCCCTGTCAGGATCTAATTTTTGCCTTTCGCTGCGGACCTAAGCTGCGGCGCAGAATGGAGGAATTTTGCGCAGTTTAAAAATGCACCCAGTGGAGGGCATCAAGGGGGTGGGGGAAGGGGGCGATCGCCTCCATCGCTCTCCCCTATGATTCGCCTCCGAATTAGATGTCCTATGTCGTTTCGCCAAATCCCTTGACGATTTCAAGTCTTTATTCAAGAGAAACATCGAGGAATTATTTGAATTATTAAAGTTTTTATCGCAGATGTGATGATGGATAACACATACGTGCTGATAAGCCACTATTTTTATTCACTTTCCCAGAATATATGGCGTGCTAAACTCGTATCGAACGTGTCTCAATTGAGGCACGCGTGACTGTGGTTGGTTTGCTATAGATGTTTTTGAAAGATTCGACTTGTAAATACCACTCGCTGATGAAATAATCATCGTCATTCTAATCGCTGATGGATAATCTAGTTAACTCCTGTAGTATTGAAATCGTTCACGGATCAGCGATCATTCAATTACCACTGATGACGACTTGCTTGATCGAGAAATGGGTGTGTTCAACTGTTTTGCGGCTAAAGGGGTTAGTTATTGGATTCTATCCCTAAGTTACATTCGGTGTTTCATATTTTGAATTATAATAAAAATAGCTACTAAAGATGCTGTTTCACTCAATCCTTCTTGCTTCACGCAACAAATGTTTAGATTGGAGCAAGTTTATTCTCATTTCTAATCATCCTGTCTACCCATCCAATTTTCCAATGAAATTCCTTCGTTGCATATTTCTCAAGTATTTTCTGGTTTGTACATTTTCCTTCCGTTAGCTTTTTCCCTCTACTAAATTTCCATTTATGATCGTTTTTCAGCATCCTCATTCCCCATCGCATCAATTACCTAATTTCCTTAAATGCTTGAAAGAAATCATACCTCTTGTTAGAGTAAATTTTTGAAGATTGTGATGTTACGAACGCCAGTTCGTGTGTGCCAGCACCGTATATCATAGAAGAATCAACATCTTCCGGGGATATAATTGGGTCGTTACGCCACTTTTTTATCTCGCCTCTTATCTTTCGATTTTTATTTTCTCTCCATTCTTATCTTCCTTTCTGCCTTTATCTCTCTCTCTCTTTCTCCAAATAGCTGGAAATCACGAAATGAATTTATTCGTCTCGCTCTAACATTACGCCGGTCAGTGCTTTTTTACCCATACCATTTCAGATTTCGAGTCGCGTACGCTGGCTATTATGTCATGTAATCGTCGCGTACATTTATTTACGCCTCAGCTGAGATTTACTCTACGGATCAAAGAATTTTACTATACGTCAAGATACCTGTGTTCTTTCGAGGGTTTCGCTTCACACGTCACTCGTTTTCTTCCGACTTGAAATTGCTTCACATAATATATTCCCCTCGGGTAATGCAATTTATAACAGTTTTCGCTTGTCTCGCTAATATCCGTCGGAAGATTTGGTCTTGAAAATAATACACAACTTTGACGCACGATGTGCTCTATATAATTTTTCGTCCCTTTCTTCTTTTAGAAATGAAACAATTCGATAAAATATTCACGTGTTCGTGGAGTATCCGCCATTCCTTCCAGCTGAGGGAGAGCTAATTTTCCACCTTATTCGCTAAACTTATCCGCTCTCTTCTTCTTCATCATAGGTGGTCTGTCCGTAGACAAGTCGCGATTATTCATGGTTAAACTTGTTTCTCCATATACTCCTATTTTCCGCAGTCTTCTTCAGGTCTTGATAGCTCTATTTCCCTTTCAAGTCGTATTATCAGCTGAAACCTTTTCCTACCTCTTTCTCTTTTTCCATCCAGTTTTCCTTCTAGCACTTCTTTAATCATACTCTCACACTCTCTCGTCACGTAATGCCCAATCCAGTTCGCCTTCTCCTTTCTGGTAGTTTGTATAATCGCTCTTCGTAGTATTTCCTCGTTTTTCATCCTCTCTGTCCATTTTATCTTCAGCATTCTCCACATTTCGAAGCTTTTTAAGTTTTTTATATCATTTTCCTTTAGCGTCCATGCTTCTGCCCCGTACAAAGCTGTACTTCATTCCTCTTAATCATGCTTACATGAGATATAAACCAAATCCTTGTGCATTCAAAATTTCAAAAAAGCCTTCTTTCCTCTTAAGCGGATATATTTACCATTTCCAATTCCTCTGAAAAACCTTTGGAATCGATTTAACTTTTTGTTTACTTAAAGATTCTGATAATTACCGAGTTTTCCCATTTTTATCGTTTTCCAGAGACGTCGTGTCGGTGGCAGATCCCCCTCCTGGGTGTCCCCATTGACCTCAGTTCTATTCCTAAATTTTAGATTAGGTCCATAAGGCAAGGGAAACAAAGATTCTGAGAGGGATAGAAATATTCATAATAAAGGGTCCCGTAGACAGTGGCGGATTCAAGAAGGGGGAAGGGCCGGTCGCTTGAGACTATTTATGCTGTCGCGAATAACTCCGCATGTTAACTGGATCGATTTTTAAAAAATCTGATGTGGCCAACACATTACTTTCTCCATATTTGGGGTATAGATATTTAAATTATTGTGAATAATATTAACAGCCAAAATTATTATTTCGTATCGTAAAAGAAGACACTTCGTTGCCGTAAATTACGTATATTTTGAATGTTTACAGAATTCACCGCTACATGGTGTTGGCGCTGTAGGCTGGTATTAAGAAAAAGCGAAATATATCCGAAATGGATGGTTCTACGAAAATTAGTTTCAAACAAAACTTGAAAGAAATATTATTCTCTACAACTTTGGTCCTTACGAAGATTACCAATAACGATGTTGTTAAGGAGATATTTAACGGAAACCGAAAAACCGGTTATTTATAAATAACTCCTAAACAATAACTCCTATAGAAAATTGTTTCAAATGAAAACTGTAGGAAATTACATTCTCTATAACTTTGGTATAGAATTGTAAATACAATAATGATATTTTAACGAAGAAATATCGCAAAAACCGAATCGGGTTTCGAATAAACCTCGACCTACGGTTTCCCGTTATTGTCGAAAAACTAATCAGTTCTTTATGCTAATGTTAAAGTGTAATAAATGAAGTTTCGTAACGATATGGCACGTACTTTTTGAGTTAGAGCACCCACACTAACATACACACACACAGACATCATTCCGAAAATAGTCTAAACGTGTTCTAGGGACCTCAAAACATGTATTTCCGTTGAAATCTCGAAGTCGATTTTTTTCATGAATACAATACTTTCCCATTACTACGTATGGAGAAAGTAAAAATTGAATTAGGTAGTTCCTCCATTTAGTTCATATTGATCACGTCATCTTAATCGAAAAGTGCATGCGATCGAATTTATGCGATTCGAACTCCTATGATCGGATTTTTACCATAATTAAGCCTATTTTCCTTTTCGCTTTCTTATTCGACATTTTCAAGTTCTTCCTGCAGCTCGAATTTACTGCGAGTCGAGTATTATTTTGTCTTTGTCTGAAGTTTGATTTGTATAGACACTTGACGTATTTACTAATACATCTTATCAATAATTAATTGCGATGCTTATTGTCGGTAAAAAAAAAAGACTAATGGATTCAACAATTAAACATCCATTTTTACTTTCTCCATACGTAGTAATGGGAAAGTATTGTATTCATGAAAAAAATCGACTTCGAGATTTCAAGGGAAATACATGTTTTGAGGTCCCTAGAACACGTTTAGACTATTTTCGGAATGATGTCTGTGTGTGTGTGTTATTGTGGGCGCTCTAACTCAAAAAGTACGTGCCATATCGTTACGAAACTTCATTTATTACACTTTAACATTAGCATAAAGAACTGATTAGTTTTTCGACAATAACGGGAAACCGTAGGTCGAGGTTTATTCGAAACCCGATTCGGTTTTTGCGATATTTCTTCGTTAAAATATCATTATTGTATTTACAATTCTATACCAAAGTTATAGAGAATGTAATTTCCTACAGTTTTCATTTGAAACAATTTTCTATAGGAGTTATTGTTTAGGAGTTATTTATAAATAACCGGTTTTTCGGTTTCCGTTAAATATCTCCTTAACAACATCGTTATTGGTAATCTTCGTAAGGACCAAAGTTGTAGAGAATAATATTTCTTCCAAGTTTTGTTTGAAACTAATTTTCGTAGAACCATCCATTTCGGATATATTTCGCTTTTTCTTAATACCAGCCTACAGCGCCAACACCATGTAGCGGTGAATTCTGTAAACATTCAAAATATACGTAATTTACGGCAACGACGTGTCTTCTTTTACGATACGAAATAATAATTTTGGCTGTTAATATTATTCACAATAATTTAAATATCTATACCCCAAATATGGAGAAAGTCACGTGCTGGCCACATCAGATTTTATAATTCATGTGTCTTCCGTCTCGTGTTCTCTATCGTCGCCTATATGACTGAATCAATGCAAAATACGGAAATTCAGACTGATACGTACAAATGTACACCGTTTACATTGTTATCCTTCTTTAATTAAACCAGGGTGCTCAACTAATAAAGAATGATCAGTTATATTAAAATTTATTAATGGCACGCGAGGCCATATATTGACATGAATTTGGCACGCCACTTGTGCAAACCCTTCCCTAGACCCTTAATTTCTCACTGTAGAAGCCAGGTCGCTTACTTATGTGCAAGAAATTAATTCACATTATTGTCTCCGCCCTCCTAATTCTGCCGCGATAGGTGGTCTCCTGGTAAAGGTTGAACCTGCCTTTCTCCAGGAGCCTCGACTTTCCGAGCGTTTTTGGCCAGAGCTTGTGGAATAGTTCCTATGAGCCTCTCGTCGCGTTCCTGAAATGGAACAATTTATCGGGTACGTCACAATGGTTCGGGCACGTTTACCTGAATTGGTTCTAGCAAGCGATAGTTATCTACACACTGAAAATCAACCTTCGCACATGCGCCGCGAGCGTCTTTTTTTTGCCGCCATCTTAGCCAGTCAGTCAAACTTTGCCTTCCTAGACCGGCGGACGTGTTCTTTCTCTATAGTTCCGGTAAAGTACACCTTTTTCGGAAGTGACGGATTTTTGTATTCCTGAGGATAAATTCATAATCTGGGACCTCATCAGCGGACCTTAGTGCTTACTGGAAAAGTGTTTGTGAGCAGAAGTTGCCAGATTCGTACCCCGTTGGAATCATCAAAGGTAAGAGGTTATTTCATCTAAATTCTCCTAAAGTTGCATGACTTCATTTCATTTTAAACGTTTTCATGGTGCTGTGGAGTAGATCCCTTTATTCAATGGATGGGAATTATAATGTAGTGTAGAAATTTATATTTTCGTCGAAGTTAAATGTGTCACATTTCAATGGGAAGGGAGAAGCTATTAAGCGATCTGTTTTTCAGCTTCGCAATCCCATTCATGTAAATAACCTGATCAAAAAGAGACGCGCATTAAAAGGTATCAGTAGCTGAGGTTATTGCCCACAAACACCAGTTCCGGTTAAACTTCTTCGAGGTACCTATAAATCGTATTTAATGGACCTAAAGGTATATTCGATCATCTTAAAAATATGTTCGCTTACGCTACTAAAGAGGCGTCGTTTTGAGGTATTAGTTTTACAAAAGTGTGTTAAAATCTGGATGAGTAGAATGCCTCCTTCCAGGCTTTACACCAGAGCTTCCCAACGCGGTGTAGAGAATAATATTTCTTCCAAGTTTTGTTTGAAACAAATTTTCGTAGACCATCCATTTCGAAGATATTTTGCTTTTTCTAGTATACAGCGCCACCTCTATTTAGCGGTGAATTCTTTAAACATATTCAAAATATACCTAATTTATGCAATAAGGACGACTGTATTCTTTTACGATACGAAATAATAATTTTGCCTTATAACTCTATTCATAATAATTTATATATCTATACCCCAAATATGGAGAAAGTCATCTGTTGGCCACATCAGATTTTTTAATAAACTCTCGCTAACGTTAAGTGAATAGCAAAGTAAAGTGGCCTCTCATTTACTTGAAATTTCCGTCGATTACGTGATATTGGAGGGGCCAATGCTTGGTTCCCGGGGATTTTAATTGTTTTTTTCTTCCGACATTCCTCTCTCTCTATCCGATTCTCCCACGATAGAGAATCTTTACCCAATCGGTTATCGCTCCCAAAGTAAAAAAAAGCCTGGGGGAGTCGTGGGCGTGACTGCTAAGCAAACGAATTACCGACTATTATCGCCGTTTCCATTCACGTGAGGACGGGGGTGGTAAATAACCGACATCTATCACCCGTCCCCGTTTTTATTCCCCGCCGTTCACCTGAGTTTGGGTTTCCACAGGGAACTGCTCTCATTCTGCGTCGCCGTCGAGAGGTTTAATCGACCGAGAGACAATTGCGAGTCGCTTGGAATAGTTCGCAGAGATGTTAGAAGTGGCAACTTAACGTCGAATGAATTTGCCTGGTCTGGTGAAAACGTAGTACCCGACTTTACGACCTCTCCGGCGTCGCTGCCGAAGGTGCTTTTCCTTTTACACGGAACGTTTTAAGGATCTAATGGAGAGAAGAAGTGTTGAGCCCGGCTCATAATGGTTTTCCATCTCTCGAGTGACATCGCTTACGTAAAAAAAGAACAAGTTAGGAAAGTACCGCGAAAGGCGATTTTTAAAATAAAAAATGTAAATTTATTCCATTGGTCCTAGTTTAATATTAACTAGTAGCCCGTTGCAGCATCGCCAGCAATTTTATAAAAAAACACGGAATGTATAAAATATTATAACCATTTCTTTTTTATATTCTCCCTCTCCCTCCCTCCCTCCCTCTCTCCTCTCTCACTCCCTACTCTCTCCCTCCCTCTCCCCCCTCCCTCTCTCTCCCTATCTCGTATTAAAAACATTCAATGCACGCTTACACCCATAAGGATTGATTTAACAATAGAATTTTGAGGTCTAACAATATAATTAGTCACCATGACAACATTCCGTTAAAATGGCAAGATTTGCATAAAATATGTAAATTAAACGTTTAACATGGAATACTTCGAACTGTAGGCGAAAAAATATGAGCAGAATAAGAAACTTTATAAATTTTTCTTCAAAATGGTTCAACTCCGAAGGTCGTAGATTAATTCCTTCTAATTTTAATTTCCAAATGAATAAGAGGCTGCACGTCGAAAAATCGCGTTTTACATGTTAAGTAATGGGAAACGGAAATGCCTCCCTTGGAGTCGAACCAAGGAATATTTTCGCGATTTAATCAAGCATCCCTGCCAAATTTCGAGTTTCCATCGTTGTTATTTCTCGAGTTATTAGCTTTATTAATCTTAGCGTGACGGACACTAAGCAATTTATTATATAGATTGCATTATAATATAGCCCTCAAGTTTCCATTAAAAGCTTACCCATATAAAAGCATTGGTCTTGTTGTCATGGTAGTCCATTGTTTAGACCCAGAAAAATGCCCACTTCTTTACGAAAAAAATAAAAATGTACGCTAAATCTACAGGGATTTGAATTCTGTCTTCAAAAATAATAAACTATAATTTCTAAACTTTCCGATAGTTCAAGTCTCGAGTTCGAATCTTGACGGGAAATAATTTAAAAAGCAAATATATGAATCTCATCACCGATTTACGTGTTTTTCTTATGGGGCAATAATAAGGAATAATTATCCCCCGGAAATTGGAATTTTATCAACTTCGGAATGTCACGTAGCTCTCACACGTAGTAACTTATCCTGAAAATTTGGTTTCTCTAGGTTGAACCGTTTCAGAGATATCGCCTGCACAGACGGACGGACAGACAGACAAAGTGACTGCATAAGCGATTTGTAAAAAAATCGCTTTAAAAAATCACGAAACCGTCGGTAATGAACCACTTGCGTTTTTACGAAATGAAGCAGCGGTCATCAATACCGATGCGTCGAACTTTTTTTTGTAGTTAAGAACCGACGGCCGATGGATCAAAACCGATGATAACCACACGCATGCGCGGTTTATCCACGTTATTATCGTAGGCAGGGCCGACCCAAAGTACGGGCAACAGGACGGCTGCCCTGGGCGCCAAAGTATTTGGGGCGCTATACTTGCAAGTGGATAAATATTGGCTACCAATTTATATCGCGGAACAGACTATGATATCAATGTTATCCCTTATATTTTTTCATCATCAATAATTTTTATATAGCGATGATTACATTAACATGCACTTAAAAAATTTACTGAACAAGCGCCGGAATACTATTACGTTTGGGGCGACAAAATTCCTCGGGCCGCCCCTGAACGTAGGGGGTCACCTTTATGTCGTTCACTAATCACGAAGGAAGGTGGATTTTACATACCTGGCGTCGGAGAAATTGCACGTTACGCTTTCCCCGTTCGATTTCGCGCGAGACAGAGCGGAGCCTCTTTATTTTTTATTGTCGTGCCATTCATAAAAAGAGAGCCGATTAATATGCTTATCTCTTAATCTACGTCTGCCTTATATCCTTTCCCCCCTCTTTTCGCCACCGTCTCGGCTCGCCACTAATAATAACCTCTTCAATGGACGCGAGTGTGAACTGACTGTCGCTAAGCGTCGTCCGTTCTCCTTGCTCTGCTCCCGTAGGGCTGCGCAGCGAAATACGTAATCTAAATCGATCGATTACGCCGCCAATTTATTCCTCTCTCTATATCGTTATACAGGCATCCCTCGCATAACGACGCTTCGCGGTTAGGACGTCATAACATCATGACCCTTTTTCGCACTTAGGACATGTCTACTTTTGCGGGTACGACGCTGGAGAAAAACTACGCACCTGTCATTCCCGATAAAAACTCTCCCCCAGGGGGAAATTCTAAACGTAGCAGTAAAAAAAAACCCAGGGGGATTTCCCCCATTCTTCCTCTTACTTGATTAGGTCAGTTCCGTGTTTATTTTTTTATTTTAATTCCTTTCTTAATTTTAATTTTCATATTTTTACAATAAATGAAAACCCGAATTGCGCGTTACATATTAGAACCGTTTTCATAACGGAAGTTGTCGTTTATTGAGACCAGTCGCGGGAGTTAATGTACGGTATAGTAACGCGTATTTGAGGATTTTCATTTATTAACACCATAAGACACGTTTTAAAATTCATATGCGCAGTAATGTTTTGCCAGAAATGCATCCTATCGTTCACCTAATCTTAGTGAAAATTCATTTTCATTTGTCGCGTGTTTAAGTAACGGGGTATTTTTCAGGAACCCATCAACAGCATAAAACGAAGGATTCCTGTACTGTACGTAATATTACTATGAGTATTTCCTGAACTTTGGACTGTAAATTCACAAACAAAAAGGAAAATCTACGCGGTAATAACCTTCGGCCAGGTACCAGTTAATCCAATATAACATTGTTCATATGGGTTTTTAATATTCGCATAACGACGCTTTTTATGGAACGAATTAACGTCGTTATGCGAGGGATTGCTGTAGTTACTCTTTTCTATTCATCTATCTTGCTCTCTCTCTCTCTCTCTCGTTCACCGTCACTTTACCGTGAATAGAATCGGTCGAAAAAGAAATAGAGGGGAGGGGAGGGGGGGTTCAAGTCGTGTATTACAGTGCGTGCGGCCCTTTCCTCATTTGGACTCCCGCCGCTTCCGCCCTCTGCCGTATTCGGCCAAAGCGCCGCTATCTCTCCACCCCTACCTCCCCCACTTTCTCCTCCCCCCTCTCTCTCGACCTCAAATGTGAAGCGAACGCTGCTCTCACTGACTGACCAAACGAGAGCTAACCCGCTATATGATTCCATTCCTTTTCCATATCGAGTATTCTGGCGCTCGGGATACCCCTCTCACTCTCTCCCTCTCTCTCACTCACTCCTACCCTAAGTGCCAGAGGCTCTCCTTTCTCTGATAGGGAAAGAGGGCTGGAATCGAACGGCGGACCGGGTTATGCGATTATCGGCGTCGTTAAATCACCTTCGCACTTTTTCTAATAAAAAAATCGCCATGTATTCGGTTCATCCGCCCCTCTCTGTTTGTCTGTGTGCAAAATTACTCCAAAGTGACGTTAGTTACAAACCCCAAAATCACAGTATAGATAGTTCCACATTATATCCACTTATGGTTTACGTTTGGTGGATCTAGATTCGGCCGATGAAGAGTAATAGGAAAGAATCGCTAATAAGTACCTGATGCTACAAATGTGGGCAACCAAAAATGCATCCCATATGTGATTCTTTACTCTGAAGGAAAGGTAACATTTTGTGAAAAAAATATTTAATTCGCTCTGCAATTCTTTCCGCGCTTGCTTTCCTCATCCTTTTGATTATTTAATCCTCTCGCTGTATTGTATGGAGAGACATGTTTTAATGGGAGAGTAATGCACCGATTGAAATTGTATACAGCTGCCTGCAGTGGAAAACACTTAGAACGAAAACGGTTGAGACGAAATATTGATAAACTACGTTGGATCCGTTCACTCACCTTTATTTTCGGGCTATATATTAATTCGTTCAACGAGGAAAGGAGAAAATATCGCTTAAAACGATAATTATTTTCGGCTCCAAGAATATAATTCAATAAAAAAACCCTTCAGATAACACAAAATTGCAATTGAGAGATGAGGGTTTATCCACCCACTTACTTTTTCTCTCAGCTGCCATTTCATCTTCTAAAAACATTATTTTTATCGTAAAGCAAAAAACGAGATTTTTTTACTAAAAAGTAGAGGCTAATACTATCATAACGAATTATGCAGTTCATTATTAAATTAAGTTATTAAAATATTATTACTAAAAATTAAGAGGCTAACACATCATAAAATTGTATACTAAATAAATCGATTGACTGCAAGTAATTTGTGATAATAATTACTGTGTGAATTACGTCCCATCATTGATATATATCCTGGATTAGAATATGGGCGTACTTTCATATTAAAAAAATAAAAATCGGACGAGGCATTTGGCTGCCTTAAGAGAATCATGCTCCCGCCGGATGACGAGGCATTTAGCTACCTTAAGATTATCATACTTTCGATGAAAATGTATTTTAGAAGATATATTCGATTTAGCTAGTTCTACAAATTTTACTTGAAGCCTTTTTTTATCATGACAAATATTTAACGAGATACGACAGAAAGTTCAGTTTTTATTCTCACTGAAGTGGCACTCCTGATATCAGTGGTGAGCAACCTTTTCTACGTGGCGGGCCACATTGGTGGTTGAAAATTCCTCTGCGGGCCACAGTGCAATTTGTGAATGCTTCGGCGGGCCAGATCAGACTTTAAATCGGACGTTAAATAGAGAGTCTGAGGTATCATAACAGTGAAAATTAAGTCTGAATTAGGTTTCAAGGGCTAACACTCCAATATCATGCATTTTGTTGTCGTAACTTGAATGTATATTATATAAATTTGTGTTAAATCTCTTGTTAATCGTAGCTTCGCGGGCCGCATAAAAGGTCCTCGAGTGCCACATGCGGTCCGCGGGTTGCTCACCACTGATTTATATCTTTTTATTATTGCTTTTGGCCAGAAGGACTTATTACCTTCATGAAAATCCGCTCAATAGTTTCGGAGATCGAACATGCGGATGGACGGACGGACTGGACATGACAAAGAGGCGTTCATTCTTTTACTTTTTGTACGGTAAAGAGCGTCTAAAAAGTAATGTGGTGGATATATATGGCTATGCGGTGTATTTATTATGGGAAGATTTTTATATTGAAAGTTAATTAATTCACATTTCGAGGGTTTCAGCTTTTTCCTGATGCTTTCACGTTTATAGCTACACACCTGCCGAGTTTCAGCTTCTCACCCATTCCGGATCTACCACTTTCTCGCCGACGTGACACACGCACGCATACACTCAAAGCAACACTACAAGATTAATATATAGGACCGTATTTAAAAAAAAAAAAGCTTCCCAAAATGCCCCCCACGTGACATATTTCGTGAAATGTGACCTCCTGACTAGAGATTGTGTTCGAGAATTCTCGTCTCGAGAATTCTCGAGAAATTCCTATTTTTCAAATTCTCATTTCTCGAGAAATTTTTTTTTCTAATATTCGAGAATCTCGAGTCTCGAAAAAAATTTCTCGAGATTTCGAGATTCTCTGCAAGCTATAGGAATGAACTGTCCATTAGGCGAGAACACCTCTGAAATAAGTGCGAATCTCCTTGTTGCATTGAAAAAACAAATTGCCAACAGAAGAGATGTGCCTTTAATTTCTTTGATAAAGTATCTTCAAGACCCAAAATGCATACAGCTATGTAAAAAAGACGATTTCTTTGCGCTAACTCCAAAAAATGGAATCGTCAAAACAGCAAAATTAATCATGAACAGACTATAGCATTATTCAAATGAAAAGAATACTACACTGAATCATGCTGAAGAACCAGTTGAAGAAAACTTAAAAACGGATCTAAGTGGTAGTCTGAGCCTGAATCAACAATTGGAAGAATCGATCCGTAAATGCTTGATACCAAGCCAAGTAATTGACGATGACTTCCGTTCGTTATCAAAAGAAATGAACGTGTACGAGGCAACGGGAAAAATTACAATCAACTTGGAAAAGCTGAAAAATGCCTTAATTACAATTAAACCAACGTCGACCCAAAACGAAAGGAATTTCTCTATTTCTGGAAATCTGGTCTCTAAGAGAAGGGCAAGATTATCCGACAAATCAATACACTGTCTGTCTTTTTTAAAACATTACTTCCTAAGATAAAAAGTAATGCACTGATAATTGTATTTTAATCTTGACCTTTCTAAGTCATATTACCTTTGTTTGTTATTGAGTTTCAATTAAACATCATCTAAAGACTAAAAATATGGTATTCATTTCGAAATTATTTCTGTTGTAATGCTAAAGAAAATTATTATCGAAAATAGTAAGTGGCTCACTTTTGTACGAGAAATGTTAATTAAAATTAATTTTTTTAAATTCAGAATTATTATCTTCCATTTCCACTTTTTAAGAAAAAAGTATTTTATGAAAAATTTCACGAGCAATTGCTTTCGCACTCGAGATTTCTCGAGACTGAAAATAAATTCTCGAATTCTCGAGAAAAAAAATATTGAGAAAAAAGAGAAATCTCGAGAATGAAAAAAAGTCGAGAAATCACAATCTCTACTCCTGACCTCTAGGAGATTTGAGTATCGTTAATAATTAAACTGATCTGGAGAGTTACGAGAAAATACCGGAATAAATTTTTCTATCTCAATCCCTCGTCAGTTAAGCCCTGAACATAAGAAAAAATTGTATATTCTTATATTGTTGTTTTTATTAATAAAATCTTTCAATGAAATTACAATATCAAACTTTATTTGTTAACATTTTAACGATATCACCGGTGATGCTCATGGTACCTCGTGAAAAACATTTACTCGGTAAGCCACGAGTATCACCGGTGATATCACATAAATTCTGCAAAACCTAATTCAGAAATGTATATAGTAACACAAATATTTTTTATAATTTTCGTTGGATAATGATCCAGAAATGTTGATTATATTATGAAATTGATATAATGCTTTGAAGAAATGCAAATAATACAAAGATACTTATGACATTTATCACAACTGATACCAACTTGGTTTTTTTCTGTTCCAATTTCCTACCACCTAAGGTGGTCCATCTTTTTCTGCTGCCTTAGCTTAGCACTCAGAACAGTTCCTTCTTTTCTTCTGTTTTTATCATTTCTGTCTTTACTTTGAACTAGTTTACGTTTCCCTTCATTCTCTCTCTTCCCATCATCATCTAACCACAGCATGTGCAGTATTAACTTTTCCCTTAATGCTGTGATCTGGAGTTTTCTAGACCTCTGGTGATTGACAATAATAGAAGCATTTACCGCCGCTGTATTCAGCAGTAGTTCAAATACAGCTTTTTGAGGGACGGATGTCCCGAATACGTGAGCGACGTTTTTTTTTAGTAAAGAGCGCTTAAAACTCTTATTTGTGGAAGTACGCGCATTTTAATATGCAATGTTCTTCCTATTGGTTCGTCAAGGCTTCGAAGTTCTGTGCGAACCATTAAAGATTTCTGTCTGGCTCAGATAGTTATCGGCACACCCCGTCATAGTAGACTTCCTAAATTATTAACGCAGATAATTTCAGCTTCATGAAATCATTCTTTTTTCTCCTAAATCTCTTTCTGGTCAGATATTTTTTATTTCATATGGTCAGCGTGCGTGTTCATTGCCGTATCTGCTTTTCTATCCGTTCCCAGCCTGTTACCTTGGCACCTTTCACTCCGGCGCGTTTGTCACAACTCCGAGAGAAGCTTTCCCTCCTTTTCTTTGTTTCCAAGCATTTATATGCCATCTTTTGTGCAAACTTATATATTCGTAATGTTATTTAAAAACGTAATATTCTCGAATTTTGAAAGGTTCTTTCTATTTTTGTTTTTTAAAAGGCGCGTGAATTATTCAACAAGTTTTAGAATTCTGTTATAGTGTTGAGAGATCACGTAGAAAATCATAGCAATTCGGAGAGTTAGCCGTGTTAGAGTATTTTTATAATACCTGATAACATGGATTTTACAGTCGAAGCGGTAATTGGATTTATACGTGACATTTTCATCAAGGCTTGAAAGTAATTGCGACTCGTCATCGCAACCGGTCTTAATATAAACCCCTGATAAATTCCATTAATCGTTATTTTGAAAGCCAGAAGAAGCGTTAAAACAAAAAAATAAGTTGCGTTCAGCGCAGCCACGATAATAAAGACGAATACATACGACATCGTTCTAGACGGTATTCTAACCCTCTACATTTGGAGTAAGGAACGGAATCTACCTCTATAACAAGTTGGCAGATACCCTCGAATTTCTCCGTAAAACTAATTATCAAGCGCCGCTGTTTACGTAACGCAAACGTTTCAGCTCTCGGCCAAGGAAACTACTTTTGGAAAGATAATTTTCCGTAGTCGCTTCGGAAGATTCGTCTCCTTATAACGTCGAGTCTCCTTAACCGAACTCGAGAGAGAAGTATTTAATATTACGGCGATGTAGCGAAGGAGGAAGGGTTATGCGGCCCCGCAGGAAGTTTTGGAAGGAGACTGGAGAAAGGAAAGGGCGTGGCCGAGACAGATGTTGGGAGAGAGAGAGATAGGACTTTATAAAAGCCACTCTCTTTTATGTTCGCTGTCTCTCTTGCGGTCTCTCTCTCTCTCTCTTTCGCTGTGAAACCGCACTCCTCGTCCTTGGCTGTCCTCTTCGCCTCTCCGAGATCGAATCGCCGCGATAATATCGACTTTCTTTCCGTTTGTGCAATGGAAAGCGTTGCGAAGGACCCTTTTATCTCGAATCGTTTTTTATTTTCCTTCGATTTCTTTGATGGAAAAAAATAGGAGTTTAGGAGATATGGAAATGTATTTCCGAGATTTTTCAATGCACTTTACAGGATGTATTTCCGTCGTTGCGACACGTTCTTTTTTTTTAGGGAAAATTTAACTGTAATTGATGCTACTTTTTTGTGCTTTCGCATAGAGTCGCGATGTTTTAAATTCCTCGTCTGCGCAGTTGGCGCGGATAAAAAAATGTTTGCAAAGGGTGTCATATTGACTGAACTTAATGTTCACATCTTTGTTGCCACTAATTCGCGCTTGTACGTTTACAGAACCGCGTTAATATTTATCCTAATGTCGTCTTGTATCCCTGTGGTTGTTGCCATTTTTCCTGAATTCAAGTTCTTAACGTTATGATAATGAGTTAGCTCCTACATATTCTTCCTCGATGTTTACTTTATTTGTGTAAAATTTAATTCCCTCACTCTCTACCTCATACTTTTTTCGCTTTCACGCTAAAATTCTCACCATTGTATTCAAGGGCTCTTCGGAATTTTTTTGCTGACGCACCCATTTGGAATAGTGGCGCACATTATTGTACAACCGTATGCGACCCGCGATTTGATACAAATTCGTGTTTTTTTGTAAAATTACGATAATAAAACATTTCATTTTGAAATACAAAAATCAAAACCTAATTTATGCTTGATTTTCACTTAATATGAAACCTCAAAATCACTAGGAAACTTCCAGTTTAAATTCTTATCCGACTCACCATTAAAAACTTCCAAAGCATTCGCAAACATCTATGCGGTCCGCCATTTGGATAAGGTTTCCCACCCATTTTAAGTGATAATGAAATGAACAACACCTCTTTTTAAATAGACTACTCGCGTTTATGCACGTAAAAAATTTAAAAAAATGTAATTAATTTATTTTTAATATATTGTCCGAAACAGCCAGAAACGACCGTGCGTGACCTCCATCGCGGAAAAATTTCCTCCCGACATCTCAGTAATTTAATTACTTATTAATAAGTCTTCTTCAAAGAGATGTGCGAATATTCTGAAATATTTTTTCCATTTCAGTTCCCCTTTATTAGTAAAACTGTTACTACGTAATCATAGAGTCAAAGCTTTTGATTCCATGAAAGATAAAGTGAGATTATTTAAAATCAGAGCTGCAAACCACTTCAAAATTTGGAAGTGGTTCGGTTCTAAATTTTTGGAAGTGGTTCGGTTCAGACGGGAATTTTGACAAGTGGTTGGGTTCGGTTTGCCGTTCGGTTCGGTTCAACTAAATTAATCATTTGAAATACTATCCAGAAATAATTTATCCAGTATAAACATTACACATTCAGTATCAATCTGTATGTAAATCAATCAGCAGTCATTATTTTTAATGAAAGAAGAATTTATTTAAAGAAAGAAAAAATTTATATTTTAAATATATTACAATCCCATCATCATCTTCATTTATTTATATTAAAAAACTGGTATTTTTGATCCTAACATGATTTTTATGTGGATAACAATAGTATCAGAGAGGAAAGAGTTAGGCACTCTTTCCTTTGAAGCAAACCCGCTGGTTTTTCCAACGGAAATTCCTGGTCTTTTCGTTGGTCCGTACTTTGTGGATTGAGATCGAACCGAAACCGAACCACTTTTGCAAAAAATTACGGTTCTGTTTTCGGTTCATTGAAAAATTAATCAGTGGTTTCGGTTCGGTTCGCGGTTCCGCAAAATGGCTGCGGTTCGGTTCAGCGGTTTGGTTCGGTTAGAGCGCCCACAATCACATACACACACAATCTTGTAACCTGATTTCTGTAATAGATGTTCCCTGAAATGTAATTATGGCCAATTAAATGATAAGGTTATTAAATGTTTACAATATATTTTTATTTATAGAAATCGAATTACTAATAAACTTATTTCATTAAAAATTTCTCCTTAAAAAATAAAATAACAAAAAAATATATATTGGAGGAGGGGGGGGGGGGGGGGGCGTAAAGAATTCTCGAACCAGGGCCCGGCTTCACCTTGCTACGCCACTGGCTGAAGATAAAATGGACAGATAGGGTGAAAAACGAGGAAGTACTACGAAGAATAGGAGAGAAGCGAACGATTATACAGACTCAAAAAGATGAAGGCGACATTACCTTAGAAGAGAGAGCATGATTAAATGATTAAAGAAGTGCTAGAAGGAAAACTGGGTGGAAAAAGAGAAAGAGGTAGGAAAAAGTTTTAGCTGATAGGCGACTTCAAAGGGAAAGAGAGCTATCAAGACGTGAAGAAAACTGCGTAAAATAGGAGTATATGGAGAACAAAGTTTGACCACGGACCTGTCTACAGACAGACTATCTATGATGGTGATGATGATATAATTATTATATTTTATACAAAAATATTATATTCTTTTACATTAAATATACCCATTCTTACTGTCGTATTCAAAACGGAGACGGATAGTGGTAAACGAACACGGTTTTTTTCTAAGAAAAGGTAGAAGTTTTTTTTTAATGGTCTTTATCGTAACCCTGACGCTCATCGTTCCGGGGAACTGTTTTACGGCCACGGTGCGTGCCGATGGACAAGTGGAAATCCACCGGAAATTAAGGCGCAGTCGTTTGTGACCTTTATTTTTTCTCCCCTCCCGCACGCTGCGACCTCGCCTCATTCTTCCCCGACACACACACCTAAACACAGCAGAAGCGGCGTGCGCACCTTCACCGCGTGCTATTCACGCCAAATGTGTGATGGTAGATGAAATGGGATCATCAGAAAGAGTGACCCACATTCCTCCCACCCCACCCTACAATCCTTCATTTTTTGCGTGAAAAGGAACAATAGAATGCCACAGTTTCTCTTTCTGTTCTGAGGGGAACATGGCACTTTCCATTCGTGGCATTCGAGGGAGTATGTCGCAAAATTTTCCTGCTCGGACGTTTAAAAAAAAGATAATAATTATGATAAATAAACTCGCCGGATTTGTGTAAAATGGCTGTTCGTGAGTTGAACCGATGTTTTCGTCATTTTTTTGGGTGCTTTCAGTCCCCGTCCTGTTTCTCCCCAAGACTATGTTTCTGTGAAAATATCGATATAGGCTGAAAACTGTATCTTTAACTTACTTAAATGGCGAATAATGAATTATTTGAAAACTATTCAGCCGTATAACTGTAAGCTTTATTCATCTTTAGGGATATTTTGAGAATCGTATTATCTTAATAATCGTATCCAGCGGGTTGTTCTCTGCGGTACATATTCTAAATGGTCTCATGTTACATCTGGCGTTCCCCAAGGAAGTGTTCTTGGCCCTTATTCTTTTACCCTTTATGCTGACGACTTGGCCGCGCTATTTCACTCTCCCTCTATCCATTCTTTACGCTACCCCTAAATGTTGATCCTTTCTCTCAATCCTACAGCTCTTTCCTGAATGCGGCCAAGAATTATATTTTTTGTAAATAGATGCAATACTTAATTTTATCTTAAAGTATTTCGTGCTTGTATTATGAAATGCTTGCTAGTTTGTGTCTGCTACTATTATTTGTACTGTCTTTTTGTGTTTAATTTTATTGTTTGTTATTATGTTCACTATTAATTGGCGTTAACGCTGTATGTGAACTTATTTAATAAATAAATAAAATAATATTGTATAATCATCGTGGTCGGCTACTTTGCAGTTTTAATACGCGTATGGCTTGTTCGATATTTTTAAGCTTATAAGAACTACTTTGCATCATTTATTTATTAGAAGCCTTAAGTAGAGCTCTATTACTTATTATTCGATTATTAAGTTATTTTAACGTATGGACTTACAAGTTGATGCAGATATTTTTACTATCATTTCTAAGTGGTAAGAGATAAGGAATTTGAGGATAAAAATAGCCTAAGAGATGACAGTATTTTATTTACGGTATACTCGACGCTATCAAAAACCAGCGGAGATTATATTTATTCAACATCCTTTTCTGGAACAGGAAATATTTTCTTGATCATAAAAGCAAACCGACGTATGGATTCGAGATACACTGATTCCACAGTCTACTCAAACTTGGAAACATTTGAAGGAGCTCCCAAGCGTTTGTTCACGAAAGATTCATTCTTATTTTCGGAATCCTCCTATGCGAATATCCAGCCGTCATCGGCATGCATTTTTATCGCGCTATCCCTAACGAAAGTTATTTTTTTTATCTATGCAAAAACTCTCACAACGGTGAAGTTAAGAACTGCTGCGTCCATGCCCTCGTCCACGAGTTGGTACGGGTTTATTTCTATTTTATGAACGAGAAAGCGGCCCTGCGTCACGGTCCAGCGGATCTTTCGAAACCCACATTCGATAATCGAGGCACACTTCCGCCCTCGGTCCCCATCCTACGATTAGCCACAAATTGCTTTCTTCTGCGCGGCGAAATTGCATTCATGTAGAGAAAGAGAGATGGGGGGGATATCCGAATGTCCCGATTTCGTCTCATCCTACGAGTTTCCGCAGAATTTACTTTTAGCGCCGGAACGGTTTTATAAGGTACTTGTAATTAAAGGTGTTCCTTGTTGCGTTATTTTCTTATCTTTAACCGACTAATATAGATTAGCGCGGAACTGATTAGAACGTTGTCGGCAGTGGAATTTAACTTGGCTCTTCTCTGCTTTCAACCCCTCAAGAACCGAGTTCGTATCACGATTCTGTTAAAAAAAGAAAAATATTATTATTCTCTCTCTCGTATGAATAATATGTATAGGGAGCTACCAAGCTCAGGCGTGGGGAAATTATACGTGATTAATTCATATATATTATTTTCGAAGCAGTTTTTGATGATATTATGTTCAATTGGTTTTTATAGTGATGTTTCTTTGGACTTTAAAGTTAGTTGCATATGCCTCTTGAATATATTTTTTTGTTTAGTTTTTATTAAAGCAGTTTTTCTTCCGCAAATGACAGAACGTGAGAAATGTTTCCGAAATCAACGTTAAGTTCGAACTTAAATAGAGGAAATAGGTCTATAATTTTGTCAGCAAAGCTCGACTGATATCCATAACGCCCGGTATATCCTGCAAGGTCAACAAGAATTTGGCAACACTGGACATTACCATTTCTAATCTTGTTTCATGCTTTTTGAACCATAAAAGAATGGGCATGAGAGACATGTGCTGTCGAACATTTACGTAAGATAAAACTTAATTCCGCTTATGGAAGTTTAAATCAACGAGTAAAAGATAATGACAGGAAAAAAACATTTTCTTCGTTCTGTCGAAAATCGTGTAATACGTATGTATTCGACAGTGTATATGTAACGGCATCAAGACAGTAAGATGTTCAACGTCCACAGAAGCTGCATTCCGTGGTTGACCTTGACCGTGTCAAAGTTTAGCCGACCAGTGTCGAAATTATCTGGTTGTTCCTGGCCATTGTTTTTTGTGTCATTTGTTTTTCTCTCTCAGTCAGGATGAACAGAAAATTTTCGTTAAAAATTGATTCTAAAAGCTCAAAAAATAAACATGGAGACCTGATTTGTTTTTTTATAAGTTTAGATAGTAATTTATTGTAAATTGCAGCAGAAACTCGTTTAACTTCATCTACATCTTTATGTAATTAATCGTATAAGCTATTTTTTCTAATTCTTATTATTTTAAAATAATAAACACGATTGTCCCTTCATGTTTTTTTAAGTTTTGTCATTTCAAAACCTCGATCGCTTTTAAATTAGCCGGGATTGTATTTCCGCCAGAAGTCGGGAACTTGTGTTTTCCCTTATTATTTTCTAACTTTGTTAGCCATTCGTTTTAGTTTATGTGGATATCCGCTATATTTAGCCCTGACACTTATATGCAATCTTCAAACTTTTCTGTATCTACAGTTGAGGTAGGACTTTGGTTCCCACGGACATTCCATCCATCGCTTATCCGTCTCCTTCGCCAATCCAGCGACTCGAATCACTCTTTACAATCTCATGTTAGGTGTTCTTTTGTGGTCACTTCCTGCCTTTTTTGGAAACTCGACCCAAAATATCTCTCGTCCGCCGATGGTCAGTCCTTCTGACGATTTGTCTTCTCTCTCTCTCTCTCGCTCATGTCGCACGCCATTGTTCCGACTCACAATCAGTCGTTTCTCTTTCTCTTCAGCAATGCTCCCAACAATGTGTCTCTCTATTTGGGTCGTTCGCCGCTCCCGCGTTGGTCGCTCAAGTCGATGTCCGAGTTACTGCTCGGCGAGTTAACAATTGATTCGAGTGCTGCGTTTTAAGCTTTCCTGGACGCGTAGCGTAGGGTACTGGTAACCTTTTTTTCCCTTCCAAATTCGCCAATTCACATTCATTGGATGGAACGGATTTCAGTAATGCACGTTACGTAATTGCGCGTTTAGTTACCTTTTATTTTTTTGAAAAACTACTATATACTTCGTTCCTTTAGAAGTGGAAATCTTAATAACACAGAAAGTGTGACGTCCGTAAAAATAGCCGCAGGGGAAGGCCAAAATATTCCAGAAATAGAAAGTTTCAGTCGCGAAATATCAAGATAGCAGAAAAGAATGACCTCTGCGATTAAAATGCGCGTATTCTGCTCACTAAATCGTTTTATGCCTCCCCGAGTAATTTATTAATATGTTAAAAGAAGCGCAAGGATTCGAATTATGTACATATATTACTGGTACATTTTCTTAGACACGATAAAATGGAGTTATAAAAGGTTTTCATTAGAGGGTATGTATGCTGCAGCTACGTGCCATTTCGGCAATTTGCTGGCCAGCAATGAAAATCTATTTTGTGAAAGTTATAATCTGTGCTCTGTAATTCGTTTAATTTTTTTTTCAAAAATGCAGAAATTCAAATTGGGTTTTGCCTGATGTGCCAGCTTTGATTGAGTGATTCGATGCCAAAAAAATGGTCGTTTTACTTAAGATTTTGATACATGTAATATACTAAGTAAGGAAAACTGTGTCAAATCATCAATAAATATAACTTTCCACGTAATTTATTTTCACAGAAAAAATAATTCTGCTATTATAATTAATAAATTCCACAAAGTTAAATCTAAGTTCATTGATCCATGATATTTTGTTAAAAATTGCTTGATGACGCAATGGTAACTGTGAAACGATGTTGAAATTACACAGTCCAACATTTATTCCATTTAATTACGAAAATACGATAGTCGTAAAATGTCGTTCCATCATTGAATTACCTTTAACGATAGACGTGAGATAGAAATTTTTTTAGTAATATTACGACAGTAAGGAAATGTTTTGGTTGGAAAATTTTGTCTGAAACTCATTTCACTTTTTAGTGGATACTGAGGAGTTGTTTTATTTTTCGTTTCGGTGCAGTTGTATTCCCTGTAGGATCGTGTCGCTCAAGTATTCCATTTTCTCCATGCATTCAAACGCGTCCATTGTTGTTGAAGCGCCTGATGCGTTCGAAGGAACGCATCTACAAAATCGCCAGGGAGAATGCCTTGTTTTTTTATTATGCGGAAAATTCACTCGGCTGTTGCCAAGCGAAAAAGGTTGGGTAATATGTAAACGACCGTATTTTGTTTGCGCAACACACACGCACACACATGCGAAGTGAGAGGGATATACGATTTAATTAACATGATTTTAAAAATCGGTTTTGACGTAATGCTCGTTTCATTGATGGAATTTTTTCGAAAGGAAATAAAGCACGTTGTTACTCAACGAGAGGAAGGCGAGCGTTTTATTACGAAGCGTCGTCTTCCGGAGATTGGTTCACGGATAACGTTCTTCCGTTTCATTTTTTTTTTAAAGATTCGCGAAAGGGTTAATTAAAGGAAGAATATAATTTTCGTTCGCTACGGTGGACGCGGAAGGCGGGATTTATCCCCCCTTTGGTCAGGAAGTCGCCTGTCGTGCGGGAGAAAGTGCGTGTTTGTGATTCGAAGCTTGGAGGCGTGCGAGGAGAAAAACTCTTATGAACCTAAACTTAGATAAATGCTCCGCGACGAAATTTTTTAGTTCACGGCGCACTGTCTAGTTCTATTCGCGGCGCACCGATCCAAGTCCCATGGCCATTTTTGTCACTCGGCAATGGAAAAAATTGTGGGAAAGTTATATTCCCGAAGAGAATTATGGCCATAGAAATCGTTTTCTAATCATTAAAAATTTTTTAGCTGGATTGAAGAAACGGTTCAAAGGTTTAAAAAATAAAAAGCCAATTCTCCGATTACGAAATAACGTGTCTTCATTTTCAAGTAACTGAGACTGCGTGTAACACATCTAACCATAAATGTTAATCTTTATAAGGAGCATAGGATTCGCAAACGCGGCTAAAAATAGAGTTTTCGTGTAAGTTAACATCTCTTGTTGCTAATGACGTGAAAAATTGTCGTTTTTTCGGGTTCCTAACAATTTTCTGGAATAATTCCGAACGGATTGAAATGATCTCAGCAATGAAGTTGAACTTTCTTCTGTTATCCGTTTGAAAGGTTTAAGTTTCGAGTTCGAATCGCGATTCTAACATATTTTAAGATGCAGATTAAAACAAGGGAGGGAACAATTGCAGAGAAAATTACGTAAGATGCTCAGGGCAGGATTAAGCGGTACGCAAAACACGCAAGTGCGTGGGGCCCAGAGGACAAGAGGGAGGGTCCACAGGGGGCCGAAATCCTTAACAAGTGTTGCCGTACATATCGTAAAGCATGCAATACGAGCAATTACTTGTTAAAATTTTACGATTTGGGTAGGGCCTTAAACGTGCTGTGCGTGGGGCCCCTGGGTCTCTTAATCCGGCCATGAAGATGCTAGTTGCATACATTGGTAGAACATGCACTTTTTTACCTTTCCTTATTTTTACTATTATTCGTCTGAAATCCATCCTGCATTCATCACACCTGTACCATATGTAGCCCTAATATATAAATATATGCCGTGGAATTTTGGAGTTTGTAACTTGCGGCATTTTTGAGTTATTTTGTACTCGGACAGACAGACGGACGGGTGAACCGAATGCAAAAGCGATTTAAAAAATAATCGAATCGAACAAATAAAGGTTCCTGGTATCGAACCCAGGACTTTTATGAGATTTTAAAAATTGTCTTGCTCTTAGCCTCAGATAACTTATGCGCACGCGAAATTTCAGCAGTGGGTTTTAGCTGCAAATACCTTTTAAAAAACGTGGCGGGCGGAATTTTGTGAGTTATTATTTTGTGTCTCTCAAACTTTTTCGGCCCGCGGACCACTTCGACGGGTAAAAGACCGCGCGGACCACCTACCACATCCACTCCCGTCTTGCCACTGCTAAACATTAATAGAGTAACCATTTTTGATTGATCCAAACAAAGGTGGGGAGTAGGAACAGGTGCTAGGACATTTCCTTGTATCCACTGAGATTTTACGCTGTGAAGGATTTAGTTAATTTCTGTGGTATTCATTTATTTGTTTTCATCAAAATTAATTGCTAGAAGACTAATCAGGTGAGCTACGCAAACGAATTTTTTTATTTATCCTTATCACTATTGTAATACGTCACGCGAGTGTTGTAGATAAGGGTACTGGTCTGTTCTCTAATATGGCCGCGGCGTTGTGTATCAGTAACTTGCATTTTAAACCAGGCCGCGGACCAACTGGAGGACTCTAGCGGACCACGCTTTGAGAACCACTGACAAAGGGGACGACATAGTCTCCATTTCGCCCCAATAAAGGCGTTTGTCTGTCTGTCGTCATCGTCCTCTCGTCCTCGATCGCTTTCGGAATGAATAAGTGTCTCGCGGCGAAACGAATTTCTTCACCTAGGAAGCGAAAACGAAACGTCCGCTTCTTTTTTTCTCAAATAAAAAAAACGGCGCGTTGGCACGGTTCTTTCCTGCACCCAGCTCTTGTTTCATCCTGCTTCATGATGGAGCGTTTTTTTAATGTTTTTTTTTTTGACGAGACTGTGAAAGCGTGCAGTCTTCCTCGAGCTGGACTCGCTTGCCTTGGAGATTCTTGTAAAGAAAAAAATAAACGATGCAGTCGGTGCGATTTTTATGCCTCTACGTCATCGCAGGGAGTTGTGCCACCCAAAAGTGGTTTAAAATTCGCGACGAGGGAAGAAAAATACCTCGATGTCCTTCCGCAACAATAGATAACTTGTGGTTATTAAAATTGCGGGGACGTGCGTTTATCAGAATGAGATTTTAAAAAATAAATAAAAGAGTTACTTATATTAATTAGGGAGTTTAATTTTTTCTCGTGCAACTATTCAGGTGATTAAATTCCTTTAGTTCAGAATCTGCGTCCCTCCACGCTGGTTTTTGTTTATTTAACTATCCTGTCCATTACTACACAGTCATGGGTGGATTGGCTTATTGTTAGACAGGAAATATCCCATTCATTCGTCTTATTTGTTTGCGATTGTTAGTTACGATTGTTGAAAGGAGCGCTTTGATTGTCCAGTGATGAGGCGTCGATCACTTTGACCATTTTCATCTTCTTATTCTACCAATGTATATATTTTTATCACCTATCTTTGACTGCTCACGGAAAATCGTTATATTTAATTGCGCATGAATGTTGGATTGTTTTTTATTCGATCGCGCCAGCGATAAAGATAACGATGATTTGCAATATTCACTATATTGTTACGAAAAAGAGTATCTTATTACCTTATACATTAAGTACGAATGAAAACCTTGGTCTTCATATATTGATACCAGTTACTTGTTGTTATGTTAAGAACCAAACACTACATAGTCGTAGTATTTCATACCACTGCTGGTTATCTTTTAGATTTACTACCGAGTAGAATTAGTAAAAGTATTACCGAAATGAAGTTTCCTTCAAAATTAGTGTATTTTGAGTTAGCAATCACGTTTAAAGGATTAATTCGGTACGATGCGATACATAAACACTCAGGTTATTCTCGCATTGCAAAAAAATAATTTGATTGGATAAAAATCGTTATTTAAAAACAAACAGAATTCTCGACATTTCTCAATCCTTTTTAAGCGTCCACATCCTCAATGCGTCTGTCCTCAAACGTCCTTATATAATGTCAACGCGTCCACAGTATGCCAATTGAGTTTGACGTGCCTAGTTTAGAAGGGTACTGCGCGCTTACCATTTGCGAATTGCCTTCCGTCCTCCATCTCTCTCTTCTCACTCTCTCTCCCTCCCACCTCCCCTTTCTCCCGCCACATCTCTTTTTCTCTCTCTCTCTCTCTTCTGTTCTACGCAATGGAACGGAACGACCGACTTTCTCGGTCACCTTCTTTGAGGAAATAATCTTTTAGAACAGGTGGTGCAACTGTCCCAGCAAATGTAGCCAACGCCTAGTTTTAACAAGTGCAGCGTAAAGTCCGTCGCGTCAAGAACACGGGCGGTAACAAGAGAATCGTTGTAAAGAGTTTAGTAACTATGACTATCAAGTTGTTTATCCCTTATTGAGCACTCCAATTTAAATGCTCTTTCCCGCCATCTTTCGACGGATAGAGGAAATTAGTTTGCACTCAAATCAGCTGTTAATAAATAAATAAATATATATATATATATATATATATATGTATATATATGAAACTTTATATCACCGGTGTCGTATTTGATTAAAACAAGCCAAACTCAGAGGTATAAGAAAATTAGTATTGTTTTATTTGCATTAAATTAAGATATACGCAAGGAGAAGTGATGAAATGCTGTGTATTATAGTATGTAACAGAAACATGGACACAGAAAAAATTATATAAACTACGGAAAGCTTAGAAATGTGGTCATGGTGAAGAATACTGAAAATAAAATGGATAGATAAGATTTTAAAAAACGAGAAAATACTAAGAATGACAGGCAGGAATAGAATGTTTTTGCGAACTATAAGAGGAAGGCGAACTGGATCGGACATTACCTTAGGAGAGATAGCATGATTAAAGGCGTGTTACAAGGAAAGTTGGAAGGAAATGGTTTTAGCTGACAGATTGATTGACAGGGAAAGAGAGCTATCAAGACATGAAGAAGAATACGGAAAATAGGAGTATGTAGAGAAATAGGTTTAGCCAGTAACATTAATAGTGGACCTGTCTACGGACAGATGATGATGATATTTTATTGAAAAGGTTATTTTCTTTTTGTTACTCTTTTGTGCTTTTAGCGCAAAAATTTGAAGCGGACGAGAGGAACTGCGAAGCTAGGATTTTCCGATTTTTTTGTTGGTGACAGATATGAACCCCATTGATTTCGCTGTCCGTCCGTCTGTCCGTTTATCTTTTAGCAGGATTCACAAAACCCCTTATGAACTATCTATATGGGTCCGTTGCAAAGGTACATTTTGATTTGTTTACGTTGCCACAGCAGCAAAAGCGAAGCGGTAATACATTCAATTTACTTTCGAAAATGGATAATAAAGGTAATATAAAAACTGCTTATCTGCTGTGAGTTATGTTTTAAATAACTTTTGATTACTTTTAGGTTTTAAGTTATGTTTTTAATATTATATTTCTGATGAAAATACGTTACATTATAATAACGCAGTTGGATCGTTAAATATGAAGTTTGCTGAATTCTTTGCATTGTGAAAATATTAGTAATAATTTTATTCATTTATATTTACATAAAGGAGGGAGAGAAGGTCGAAGATTAGGAAAATGTACGTGAGAACCCAAAAAGCACTTTTGGAATCTGCTTTTGCAGTTCTTTTTTGATTTGTTATTTTGTTAGGTCATCTCGAAATGGAAAAATATTTTTTATGGGTACGTAGTTGAAACTCTAGTATAAACCTTTGCCAAATGACTGTTCTTCTTTAATTTTTACCGATATGATTTCTCAGCCATTTAGTTTTTTTTAGATTAATGCAATTAAAATTACCATAAGGTAACCAAACAGGCGAAGCGTGTTGAAGACGTAAATGAAATCCTAAATGAAGGATTTCATATCGTTATCTTATTTCTACCCTCCTTTTTCTGTCAGAAATTCTTCGTAATGTTTAAGACTGCTCATTTATTGGTATTTCTCCAAGCGATACGTTCCGTAACATAGCCTGCTTCGCTTTAGCGATCTTTTGATTTCGTTTCTCCAACTCTTCATTAAAGCTCATTTTCGCCGCAATTAAATGGCTGCGTGTCACTCGCGCTTTCTCGTTTGTATTTTATTTCGAGATTATCTCTTGAGATGTGGGAAATTGTGGGACATTTTGGAAAGTTCCTTTTGTACAATTATGAGGCTGGATTTTCGCTGATTTTTATCGGCTTCGTAACACGAAAGCGAGGATACCTTGAATTTTGGGAGAATACACGCACATTTTCGGAAGAGGATAGGTAAATAAGGATATTTAGGTCAACTAGGTGTTGAAGGAAACCCAGTGAGCACTTACCGGAAGGGGAGCCGGTTGGGTGTCGGAGAAACACATTTGTAGACGTTGAAGCTTTCGGGATGATCCCTTCGTCAGTGCTCACTGGGTTTTCTTCAACACCTAATTTCCCTATATATATGTATATATATATATATATATGTGTGTGTGTGTATGTGTTTGTATGAGCTACGAGCGTTTTGATACGGGCTGTGCACCGCGTCCTACTTTCCCGCCCCCTCTTAATTTGTCTCATCCTTCTGGCGCCATCATTACGAAGAGGTGCAGTTTTCATTTTTTTTCATGCACCGCCTGACCCGGCGAGTAATGTCCGCTTTCGAAAACTCGCTTTCGAGCATTCCATTATTTTTTTAAATCGCTGTTATCTCCATAGGAAACGTAAAAAAAGAATCGGGTGTACGCCCGAGTCACGGAAGCGTTGAATTCCATCGTTCATGACTTCTGCAGATGGCCATCAGCGGTGTGTGCTTTTCTTTGCTAACGTTTGACGCAACGCGTTATACAATCTGCCGGATGCCCCATTGAGGTTATGGTCAGATTATTTATACCTGCGTTTTCTCCCGGGACAAGGTCGCTGCGAAGATTGGACGGGATCCGTTTCAGGGGTAATCTTTTAATTGTTCAGTTATGGTCTCTGTTCTCAGCCTTTTAGGATCAGAGGGCGTAAGGTTCTTTTTATTCATTTTTTTTTAATTGTGATAAAAACTTTGTGTGCAGTTGCCACGTATGAGGAAGTGTCCTTTCCTGTAAACTTTCCACGAATATTTGTAAGGTTAAGAAATTTGTTTTTATTAAACGTCCTTAGTATATCCGTACATCACCTCATCAAGATAGAAGTTGCATATTTAGCGTTAAAGTCAACCGTATTCACCTTCGTATTAAATTAAATAGAGAAATACGATTTGAAAAAATAAGTTGAACTACCAGATTTCCATTCCGCCGAGTTTTAGTTTTCATTATGAAGGTCTGGAATAGAAATAGCCTTTTTTGTGTAACGTGTTAAGCTTTTCGATTTAATTGAATTACGCTCAGTACGTCGTTATATCGATTATGACACGCATCTAAACTCTATATAAATATTTTCTGTTATTTATTTTTGCAAAATTAATTGAGTCAAAAACTGAATAAAATGTCGGGAGTTAGTTTCATTTGCCTTCCCTGACTATTTTAGTAGTTTACCTTGAGCATGTTATCGCTCAACCTGCCAGACTTGTTGCCCTCTGCTCGTGTTCCTTCAGTAATTTTATTTGTTGTTATTGTGATAGTAATAATAATGGAAAATTATTGGTTCCCATATTTCAGAATTTTCCGGGTCATCTAATTCCTTTTAATTGCAGGAGTACTGAAATTTGGATTGATCTAGTATTACTTGCATAATTGCTGGGAAAAAATTTTTAAAACAATTTTTTGTAGAAAACATAGTTATTATGTAGAGTATTATCCACGAACATGAATGAAATCAATGTATTTTTTCTTCTATTACTAAATTCAGTAATACTTTTTGTTTTATTTCGCCACGAAGATTGCTCCCATTTAAGGTAATCGGCGAACTGATGAAAGTTTACAGTTAGATTTTGATCACCTGTGATATGCGAAATTTAGCTAAATTTGTTGTTTAAAATGTAATTATACCGCCACATATTTGGTCACCTGAGTCTCGTTTGTAAGTCGCATCATTGTGGAAATTTACAATTAAAATTTCAGCTTTCCATCTTTTATACCTTCGGAGAAATTTAAATAAGCCCTTATCCGATCCTGTATATTTTTCAAAATTCAAGTCAAAATAAAAACAATTGACAGCATCACAGAAACCTACACACCAAGTTTTACCCCCCCCCCCCCCATCGTTTCATCACAGTTTCAGTTTAAATAAGTGCACAGAAAGACGCCAAAGCGAAACTATAAGTGCATTTAAAAAACGTGACAAAAATGAAAATTTTTTATACTTTCTAAATTCTAAAGGTTAATTTAAAAATTAATATTTCCCGGGTCTTATCGAAAAGCCTGCGCATAGTCTTATGTAAAAATTAATTAATTTTTTTAGCGTTTCTTTTATAAACGGAACTTTTTGGCCTCACCTGTCGAGCTGGAACTATCTATTTCACGGAAATAAATTCCCCAGGTAAAGAAAGGCTGTAGGCAAAAGTAAATATAGAAAACAGTTAATATTTTTTAAAAATTTCTCGAATAAACGTTTATCTCGGGTGAAATATTAACTTTCACGCGTCAAGAATGTTCCTGATAGCTCATGGGATATTCAATACAACATCATGTCTCAGATTGGGTTGTATGGTTTTTTATGTATTAAAGACGATCGTGTTGCCATTACTATTTTAAGAAACTCGAATCCTTTCAGCTTCATTGGAGTTTTTTTTTTCTTTTGACAACGGGAATATTTCCGCGAATCGAAAGGCCCAATTGGCGAGGAAGGATTCCGGGATCACAAGGAAGCCTTTTTCGCTTTCTTTTGTTAGATTCAAGGACGACAGCAGCCGCATATTTTGTATTTCTTCGTGGGAAAATTCTTTTTCTCGAAATGGATATCTCGAAGATGCGACATTTTTTTAAATTCTCAGAGAATTCTCTTTTTCTTCAGCGTCTCCTCGAATTCTATTCTCGCGGATACGGCTCCCGTCATACCTAATTTTCGAACGGACGAAGGGGGACCGGTTCGTGTTACAGTTTCTGCCTGCAGTAGTGCATGTTTTTTTATATATATTTCCGCATGTGTCATCGGAGGAGTTTTTCCACTGACCCTCACAAAAACGTGGCAATCGGTCGAGTTTTGTCTGCTGTCTGCCAGAGACCATCTTTCCCTGTCTATCGGATCGTCGCCGTTCGACTTAATTTTTTAAAAATATTCTGCGAAACCGTTATCTTTTCGGATGTGTGACAGGAAAGCGTTAGTTTCCCACACTGGAATCTCTGAACTATTTTATATTAATTTTTTCTCGAGGTTTTGGATGTCAGAAAACTCTTTTAAGCTTTGAAGTGATAGGGAGGCGAAAATTGTAATACGTGAGGTCTCAAGTTTTCAGAATTAGTTAGTTATTACTACTGATTATTATTTATTTGTGAGTTATGGAAACACTTTTTTTGCAGGGTAGACCTGTTTGGGTAATTCTTGGGAAACGAACAGACAATTCTTGCTTTAGCGAAATTTAATTATAGCTGTTATTGATTTAGGGTGACTATGTTGTGTCGCTTTTATTGCTTTATCTCTGTCGAATGGCATAAACAACTGCGTTGCTATGTCAATATCGTTTCGGACTTGAACTCGGTTTTAACGAATCATAATTAGTTTTTATTTCCAATGAGCATTCACCAAATTTCAACCGAATCATCGTTAGGGCAAAATAAATGTCTCAAATCTTCAGATGCTTCCCTTGTCACTTTCGACGGTGATGAACGGAACAGGGTGACAATCCACCTAATTGGAGAACGTCTTGCTCGCTAACAGCAATCGAGAATTAGGATTCAGATAATTTCGTTTGTTTTTTCCTTTTATTTTTATCCTCAATGTTACTGTCGTCCCTTTTATAGTCTCGCGTCCTAATTAAAGCCGACATCTCTCCTGTCCGTGCTTAATTTAGCCAAAGGTCTAGGCTCCTAGACTGCTTACGTAAAATCTTCTGTGACGGCTTGTAAACTTGGCTTCGTCGAGGATGGTCGTGACGTTTAGGTTCAGTCTCCTCCTCGAATATACTGATGTAATCCGTTAAAAACATTTTATAAACTAATATTTCAAGGGTTTCCCTTATATGTGACCAGTTATGAATTTTTTTTGGGAAATAATACGCGAATCACTGCACATGTAGGATACGTCACGAGGATCGTGGAACGTATAGTCTTTCAGTTTGCCAATCACTTTTTAAAGAATGGATAATTGATTTCAAATGTTTTTTAATTCGAATATTGTTTAATTTTTGCCATCTCCGCTATATATAATATATTTACCTACTATTAAATAGTGAATTTTTAAATGACGAGCCGGAGTGTTACGCATCAATAGGTTTGTTTCTGTTTACGATTTAACATCGCGTCTGGATTTTATACTTCTTCTTTAGATGAATCGGTCCTTTACGAAAGACAGGTAGCACACACAGATGGTGGATTTGTGTTAAATCTGTATTTTTGAGAATGGAGAAAACGGAAAAACTTTATGTGAGATTCGAAGTCTTTTTTTATCAATTTTCATCGTTTGATAACAGTCACTGATATTACGAATTCCAACGGTATTAAGGAAAACAGGTATTTGTGTCGTCTTCTCTGCGATCGAGATAATTGTTTCTGGTCTTTCGTAATCTGCTTATGATAAATAAATTAAAAGAAAAAGCAAACAGTATAAAAAATTGTCGTTATTTTAATAAATTTTCCCTTCCGGAAAATTTTGCGTCTTTGAAATGAGTTTCGCCACCTTTTAGATAAAAGTTCTACAGAGTAAAATTTCGACCGAGATAACCATATAGTAACTCTTGGAATTCCATTATTTTGACAAAGTGAAGGCGTCGAAGAAGTTTATTAAGTTTTTTCCCGTACTTTGAACCGATAAAATTACCATCAAAATACTCGGATGTGAAAACAATTTTGTAACACGAAGGAATTTCATCAAAAAGACAATTCCACCGAAAAAATTAAATTACGAATGATTTTTATACGAGCATAGTTTCGATCGTAAGTGTATTTAATGATAATAATATTTATCAAAAAACGATTTTTTTCGAATTCCTAAACACTCTTGCAGTTATAGAAACCGATTGGAAAATCTAAGTGAATTCGATTATATTTAAAGGGCCTTCGGATAAGGAAGACGGAGAAATTTAGCGTTTATTGTAACTCGAAGAAGTTACCACACTTCATTGGATTTGTTTGGGACGTTCCATTTGCCGAAATCCTCTTCCTCACTCAAGCGCCCGCTTGTGCTGTTACAACGCAATCGAGGGGATCGTCTCCGTCATCATCATCATCTCGGAGATTTTCTGGTGATCCACGGCCGACGTTGGTCTCTTGCCGCTTTTTTTAAGTGGCCCCCGACCTCAATAAAACCGCCGAGGTCAGTGCGGCGGGAAAAATAATCCGGGAACTTGAGGCCGAAACTTGTGTGGGTCACTGAGGAACTTATTTATCATACTTCGTCGGGAACATTTTCCTGTCCAGGATGGCACGGCGCCAATGTTTATGGGATGTGTCGAAGTGGGCAATCGACGGACTTCTGTCCCGACAAAATTTAGTATTCGAAGCTCCCTTAATGCACGCCGAAGTTTGGATGTCGGAATGCTCCGTTTCGATGCACTTCAACGGCATTGGTACTTCAAAAATTAATAGCGTGGCGTGAATGTTTTATTATACATCCGAATAAAAGACTTCACTGAGTTATCTCGCGAAAATGTGTCGTAGCAGTTAGTTTCGGACATTTCATTGAGAAATGAATATTTTGTTATTATATTTTAAAAGTTACGGATATTCGTTTGTATACTTTTTACAAAATATATTGTTTTATTATGATAGACTGTTTCTCTAAAGATTACTAGTTATAATTAACCAATCAGTTACTGCCAGTGCTGTAGTGGAGGGTATACGGTGGTATACGCCGTATACCCTCTGCTTTTTACTTTCTCATACGAAGTATTGACTTTCTCATACGAAGTATCGAGAAAGTATTGTTTTCGCGAAAAAATTCGACCTCGAGATTTTTACGGAAATACACGTTTTAGGTGTCGCTGAATCCGAAAAAGTGGTTTTCGCAATGCCGTCTGTCTGTCTGTTACTGGCTCTGGAGCCTAGAAGGTATAACGAAAATGAATGAAATGTCGTACTTAGGCATTTTATCATACTGAGCAGAGTATACATAGAAATGGTTGACATTGATCAATAATTAAGAGTAGTTTATTCTACGCATTTTTAACAACAATCCGATTTTCTCGAAAACGGCTCTAACGATTTTGATAAAATTTCTTACAGATACTTAAGTTTACGTCTTCAATAATACTGTATAGTTCATGTTTCTCAAAAAATGAATATAAGGGTAGTTTATTCTAGGCAACTTTAACAATAATTCGATTTTCTCAAAAACGGCTCTAACGATTTTGATCAAATTTCGTATTGAGTATACATCTACAATAATACTACGTATTTTATTTTTCTCAATGAATGAATATAAGGCTAGTTTATTCTTGGGCAACTTTAACAAAAGTTGGATTTTCTAAAAACAGGCTCATACGATTTTCATTTTCTAAAGATAACTAAACGACGCATTAGTACCCATATATGAGAAAGTTTGTACAATGTATGTTGTACCGATTTTTTCGAATGAATAAGGCAGTGATGGCGGACCTATGGCACGCGATTTTGGTTGCATGCAATGCATTTATCGTACTGATTTAACGCCGCAAAAATATTGGTTTTATTTAGTTAACTATTGTAAACGTTAGTTTTACGGTTACAGTCTTATTTATTGATCTCGAATTTAATTTAATTGGCACCCAAAAAAAATGACTTTTTGTGGCACGCGAGGCGGAAAAGATCCAACAATTTCGGTAATGTTGGCACGCGGACTATAGAAGGTTCGCCATCACTGGAATAGGGTATAGCTGTAGTGGATGGTATACGGTGGTATACGCTGTATACCCTCTGCTTTTTCGAAGAAATAGCCTTATGGAAAAATTATACAGGTCGATTGAAAAAAAACAGCTCATAAGTTTTCTCTTGGCATCGTAACATTACAGTTGTGTAATTTACTCTAAAATAACTAGGTAAGAACCCTCCCTCAAAGCTTTATTTTAGTATACAGTATACCCTCTGCTTTTTTACGACTACAGCACTGGTTACTGCCCGACTTTTGTGAATGGTAACCTAAAGGGAAGACAAACACAGTTCAAATGATAGAAATTCAAGTAATTGTATAGGAATACTAACTACTACTAAGAAATTTCTTCCTCGAACTTTCAGAAATGTTAAAAGGATCGACCATAATTTAATATCCATTAAACAGAGTTGATTTCTGCAAGAAACATTCACGGTAGGTTTTCCACACCTAATGTAATTGGTGTGTAATGTAATACGAATGCAAACATTTCATCGGAATTTTCTCTCTTTAACTTTTTAATGCTGATCTAATGTAATGATCTTATGCGTGGTTGTTCGTAGAGTACTTCTGGAGAGCTCGGAGGGGCTTCGACACTATGGCAAGGGAAGTCTTGCATAAAAATGTCCAAGGAGCCTTGAAGATGCTGAGCTTTACTTAAGCTGCTTATTCGCGTAGCATCTTATTTATGGTTTACTGTCGTCGTTTTAGTTGAAGCAGCATCCTCTCTTCCGGAAGAGCTCTTGTTATTTGAATATCAAAACTCGACTTCAGTAAAGATATATGTAGTGTTGTATTCGACGAAAATGTTTTCAAAAAAGCTAATACAAGTGTATAACTAAAAACAAATAAGTATTTAAAACATATGATCTCACACAGGGTATAAGAAGATGCCTTTTCCACAGCGATAACTATTTTAGTTTTATTTCGATGGTTACCTGACGCGTTACTCTCAAGTGACCAGGAATAGTGTAATATTGAAATAGATTTTTGTTTGTCATTAGAATGGAAATATGTACTGTACAGTAAATGAAATAAACACTAATGTTAGGATGTGTAACAAGTTCTAAAATAGGTCGGGAAAATATTAACTCTTTTAATGCCAATTTTTGTTATCATTTAGAGATCCACTGCCGCTTTTATTTATTTAATTTTTTAACGATGCCTTCCCCGCAAAGCCAAAGGCTTGCCTGCAGGTAGGGGAAAACCTGCAAGACGAATCACAACATCCATGCCCGAAGCGGGATTAGAACCCGCGGCCTTTGGGTTAGAAGGCAGGCACACTGCCTACCAGTCTAACCCGGCCGGCATATGTTATACCACGAAACGAACGCCATCAATTGTGAATGATAGACATTCACCATTAATGATCATGAATAGTAACTGTTTCGTGTAGCGTGGTTTTTCACATGTCCCACTCATTTTGACTTTTGCCTCGTCGAATTCCATTGTGTGTTGTTTTTACGACACAAATTCCGATGTCACTGTAGGGGTAAGAAAGAGAGAGGAAAAAGACGAGTCTGGAGTCTATGATGAACTGCGTCCACCGCTGGGCGGGCGCAAGATTCCTTCCGGGGGATGAGGGAGGCGGAAAGGGAGACGGAGGAGGCGGTACCGTTACTTCCCACAGACCAACGGCCATGCATATATGCGGGAGTAGCAGAAGAGGGCCAGGGTTGGGTTGAGAACGCTCTCAGGCTTACCTCTCTCCCTCTCTCTCTCTCTTCCTCGCTCCGTTGCTTCCAGTCCCTCATACCACTCTCCTTCCGTAACCTTCTCTCTCTCTCTACCTAATATCCTCTCCCTTTCATCCCCCAACCATTCTCAAACCCTCGCCATTACTACTTCCATATTCCCAACCCCCTCCGTGATTCCCCTCTTTCCATCACTATAATTCACTCTCCATTACCTCTCCCTCCCTATCGCCCTTCTCCTTCCATTCACCCTCCCATTCTCTTCCTCTCACTCGCCCTCTCACTTCCTCCCCCGCACACTTCCTGTCTCCTCTCTCTCTTCCTCCCGCTCCCTCTCATTTCCTCTCTCCATTATTACCTCCTCAATGCTTCGTCAAAATCTTACTCCAGGGGCGTGCAACCTTTTTACGTGGCCGGCAGCATTAATACATTTGAGTGCTTTGGCGAGCCGCATTAGAAGTCACGACTGCCTCGGAGGGCCGGATTAGAGTTTACATCGGAACTTACTCAAGGGATTATATGCAATTTTAAACCTGAAAATAAAGTTTTAATCATTTTTTTTAGCGTAAAAACTTCGCCGTGCAATGTGTTCCGGCAACAAAAAATGTACACAATTATCTGTAATAGATGTCACAGACCATATCTTCATGAAAGCTTCGCGGGTCGCATGAAATGCCATCGCTGGCCGTAGGTTGCGCGCCCTTGTCTTACTCTCAATCCCACTGTCTCCATCCTACTCTATATTTTCTGCGTCCTATACGCTCTTTTTCTTCCCTTAACCTTTAGCCCGTTCACTCCACGCTCCCCTCTCTCCCTTCCTTATTTTTCTCTCCACGCCCTCTTGCTCTTTCTCTCCCTCTCTCTCCCTCCCTCCCCCCACCCTGCCCTCCTCCCTATCCTCTGCTTCCCTCCTTATTTCCATCCCCACCCGCATCATCTTCCCTCTACTTCTCCCCTCGAAGTCCTTCTCCCCGACCAGATTCACCCCGCCCTTCCAACTCTTCAACCCTCGCTCAATGCTGTTTTATTCCCCTTTAAGAGGCTTGGGTTCCATCCCCATTCAGCCATTGTCTTCTTTGGGACGTAGCGTAGCATGCGAGTGATTTTTTACCATTACCCTCCCAGTTTTTTAATAATTCTTATTATTACGACGTTCGCTTTCTCGGAAGACGTTTTTTTGTGTGTAAGATCCTAATATAATGAGGGATAGAGAATGGGTTAATTCCGTACGTCGGGTCGGGAAGATTTACGACATGTTTACGGCTCGAGATTTCCTACCTCGTGGTCTTTTGACCACGCACGGGACCGAGGAGTCTAGACGAATGAGGTCATTGTGCCATTGTTACTTCGGTTGCCCGCCGCGAGGGTCTCTACGGTATTGTTTGGGTCGTTGTTCTGCTCGTTCCGTGGTTCGTCACATTTCAGCTTTGTGTGTTGGGTCACCAAAAAAAAAAGACTTCCAATCGCTGCGTTTGTTTGCTGCTGCTATTCTGTTTTTCCTTCCACTCAAGTGTGTCGGAGTGGAATCAAGTCGGCGGAAATACTTGTACTTATCCCCGACGATCGTTCTTATTGAAATTACTGCTTCAGAAAACTGGTGGTGCATTCAATGAACATTTTGGAGAAGTGAATGATTGGAAGTTCTTTTTGATTGTTCATTGTTGCGGATTATTAATCTTATATAAAAATAATTGAAGGCCACTAAAAGGCAACCATGGAAAGTAACTTCTTTCGGGGTTGATTGCAGTCTTATGTCTACGGTGAGACATTTATTGCTGTCACTGTTATTCCGGTTACCGAATAAACGAAAACCACAGTAAATTTGCTTATAAAATGTTATTTTTCATATTTTTAAAAAAAGAAAATTGGCATTCCCTTTAAACGTGGGCGCAACACAATTGAAGCTTACATGAGTAGTTTTTCACGAGTAAATGTTGCTGGCAGACCGATGACGTCCCTGAAAAAAAGAACTCGTTTTTATTTTAAAGGCGACAGTCAGCTAATGTTAAAGGTTGGCCTGGCTCATGTCACGGTCGTGCTGAGGAATAGGACGTGGGAAGAAGTCCCACAAAACGAAAGATTTTGCTCTGGGAGGAAGGTTTCGAGGGTGTCGCTACTTTTTTGACCTGAGGTGACAGTTTACACTGACCGTGCCTATTCTGTTACTGTCATGGTGAACGTTGGTGAAATTCCTAACATTCCTAGGTTCAGTCGAAGCCCTCCATATCTAATGTCTACAGCCTGAAGAAAAGCCGTATTCCACCAACTATAAGACGATCTCGTATATGAGACGATTCCCTTCCACAATAAAAGTTTGAAAAAGCATTCTAAAATAAATTAATTAAACAAGATAATTGGAATTCATTTTTATGCAAATCTACAAAATTTGTGATAGCAATTTACATTTTATTTAAAAACCATGCCAGACTAGTCGCGAATATAAGGCGACCAAAACCATTGGTTGGTTGAATAAAATATAAAAGTCGGGTAAATTCGGTACTTTTTCTTGTTAGAATTCTAATAAGTTGACCTATATATATTCTATAGTTCGAAATTTAGTTGTCTCTAACTTTCTTTATTTTGAATATTTTCGTATACTTTTTTTCGCTCGAATTATAGGATTTACCCGGCTGAATTGTATGGAAAATGTTCGAAAATGACATCAAAAAAGAACCTTTTTATGCAGTTATGCCTGGAACTCTTCCAAAGAATCAGTTGTTCTAATAGCTACATAAGATTTAAATTGCCAATCATTTCATTTTTCATCGCTTAATGCGAAAGTTGTTTTGATCAATAATTTTTTTCTTTAACCGAACAAAAGGTGTTGTAGTAATGGGCAACATTTCTCTCATTGAGTAATGTAAGTTTCAAAGGTTAACATATAATTTTTATTTCTATTTTATTTTGAAACTTCATAATGACGTTCCAAATTGAATTACATGGCGCAGCTTTTGGATTTCATTCAAGAAATGATTTAGGTTACTTCTGTGTAGCCACAAAATCGTTGACTAACAAAACACGTAAATATCATCTGTTTCCAGCTCAGGCTTTTTTTCCTCATTATAACAAAAAAATAGAACCAAGCATTGTCGAACCTCTGTTGACTTCAACACGCTCGTGATTTCATTCAATTGTTTTACGACTATAGGAATTGCCTACAGTCATTTGTCTTATAAGAACGTTTAAAGTTTTTAATAAAAACGGAAGGATCGTCAGAAGATAACGTATTGTATTCTGGACTTTTGCTTTCACGGGGCGTTCGCACCCTGCATTGTGGCGAATCGGGACACATGGCTTTCACCGCAAGTGAGCGTGGGAAGGAGACGACACCCTTAGTTTCTCATTTCGCTCGATTTCCCTCTCCTTTCATTTCGGTTTTCCAGCCAATGAACTTCTAAGCTGCGTCATTCTTCTCGAAACGACACCTCGCGCGAATAAGGATCGGCGGATTCTCTTTTTTTTAAAACAGAAAACCAATCCATTTAATGGTAATAATTCGCGGTCGTCCGTGCAGAGCATTCAAGTTTTGCGCAGAAATAAAATTTAAATGTTTTCGTTTTCGCTCATTGTTCTTCGCAAAACGTAAATGGCTGACGACGCTGCTGACTCATTAAAAATATTCGAAAACTCACCTAATCTTGAACTTCATTATGAATAAACTAGTGTATTATAGCCCGTCAAAAATGACGGGAGTGAAGATTCAATCGTTTATGGAGATCATATTGACATCAGAAACATAAATTGTCTCGAAAGTCTTTTCCCTCTCTCTTTCACTCCCTCCTTACCTCCCTCTCCTCCCCTCACTCTCCTCTCTCTCTCGTATTAAAAGCACATTTATACCCATAAGGATTGAAATAACAATATGATATCGAGGTCTAATAATGGAATTGATAGGTAAGGCAACATCCCGTTAAAATGGCAAAATTTCCCCAAAATATGTTAATTAAACGTTTAACATGAGTGATTTCGAACTGTAGGCGGAAAAAGACGAACAGAATAAGAAACTTTATAATGTTTTCTTCAAAATGGTGTAAGTCCGAGGTTCGTAGGTTAATTCTTTCTCATTTTAATTTATAAAAGAATGAAAAACTGCACGCCAAAAAGTGGATTTTTACGTGATACGTTACGGGAAATGGAAATACCTTCCTTGGAGTCGAACCCCGGACTTTTTTCGAGATTTTTTTTTCGCCACTGCCTTAAAACATATGAATCGAGCAGTCCTGCCAAATTTAGAGTTTCTACATCTTTCCTTTATCGAATTATTCGCATTTTTATATGATCACCAACAAACCAACACTTGTCTATCATTATAAGAGATTGAATTAGGTTGTATTTTATTTTCCTATTTGTTCATTTCCATCGAAAATTGCTTTTTATATGCGTTGATTCTCCTTTCATTTACTGTGATCCATGTAAACATCAAGTTGTGTTTCATGGGAATAGTCACCAAAGAACAGATGCGCTGTAGAGGGGAATTCAATCAAATGTCGCATTATTATTTTTCAGTCGAATTTTACTTATTTATCTCTTTATTTATTTTTATAAGTGGAGATTTCCTTGAGATAAAATGTCTGGTACAAGTTCGTTATCCCGGACCCCTCTTTAATTTTCGACATTTACCCACCCAATCACCGCCCACATGGTGAGGGTTTTTTTCGGTCCAGGGTAGCGAAGGCCTACACTCGATTAAAAACAAAGCGAGCCGATTAAATCGCAGTAAATTCTAGCATGTCTGCCATTCGGTGAACGAGAGAAGATATGAAAAATGCCGAGAACGAAAAGGTAGAGATGAAAAAAAGTGATGGCGGACACCGAGTAAAACCACTGCGAAAAAGCAAAACAGGAAGGCGTCCAGCTAAAACTAGCCGATTCCGTCAAATACTTAGGCGTTACTTTAACAAGCAACCTCTCGTGGGATATGCACATACGAAATATATGCGGGAAGGCTAAACAGAAACTAGGATTCATCAAACGCATAGTAGGTAAAAGTGAGGAAAAAGTCAAAGAGACATGTTACTTCTCGTTAGTAAGACCGCTATTAGAGTACGCGTCGAGCATATGGGATCCGTACGTGAAAGGATCAATCTCAGAGTTAGAAAGAGTGCAGCGAAAAGCCGCTAGATTCGTCAAAAATTGTTACGATAGAAACAATAGTGTTACAGCCTTGATACACCACTTAGGATGGGAATCACTAGCTGAGCGCCGATCACGCTCTAGGTTAAAACTTCTCGAAAGATTTAGAACGCATATATTCTCCAGCGATGTCGAAGAAATAATAAGAGCGCCAACTTATATTGGGAGAACGGACCATCCTCGTAAAATAAGAGAGAAAGCCTGTAGGACTGAGAGGTATAAAGGCTCGTTTTTCCCTAGAACGATAGCTGAGCAGAACAGAAGTTACGAAAGGAAATCAGCCGACGTAGAGTGATACTATACATTATTATGCGCTTTACCTTGGTGCTATTGCACCCCCTGCCACACACCATTGCGGTGGCTTGCAGGGTGAACTATAGATATAGATAGATAAAAAAAACCGAGGAAAGAGAACGATGAAAACCGGGCGCGAACTTCTGACCTTGAGGTTTCTAGCACAACTCCGTAGCGCTGTGCCACGCCGGCTGATGCCTAGTGATGCGGTCGTTCGTGTAATTACCGTGCGCGTCGCAGAATTGCGAACTTTAAACGCAATTTACAGAAAAACTACTGCTCACATACGCCCAAAAGGGGGGTTGGCTGTGATCCTGGAGTCTAGCGATACTCAAAATCCATGACCCCACGTCCGTGTCCTCCCCTTGTAAGCTGCGCGACTGCTCGGCCGCGCAGCAGTTTTCGAAGTGCTGCGCACTAAATTTTTCAAACGCGCGCAATTGCGTGTATGTATCTTAAAATATATCGGAACAGGGTCGCGTCAACCACGGTGCACATCCACGCACTAGCGTCACGTAGGTGCGCGTAGCGATATTCATTCCGTCTATGGATGAAAAATATTAAGAGGGAACTATGCCGACAAGTACCAAATGTCTTATATCATTTAATACTTGGAATGATCGAGGGAAGGAAACGGAAACGATGAAATGAAAAGTGAATTCGTTCGGAAATTAAAGAAAGTGAAAAGAAGATTCGAATATTTTTGTCCGTAGACGAAATAAAGAAAGTAAAAAGAAGATTCGTGTATTTTCGTTGTGGGATGAAAGCGAAACTGATGGTCCTTAACATCGGTACCATCCGTTCACAAGGATTTTCAGCCGTGAGAAATTCTGCGAGATGAGGAAGCGTTCGCCGCTGTTGAGTTTGTGTATAGGTTATTGACGGATAAACGCGAAACGCACCGTAAACACGTGTATTTTCTCCTTACCGCGAATCGCATGAGGAAAATGCCTTTAAATAAAAACAAGGCCGCTAAATGCTAGGAAAGGAAGCTGCTAAAAAGTGGTGCGATGAATGCAGTTGTGTCGCACGTTTTTTTTTGTTCGGGGTCGTTAAACTCTTCCTCGCTTAGTCTTATGTAAATTTCGAACGTTTTTAGAAAGAAAGCACGCCGATCTTGCTTTTTTTTTTAAATCTACGGTGACGATAAGGAAAAACGACCGGAAATTGGTGGGATCCGTCTAAAATTAAAGTGAGGGAAGTCGGAGTAACGACATCAGGCTTGGCAATATAACTATCTGGCGCTAAAATGAACTTTTTCGACCTCACCTAAGGCTTGTATGAAATTTAATATAACGTTAATATCTGTATCTGTATAGCGTTTGAGTGTTTGTCGTACATTGATTTTGACTACGGAGTAATCGTCCATCTATTTGCCTACTGTTGTTTCTCTAATAAATTGTTCATATTGTAATTACATAGTCTTCATACCGTAATTTATGGTTATTTTGGGTTTTTGTTGTTATTAAAATCGATCGATTAATCTTCAAGGATGACGAATGGGATCTACTTGAGTTTAATTAATCGATCTTTTGGTTGCTCCTCGATCTAACTTTGTTTATTTTTTATAACGAAACATTTATTAACCGTCTTGTCATCAAAGCATACATATATGATCTTGTTCCCTTCGATTGGAATTGTCATAGTTTTATTTATTGCTACTTAAAACGGAATTTGAAATAAAGTTTACTTATATGAACGTGAAGTATTCTCACGAACTATTTAATTCGTGACACCATCTTTTAGCGCCGTGTTAGGCGGGTTTATTTATCAATTATTTGAAGATGAAAACTGAATGTCTGACTAGGAAATTAAAATTCGAATGGAATGAAAAACGTGAATACTACTAGGTCTTTCTTTATCACTTTCTGTAAAGAAAATGAATTTTTTTAGAATTTTGAAAAGAGAAATCGAGCGAGTATTTCGGATATTCTTTTATACCTCTCGATTTAACTGTATTGTGCTACGTTCCGTTATAATGACGTCAGTTCCGATGATTATGTTCTAATTGTAAGCACGTTCTAAAGACGCGTTAATTAAAGGCTGATTTAAATTCGCACCAGGGAGCAATAATTAATTATTCGCTCGAGTTGCCGCAGTGGCGAAATTGGCCATCTGTTAATCGTAAAAAAAAACTAGGAATAGTTTTCGAGCTGCGACTGAAAAGCGCGAAGCAGTTTTTTGTATCGCCCTATTTTCTTGATTTTCAGCTGTCTTCTCCGACGTAGTCCACTTAACTTGATGGCGAACTCGTAAATATTAAAAATGAAGTTTTGATCTATAATTGTATGACTAAACCTTTCGCTCTTCATAAGTTTCTATATTTATTTCCCAGTATTAGTTGGAAGCAACATATTACTTCACTATTACATTATAATTTGGTGAATTAAATATACGCGAATAGGTGAATTATTTACTCCTTTATTTTCTACCATTCACTATTTTGGTATGTCTTCAAAATGCTTTTAATGAGATTAATAAGCTATTTGTCTGTAATTTTCGTTCCACAATCACTTTAATATTTATATTCACTACATAATTCATTAGTTTATTTACAGGTGCAATATTTTTTGAAAAGATTTTTTTACCTCTGCAAATTTTAACGATAGTTGTTTTGAAAATATTTTTCTTCTTTTATTAGTTATGAGAAATGCGTTATTACTTCCAATGGAAATTATTACTATTTTTTCAATAATGGCATAAGAGAAAGGATGACTCAGTTCATTTGATAACCTTTTTGTTGTCTCACAAATATTAACGTCGTTGTTTCAATTTTAAATAAAATAAAATATCATTATTTTAAAATAATTGCTTTCTTATGGTTTGGGGTATTAGGTTGAGATCTAATCTGATTTTAACTAGAGCTAGGAAATATGTTGTTCTTCACTCTAGACTAGTTTATTCCTACCTATTTAACCAAGCATAACACATTAAACTCGAAGGTTATTGACATTCTTTCACTCATCGTTTGAATTCCGATTTGATACAATTATAGTAAATGTCAGCTGTATTTGTTTCCATTTTCGCTGATCGGCTATATTTACAATTGAGGCACCAATTGAGTCATGTAAGCGATTCCTGGCTCACTCGGCCGTGTTATGATCAGAGGAATTACTCACATAACTTAGTTAACATTCTCGATTTCGTATCGCTTTGTATATAACTTCATATAATCGGCCTTCGCGATTAATTAAGGCGGTTAAATTGCTTTCAAATAGGAGTGTGTTAAATTGCCCCAAACTAATTAACTGGGCGTTACGTTTGTCGGGCTTGGTCGGCGATGCGGATAGCTCAAGTTTACACTGCCTTGGTTCCTGGTAAATCCACTTAGGAAGCAAGAGGAGGTGGAAGCAGATTTCTTGCGAAATCCCTCTATCTCGAAGACTTCGATTCGAGCCTCGGCTCTGGCAAGGATCTCTGTCACGTGTTCGTCTTTGTACTCTTCTATTTTTCACCGCATCGATCAGTCCTTCTTGGAAACTATTGCAAATTTATAAGAGATGTGAGTAAAACCGTCGTGTAATCCACGGTTTTAGACTACAAAGCAGCCATACCCAGTTGTGATTTTGATTGTATTTTTCCATCTGAAAGATATTGTTGTTCATCCTTTCGTTTATATATTTTTTAAAAATATGAAGGGTTGTTAGTGCGTTTGATTTTGATAGTGTGTTGTTTGAAAATCGTCGATGTTGATTTTTGGCCCTCACCTAGAATTATTTCATCCTCCGTTGATTTTTAGAACCTGTCCGGATATTATTACATATTCACTTGGGTGGGAATGGAGATTGTTTTGTTTGGTTGATAAGATGAGATCTTTTCAAGAAATACTTCATTTCCGATAGAGATTACATATCGGGTGTAACTGTTTCACAACCTCCCATGAATGAAAATTTAAAACTCCTCCAACTGCACCTCTTATATTTTTTTGGTTTAGTTTTCTAAACTTTTTAACTCAATCAGTTTCGTTGTTATGAATTATTCCTAGAACAAAGTAGACGCCTTTTAAAACTAAATTCTTCGGTTCTTAATCACTTGGTTACTTTTATTAATGGCATGGAGGTGTCATTAATCAAGTGTTGAGCTTATACGGCAAAATAAATAAATAAAAGTTTTGTATAAAGCCGCTAGTTTAAGATATGCTACTTATTTGGGCTCGTTGATTCATTTTTAAATCGCCAGTCGTTATGAAATGCCAGCTCATAACGTATCTCAAGTAATACATTTTATTTTCATCGGATATATTTTATATCTATACGGCGAGAAAGTTGCTCGTTTCCACGGGGAGAATTCAAACCCCTTACGTCACGGTCGTCAAGCATCCGACAGTCGTTGCCACGGCTAGGAGAAAGAAGGGGATTTGGCGTCAGTTCCATGCGCTGCCACGGTCACGAATGGAGGTGCTTACGAAATTGACTCACGAAGACGTGACGCGAACGATGAAGTGAGTCTTATTTCACCCAAGTTCGTTGGCCGCTATCGGTACTACGGTTTCCAGGAAGTGCACCAACATCTAGAAAAGGTCTTTATTCGAAAAAAATAGAGAGGGGCATAACGCTAAATATATTATAATATATTATGTAACTAAAGCACCGTCTAATCGAATTATGCTGTTTTACATAATATTGAAATACCAAAATCCTAATGGATTTAATAATCTCTAATTAGAAACAGCTCTCTGTGGATTGCCCAGTACGATGGTCGGTATGGGAATTTATTTAAACGATTTATGCCATATGCAACGGTCGGCGTTAACACGGTAGCGTGTCTTAGAAGCCAATATAATTTTGACGTTTTACTTATAAAAAAATTCTAAAGGATTTTTTAAATCTCAACCATGATTCGGTTTTGTAGTGTCGCTACGGTTTTCTCTTTGCCGAAATTTACTTAACGGGTTGAGGTCAAGTTTCGCGATCATTTTACAGCTAAAGAGAAATTTTAATTATGCGGAGAGATAAATGAAATTTTTTTTATTCGAAAGTTCAGTTTATGGATTTAATTAAATGGGTGACGTATGTGACTCAGATGTCCACGAAGAAGATCGAATTAACCACACGAACGTCGGAACTAAAAATTTAATCGTCGCACTTATCGATATGATAATGTAGAAAATTGCGATACGTCATGTAACTGACGAATTGATCGCAATGAAATTTCGTGTTTAATAAAATCGTAGGAGGCAACTGTCGGCGAGCATTTGCAACTCTGAAACCGACGGCAAGAAAAATGATAGAAACTTGGGGAGACTTGCACGCATGATTCGATGCAAATCTGGTTGGTGTATACGGTGGAATGGAACATCTCCCCCACAGGAAACTGTTCGTTGGGACGTTTTTCTTCGTCTGGATGGGGGAAACCCTACGTGACCGAGGGTTCTGTGCATTCAGTTGCACTCGCGTTTCCTCCCTTTGGTCCCTTCCTGAGGGAAAGAGAGAGAGAGCCTCCCAAAGTGCATTGGCCTTATTATGACGAATGAGACAGACGCTGCCGTTTTATTTTAAAGAATTGCCCTCGCGACGTGTTTAAAAAGCCGGCGATGAGCGACGGGATTAATCGACGATTTTCACTCAAAACAGGTTGCGAGTGTCCGGAAATTTGACACCTGCATCTCGCGGGGTCTTCTCCGAGCCGAAAAGGCGACGTGTGAAAATAAACTGTTGGCTTAGCGGCTTCATAAAAGGGATGCCGAGAGATATTTTTAAGAAGGAAAAAGTAAACGGAATGTATGTTTAAATGATTATGCTGCAAACCGCCAAAATCGCGTTACAGGGGGTATAGTTGCTCCATAGCTACTCTCTAACTACATGTGTGTGTCTAATTTAAAACAAGTTAGGAAAGTGTACTGCGTAGGTTTTATGCAGTGGAGCATTTCAAAGAAATTATATACGTGTACGTAAGGGAAATAGCGTTTTAAAGTTCTTTTCTTCCTCATAATTAATCCATTTTCTTCCTATTTAAAATATTGCGTGCACACGTAAGGAAATTAAACGTTTGTTTGTGAGATTGTTAATGTTAGCAACAATGAAGAAATAACTATGCAAGAAAATTTCCAAGTGCAACTCGAATTAAGACATTCTTGTTTGATTTCCTTGATAACGGCTACTCGGACGATAAAAATGTACAGGAAAAGAAATACTCTTCTTTAATAGTTCTACAAGTTTTATTTGAAAGATATTTTGATATGACCAGTACTTTACGAGATATGACGGGAAGTTCATTTTTTGTCACCAGTAATTTTTTATTGTGTCCTTAATACAAAATTTCATGAAAATCCGTGCCGTAGAAGCCGAGAACGAACATCCAGACGGACAGAAGGACAGCCAGAAGAAAGACGGACGGACAGACCGACGATAATAGGCGCTCACGCTGGAAGCGAAACGCGCCTAAAAAGATTTATTCGGACTTGGTAATTATTTTTTGCCACTCTGTTTCAACTATTCTATGAATACTGGTAATTTATCTGCATTATATAAATACCTTTCTCACAATGAATGCATTTAAATTTGCCATTTAAGCTAGTTGAGAACGAGCTTTCATTTATCGTTTCCTTTACATTTTTCACCGCTCAAAACCTTTCAGAATTCGTCGTATCTTTACAACACGCGACGTTGGCGAAGTAAATGCCCGTTGTTAGACGAGACTATAAAAATCTTACGTCATCTTCCCCTTCAGCGATCGAAGGCCGCATATGGAACCGAACATCTTCTAATCAAAGTGTTTGCGCTCCCACGTCGGCTCGCTAAGGTCGTAGATCGATCTCTCCTGCCGCCATTTTCAGGACTCACTATCTATTAATTATTTACGGTCCTCGGGTTTTCAGTCGCACTCTCCTTCATCTGTTTTTAAATGTTTGTTCGCAAATTCCATCCGTCACAGTTGGCCATTTTCTGCCTTTCTTAGCCTCTTGAGAACCGCTCTTCTCTTTCGTCTTTCTTTGAGTTTTAATAATTTCCGCGATGCACATGTTACTAAATTACAAAATGGGCGTAGCTGTCCGCACGATACTCAAATTTGCGTTTAAAAAAAATTTCTCACGCCCTTTCATTACTTAACACCACGGAGAGAAACCAATCCGCCAAAAATTTATTGAGACAAAGTTCATGTTAAATAGCTTTCGCAAAGATTGGTTAATTTCTCAGGTTTAAAAATTAGCCGTATGAGCTGCAGAAACAATTAGAATGATGACGTCTTAGGGCAGGGATCGGCAACCTATGGCACGCGTGCCAAAAGTGTCACGCGAAAGAAAAAATTACACGGAAAAGTAATTCATATTTTATATATTTAGTAAAATCGAAATATTTTTGGAAATTTAGTAAATTAACGTTATATTTTATAGTTAAGAGTAATTATTCACCTCTAAAGTCTGCTTATTCTTATTCCGTAACACTGTTCTCACATAACTCGTGTGTCTGCCGTCTCGTGTTCTCTCTCAAGCTGCCTTTGTGACTAACGAACACAAAATACCAAAATTCAGACCGATCGGTACAAATGCATACCGTTTACAATGCGAACCTTCTTTAAGTAAATCCGAGGTGATTAAATAATAAAAATTGTCATTTAATTAAATTTAAATTAATTACTGGCACGCGGGACCATATACTGACGTGAATTTGGCATGCCACTTCTGAAAGGTTGCCGACCCCTGTCCTAGGGGATAATTTAAACGTTCTAATATTTAAACTATTGAGTTTGACAAACATCATGTTAATAATAAGACGGGCTCGATAATTCCCTCTTGAATTAATATCTTATTAATAGTTGAAATGTTCGATGGTTGTGGAATGCAATCGTAATAATAATTAACATTAATAGCAAGTTTTCAGTTATAAAATTTGCCCTTGATTAAAGTGATCACCGTCCTATGTAATATTTAGAAGGCGACGTGTTTTTAGCAGCGTTTGTTTTCAGTGCGACTTTCTAAAATAATTTTGTACGTATAGCATTTTGTTTCAAACAAACACTAACAAAACACTTGCGAGGTTTATTCTGTTTCGAGCAAGTAATAGCAAAGTCTGAAAATAGAACCTTAATATCTTTCACGCGTTTTTAGAATTTCGTTTGGCTGTTTGAAATGTACGCTTCTCTTTATTTCTTCATGCGTTCAGCATATTTGATATTTCAAACTCTGTTTATACACGCATTTTCTCGCTGGCGCTGTTTTTAGGAAGCTATGCAAATTTAACGCAGTTCAGGATTTTGGGTATCTCGAAGGAAAATTTTCGAGGAATCGAGGCGTTAAGGATGTTGATTCGTTTGAGTTGTAAAATCTTATCATCCATTTCCCTCTGTTTACGGGTGGACTCGAGCGGCAAATGTTTGATTTCCGCCCGTTCGAGTAAACGTCAAGCGAGTTTGACTGCGGAAATTCCAGAACAGGACTGTCGAATTAAATCTTCAAAAAGGGTTTCGAAATCGAATCGGCGAAAAGTCACGGAAGGCGGATGCTTTGTTGTTGAAACGGATCCACGTTTAGAATAACAATTCCTCTCCAAATATTGGAATATACGGTATAGTATCTATTATACTTGAAGAGCACGTCATGTATTTAGTCATTATTTAAATGTTTCTTTTCATATTTAGAAATGATACTACGTTCAGGAAAAGGTCGAGCAAACTAATACATGAGCATTTATACTGCAAATAGACTGTTTTTATTCAAATGTAGGGCGGACGAATTATCACTCGATGACGTCTGCTTTGTTTTTTTTAAAATGAGTATGTGGCTTACTCGTTTCTTCAGTGACTAAAAGCGATGCCGTATAATTAATTACTTCGGTATTTTAAAAAAATGTTATGACCTGGCGGTCATTCCCGCTTGCCTTGAAATGCCTTAGCTATTGGGGAGAAAAGGGGGGAAAATGCAGTTTACCATTTCCCTTCATTGGGCTTCCTGTTTCATGGAGCATGTGGCCCGAGGCGAGCGTGTCGCTTCTTTATGTCGTTTTTTTTACGTCGTCGTCCCCCTCTTGCATTTCTCTTTCTCTCTCTCCTCTTTTCCTCCCTCGATGCACCTCCACCTTCACTTTTCAGTTTTTCTCTTCGTGTTCCCCACGCCGCCGCAAGAGGGTTCTGCCTTCACACACTCGACAGGATAGGAAGTTCTCCCCTTTTTTTTTCGTTTCTCGGCCACGCCTACATATATATATTTCTCTCTAAATTTTTATTTCTTTCCCTCTTCTTATTCTCCCTCTATCATACAGCGTAGGCGAACAAAGTTCCAAGACTTTCGAACAGAATTCTGAGGTGTCCGACATTCGTCCGCTGCTTCGCTGTCAGGGAACCCTTTGAGAAGGGCTTATCAATAGGAGCATCGAAATGGTCCCAGCGTAAGGCGGCTCGCTTTGTGAAGGACGAAAATAGATTTAACCCTAGCGTGGCGAAGCTTTTGAGGAACTTTGGTTTGGAAGTCTATGAAGCGAAGGAGAATTTAGTACGTACAAACGGAAACTTTTAAGAAAATTTTGGTTGCCCTGAATTCATTGAGCGTGTGCGATGTATAATCTTAACTCATATATACTTGTGAGCATTAGAATCGACCATAATGTAAAAAATATACTTTGAAATTATCACTAGAACTGACAGATATTGCTGGTCCTTTTTCTCAATGCAGGCTAGTATTTTTACTTCCTCATTTACGATGTGAATTAGGATAGTACGTATTGCGATAGTGAAAAAAATCTGATTCGATATTTTTCATGGATATACACGGTTTCTGTGCTCATTAGTCCGAAAGGATATTTGCAATTGTCTGCAGTCTAATGCCTGCGCGCGGCTCTAGAGACTAATACCTTTTACAGAATGATGAAATCTCGTATTTGTACAGGTTTCACAGCCTTTATGGAATGAACCACGCCGTGCAACAAGGTAACAACTACCTTACATTGTTGCATAATTGTTACCGATTTCACGAAATGTCGATTTGCTTAAAAAGGGCTGCATTTATTTTTGCCTAAAATTCATACAGCTATAGAACACAATACTAGATAAGTTATTCGACTCAATAAATAAGTGTATGGGCTCCAGTGAAATAATAAAATATCGACTTTTATACCCAACTACTGACAAGCTCTCTCCCCCGCAAAGAGCAGCCAGCAGTGTTCCTAGGCGTCAAAATTTTCGTAAATACATACGTGTTTATGTATTCAGCGACATTTGAGCAATTTATGTCGCCACGAATTTTAATTAGACCGTATGCATAGTGCGATTGTATCCACTGACATAATATTTTCGGCGGCTTCCTGGTCAATAACATATACATGTGTTTCCGTCCCACTTTTGTTTTGCATCTGTCTCTCCTCAATTCATCTCCTTTTCCTTTATCAATTTCCCTCTATTTCTCTTTCTTCTTCCTATCTTTCTCTCGTATTTCCCCATTGTTTAATATGTTTAATTATTCGTGTATTGTCAGATAAATTTAAAGTACAGTGCTGGCCAAAATTAACGCAACACCTCATAGCGTTCGACAGCGGTCACTGCGGAAACTATTTGTAGCGAAGACTCTTCTGCTAAAATGACAACACTGAGCAGGCAGAAGTAGGGGGTAGGGGTCTTCTGAGGAATGGGGAAATGCACGGCTGTAAGAGCTAGAGGGATTTTGTGGCAGAGCTCGGAACGAAACGGAATGGAACTCTTCGAAACGAACGGAAACGAATTTTGTCCGATCACCATATCAGAAGTATCGGAAAATCGTTAAAAAATACTATATATATATATATATATATCGGAATGAATCCTTTACAAAAAGTCGATTCAATCCTTCCTCCCCTCGCATGTTGGCTCTATCTATTGAGCGCGACTTCGCCAAAGACTGATTTTTCCTTATCATCGAGATGACGCAAATGGATAAAAATCTTTTTATTATTCTAACTGTTCAATCTATTCACTTTTTTACTCTTTCCTCAGCGGTAGTAGGTATGGAGGAATCCACAGTAATTTTCTCAAATACGTAAGTGTAAGCAGGCGTTCGCAATCGTCGTACGCATTTTAGAAATATTTTATCCTAGGCGCGCAAATTCTCGGAATTTTTGCGGTCGAACCCGGGACGCCGAGGTGAGAACTCGTAACGGTTTTAAGTTGATTTCTACGTTGTTCGCTTACCCAAAACGTTTCAGCTCCCTATTCCCTACGGTATAGATCAAGGGTGGGCCAACTTTTCTGCATGGCGGGCCGCATCGGTGTTTGCGAATTCTTCAGCGGGCCACGTTGAAAGATGCCCATGCTTAGGCGGGGTTTAAATAGGAAATTGCTTAGATTCTTAGGCATCATACATAAGTGAAAAACAAGCACAAACAAGGACTGTAGGGCTAAATTTTCAAAACTAAAGGCTTTATTGTCATAATTTTATCAAAAGTAATATAAAATTGAGGTAAATTTTACAGATTGCTTTTTCACCAAAGCTTCGCGGGCTACGTCAAATGCTCTCGAGGGCCACATATGGCTCGCGGGCCACGGTTTGCCCACCCTTGGTATATACGGTAGGAAGCTTTTAAGTATTGAACCGAGAGCACCTCAGTAAGCTTTCTCTACGATTCACGGTAGAGGGCGCCATATCTACTACCCTACCAAACGTCGTTTCGTTAGCTAGAATTTCGATGACTTTAAACATCGGGCCAGCTAACACTGAAACATGATAGGTGGAGGAGGGAGGGCAAATGCTTCGATTCACGAGTAAAATGAAACATTATGTTGGCTCCTTCTGTATACGAGCGCTATCGCTGCGTTCTTTAAGACTTTGACGCACCACGTATTATTTACAAAATTTATTTCTTCGTAGGTGTTCAGTCAATTTGATTCTCTTCTGTTTACTCGTTAATCGAAGCATTTGCCTTTCCAACCCCCCTCCCCTGCCTTCTCTCCTCCACCTGCCATGTTTCAGTGTGTCAATAGTGCTTTTCAAATACCTTTAGACTGAGGAAGAGGGGAAAGAGAAAGAGTCCAAAAACGTGACCATGCCAGAGCCAATAGGAATGAAGGAGGCGGAGGGAGCGTCACTGGGCTCCACTTCACTCTCTTAGGTTCTCTAGATATATTGATACCGTGAATCGTAGAGAAAGCATACTTAGGTGCTCTCGGTTCGATCCCAGATTGTCCGAAATGTTTGCTATAAGAACGCATGGGAAAATACTTAAAGCTTCCTACCGTCTATACCAGGGATCGGCAACCTTTTTCCTAAGAAGAGCCACTTTTTCAATTTATGTATAAAACGCAATATAAGAAGAGCCGCAGTCACTGACAGGGGGGGGGGGGATTCTCACCTCCTTCACCTTGCTGTTGTTTTACTTTTTCGAATCATCTCTGTAAACCAAAAGTTTATTCTACAGAATGCGTCCATACGTTTTTAGTTTTCTGCAATTTCTATTAAAATAATTTACGAAGTCAATTTCTTTCTTGGAGGTTTTATCAGGGAGAGTTGCTGCTGGGAGCCGCACGCAAATTCTTAAAGAGCCACTTTCGGCTCAGGAACCGCAGGTTGCCGACCCCTGGTCTATACCGTAGGGCAGTGTTTCCCAAACTTTTAAGAGTCGCGGCACCCTTAAGTGACTTTTCAGAATTTGGCGGCACCCCTCCCTATCCACCATCAGTAATAATCGTGGTGAAGTTGAACCCCTAACTCCAATCTCCATATCTCCTTTCATTTCGAAGTGCCTTTGCGACGAAATGAAGGTTAACTTAACTCTGGTTTGCATTTTTGAAAGCCGACGATGCAAAATGAGGCTAATAAATGGGGAAACAATATTTTTTGAGGCACCCTTCAGAACACTTCACGGCACCCAGGTTGGGAACCACTACCGTAGGGAATAGGAAGCTGAAATGTTTTGGGTAAGTGAACAACGTAGAAATCAACTTAAAACCGTTACGAGTTCTCACCTCGGCGTCCCGGGTTCGACCGCAAAAATTCCGAGAATTTGCGCGCCTAGGATAAAATATTTCTAAAATGCGTACGACGATTGCGAACGCCTGCTTACACTTACGTATTTGAGAAAATTACTGTGGATTCCTCCATACCTACTACCGCTGAGGAAAGAATAAAAAAGTGAATAGATTGAACAGTTAGAATAATAAAAAGATTTTTATCCATTTGCGTCATCTCGATGATAAGGAAAAATCAGTCTTTGGCGAAGTCGCGCTCAATAGATAGAGCCAACATGCGAGGGGAGGAAGGATTGAATCGACTTTTTGTAAAGGATTCATTCCGATATATATATATATATATATATATATATATATATATATGGTATTTTTTAACGATTTTCCGATACTTCTGATATGGTGATCGGACAAAATTCGTTTCCGTTCGTTTCGAAGAGTTCCATTCCGTTTCGTTCCGAGCTCTGCCACAAAATCCCTCTAGCTCTTACAGCCGTGCATTTCCCCATTCCTCAGAAGACCCCTACCCCCTACTTCTGCCTGCTCAGTGTTGTCATTTTAGCAGAAGAGTCTTCGCTACAAATAGTTTCCGCAGTGACCGCTGTCGAACGCCATGAGGTGTTGCGTTAATTTTGGCCAGCACTGTACATTAACATATGTATTATGTATCTTATCTCTTTCTAATAGTGTGCATTATTGCATTCCTACTGTCTATAGCCCTTCAAGAAGATTGGAGTCGCCCGCGGAGGCAGCTAGATGCTAGAAAAATTAAAAAACTGAATTCGAAGGACGTTCTCTTGATTTTAAATACCTCAAACCCAGAGGTTCTCAAACTTTTTTGGCCACGTACCCCTTTGAATTCAAACAATCAATTAAAGTACCCCTTATAAAATAATACTGGTAGTTGAGTTAGTTAGTTCGTACAAAATAGACAATTAAAAATTTACAAGTTTACATATAATTAATAAGCGTTTTCTATTATAAAATAACGCTCCAAGAATAATGAAAAATAGATTTATTTTAAAATTAATGTTTGCTAATTAATTTGTCAATTTTAGAGCATAAAGATTCTATCATCGGTTCGATTGAGGAAAGCCTGAATCTTAGATCAGGTTCCACATGCAATTTATTGCGATTTTTTGACTTAATTAAACTTAGAGATGAAAATCCAGTTTCGCACAGGTATGTTGTGGGAAAGGGTATCAATGTTTTGGCTGCTTTCTTAGCCACGGCCCCGTATTCGTTTAATAACTGTGCCCAGAAACCAATGAAAGATATTTTCGTGAAGTTGGTTTTTAAATCTCCGTCTGTAGAAATGTCCAGGAGGTTTTCTTGTTCTTTCCTTGTTAAATTTGGAATCGGAAAATCAACATCAAATGGATTGCGCACCCAGTTTTTACATTCGTCAGTCTCTGGAAAATATTCCCCAAGTTGCGCTACGAGTCCTTCCAAATGTTCCTTTATATCTGATTTCACCAATTTGTCCAACAATATTTCATTCATCGAGAGATATTCTTGCAGTGTGTCGAAGTAATCCAATCTCTTTCCGAAGAAGTGGCCCAAAATGTTAATTTTTTTATCATGGACTTTATTTTGCCCTTTGTATTAAAAATGGTCGTATTATTTGTTCAAATGGCTAAATATATCGCACAAATACACCAGTCTTTGAGTCCAAATAATATCATCCAGAAGAGAAGAGAGTTGGAATGGGTTATTCCTAAAAAAAATTACGTACTTCATCACGTAGCTCAAAAATTTCCCCGGGATAGCCATATGACTTCAGTATGAAGTAGAAGTGTTTTATGCTCGCTACCCATTTCATTACATAGGGATGAAAAAATTCTCGCATTTAACGGTCGAGCTTTGTTGAAATTAATAATTTTCACCGATTCAATGAATACTGATCGCAACTTAGATGGCATTCTTTTAGCAGAAAGAGCCTCACGATGAATAAAACAGTGCGTCTATTCTGCATCTGGTGCAACGGCTTTTATACGAGTTACTAATCCACTGTTTTTCCCTGTCATTGATTTTGCTCCGTCCGTACAAATTAGACATTTAGACCAGTCAATATTATGTTCTCGCAGGAAAGTATCAATTAACGAGAATATTTCTTCTCCTGTGGTTCGTGTTGGCAATGAACGGCAAAACAAAATATCTTCGTGGGCGTCACAATCATGTATGTATCTTACATACACTAAAACTTGGGCAAAACCAGTTATATCTGTTGTTTCGTCTAGTTGCAAAGAATAGAAAATGCTCTTCTTAACACTATCCAAAATTTGAAAAAGAACATTTTCTGCCATTTCTAATATGCGGCGGGACACAGTATCATTGGAAAGCGGTATACTGACTAGTTTCTTCGCGGATTTTTCACTTGACACACGAACTATCTTTGACACTTGACAAGTTCAAACTGACGAATAACACATTTGTATTGGTGGAGTGTTATAAGTTGTGCTCGGGCGGCCACGTGAAAGTTCTTCGGTAGTTCGCGCGGCCGCTGTGACAGTGTAGTCTTAAACCTTTCTATTGACACATTGAAGCTCATATTTAACAATCCATTATATGTGCTCTTTTGTATGAGATTACAAGGGTACATATTTTATAAATTGATTTTGAATGTACTTCATGAATGCATTTTAGAGACAAAATTATCCTATTTTATCGCTATTGTGTCAAAGCATCAAAATGAAAAAAGTTTATTTGAAGTGTCGAGTATGATAACGTCAGCCATTATGTAAATTTTCTCAAGTACCCCTAACGCCTTTAAAAGTACTCCCAGGGGTACGCGTACCCCCCTTTGAGAACCCCTGCTCTAGCCCATTGTAACATTTTTTCGCTAGATTGACATTGAAGAAATTTCTAGCAACATAGGAGATGTTCAACATGGATACAACGGATCTGGAAAATGAAATATTAATTAGGCATGTTGCAAAGTGATATAGAGTTGAAAGCAAGATGAAACGATTCAGATGTTTGTTTCATCTGAAAATTTTTCAAATATAAAAAACTTGCATTTATTTTGAAAGCATAATTTCCTTCCGCTTAACTATGCGAATCGATATTTTTTAATATGAGCCTAATTTAATCTATGACCAGAAATTCACTCACGAATGAACATCTTAAAGATTGTTTACGCCTCTCGGTTTCGAGTTACAAGCCCAATTACCAATATCTGGCTAAAGTGTAAAGAATAAATTTAAATAAAGTAAGCAATATTTATTTTGCCGATTTTCATAAATGGTGTGTAATAAATGCTTTCTTTGCGATTATTTTAGCGTTTAAGTTAAAGTTGCAATATCCTGAAGTATATGTTAAAAAATTTAGTAGCCCGCAAGACAATTTACAGTAAGAAAGTAGCCCTTGGCATAAAAAATTTGGGCCCCACTGATCTATGATTTTCGCCCCACACTTCTCTTCGCGGGTGTTTTCCTGCGTAGTTTTTTACTTGCTTGGCCATGCCTGGCTCTACCTGTGTTTTTACCACGCATACTTTATCTCTCTTAGAAGCTTCTTCAATGTGTAATTTTACATTTACTTGTTCTGTTCTCATTGTGTTTATTTGACGCAACTTTTTTCTGTTCTAGTTGTGTGTGTATATATATATACTTATTCATTGTATTATTTTGTAATCGATAACGAAGAGTTAAATGGAAGAGGGGACCTTATGGTCTCAATTTCGCCCTGAAAATAAAGGCATTTCTCTATCTGTCTATCACTTTCTCCATCTCCCTTCCACTCTCTCTCCTTCCGTATCGATTCCCTTCTCTCTCTCTCTCTCTCTTTCCTTCATTCCAGCTTTATCATTTTATATCTTTTCCTTCTTTCTCGCTTATCCTTCCCTGCCTCCTCTTCTCCCTTTTCCTTCTCACTTATCATCTCTCTGCGCTCTTCCATCACGATACCGAGCTGTGCCTGTGACACGCCCTCGTTCCCTGCACCGCAGAAGAACATTTCCCAAAAGTCTTAGTAAAAAAAACAGGTCGAGGTTATGACTCACAGTTTCAGTGGGCAAAAAAATGAGCCTTCTGCGGACTTTAGTCGTTAAACTTGTCGGTTTATCGCATCCTTCCGTCTGCCGCGTTTATTATTTTTGTCGCCTCGAGAGTTTTACTCTCCGAACCGAGCCCCTGTTTACCGAATCCGCCCAAATATTTGAAAAAACATAGCTCGCGAAAATAGTTTATGCGAAAATGGTTTAGTTTGTCTAAAGACGCTTCCCGTATCCCGCGAATCTTTGCCAGAGGACCAAAATTTGGACGGTGCCGATTAAGTTGCGCGCTTGTTTAATATAAATTACATATAACCGATCGAGGATGAAAGATTTACGTGAATTGTCTTCTCGCCGTTGCACGATATAGGGAATTGTGTACAAAAAACGGGATTTTACGTATCCAGCCTCGATTACTTTTTAATTTAACGCTGCGCTCTAATCCGATTGGTGCAAAATACGGATCCAGGCGCGATAGGTGGAGCGATTCGAAGCGAAAGGAATGGAAAATCGTTTCGTGAACGCTCGGATTCGTTCGTTTGTTACTTCCGGAATAGTGGGGTTTTGAAAATAAATTATGGCGCTACATGAAGATGCGCGTCAAGGCTACAAACGTTGAGTGTGTAGGAGTTTCACAGGCATCTTTAGTTTGTCTCTAATAATAGTTACAACTACGAACTATTTTTACGGTGTGAATTACTCTACTTTTGATTCGGTTAAACTTCTTTATAAAAAAATATAAAAGTATAATTAACTATGGAAGCCTATACCAATTCCGTTGTAGAGAATGTTATAACATTTTTCTCCTGTTAGCTATTTTAGTTTTAATTTCTAAGTTTTATTTTTTTTGAAAAAAAGAAAAATAGTTTCTGTAAAATTAAAACTTGACTGTTTCAGGAGAGAGAAAAATTCCTTTTCTCTCTTTCCTTCATCAAATGTAAAAATTCCAGCCATTTATCACCGGGTTTGCGCATTAGATAGGTTTCAGAAAAGCATTATCTTCGAAAATTCGAATTATAGACCTTCGAGTTGTCGAGCTCTGACCGTATCGACGAACAGGTCTTTGGCATCTCCCCGTGTGAATGTCCTCCAATAACGAGTTCTTTTTTCTTTTTCCAATTCCAGGTGAGTGTTGCTGTGTTCGATGGGTGTATCTACGTGACGTCACCATTCGGCTGCGCTCTTCGCAACGGAAACCGGTGCAGCGCTGCAAGTTTCGAGGTACGGTTCGGAGATAAAAAGCAAAACAAAAGCAAAATTCGGACCGTTTTCTACTTGGCGTGGCGAATAATCCTTGGGCTGGAACTCAACCGATTCGCCCCAATAGGCAAGATTGCAAGAAAACTCCCTTTTTCAAATGCTGCGGAGTCACGTATTTTATGCCTTCCCGAGGATAGGTAACGGTGTCTCCACCGTCGTTTCGTAAATCCCATTTCTGCGAAGAAAAACGCCGGGTTTTGAATACCGTTAATTTCTAGATCGGGAAAGTAGCGATTAAGAGCTTACATGCTGCTCTTTCTCTAAAATGAATATAAGTGGTCGAATTTGGAATCGTCCAGGCGCGCAACCAGGGGGGTGAGGGGCTTAGCCCCCCCAAAACGCTAAATTTTCTGACTTAAGAATCTTAAACTCTAAGAGTTTGTATTAACCAGATAAGTAGGTACTCAGGAGGAGCCTCTTCTCCTGTCTGTAGTTGAGGGGATCCCGAATTGTCCAAATGTTTGGTGGAATATTTTTCGTGAGATCGCTTCCCCATCATGGATCTCCTTTGTACTGCATTTGATGCATTCTTAAACCCATTCCGCCCAAAATTCTTTGATTCTGCGCTGCGGAGTGAGTTCATAGGGTATAGGGGAAAAAAATCGTGACAGATTTAGGGATTTTCAAAATAGAAGATCGTTGGAATATTCAAAAGGAAGGAGACGATTGCCCTCCCTTATTGGGAAGTTTCTGGAACCGCCCCTGGATGGGTGGGTCGGGTACTATTTGGGCAATCCTACCCTCGATGTCCTCATCGCAACCAACTCTTTAACTCGTTCTGTACCGTCGTATTTTTAGGACAACTTTAAAAAAAAAAACATTCCTCGTGTTTTTAAATTTGTCATTTTAGATGCTCGGTGTGCAAGGAAGAATCGTTAATTTGTGCATACAGTAGTCCCTCTTGAGCAGTGCGAGGGTTACGTTCTTGGAAAAGGCCGCGCTGGGAAAATTCAACACTTATGGAAAAAAATATCGCGCGTTCGTATAGGTTGCGAGCTTTCTCATGTCACATGCATACGTAGAGCACGATGCGCGTCCATTTCAGGGCCGCGTGTAATGAATTTTTGCGCGTGTTGAGTAAATATGCGTAAATATGTACTCCTAATGTGTTGATTTTAACCTGGTCGAAATTGATCAGTTTAGCTTTCCTAGGAAAAGGATAGTGGTAAATGATTAATTAAAATAATTCCGTACAAAATTACTCGATTTTTAGCCGAAAATGGCAGATACAAAGGTGATTAGGATTTCTCCTTTGGATATCCGACGCTACATTTTTATGCATTGGTAAATGTTTACTCTTTTTTATCAACCTGATAATTTCTTTATAGTTGTCAGTCACCCTTGGTAGCCTGTCCATAGACAGTTTCATGCTTGCGCACCTTTCTCCATTTCTTGGTTCTTTTTTCATCCTCTAATCTTATAAATCATTTTCCGTCCCATCTCTCTGTTTGTATGTTTATATATTATTTTTATTGTCATTTGTAATTCATAACGTAGGGTTAAATGTAAGAAGGGACTATGTAGTCTCAATTTCGCCCTAAATAAAGTCGTCTGTCTGTCTCTCCTGCCTTAAAAAAATTCTTCTATTGTCTCTTTAACCGTGCAGTTTCTTCTCAAGAAATGCGTAATCTAGTTCACTTTTCCCCTTTATCAGTCTGACTGTTATTAAAAGCTGTAGAATAATTACTTGCTTGTTCCGTGTCCGAGGTACGGGAGAGTTAGACAGCTGCCGAGGACGCCAATGTCTTGAGGTTGCTTCACAACCACCTATCTGAGCGTTATTTGCAAGAGAAAGCTTTTGCACTAAATGAATATTGACGAACGACTTCGAAATGATTTGAGTTTTTGTCAGTGTCTGAATTTTACCGCTGCAATAATAAGTAGAATTAGTCCTTTTTTGAAGGGAGTGCTGGAAAGGGTCTTTGCCCGGGACGCCAAAATACCCCAAGCCACTCCTTACCTCCTCTTAAAGAAATCACCACTATTTTATTGTAACGGTCAGGAATGTAATCCGCCTGGAATTCCCGATTTGGATTTATATATTTATGAGCTTGGACATATCAATCGCTAGATTAAGTCACTTTGGAGGTTAGTTATAGGCACAACAAAATATTGATTTAATTTTTGTGGACTGTAACTTCCGAACTAATGAAACCATGACACTGATATGATCGTCATTCCTTTAATAGAACTTCATCCATCATTTTAAATGGAAGTGTTTATTAATTCATATGTTTCATTGTACGTGGTACCTTATATGATAATGTTGTCATGTATCAAAACTATTACTATTTTTCAAGACATCTATCTCGAGAATGATTTGTGGGAAATCGCTAAAGAAACGGACGAAAATAAAAGTGCAGGTGTATAGAAAAAAAAACGACGACGAGGCGCGTTTTCTGTTTTTTTTTGAGAAAAATTAGTAAAAGAGCTCCAGGCGCAATCGTAGTTCCGCCCTCTAGTAAGAATCTCTCTTTTTCATTCTCTCGTCCTCACCCGACTAGATAGTTTTCCCCTTATTGGGAAGGAAAAACAACGTGAGAACTGGGTCACGCTTAAGCATTCTTCTCGCGTAGAAGAAGAAGGCTCTCTTTGTTTTGCTATGCGTTATCCGAATTATCCATAGATTTCGAGTGAAGCTTTTCATAAGTGCGAGTGAGAGGATTTACGTCGTCATTCAGGTCGTGATGACGATATTCATGTGTGTCGTGCTGTCGTGACGTCGTTTTCCACCAATCTGACGAGTGTTGTCGCTCCTGAGTCACGCATCGCATGCATCGTTGCGCGATGAGTAAAAATTGATTTCGAAGAGTTGATGCGTCTTTCATAAACATTGCTCCATCGCCTAAGGAATTCGCAGTAGGTAATAAAAAGACTGTCGCTGAACGGTGATTAGATTTTGCGTGGCGATGAAAACGATTTTCCTCATTTGTCGACGGGAACGTTTTTCGTAAAAAAAACGATCGGAAATAAACACGTGGTTAAATGAGAAATAACTTATTTACCACTCAAATTTTCTGTTCGTACTTGCGTTCATCTTTTAGGTTCTATTTTTAGTTCGTTATCACATTAACGGTTTAATTAACTTCACCAAAATCCTTCTTTGCTTGTTTGAATCTCTGTTACTATTTCATGTGATTAAAATCCGATGCCTATTTACAAAAATAACGAGAAGAATTTTAGTAAACTGTAGTTTGCAGCTATGTGTACATAATGAAATTGCTCTCTGTGTCTCAAGTTGATAGCGCAATAAGTAAAGAGCAAAGGACCAAATGAGAAGTCATCTTTTGATTAAATAAATCGGCTTAATGTTCAACAAAATTAGTATTTTTCCCGCAAAACTCGTTGGTTTTTATAAACCTTAAATGTGCGACAATCATTTAGACAGCGACGGCGTGGTTCAGCTAAAAAAAAGAAGTATAATAATTATTGTATATGAATACTTTAAACCTAATTGTTTCATCTTTTCGCCGACAGATGACAGCATAGATAATGAAGTCGGCGATCTTATGGCCAGCAAGTGTCCGAGAAACTGATATGTATGCAAAGGCTTTTATATCGCAAAGACGTTTATTTCTGCAGCATTATGTAGGACAAAATTATTTGAAAATGTTTTGTAAGGATATCAAGACGTGTACAAGGAAATCTGATGTAAATATTTGTATGAATAATGGATCTAATTATTTAGCTGCGGTGTCAGAAAACATACTGGTAGATGATTACAGAATTAAACAGAAAGGAGTGTTATTTCGTAAAAACGAAAAATTGTCGTATGGGAGTATTGTTTATTGGATTAAAGATATTCCTAACAATCTGTGCTATGTTAATTTCCCTTTACACTTGGAACGAAACAATTGGATAACACGAGATTGCAAACTGACTAATCTCTAGGAAATCTAGGAATCTAGGAAAATGTATTTGGTAGAGATATCTCGAAAACTCGGAGTTACTGAAGCAATACCTTATAAGGGCGGTTAACTTGCTGTCATGGCGAAGGGGAGATGGAGGCATAATCCCAAAGCTTCTGGCGGCAGCTCACGCGATTTCAATCAACCTGAGTGTCGTCTTGAGTGCGTAACCCTAGATGCTTAATCAAATCTTAAACTTGAAACCTCGACAGTTATATCGCATGCTATTGCAATATTTTATCGCGCTTGACTTTATTTCTATGCTATCGTGGTATTGCTTCATACTGAGTTGTGTGGATTTATTCGATTCAGAACTTAGGTAAATACTTATAGTACTGTTCGGTCGATATTTTATTCACATACTCGCATAATCACATTTTTAGCTTACAGTTAGTGGTGACACATTTATGCTTGAATCATTAAATATGTGGTTCAGGTAAATTGAAATTCTAATTTTAAGACGAAATATTCTTTTAAGGATTTTCTGGCAATTTTAAAATGATGCTCGATGGATCAAACGTTTAACAGGTATAGTTTAACATATATAGTTATCAGTAAGCTTAATTCCATCCTTTGATTTATATTGCCTAGGGATGTCTTTTATATAAATTATGAGTTAGTTTCTAATACTTATAGTTTTTCATGTATAAGAATTTGAAGATGGCGATGATGATAATAATAATAATAGTAATAATCCAGGCGGAATAGACTTGATTTTAAAATTCTCCTCTTTTTAGGACTGTCTTGCTTGATATAATATGCAAGAGCCCTGCGTGAAATACGTTTCTGAACGGAGTTGGGTAGACTTTTCTGATGCCCCCATGTGTTAAATTTCATCGGAAAAACTATGCAAAATGTTTTTAAATCGAAGTTTGCAGGCTTTCTTAAAATAAATTGGTGATTCCGTCGCGTTCTATGTTTGTGTAACCGTATACTGTGTGTTTATTTAGCCTATTGTTTCGGCTATATTCTGGGTATTCTATCTTTGATGGATAGGTCTTGGAAAACTGTCCTTATCCACCATAAATTTCATATTCCCGTCGGAGGCGCTTTTCGTTGGAAAAACTGACGCTTTGAAGCGATATTTTGACGTAATTTTCAAGAATAGAGAACTTAAGCCGACATAAGACCTAAAAATTCTTTAATAATGTGATTGGGAGACTTAAAGGAAGCTTTCCAATGGGTTCGAGTGATTGATTGCGTAACTCGATTGAGTAGTTTTTGGTGATACACAATCGTTGGATGAATTATTAATTTTCTCTCTCAGGATATAAAAGAATCGCCCCACGAAACTCCCTAGTTACACGTATTAATGTTGAAACTATAGAGGTGAAAATTTTGCGTCGTTGAAGTAAAGACTGCTGCGGTCATCGATAAAAAAATGACTAAGATTCAAGGGTCATATTGTGTTAGTGTGTAGTGTTCTAGTACCGGAAATGAAAATGCACACTTTTAGAGGGACTTGAATCGAGAGAGAGAGAGAGAGAATACTACGACCGGAATGGAGGAGTAAAGAGGAAGAGGAGAGGGAAGAAGTAAGATGAGTTGGGGAGATGGGGGAATGGAGAGGGGAGGGGGGGGGAATGGAGGGGGGAGGGGGGCGTGGGCAGAGGATCGTGTGTGAGGAGGAGAGACAAGGAGTTCTGGGGCGTGAGCGTGAAGAATAAATAGCCCGGTTTGGCTGGGACGGGTAATGAAGGGGGTGTGGCTTGTTAAGGGTGCTCACAGAGGGAGAGAGAGAAAGAGAGGAGAAGGGAGAGGAAGAGAGAAAGAGAGAGGGTTGAAAAAGAGCCACGCGTGAGATGTGAAGAGCATCCTCGACTAAGGAAAAGGTGTAGTTTGAAAAAAAAAAGAGTGTGAGAGGGTTGGAGAGTTTGAAAGGGGTGCGGTGTTCACGGAGACGGGACGGAAGAATTACAGGAGATGGAAGGGAGCAGGAAATGCTCAGAAATGTTGAAGGAATTACGGGACCTGAAGATTAATGACGGAATCTTCTTGAAAATGTGCTATTTTAAATTTCGAGTATTCCTGAATTCCAGGCAATAGGAAGAACGAAAAAAGGTGAAGCGTAAAAAAATCGATTTATCGAAGTTCAAATCGAGAATTTCTACCGTTTAAAATAGCCTCATATAATTATATTATAAAGTAAGTTTAAGGTATTTTTTCAATTCATTGTGAAATTTATCATAGTTGAGGACTCCTGGACGAAAGTAATTGAATTGTCCAATATTGCAATATTCACACATTTTAATTTTTGACATACGAGTCCTTAAATTTCATAAATGTGAATATTAGAGCCTATATTTCGCATAAAAATACTTTTAAAATTATCATATGTTAGATAATGTGGAAGGGATGGTTTTTAATAAACGATCGAAACAATATAACTCGTGTAATTGCAAAATGACGGGTGGGCATGAATGAAGAATTAAAATTGAAATTGATCAAGATAGTTCACAAAAGGGTTAAATCAAAATAACGACGTAAACGGACAAACACTTAGGCCATTGTCAGCAGCTAATTAATAATAAAATTGTATTTTAATTATATCGCTATTATTGTACTTTGGTGCCTTTAAACGACGATTGGAGTTATTTACATAATTTACCTGACCGTTTGCTTTGGATGACTTCGGACTTAACGCAACGCAAAAATACGGTTGGATATAAAATCAGTAACTTATTTGTTGCTATGCATACAAAACAAAAACTAAATTATTTGCGGAAATTGAATACCCGAATTGCGATATATATATATATTCTACTTTAGTTACAATGCAAATTCATCAATTATTTGCTCGCTCAATTTCCCCACTTTTCGCACGATTTTTTACACGAAAAAAAGGGGGGTGGCAATTATGCGGTGGCCATGTCAGAAAAAAATCTTTTATTTACTACTTATAGTTCAGTTGAGCCAATTACGCTAGTAAATGCGATATTTATTTCGTTACTCCTTAGGCTAATAGCTATAGAATAGACGCGCGTCTAAACAGTACGGAAATACACTCATCACGACTTTAATTTTATCTGCACAACTCAAGAAATAGTAGTATTTTACCCCACATTTTCATTATTTAGACAAATACCTATTTCTGTCCCACATCTAAATCCAATTAGTTTGCACAATCTCATGAAAATAGCGACAATACGGTTTACCTTAACGACGAAAAATCTTCTCAGCGCGACAGAACGACATACATAGACTTGCGTTATAATAATTATAATTATATAATTACTGATATACACCATAATATATTAGAGCTATATAAATTTTCATTGCCTGGGACAGTTAGACTCCAGCATAAAGTAACTCAAGGGGAGAAAATTCGCTTAACACCGAATCCCTTGAACCCACCTTAGTGCTGACGTAACATCCTCCCTAAGATGACCCTGATCGAGGTCGCCGGGGTCGCTCCGAACCCCATTTGCCCGCAGATCCTACACGTCACACGCCTTTATAACCCATCGCGTGGAAACGGAAATCGCTCGAAAAAGTGGAATCCTCTCAAGTTCCATCGTGAAAGTCTTAGCGGAGAGAGAGGGAGAAAGAGAAAAGATAAGAGGGAAAATGCTCGTCTGCTTAATTTGTGACGTCACTCTCTCTTTTCCTATTTTTTTTATACCTCCGCTCGTCCTTCGGGAAATCTTCCCTTTTTTCCCTTCTTCTTTTCCTTTCCTATCCTTCGGGAACTGGTCGGTCTGAGTTTCGCTTTCTCGAGACTGACTGAGAGAGAGAGTGAAGGGTGAAAGGAATGGGATAAGGGGAGGGGAAAGAATTGATATGGGAACTTTGTGCAGTAAGTAAAGGGTGGGAGAGAGGATTGGAAAGGGAGGCAGAAGGAAGAGGTAGAGAGGGTGCGGTGGGAAGTAGGAGCAGGGCCGGCCAGAGGTACCGGCGACCCGGGCGGCTGCCCGGGGCGCCAAAATCTTTGGGGCACTATTATGACCATGCATTGCCTGCAAGTGAATAAATACACGCTGGATACCGATTCATATCGCCGAACGGGCTGGAATCTTTATGGCATTCATTCTCTTTTTTCTTTATCTATAATCTTCACAGAGCGATGAATATATTAACGTGTACTTCGTAATTATTTCAACAAACATTTACGGAGGGGGCGCCAAAGTTCCTCGAGCGGCCCTTGGGTAGGAGAGCGTGATATGAGGAGGACTGGGAAAAGAGAGAAAGGGGAAGGCTAGGAGGTGGAGGTTGAGGAGAGCGGGAGGTGTGAGGGAGAGTCAGGGGAGGGGGAGGAATAGATTGGAGGGGTAGGGAGGGTGGAGTGGGAGATAGGAGAGTGTGGTATGGGGGAGGTGGAGAAGAGGTAGGGAGGAGGAAAGGCTAGGTGGAAGTTGAGGAGAGTGGGTGTCGAGAGGGAATTTTGAGAGTGGGATAGTGAGAAGAGAGAGGAAGGGATAGGAGGGGAGTGAGGGATTGTAATGGTGGGAGGTTGATGGAACCAGGAGAAAGGGGCGCACGCGACCTCGCAATTTCGGAGGTGGTTAAAAGGAACTGCGTTTATTTTTCTCTCGCGGGGGAAGTGATGTAACATGTAACTCGGTTCTGATAGAGGGCTGTGGGATGGAGGGGAAGGTGAGTGGGAGGGGGGGGGGGGTTCGGGAGGGATGGAGATTGAGGAGGGAGGTTGAGAGCGGAGAGGGAGGGAAAGCGAGTGGGTTGGAAGATAGTCGAGGTAGTTGGATTTTTAAAAATTTTTTAGGAGAGGGGATGAGTTTTTAGGGTCGAATTGGATGAGAGGGAACCGTTGCATGGAATGGTTTTGGACTGATAAGCCCCACGGTTTATTTTTTTAAATTTCTCTGCATTTTTTATTTCTAGGAAGACTTTTTGTTTCCCATCACGTTGGAACGGGACGTTTACCTTGTTTCAATAGCTATGCGTTGATTTTTGGTGCGTCTACGGAAAGTTTGTTTTTTATCTTGAAAATGATAGTGATACGCAGAGTTATGTTACGAAGGAGCTATTTAGAAGAAAAAATTATATTACGTTTTCGATAGGTTCGTCTCGGTGAATTAGGGAGTTTGCAAGTCATTCCCTCCTCACTTTGCGGGGTCATTCGATTCCGTCGTTATTACCCGCTTTTGAGCACGTAGTCGTTTTTATGACATGGTCCTTATGGCCAAACAAAGGCGGAAGTTATAGGCCGTTTTCCCTTCAAATTTCACTAGAGAAAATTGTTGAAATTAATTGTACTATCCACGAATAATATACTATTCTTTAAAATAAGTATGTATATGACAGTTGATGCAATTGAAATTAACTGAAAATTTGTCACACGCGAAGATAGACAAATTTTATTTAATATGCAAAGAAATCAACGGTCAATTCGTTTGAAAAAAAAATCATAATCGAAGGCGAAAAATTCTAAAACGTTTAAGGTATTGTTTAATTTTAAATTAAATAATCTTTTCCGAACTAAGGAAAATCGAAGCATATTAAAAATTAGAATGAATTAAATCCTTAATTTTACACAAAAAAATCTAAATTGATTTCTCGCATCGGTTGAGAAAGAAAGAAATATGACAATTATACGATTCATGAAAATTTCCTTTACTTTGGTTTTCATTTAGCTTATGAATTGGGTGGACAAGTTCTGACGAAGTCTCCATGGCAGATGAAATTCTTATCTCGTATCACAAGCACTTTTAACGGCTATAAGAATTTCCTAAATGCTTCGATGTATGTAATTAGTAATGATATTACATTACCATGATGTTACAGGATAGAAATTTGAACGTATATTTCTGAACAAAAGCGTCATTTAATCCGAGGGCGCGCTTTCAGTGACACTTAAATCGACAGAGCATCCTTTAATTCTCGAGGAACTAAATTAGTTGAACTTTCAAAGAAATTACTTTGCAACTTCGGACAACGGATTTTCTCTCATTTGTCATTACACTCGGTAAAAAGTGAATCCTACTCGGAGAAGCTTTTAAGGGCCGGAGAACTTTCCGTAAGTTTACACTAGTCTAATTTTTTTCCTTCAAAGTTTGAGCTGAGAACACCTATCAAATTAAAGTACCTGATTAAAATTTTCAGGTAGTGCGATGTAATTTTTGGAAGAAAAAGGTATTTATTTTTTTCCTCCTTCGTTGATTGTTAACATATTGCAGTGGCGCATGAGTGTGTCTGTAAAGCAGAAAAACATGTTAATAATATGATGAATCATCAATGATAGCGGAACGAGCTGTGCTATGCTTTCTGAACGTAGAGCCGGAATTTTAAGCAATACGAGAAAAATAGTAAGTATTAATAGACTACCACAAATAGAATTTTCAGAAAATATAAAAATTCAAAGAAGATTTACCGGTTTTGGGCCGTTGTTGTTATCTGGTAATTTAAAAAAAAAATAGAAGCCGTGAGTAACGCTGTTTGGCGTTCGTTATGTAATATTTTAACACGCTAAATGAGAAGGCAAGAGGAACGAAAACATCGAAATTGGGTTGCATTTGGAAGCAATTATCAGTTTGACCCGAGGTCGCCAATTATTCGTGTGGATTCAGAAAATTATACATCTCGCCTAATGAATGGAAACGAATAAATAAATTAGGTAGGTACATTACGTATCTATGGAAACTAGATGCGCATTTAGACTAAAGAGTCCTCAGTGGCTTTTCGCCGATTGTAGTTTCTAAAATATTAAATTAATTTAGAATCTAGTAGGGCGAATCACTAGAGCTTTTTTTTCTGGCCGAAATGCGCATTCTGGTTTTCCCAAACATTTTATTTTTAATAGCAATTAGCGCTGCCTAATTTATCAATCGTTCTCGCGTGGAGTTCATTGGTATGGGTTCATGGACGTTGCACCGTTTTCCTTTTTCCCGGTCCCGTGAGCGAGGGCGGACGACCCGTGCGGTTGAACCTGCCAAAAAATCGTTCACCTTGAGACCCACTTTATATAGGGCGCAAGCAGGATTTTTGCCAAAAAGGGGGGGAAGGACAACAAAATCAGGTCCGGATGTAAATGTTTTGGCTCCGATACGGTAACTGAATACAATAGGTGTGGGGGACGCGTTAGAAAAATTATACCTTCGTTCGCTTCTAAGAAGGTTCTAGGAAAGTCGAATTTTTTTTAACCCCTTCAGTAGACGCGTGGGGTTTGTGTGACCCCCCACTAGATACGATTGTCCATTGGGCCATGAACGATTTTATTTAATATTTTACTTTATCCATATACGTAGTATAGAAAAATATTGTATTCATAAAAAAATCGATTTAGAGATTTCAACGGAAATACACGTTTTGAGGTCCCTAGATCACGTTTTGACTATTTTGTCGACGATGTCTGTATGTGATAGGAATTTTGTGGGCGCTCTAACTCGAAAAGTATTTGTCTTTTCAGTACCAAATTTCAAAATAATATTTTCATATTAGTGGCAAGAGTTGATTAGTTTTTGGACAATATAGGTCTACCGGAAGTGGATGTTTATTCTAGTCGTTTTTCCGTTTTTCAAATAACTCCTGTAAAACTCTATTTTCATAAATAGTCGTTCTTATAAAAGATGTAGATAATGTAATTTTCTACTAGTTTTGTTTGAAATATTTTTTCTTAAAGCCGATAGTTTAAGAGATATTTTGATTTATCTTCTACATTTACGTTAAATACGTCGCTAAGTGATACCATTTTTTCCGCTGCTATGCGGTGCGTACACCTCCAAAGGTGATATTAATTACTCATAAGTATATTTTATCCATAGAAACAACTAACAATTTTCTTTACTTATTATTTTTTAGGCGCGTTTCGCTTCCAGCGTGAGCGCCTGTTATCATCGGTTTGTCCCTCCGTCTGTATGTCCGTCTGTCCGTCCGTATGTTCGTTCTCTGCTTCTACCGAACGGATTTTCATGAAATTTTATATTAAGGACTCACAATCAAAGATAATGCGAAAATCGCAAAAATGAATCACCTAAGCCAATCAGGGGTACCACTTTACTGGTGACAAAAAATGAACTTTCCGTCTTATCTCGTAAAGTATTGCTCATATCAAAATATTTTTCAAATAAAACTTGTAGAACTAATAATTTAGAGTATTTATTTCAATATACATTTTTATCGTATCAAAGAGTAGCCGTTATCAGGAAAATCAAACAAGAGTCTTAATTGGAGTTGAAATGAAATTTTTTTATATGGTTACTTCGTTGTTGCAAACATAAGCAATCTCACAAACAAACGTTTAATTTCCTTACGTGTGCAAGATATATTTTTAAATAGGAAGAAAATGGATTATTTATGAGGAAGAAAAGAACTTTAAAACGCTATTTCCCTTATGTACAGGTATATCATTTCTTTAAAATGCTCCATGCACGAAACGCGCCCGTTTGTGATACGCTGTACACTTTCCTAACTTGTTTTTAAATAAAAACTATTGAAAATTATTCTTGAATGTAATCGCTGATAAAATATTTCTGAGAAGGCTGACGTCGAGAGTAATCATATTCGTTGCTCTGTTTTGTCCACATCAGATTTTTGTTATATTTGCTCAGTAATATGAATTTTTTCTATCGTACGTCATTTTAGTATATTCACCATCAATATAATTCATTAAGTGAATGGAATAAACAAAATCATGATGAGTGAGAGAAAATATAGACCCCAAGCGTTCGCTTTTGTGTACGAGCCTACTTAAAGGATTAAATAAATAATTTCGGAAAGAGGAAGAAAATGTGTATAAACTAACGATGCTTTCAAATCATTCATACGAAGAGCAGTTACAAAAAGGTTTTCTTTAATACCGTTAGTTATGTTAGGTAAAAAGGAGAACATTTGTCCTGGATGTTATTGCGAAAATAGTAATTTTTCCAGTTGTTTGAAATTGCGAGTCTTAAAATTCGTTTCGGAGATAGGAATATGTATTTCAGAGATGGCCTTGGAAATCGTATTTCATGTCCTCGTACGCTATATTTTTACATCTTATTACAGTGGTTTCCAAACTGTGGGGCGCGCGGTGGGCGCGTCAAGGGGGCGCAAAAAGACTTCAAATTGTATTTACTGTCGTTTTTAACTGTCGCAATCGCGAGACCTACAATATGCATTCGCCGAATTCTAGCTCTCAAGTTGCTAGGGAATATCATTTACCATATATTTGACATATAAGGGTGAGCTAGGACATTTTTCTTAGTTGAAGGGGTCGCGTCTTTGTAAAACTTGGAAACCACTGTCCTATTGGATCTACATAAATCGATAGAGGAAAATATCTGTTCACAATTCGGTAATTTCTTTTCGTTGTCTTGCATCGATTCCGGAAAAACATCGTTATATGTTTCTAAAAATCAGTAACAATTTGAAAGGTGATTGCGAGCAGCGGCTTGTGTGCGACGAAGACGTTCTCTTTTTTTTTGTTGCCAGCAGACCACCTGTTATGCTTCTCGAGATGAAAACATCTGCATAACTTTTCACTGATTCGATACGATTAAAAAATATCAAAAAATCCGCCGCGATTCGAGGGAAATTCCGCGAGAACAGTGGCATTCGTAACGAAAAAAACCAACCACGCGTTCGTATCGTTTTTTTTTTTTTTTACCCCGCCGTCATGTGGTGAAAAATATTTTTTCTTTTTTCCCCTCCTCTTATCGACGCCCAAATTCGCCAGTCAGCTGACGTAAAAGCGGAAGAAAGAGAGAGGGGAAAAAATATCGAAACCACTCTTCCCCGCCATTGCCTCTTGACGTCGATTACCACAAAACTTGTAAAACGGAGGATGAGTTCCTTGTGCGATTAATTTTTTTTTCCAACGATAAACTCGAATTCGTGCGTGGCATTTGTAAAAACCACGGCGAGTGCGATTTATTGTACGTTTCCGTTATGGGGCCAAGTCCCTCTCTTCCCGCCTTTTCTTTCCTATCATTTCTACCCTTCCTTTCTCTCTCTCTCTCCTCCTCCCCTTTCTCCCCCTCCTTCCCTTTCTCCCCCTCCCTCCATCCCTCTCTCGACTCCCGCGCATCCCTCCCTCCCTCTCCTCCGCCGCCTTTCTCTCCCTCCTTCCCGCACATTCCCGCATCCTCAGTCACATGGTTGTCCCTGCAGAGGGCGGTGCTTTCCACTCGTAGTTTTCCGTCTCGTGCCGCGCGAGGAAGAAAAAGGAAGTAAGGAGACGCCTCACACGCGTCGTTTTTTGTTTCTTTCCCTCCTTTTTTTCTCTCTCTCTCTGTCTATCTCTCTTTTCGTTCTTCGTCTCGACGCCGCTGGAAAGAAAGAAATTCGCGTGTGTGTCTCTCTCTCGATGTGCTATAGTGGTCGCTATAAAGTGTGAATAGGAGAAGAACCGCCGAATGGAACGCTTCACCGTCGATCTCTCAAGACTGGTGCAGGCTCAAGCGCAGAGATTAGTACGTGTCTGAAGTTGTTTTTTATTGTTTAAGAAAAACTCTGGTTCTGCTGTCATGCGACTGTTGCACCTCTTTAATTTTTAATTTTGCATGCTTGGTCGCTTTTTATTTCTTTCCTTGTGTTCGGCGTTAGGATTTCCGTGAGCATTTGTTAGTTTTAAGTTTGGTTGATGCCATTCTATTATTTGCCAAGCGTGTCTTACTAGTAGCCATAGCTATTAAACGGTTAATCGAGGGATACGTGAGCATTTTGGTCGAACGATCGACGTTTTCAGCGGCACATAACGGGTGGTTGATTCTTTTATTACCGCTGGCGATTCCAAATGTGCATATCGTTCGTGTCATCGTTTCATGATCGTGTTACTTCCGTACAACATTTATTTGAATCGCATACGCTTGCTTTTTTCTGTGGTCATAATAAAATTAGTACGCTATAAGTGCATTTCAGCTAACAATTATCCGCCGTCTTTGATAATTCGCTGGCCGCCCTACTATTGTTATTATTCCCCGATGGCTGCTATGGTTATAAAAAGAAATATTTGACGATTGTTGTAATGCCAGTGATCACGAGTACTTTACTGTTGAGATTCACGCGTTATGTAAAATCCACAGTTTCGTGAGCATAGGTAGTAGTTGCATATTTCGGTTGGCTTGTGCATGTTGTTATTCCCTACCTTGCTTTATGAATTTTTGTGAATTTTAGCATGCGCGTGTATATGTATTTAGAATTTGTTTATCCCTCTTTAGAAATTCCTTGATGAGCGAAATTTATTCCGTCTTGCCCTTCGTACGCGTAATGTTTATGCTGGAATTTTATATTAATTGGCCCGAGGAAAGGAGTCGGTTATCTTTCTCCTTAGAGGAGGAGTGGCGCAGTAAAGAGCATTCGTTTGTTTACCTATCGATTTGGATGCAGCGCGATTCCTTCTCGGTGGCTCCTTTTATTTCGGAAGATGGCGAAAAAAATACGCGATCTTGGGGGAAGATCTGAAGGACGACCTTCGCAAAAAATAGCCTTATTTTGTTTTCAAACGATTTCGAAGGTGAGGGCGAGATTTCGTTACGTAAGGTGTCGCTTTCGGTCGCCGACGCGACGGATTGCAGGACAGCGACGCAAAAATATCTCATAACCGTGTCGTCCGACTCTATTAAGCGTCCACTGATAAATGGGGTCCTCAAGAGGATAAAAATAATCCATTCCTCTCGTTTTTTCCCTTGTGCATGTCATGCGATTAGTCAGATCGCCGTGCACATTTTTAGGCGAAGAAAATAATTTCGCTCTTTTTGACGGAAATTTTTTATCGTGGAGCAGATCCTTTAGTCTCCGTCGATGATGTCTGTCCAGTTGTGTCAACCTCTTCGAATTTGCAGCCTTCATCTTCAGTCGGATCCTAATCATTACCTAAAATTGATAGACGAACCCTTATTTTCCGAAACCGAGTTTTGAACGCTTTCATAATTGTCAATTCGCGTCGTGATTCATTAAATTGCAGTCTAATTTCACGCGTCTTTATCCGCGGAATCATTTGTCGTCACTAATAATGGCAAGAATCCTGGTAATGGTGATCGACGATCTTGATAAGCCTTAATCTTTCCAGTTGGCGATGCGTCGGAAGATCGCGAAAATAAATGAGTCACCGAACGCAAGATATGATAAGTTTCTAATAAATGATTCAGGTAACTTGCGCTGACGTAAATATTCGAGAAAATCAGCCAGGGCCGGCGTGTGCAGTCGGTTCCCTCCAACAGGGCCCCGCACTTTATTAGGAGCTCCGCACAAGGCTCTGTTCTCATGTATTGAGATTTAGACCACTTTTATTGCATATTAATAATTACAAAATTAAATTTTATAATGCCTTTTTTATTTAAAAAAATTACCATTGTTCTTAAAAATCGTAGTTTTTTGCGCCACTGGGTATATATACGTAAATAAATAGGTCCCACTCCTGCTCATTATAGAACTAGACCCCGCAAATAATCACGCCGGCTCTGAAATCAGCTACGTATTACAATTATAACGGGATCAACCGATCGTCAATATCGAAGAATTGACACAGAGGACGACCAAGTTGCATTTGAAAATCGCCTTTGCTTTCTATCGACATAGGGATCATCTGTATCGTTAATTTGAAAACGAGCCGTCCATTTATCTCTTTCGTCTTATGCTTTTAGGGTTTGAGCATTAAAGTAGCACACGCTCTTAAAATCAAATTAAGACGTTTGAATGAAAAATTTCAAAATCCACTTAAAAGAAAAGGTCTACAAAGACCTATCGATCGTTACTTTCTGAATGGCGAATGAAGGATCCTTTAAAAGCATTTTTGTTTGTCCTTAAAAATCGAGAAAACATTTATCTTTCTTTAAAATAAAAATCCAAATGTCTCGCGCCCATCTTCCTTTTCCCCGAACATAATGGATGAAATACTGTCTCCGCGTAGCTTGGGATTTACCGCGCCGTTGTCTTTCGCTTCTGAATAAGTAACGAGGCGTTTTAATCCTCGCGGAATCGTCTTCTGCTCGCCTTTATGCATACAAACTAGTCAGACCCCTTCATCGCACACTCGAACACTATTTCCGTGCCGATCCCTTGTCCTTCTCTTTGTTTCTATCTTATATCGTCCATTTTATCACCATTTTCCTTATTATATTATTATTTCTAGTATAAAACATTATATTTGTATCATGACGCGGGGTTAGGTGGAAGACGGGACTTCCTAATCTCAATCTCGCCCCTAAATAAAGACGATATCTAATCTAATCTATCTTCGACTTACTTACCCTTGGCATTTTTCTCCAGCGTACTATTCTTCATTCTTGATTATCACGATCAAAGTTTTCATCATCATTTTAATCTTCACCTTTCTCTTTTCCTCGTCTCCTTGGCCTTCATCTATTACTAAGCCCGTCTTCCTCTTACTGTTTTGGTTCATTATCGTCGTCATCTCTATTCCCTCCATCATCCTTATACGTCTCCTGCTTCATCTTCTATTCCACTATCCACTCCAACTTCGTCTTCTTCGTTTTCCTCTTCGTCCCGGCGGCGCCAACGTTGAACTCTTCGCGTCTTAAGCTTTTTGTCCCCGCCCACTTCAACGGCGCCATCCGTTTTAATTACCTACCTCGGTTTCGGGCGGCGAAAGCGAAGGGAATCGCTTGGTTAGATTAACGCGTTCGAAACAAGAAGGAGGCTGGCCCCGACGCGGCAACGTCAGATTTATCTGGCGAATTGCATTGGATTCCGAGTGGCCGGGTGATGAATAACCTCTGACATTTCGACGCCCTCGGCGGATTCCGCTTCTACACCTTGCTGTCACGGATTTGAGCACCGACCAGATCGTAACGGAATGCGGTGTCCCGAACTGTTTATAACTTTTTTGAACAAGTAGATATCTAATTTCCAAGGTTGCTTCGCGTTAATCAATATGAATCGTGGAAATCAAAAACCCCATTAAGTCCAGATAACGAATTTTTTCAGGAGAGACTAAAAACTGTGTCAAGGCTAAAATTTAATAGCAATGCCAAGAATATTTTTAAAATTTTTAAGGTTCCTATGGCAGTAGTTATCCACGGACTTATATGTTTTATGGTTTCAACACACGCAACATGTACTCTACATGGCAGTTTCACTGTTTCCTCATTTTCACCAGAATATGGACTTACGTTGTTTTTGATTTCCATGGTACAATTGGACAGAAAAATTGAACGATATTAGCTGGTAGAGATCTGTTACAGTTGTGAGTCTGCAGTGCTTCAGCTTACCTTGGCTATATGGCGCCTATGGAAAACTTTTAGGAAACGCCTCTATTATGTAGGATATAATTTTTTCATTTTAATAAAAAACAATAGCGTTTTTATTGTAAACAAATCAACGTTTGAGTGTTAAAATAACATTTATTCTTGGGAAAATTAACTTTTCGCGGGAATGTTTGGTGCATTTTGCGAGTGGCGCCTATGACAAATGCCACCTTCGCCATATCCATGTTACGGCACTGATATGCTTTATTATGTAAATGCCAATATTGTAATATACGTTGTTCTAATTGCGAATTAAGGAAAGATCACATATTTTTTCTTTATATTGCCCTCCCTTCCACTGTTTATGTAGCGCGAGAAACTCCTGGGAATAACTCCGACATTTTAAATTAATTGAAAGATCGAATGTATTATTACAATTACGTGTAGTTTGTTTTACAAAGGAATTTTGACTCTTTCAGGCGTTGTTTTCGTACGGTAGAAAATCGGTTGTCATTTATTTTGAAATTTACCGGATAATGTTTTTTATCGGAATGCTATTCAAAGGAAACCTTTCAGATTTTGTTTCCTTATGGAAATAAGATTAAGATTGATCTTATAGCATACTTTTCCTGATACTTATAGGATTATCGACCTTTGGACATCTCAAATATCTTTCGTATCTTCCGCGAGGTCGGAGAGGGAAGACTTGTTCACATTTTCGATCGTTTCGCGATGCGTTTGCCTTCACGCGCACATATGCGACAATGATAACGGCGCTGTCTCAAGGTCTTCGTTTTTTTTCCGTGAGAGGGTGGAGGGAGGGGGGGGGAGGGCAAGATATCTCGAGAGGAAACCGCGGTTAAGACGGTCCGTTGGAATGGATAGAGGACCGATCGAAATCCTTCGAGAAACCGTCTGTTTTTTCGTCTTGATACGCGATGAAATTTTAGTCCCGGTAATTTTTCTTTCAGACATATGCGTGCCACTTCATGATTTTTTGCGCGTGGGAATTTAATAATTTTCTACCGAAATCTCGTCCGTGATGGATACCTTTTCGCCCCTCTCTCTGCATACCACCCACGCACTCTTCCTCCCTCCGTTCCTCCTCCGTTTTCCTCCATCATTCGATCCTCAACTCCCCCCTAGCCACCATATCCTGTTTCGGCCCCGCTGTTTGTGCTCCCATAACCCACTTCGGCTGCCCACCACGCCTCCTCCTCCACCACGACTGCCTCTATATCTCTTCCCCTCACTCCCTTCGATGTGTGTGTGTGTGCGTGCGCGCCATCTATCTCTCTCCCTCTCTCTCTGTGAACTCCTCCGCCTCCTCCCACATAAATCCCCTCACGAACACACACTTGAGGCATAGGGAGGCTCCTAAACATGGCATCACATGACCGCACTATGGCGATTTACCAAATTTATGGAGGAATTTTAATAATTATGTTAATTCGCCCTCGCGTCTTCGGCTCGGATCGAGGTTGTACTTGACAAATTATTTTTCCGTCGCGTTTTAATGCCTTTTCGGCGTGATTTTCTCCTGAATACATAATTTATTTTTCTGGAGGTATATTTTGTATTTTAAAGGCATATTGTGACGAAATTTCCTTCGTAGCGTTAACTTCAAGAAAATAAATGCCTGATAAGAAACAAAAAAAACTATTTTGTTTGATACAACGTAAATGCAAATATGGCAGTGACAAGCGCACATTAATGACTAAATAAAATTTAAAAAAACTACCGTCGATGGAAACACTGTCTCGATAGCGTTCGTTTCTCTCTTCACTCACTTCTCTCGGGAGTATGTTTCTTCTCACCTCCGCTGTCCTTTCTTCGGATGGCGTTTCGCTGTTTGTGTCGATTCAGGAGGGAATTTTGGTATCCTCTACCGGCGTGACCCGTCTGGAGGGAACCTTTTTATCCACCGACCGGGAGTGACCCTTCTGGAGGTATTCTTGTTAGCGACTGCCCCGGAGTGACCCTTCTGGAGGTGTTTTTGTCAGCGGCTGCCCTTCACTCACTTCCACTTCCCCTTTTTTAACCGGGTTCTTACCCGTGATTCCTGTTCACAAAACACCACACACGCGGAATACCCCACTAATAGGGTCGTCTCACGTGCTATCGCGGCTCTTTACGCGTGATTTTTTAAGTGTACCTCCCAGAAGTCCCTCTCTCACTCACACAAGTTTGTGGTCCTGAGGGCATCTTGTATTTTAAAGGTATGCGTTGCTCCATCTATTGTTAGCGCATGGTTGATGTGATTTGCTCTTTCTTTTATCGACTTTTTATTCAGATTCATGGGACTTACATAGTTTATTTTTTGCAGTAGAATGCATGCATAACTTAAGAGTCTCTCCTGGTATATTGGGCATGTTCCGTTAACTCTCATATTGGTAGTAATTTATAATAGTTTACGTATTATTATATGGAAGTGCATTATGTTTCTTTTCTGAGGAAAGTCGTTTCATTTGTATAATTCGAAACCGAGTAGTATTCCTACGAAAACTTCAGAATGCCGAATTATGAAGATTAAATCAGTACATTCTTCCTTGTGTTTTTATTTTTCAAATCGATTTTATGCACGACCGTGTGCGATATCAATACGTAATTTAATAGAGATCGGTTTATCATACGACTCTGGGAAAACGTTGGACTGTTCTTAACTCGGTGCCCTTAAAAGCCTGTTTTTCCTGAACAATCTGTTCATATCATTTGAAGTATTTCTGGGTGATCCTCTTCACTTCCTCTCTTAGTCCGTTGCTCTTATCGCTCGCTAAGAGATTTTTTTTTCAGACCGTCACCAGCCCCTCTATTTAATTGGCCGTTTCCTGGACGATGTATACACATTCTCCGTCATTCTTTTAATCTTTTTAAGCGCGTTTCGCTTCCAGCGTTAGCGCCTATTGTCGTCGGTCCGTCCGTCTGTTTGTCTATCTGTCCGTCCGTCCGTCTGCATGTTCGTTCTCTGCTTCTACCGAACGGATTTTCATGAAATTTTATATTAAGGACTCACAATCAAAGATAATGCGAAAATCGCAAAAATGAATCACCTAAGCCAATCAGGGGTACCACTTTACTGGTGACAAAAAATGAACTTTCCGTCTTATCTCGTAAAGTATTGCTCATATCAAAATATTTTTCAAATAAAACTTGTAGAACTAATAATTTAGAGTATTTATTTCAATATACATTTTTATCGTATCAAAGAGTAGCCGTTATCAGGAAAATCAAACAAGAGTCTTAATTGGAGTTGAAATGAAATTTTTTTATATGGTTACTTCGTTGTTGCAAACATAAACAATCTCACAAACAAACGTTTAATTTCCTTAGGTGTGCAAGATATATATTTAAATAGGAAGAAAATGGATTATTTATGAGGAAGAAAAGAACTTTAAAACGCTATTTCCCTTATGTACAGGTATATCATTTCTTTAAAATGCTCCATGCACGAAACGCGCCCATTTGTGATATGCTGTACACTTTCCTAACTTGTTTATACGACTCTCGGGTTTTTCCTCGCGATTTAATTTTCATCGGCGAAAAGCGCATAACTTAATTGTGCAGCAAACGTATTAATGCTGTGACGAATGCAGAGTGTAAACGGAGTGACGGTACATTTAGGTTTATGTCTTTATGCGGTCGAGAAAATGAAATTAGTGTACGCCGGAGGAGGATGGTCACTTTTTAAAAGCGAGAAGCGTTACGATTCATGTTGGTATATTACAGAGATCGGTCCTTTATTTGGGAGCAATCTTCCGGAAAATTGCTTTCTCTCTGACAAGCGCTCAGTCTTTCGATCCGATTCTCGGCCTTCTAGAATCTCTTTTGTTTTATTTCTTTCTCATTCTCTTCGCCTTTTTCTATCTTTCTTCCTTTGAACAGCTTTTAATTGAATTTCGTCCTGCCAATAATCGTGGGAAATTAATTTCGGGATATCTTATAATTTGATCGTGTTCATTTGTTTATTTTATTAATAAGTAGCCAATTTTTAAAAAATCTAGACTAATTTAACCTCATAAGTGAGATGTATTGGCTTAAATGACTCTTTCGAACCCTGTGACCTTGTTCTGGAATGCAATCATCCTAACAGCCATTCTAACTTCTTCCCTTTATTCAGGATAAGAATAAGTTTATTTTATTATTTGTTCCGAAGTATAGAATTTCTCAAAATTAAGGCTCCCCTTGAAGATTATAGAATATGTGATTTTTAAATTTCCATCCAATAAAATTAGTGAAAATTAAAAATGCGGCATTTTTCGTGTGAAATATTTGCTTGCTCAGATTAAAGAAAAAAGGTGTACATTATAGTAAACATGTGTATTTGTCTTATTAAAGAAATTAAATTTTATAAATTGGATTTTAAGTTTATATAGCTGACCGCTGCAAATATGAGACATACTTAAAATGCAGGAATGTGTGCAAGTTTTCAACGCTCAGTTTTTTTTTTTACGATTATCTACTGAAATATAATTGTTTCCATTCTATGGGTACTATTTTTGTTTTTATCATCACATTCCGACGTGATTAACCCCTACACCTGCGAATATTTCGCGAATTGTCGTTCCTGTAACGTCGTTTTTCTCATCCGCAATTTTTTTTGTCGCGTATTGAATCATTCGTTTCAAAACTTTACTTTCGTTTCTCTCATCTACTTACTTATTGTGCGCGAACAACAACCTTTTCCGATTCGCGTCCTCGTTTCGGTTTCCGTGGCAGTAACAAAAACCCCCTCCTCCCTCTCCAAGAGGTGAAGTAATAAGCTTACGTTTTTTTACGCTTCGTTTAAGTTAATACGACAGTTTGAATTGCCAAGCGAATGTATGTACTCAACTCTAAAATTTCAGCGCGAGGAAATTTCATTCTCAAGTAGGTTTTTTTTCAATTTAGATAGGTACTCGGCTGCAGCGCATTGGCGCGCCCGACTGTTTTCGCCGAGACCATTTAAATGCGTTCTTAATTAGCACTAAAAGTCGCACGTTAGAGTTGAAAAAACGTGCTTTTCAAACGCCTTCGTAGATGCGAAACTTTGATCGCTCTGAGGTCATTATCGCTTTCATATTGTTTATTACCTTATTTTGTCAGTCGGTGGACGCCAACATACACACATACGCACGCACTCACACATGCACATGCGGCCATATTTATTTATGCAAATTCGCCATTCTCTTTTTTTTAAGAACGTGGTCCTTTGAAAGCGCTTCTCATTTTTTTACGTATCTGGATGTTTCTGTCACGTGGATACGTCGCTTTTGAGCCACTCGCATCCATTGTTCTGTCTTTTTGGGTTACTATCCTTTCGAATCGCCTGGCATACTGGCCTTATTGTAAAAAAAAAGAGCCAAACCCTTTCTCTCGTATACAATTTCCTCTCTGCTTATTCCGCTCTCTTTTGTTTCCCTATCTCATTGTAGTCTTCTTCCATTTTCTCTTATCCTTGAGATAGGTTAGTGATGGGAGATCTCTGTAAATATGTGGGTCCCTTCCTATCTCCCTCCTCTCACTCCCTATCACTCTTATCTTTTTTCCTAAGCGCGCATGGGAGATTTCGTGTCAAGGAAAAGCGGGTGCGTAGTTTTTTTTTGCCATTGGCCTTGTGAAGTTAGTTAAAAATTACATGAGTCTGAAAAGGAAATTGATTAGTAAGCTAAGGGAATATAATCAGTTTTTCTTTCCCTCTCTCTCACTCTCTCAATTCGATTTTCTGTACAACTCATCATACTCCCATAGGGCGGATTTGCCATTAGGCAAGTGCCTACGGCTGTCCTCCCTGTGTGTATCACCATCAGCTGCGACGGCATTTCATTAGTTAAAATTTTTGTTAATAATTGTTTGATTTGCCTCTTGTTTGGCAGAAACAAACCGCACACATTTTTATTATGCTGAAGAATAATTTGAATTATTATCTGGATCTGAACAAGAGGCGGCCGCTACGGTATCAAGTCAGAACTGACGGCACTGGCATTTTCGAATATCTTATTAAAAGAGTCTTTCTGCCTTAATTTATTCTTTGTGCTACATTGAATAAAACATTTCTATCGTTCTGATTTGGTAGGACTGAAGGAAACGGAATTGATTATTTTTAATGAGTGACGAAGTTTTCTACCCGTAGTAATCCTTTGGAAACCTTAGAATTTAAGGATGCGAATGCTTGTTATAAGATCCTCGCGTCAGTAATTCTCCGCATAAGAAAGAAAGCACGCAAACCGCTCAGAACATTACAGAGACTTCTGTAATAAAAAATTAATATTGACTTAAATTTTGTTTTCGACTTTGTTGTCATGACGGCACTCGCAAATGCTTTTTGACTAAGGTAGAGATATTTCAGTTACGCAATGTATGTCGCATGTGATTTTGTATAACTTCTTAATTTGCTTTGCATTTTATCCTTAGATCAACAAGAATGATTTGATGTTGACATGCGCGTGTGGTTTATTCTATATTATTATGATTATAACAGTAACATAATAACATTGATACACGTCACACTCTTAGAGTTACAATATCTTAGTTAAATAGATGTATTAATTGACGTTACTTTTTTGCCAATCGTAATATGACTAATTTTAATTGAAAGCCGTTTCGCAACTAAAACATAAAGAGAGATAATTCCAAAATCTATACTGAAAATTGTCTGTAACAGAACGTAGCGAGTGGCGTTTTACAACACGAACGGTGTTGCGACTAATTAACAGAGGTTAGGCGCTAAACGGAACGTTTTCCAGCGGTCGACGTATCTTCGACGTCTTCGCACTCGTATTTTACCAGGAATAATCTAGTCTCAAATTGTCCTTCCACGAGTCCCCCAAGGTCACGGACACGAATCTCTTTAAGTTGCGAACGAATCCGAAGAGAGATGTAAATCCGAAAGAAACGTCGTGTGCATTACAAAGGGACTTTTAGCTCTCGGAATATATTCCCTCCTCCTTAAGAGACAAAGTGGATTTGTTATGTCACAGAAAAGCAGAGAGAGAGAAAGAGGTAGGAGGTGGAGGAGGAAGCCATCTCCCTTCAGCCTCCGCTTTTGGTGTTCGAGCGATGCGAGGAGTTAGGGGAAGTGAAGTGGGGAGGGGGAGGGGGGGTGGAGGAGAAGAGGAGCGGAAGAGGTGAAAGAGGGTAATTAGGAGAGAATTTGCCGTGGGAAGCGGAGGAGGAGGAGGAAAGGACGTCGAGGAAGAAGAAGTTAGAGGGCGTTTGGGGGAGGAGTGTAATGGAGGGAGGGAGAGTCGTGGGTGCGAAGGGGCAATGGAAGGGCTGAGTGAGAGAAAGAGAGAGAAAAAAGAAACGAGTAGCACTGGCAAGAGATGGTTTATATAAGTAAAAGATTTTTGGAAGAAATATTTTTATGGGGAATTGAAGAGAGGCGCCCCGTAGCGAAGTATGTAGTTCGAAAAGGAGAAAAGGGGAGGAAATGGAGAGAGGCGAGGGAGATGGAGTGAGGATGAGAGAGGAAGGGAATGATGGAGGGGGAGGGTGGAAGGGTGAGGGAAGAAGGGTGAAGGAGGGAAGAGGGAGAGAGAGAGAAAAAGGAAGATAGAGATAAGGGGAAGGTAATTGCGAGAGGGAGGGAGGGAGGGAGGGGGAGAGGAAGAGAGGATGTGGAATGAAAGAAAACGGATGGGGATGAAGAGAGATGGACAGAAAAAGGAAGATAGTGGAGAGGGTTATGAAGGAGACAGGAAGGGAGGCAGGGAGAGGAATGAAGATAGGAAAGGGAGGGAAGAGGAAGAGAGCCAGAGGGAGAGAGAGAAAGGAGGAGGGAGGAGGAAGAGAGCCAGAGGGAGAGGGAAGTAAAGAGAATGGAAGAGAGGGAGAATGAATTAACGCGATGGCTCTTTCCCGAGTTATTTTTAAGAGGCGATTCCGTGAAGTTATTCGTTACGTGGGAGATTTCAACCTCTCTTCGCTTGATTCTCGTGGGTATGGCACGTAGTATATTCTTTGAGCCAGTGGTTTCGTCACCCGGGGCTCTCGACGGCACCTTCCTAGCGAGTTGACAACGGAATGGGCGAAAACGCGTCTCTCCTGCCAACGGACGGAGGACATTGGAATGCTGGCAGAAGTGGTGCAGAGTGGTCGGAGGTGTGGAGGGGGAGAATATTTAAGAAGAACATTTTAAAATTTTTTTTATCGTTTGTTTAGTAAAAACACCAGGGAAAATTCAATAATACGTTTTATCCAATACATATGTATTTGTTTTCAAACAGGCTATACCTATACGCATTGGACACATGCAGTTTTAGATAAATGAGAATTGAGATGCCATCCAGTGGCGTACTGATAGCCCCCGCAATGCGGGGGAGCCCGAGATTTAGGGGGGCCCCAATCGTTCAAACCGTACTGACTAATTGTAAGATATCCATAGGGGGGCCTCATATTATTTTCTGCGGGTGGTCCCCCAGATTTTCAGGTACGCCACTGATGCCATCGAAAGAATGTTTTATATTTTTAATGTAGAACTCATTAAATTCCGTACCGAAGGAGACCATAAACTCATTTTTAATCTGATAAAATATCCATTTCCCATCGACAAATTCGGTTAACTTATTGGCGACGCACGTCAGAGTCAGAATGCTAAATTATTGTATTTTCTCATATAGATTGCTACTGTTGGAAGCGTTTCTGGATGACACATAAAACGGGTATTTAAGTTGAGGTGTAATATGCTTTGCGGGAGACGGACGCCTCAAGGACAGTTACGACGTGAACTACTTTGCAGTCGCTCCGGTCACGTGACAATCGACACAACGGCACATTTTCCCCCTTGCATTTTTAAAGATGAGATGCGCGGAAGTTTATTTATTTTTTTCCTGCAATTTATCGCGGCCGTCGGTTCTGTTCTGCAAATTCACGGTTAAGGACGCCGGAATTTATTAGGGTTGTGAAGAGCGGTAAACAAAAACACCTTGAGGGACCATCCCTCGGTATTTTGATTTTACTGTGGATTTTTTTAACGGAGCCATTATTTTCACTCTTTTTTTCCTTCCAAAGAGGGAAGTTAACAAATTGCGGTTAGGCTGCGCACCCTTTAATTGGATACACGATCAATGGTACGAAAATTTTAATAACCCTTTTTGAATCGGTTCGTTTATGTTTAATACCAATAAATGAAGGGATTATTTCAAGCTCTGCGATCCATTGTTACAAATTAAGGAATATTCGGAAATCAGCGCAGTTTTTATATACATATATATATATATATATATATATATATATATATATATATATATATATATATATATATATATATATATATATATATATATATATATATATATATATATATATATATATATATATATATATATATATATATATATATATATATATATATATATATATATATATATATATATATATATATATATATATATATATATATATATATATATATATATATATATATATATATATATATATATATATATATATATATATATATATATATATATATATATATATATATATATATATATATATATATATATATATATATATATATATATATATATCGCTTAAAAAAACTAAGTTAAATATTTTTAATTAAAAATTTTCTTAATCATATTACATCTTTTTAATCGCATCTATTGGTGGTGTGGCCTACGGCGTTATGCGCAATACATGTGGTTGGCGACAGAGGCAGCAGGTTTCCCGTGCACGTGGAAGTGCCGGAGTCGAGGGACAGAGAGAGGGGGAAGGGCATAGTTTGGGGGGGGCAGAGAGAGAGGAGGGAAGGGGAGAGGGAGCGGTGGAGGCGGGTGGGAGGGAGTGGGAGGGTCTGCTGTGAACGTGATTCTCTCTCGGCTGGCGCTTTGCGGGAGACGGACGCCTCAAGGACAGTTACGACGTGAACTACTTTGCAGTCGCTCCGGTCACGTGACAATCGACACAACGGCACATTTTCCCCCTTGCATTTTTAAAGATGAGATGCGCGGAAGTTTATTTATTTTTTTCCTGCAATTTATCGCGGCCGTCGGTTCTGTTCTGCAAATTCACGGTTAAGGACGCCGGAATTTATTAGGGTTGTGAAGAGCGGTAAACAAAAACACCTTGAGGGACCATCCCTCGGTATTTTGATTTTACTGTGGATTTTTTTAACGGAGCCATTATTTTCACTCTTTTTTTCCTTCCAAAGAGGGAAGTTAACAAATTGCGGTTAGGCTGCGCACCCTTTAATTGGATACACGATCAATGGTACGAAAATTTTAATAACCCTTTTTGAATCGGTTCGTTTATGTTTAATACCAATAAATGAAGGGATTATTTCAAGCTCTGCGATCCATTGTTACAAATTAAGGAATATTCGGAAATCAGCGCAGTTTTTATATACATACCTATTACCAGAATCGCGGATTTTTGCAATGTCTTTGAGAGCGTGTTTTGAGTGCATACTAAACTTCAGCGCGCGACCTCATAAACTTCTGTTTATAATTGGGGCATAAGTGAGACACGAACTCGTGACTTAGGCACGTGTGCGACCTAAACAATGAGTTGTTTTACCTTCTGTTAAAAAGGCGCTCTTGATAAACTCAGGAATTGTGCGAGTAGTCCGAAACTAACGCGTTTATCAACTCGTTCGACAAAGAAAAGACTTAACCGCCATCGCTACGTCACACGTTTTTTTTTGCATTTAAGCTCGACTAATTTGCCTCTCAGGCGTCTGCATAGAAAAATAATATTCTTTCGAGGCATTTGGGTGGATTTTATGAACAAGTAATCTAATAAAACGATCAGGAAAACTTAGTTAAAATTATATGACTTTAGATTCGTTTCGGTAAGGATTAATTAGAGCGTATAATTCTAATAAATATTTAAAATTAAGTTACATTTTTTTCTGGGTTTATTTTACGCTAAAATCTCCAAATTCGGCAACAAGTAAATCGTTAGAAAATATTTTCAAGTTTTAAACCCTCAAAATTGAGCCATATTTTAGCATAAGAAATTGATAACGAATGGAATGTCATTGTCAAATACCAATCGCTGCCAAAAGCTCCATGCAAGAATCATATCGCCTTAAAGTAGTCAAATAAACAGCATTACTCGTTCATAAGATTTTCTCTACGAAAAATTTACGATGGCAACCCCGAAAATCGTAAATTTTATTTAACGTTCGAGTCTACAAGTTATAGCTAAGCGGCCTTTTTTATTTCGAAAGTTTCTAGAAACCTTTATCAACATCACGGTGGCTCGTAACTTTTTTTTAGAAAAATATTAACGAAAGGATGGAAGGAAAATCCTCTCGCGATTTACGGTAAGCGATTTTTTTTTCGCTTATAAAAACTGCAGCCATAAAATACGGTTCTAATCTATTGCTTCCTTTGTTCGATGCGCCTCCGGGGGAAATTTTCATAGTGCGGTAATAATGATTATCGCGAGAACCTCCTAAAACGAGACTCCTTCGCTGTTAATGTCGTGATGGTGACCAGGGCCTGAGAGAGGTGAGATGGGGCCCGGGCCAGTCACAAATGTGGGGCCCCACCCCACTCGAGCTTTATTTTTTGCAAATTTCTTTATTATCGTTGAAAAATCTTTTGTCCGCGCAACGTCAGAATTTATGTGAAGAATTGATAGCCCATTTAGCCTTTCTTGTGACATTGTAGATATGTTAAAATTCTTCACTCTCTTCATAACGCTAAAACTTCTTTCCGCAGAAGCAACAGAAGCGGGTAGACTTAGAAAAGTTCTAAGTGCTACAGACGAATTTGGAAACAACTCGCTGGAGTTGGTTCTTAATTAAAGTTTGTTCTGTAAATTTTCTTCATAAAAACAAGTTCATCGCATATTTCGTGTGAATTTTCCTTAGCATATTTCTGTTGTAATTTTTGTGCTGAGGCTTTTATTTGTTGGTCAGTTAAATCCTCAAAAGTCCATAGGATTTCAAATAAGTTGCAGATTTCGCCTTCCCCTTTTAACTGTTGATCGCCGCTTATTTGCGCCAGGGTTATTTGTTCAATATATTAGAATAAATATATTGAACATATAACCTTTAGAATAAATTTTGGGGAGCCCCCTGGGTCCGGGCCAAATGGCCCTGCTGCCCCCCCTCTATCTGGCTTTGATGGTTACGCTTCCCACGAACTATTTAAGGTATTCCTAATACGTACACAATTCCGTCGAGCAGAAGAATTTAGAAAAGGTTTCTGAAGTAAAAAAAACTAAATTATCAGAAACATTGAAATTGTCCAAGTTTAAAAACGTTCTTCACGCCCAATAGAATGTTTAACTATGAGCGATGTATCACAAACAAATTAAAATACAATGTAATTGATGTTCGTGTAGATTTTAAGATGCATAAGGAAGGATTATGTAAAGCGCTCAATGTTATGCATTTCATTGGCTATCCAGTGGCGTAAAATAAGAACATATTCGAAAGATTGAAATTGAAATCAACGAAATAAGTGTAAAGTTGTGCTCTAGACGTTTCCTTAAATGCAAAGTTATACATAGATCTAGCGCTATTATGCTGTATATTCAATTATGATAAAATTAGACGTAATAACTATCCTTATTTTAAAATTCAAGTATTTTTTTCTCGGAAAATTTTGTAAACGATTCTGCATTTTATTTGTTTTTGGTCATAAATAGCATGCATAAGAGCGCAGTTGTGAAAATATTTCCTTAACAACAAAAAAATGATATTTTCCTTCGTCAGAGAAAGAAGATGAAGAATATTTCTAACGATCGAGAACAGTAATGGAGCGGCTCAGATTCTGTCCTCATTTTTTAGCGCGGCTTTTATTAATAAAAGCGCTTAATGTTTCACTTCTACGTCCGCCCTTTGTGAACTTTCCAATATCGAATTTGTGGTCGAACCGAAAGACGAAGGAGAATGAAATACTCTGAACAAACGGGCACAGAGGTTCGATTTATTGATGCATAGTCAGCGTACTAAAATTGATACTACTATGACTGATCTACGTATTATATCCGTAGCGATGGAAATTTAAAGCCCGTGGCTACGGCTATTCCATTCATTAAACTGCGTGCGAAAGGCCCTTAAATCCATTCGTTTTTTTATTAAGTTGGAAACAATAAATACTTGTTTATAATATTTATATATATAGACACACATACATATATATATACACTTATACATATACACACACACACAGCCAGATAGAGAGGGGGCCAGCAGGACCATTTGGCCCGGGTCCCCAAAATTTATTCTAAAGGTTTTTTATTTATATATTTGTATGGCTTTCGGAGTGGGGTGGGGCCCCACATTTGTGACGCCCGGGTCCCATCTCACCTCTCTCAGGCCCTGTGTGTATATATATATATATATATATATATATAATAATACACACACTCACTCTGACAACTTCCAAGCACGTGACGTATTTTAACAGAGAGGGAGAGAAGGAGTGAGGGAAGAGAGATTGGACAGAGTGAAGGGAGAGAATAAAAAGAGAGGCGTCTTATAAAACACGGTCACCAGCGCGTCGGACGTGTTTTAAATATTGAGACGAAGCTACGGGGAAAATAAAAAAGAATGCGGCGTGGCGAAGCGTCCTATATTTTTGCCGCGGGTCATTTTCGTGTGTTTGTGTTTGTGTGTGTGTGTGTGTAGTGTGCGGAGGTTGTCCCCTTTTGGTCCGCAAATGTCACGGTCTATCGATTGCTTTTGGGGGGAGGAAGAGGGAGGAAGCCGTGTTGAGTGAGAGAGAAAAGAGGGGGGTGGAGGAGAGATGAGTATTTAAAGGGCGGAGAGAGAGAAAAGGGAAAAGCGTGGAGGAGGAGGAAATAAGGAGGAGGTTTATGAGGGCGTGGGCGGAGATAGGGACAGAGAGAGAGAGAGTAAAGAGGGAGAAAACTAATGGGGAAAAGGTATAAAAAAGGAGATCAGAAGAAAGTCGGAAAAAACATGGAAAAGGAAACTTCTTATAATGAATACGCTCGTTAAATTTATGAGAGCTATACTCTTTATCGATTCAGTCATCGGTCTCGATTTCTGTGACATCGCATGAATTGGTCGCGATGATCGAATTGATATTTGTCGTACGTTTCCAAAACTACGCGTATTTTTCGAATTATTTGAATGTTTTTTTGTTTAAAAAAACAAAATTATGTTTTTTTCGTCTGGTTTTTCGTATACTGTGTATGAATTTATCCAGTTCACAAACAATTTTTAACGTGTACACTTTCATTTACGCTTGTCACGCGCAGTTTCCCGTGAGTGCTACGATGCTTGCCATGTACATGTCTAGTCATCACGGTCCGTCGGGGACGCCATGTGGACGCCAATAGGTGCTGCTGTATTGATGGACAGAGCCTCAAAACGGTCTTCGCAGCAATGTAATCAACGGAAGGAATGGACGAATCTCTTGCAGTGAGAAACTGCAAAAAAATAAGAGACGTTATGAATGATATCAATGGATTTATGAGGTGCGACGCGAGTTGGCGTTATTCCATCCATCGTGGAATTATCTATAAAAAGAGGTATCGTTTGTCATCGTTAAAATTATGAATTATAGCACGTAGTGGAAATTTCATTTATATAAAGTAATTTATATTTGGATTAGTTTTCACGGACAAATTATTTTTAATTGAAATGTAGCTGTTGAAGGGACTAGGTTTAAATTTAAGGAAACGTGAGCGCAGAATAAAGATTAATTTTGTAACGCGCGTCCACGCGTCGATTAATTCGACGGAGTTCGTTCCGAAAAATCAATCCCATCTTCGGACGAAATTCGATCGAAACGAGACGGACGCGGAAATAAAGCTCCTTCGATCGGTCGCGGTTGCCCCATTTGCGGGGACGGTCCGAGATTGGAAAAGCGCAAAAAAAATAGAGGAGACGAGGAATGATTACCGACCGTCCTCGTGCATTTCGAATATTTGCCGCATCACAATTAAACCCCTTCTTCGCGGTCTGATTTTCGGTCGCGGGGAACGAGGATGCAATTAGACTTTGAATCGACGAGTGGGGAACCGCGGAACTGGGTCCTAACACTCCGAAAAAAAAACAAAGGTGTAACTAATTGCTTGTCGTCTTATTAAACGTGACCCGATTACTTTTTTGAGAACGAGAAGCGAGCGACGTCGGGGAGGGGGGTGGGGAGAGGGGGTGAGGGGGAGGGGGGGGGGGGTTGAAAATGGACAATTGAAGAGAGAAACGAGGTTTTTGAAAAAGATAGAATGGGGACGAGTGGTCGGGAAAAAGAGGGAGGAGAAAAATAGAAGCGAGCGCGCAGTTTGAGGTGAAGAGAGAGAGAGAGAAGAGAGGGTGAAGTGGGAGGGAGAGAGAGATAGCGAGTGGGAGGGAATGTATGTGTGGGATGATGGGAGTAGGGAAGAAGAGGTGGGTAAGAGGGAGGAGTGAGAAAAAGAAATGTGAAGGGTTGAGTGGAGGTGGAGGAGAAAGGGGAGAGAAATGGGGAGGGAGAGTAAAGGAGAGAGAATGGAGGAAGAGAGATGAGTTGGTGGAGGAGTGAGAGGAACAGGGAGAGAGAGAGGGGAGTGGGAGGGAGTGGGAAGGCGAGGAAGAGGGAGGAAATGAATGTAAAAAGGGGAGAAAGAGGGGGGAAGTGTGAGGAGAGAGAGAGATGCAAGAGGGAGATTGACGAAGGAAAGGATAATCCGTAATGACAAAGGGCGAGCAACCGAGTGGTGGAATTTTTTCGAAAGTGCGGAAGAGGAAGAATGAAGAGGTAGGAGAAAGTAAAGGGAGAAAAGAAAAGAGAGGAGAAAAGGGGGTTTGAGAGGGTGAGAAAGAGAGAGGGGGGGATGAAGAAAAATTCGCATTTTTTTAGGGGAGGTAAGGACGGAGGTCTTTTGTGCGTGTCGGTAGGTGGACCGACCGGTGGAGTGGCGCGGCGGGAACGGGCGTGGGAGATAGAGAGAGAGAGAGAAGGCATGGTGTATGGCGCGGTGGAAGTATCGAGGCGGCAGGGGGTGGGATGCAGCAGGGCGTCGCGGATTGAGAACAGTTTGTTCCTCTCTCTCGATCCTCTCACTATCTCTCTTTCTCTCTTTTACGGCTTTGAAATTTAGATCCGAAAAAAGGACCGAAGACGACGCATTTCTAAAGCCGGGCGAAATGCCTCTCAGGGATGTCGCTATCTTCCTCCTTTCCAAATACCACCACCAGAGGCGCGTCCCTCGCCTCACCATCCTTCGCCCGCTAGCTTCATTTTTTTTATCTCCTTCAACTCTGCTTGCACTCTTTCTATTCCTCTTTCTCCCTATCCATCCCTCTCCTCTGCTTGCTCACCGTTCTCTCTCTTTGTTTTTTTTTCGTTCTTTTCCTCCAGTTTCTTTTGTGTTTTATTCGATTGTCTTTATATCTTTCCTCTCTTCCTTTTTCAGGTCATTGTGTCCCTTTTTTCCTTTCCCTTTCGTATTATACCTCGTCCCATCTCGTCAATTTTCTTTTTTCTTACTCAAATTTGTTACACTTTCTCTCCCTGTCTTCTCTTCTCCATTTCCTTTTCTCTTTCTTTATTTGTCCTCTCTCTCACACACAATTTCCTTTCTAAATCCTTTCTATCATCAAACTCAAATTCATCCCATATCCTACCTCCTCTCTCTTTCCTCTGTCCGTTCTTTTTCTTTTCTCCCGTTTCTCTCGTCTTCTGAGATGACATTTTCCCACGATCCCTCTCTCTTCTCCTCTCCCTCCTCTTCCATCCCCTTCACTCACATTCTCTCCGCCATCGCTTTATCCAAATGCTTTTTCCGCTGGCGTTTTTTCCCGCAATTCATTTTCGCTACATCCTCTTCGTTCGGGTTCCCACTCGCGGGTGCATTGTGGGATTAAAAAAAGAACTTTTAAAATCCGTGACGTAGCGATGGAAGTTTTTTTTTTTAATTTTCCGGATAAGAACAGGTTTTTGGTCTATTTATTCATGCGTCGAGGGAATAAACGATGCTACGGGAAATATTATACTTATTTCGAATCCACGTGTATTTGATAACAGCTTAAAAGTGAATCTAGTTGCGTAAGCAAGGAAGTTCTTATTTTACGGCTTTTAGCTGTTCAGGAGGCGTTACATTTTTTTTCCGCGTCCGCAGTGCTCGCCAAACGATGTTTCATTATTTTTCTGAGAGGTTTTTTATTTTCCCTTTGGTTTCCGAGGAATATATAATCCGGAATGCGCGGCGCAGTTGCTAAGCACCGTGTTAAAAATGTTTATGAAATATCTAAAAGGATTCTTAAATTTTCCTCCCCTCCTCGGAACTTCTTTTCAACGTTCTGATATGCTCAAACCCAAAGGTTAGAGAAGCGTAGTGGTATAGCGAAAATTATGAAGTGTTGCAGAGTTATTATTTAACGCGAAAAATATTAGAATCGCACAAAAGTGCGCATTTAATAAATGATGACGAAAATGCACGTGGCATTTAGTAATGCGCAATCGCGCCTCTTAAGCTATTTCATTGTGATGCATTTTTTAAAAAACTTGTGATTCAAGCTTCTTAGCAAGTCACCGGACATGGAGCAAAATCACTTTCTCTAGCTTGCTTCAATTTTTACTTGTTGTTAAAACCTCATTCACGCATGCGCAACACGAAAACCAGAATTACATAATGTCGGATCAACAAACTTTAAATATTTACCATATAAACAAAAATTATACTTTTTTACCGCCTATTTTACATTTATCTCTCCGTAGCCATTTAAAAACGCGTAAGTTTAAGTAACTAAAAATGTCATCGTAGAGTTTAATGTCTCTAAGGATAATAGAGATTTAATCAGGGTAGCCATTAAAAATAATACTTAAGTTTTATCTAAGAAGATAGTAAAAGATTTAAGATTTAATTACGTATAAACACCCTACACAGCTATTTTCAGTATTTGCTACTTAATTTTGATGTGGTTAACTTTCTCTTCTTATAAAGAGGAAGTTTATATTACGTACGATGAAATGAGTTGTTTCTTTTTTAATTACATAATTTCCGTATTGCATCTTACCTGAGGATACACATTTATCAACCACATGCACAATTCACGCTATAGCAATTACACCAGATATTGTAATTTTTCATGAACAGCGAATAATCGATTCGTAATTGTTCGAGAGAGTTCTGCTGACATTTATGATGCATTTTATAACGTGCTGGTGAGAGGTGCCACTTAGAATAAGGCTATTAATCACTTCCAATGCTGACACTTTAATCAAGTCTGCGTCTGACGTGAGATCGATCCTTCTAACAGTTCGAGAGGATCGCGTATCATCAATAATCGATCTCTCTCTCTTGTAACAGTTTGGAATGTTTCCTGTACGAGCACCTCTTAATATCGAAATTTATCTCATTATTTTTCTGTTGCCTGTGTTCATTCGAAACATTTTGAATGAAAAACATTCTTCCTATGAAAGATGGTCATATGTTAGCATTATTGTCAAGAACACTCAGACATACCTCTCTATTTCACAGCATGATTCTCTATACCTCGATATAATTAGATAGACGAAAACATTATGCCTTGAAATATTCAATTAGATTTTACAAAATGATTCAGATCAATTGAAATAAATAAACGTGAAGGCGCCGATGAAAGTTAAGCATTAAAAGGTTAATTTGCCGATGCATAATTTTTCAATATACTAAATGACATACTTCGAATCTAAAACATTTTTACAGTGGGAGCTCACTCAGTGGCGTCATGGGAGTTATGGAACGATTTCAGGAATTGCTCGGAAATAGTTTTCGATTGGGTTTAGTTTCTCTTCCAAACAATTTTCCCCTGTTTTTTATTGACATTGTCCTAGACATAAAATAAAGCCTTCGGGGATATTCTCCCATCCACTGTCATTTTCCCGAAACTGCTGCGTTATTGCCAGCATCCCCTTCGGCTTTATCGATAGGACGGCGAGAGAGTTCTTCTTGGATCCGAGTTTTCCAGGAGTTCGTTCACATCGACTGAATCCAAGAGAAAAATACCCATCGCCGAACGCTAAGACCGCGCTGAGCCATTCTCCATCGACATAAGCCGTTTTTCGACCAGCCGCGGACTTTTTCAAGAGTGCAAACATACTTCTCTACCAGCTTATCGCCCTCTCTCTATCTCTCTCACTTCCGATAACCTCTCTTATTCCCTCTCAATACATACATACATACATATATATATATATGTATCCTTTCTATCTTCTACTTCTCTATCTCTTATTTTCCCACACCGTTGTTCTCTCTCTCTTCCACTCTTTCTGTCCCACCTCCTCGCTTCTCCTTCCCAACCGTTCATCTCCTCTCGCATTTTCTCCCATCCCTCTCTTCATCTCTCTCCTTTTCTCCGTGGTCTTGTAGCTCTTCTTCCTCACTTAATCTATTTATCGTCCGTTCCTCATTTCCTATCTTTCCGTCGCTGTTTCGTCTCTACATCTTTCTTTCTCACATCTCTCACTAAATCTCTCTATTCCTATAGTGTAGTTACTTGTTCTCTTTTTTCTACTTGTTCCTCATATGTATGTTTATCCTATACATTATAGCGCAATATCTGATGATTAGTTGAGCGAATCTTTTTGGGTATCGCAGGTTTTTTCACACACACCCCTTCTATGCAGGTGTTTTCCTGCAGTGGTTTTTTTATATGGATGCAATGATCCTTATTTTTCCACACAACTATATCATTTTACATTATTGTATCGGTATTCTATTATTATTGTATTATATTTGTATCATGACGAGGAGTTATGTGCAAGATGGGACTTCCTAGTCTCAATCTCTAGCCAAATAAATACCACATCTAATCTAATCTATTGAATTTTTCTTCTCCTATCTCCTTCCCTCTTTTACCGTCCTCGCTCCCACTCTTTCCTCCCTTTCTCATTTCTTCCCTCCCAATTGTCTGCGTTGGTAGACGCGTGGTTAGAGTACATATTTGCCTACGGATACTAAGGTCGCAGGTTCGATTTCCGCTTGGGACATGGAATGCTCGTGTTCGTCATGTCGGGGCTATATGTAAGAAAGTACATGTTTGCCTAAATATCGTCCTCAATAAAGGCAGTTTATTTTTATTTCTTTCCCAATACTTGTCTCTTTTATCTCCCCACACTTCTTTTCTCCCTTCTTTCTCTCTCTCTGTCCACTTCACTTCATCTTTTCTCCCTCTCTGCGCTATTCTCTCGTCACTTTCCTTTCTCGTTTGTTCTCTCTGCTTCTTCTCCATCTCTCTCTCCCTCTCCTTCCTCTTTCTCTCCCCATTCTCCCCTCCTCTTTCCGACCTAACCTCTATTTTCTCGCGGCTTCTCTCAATCTCTCCTATCCAGCATAAATCCATCTTTCCATCACCATTCCTTCGTTCTTCTTTCTATCTCTATCCTTTCCCATCCCTTCTTTCCAATCTTCCTTCGCTAGTATCACTGCTGGTTGCACCACTCTCTCTCTCTCTTTTCTCCTTCCCCCCCTCTCTCTCACACAAAATCATTGCGCCACATCCCTTGTTGGGTCATATGAGGGTGCAGGAGAGAGAGAGTGAGAGGGAGGGAGTGGGGTTGGGTCGGAGGAAGGATAGGAGGGTGTTGTGGAATCGCTCTCGTTTTGGTCCGCCCTGATTGAAACCGAGAGCGGGAGGAGTTTGGTGAGGGAGGGGATGGATAGAGGAAGAGACAGCAATGGGTATCAGCCGATAAGAGAGGAATGGGTGGGAGAAGGTGGGGGGAGGGAGGGGGGGAGGAGAGGAGGGAACTGGTGTGTTGCATCCGGTGCATGTGAGGGGATTCGAGTGAAGGAGAGAAAATGTTTCATGTCCTGCGTTCATTGGCAGACCACGAGAGAGAGAGAGAAAGAGAGAGACTTTTAATCTTCCTGTTTCTATCTCTGGTGGAGGAGAGTCAACTCGTACTACGCGTCGAAGGGAAGCGACCGATTTGATGTTCGCTTAGATATCGCGCCTCCGATTCAATTTCACGCGGAAAAAACGGTCGGAGAAATTGCAAGTGAAAGTGTTTGCCGGGTAGTCATTAGGGTTGGTGCTAAGTCCTGATGTTTACCAAACATTTAGAAACTATTACATTAGAATTCTTATTCTTTTAAATATTAGTTTTTAATACATGATTTGAATTTACTTTCTAAATTTGTGCAATATTACGTTAAGAGAAGGGTAAATTTTATTTAAAGGTATTTCGTAAGTCATAATCGAAGAAAATCCTACTTTTCATACGAAATTTACAATCCTAGTGAAATATTAAGTTGATATTTTAATCGACATGCAACGTTTTGCCGCACTTGTTGATTTTAAAGGGTAATGCGTATAAATATAAAGTACGTATGTAAACGACTATTTCTAATCCTGCTATCGATAGGGAGCGATTTTCTGCGCTCTCTACAAATATGTTCGGATTTCATGGCATTTGGGTAAAGATAGATGTTGGAACATCATTAAATATTCGACAAAGAAACTTCGTAAAAAAAATCGATGGAGTCATTTGCCTTGGAAAAAACCTCAACCTCAAACAATATAAAGGAGAGAATGAACTCTCGTCATATCTTATCGTTAAACCTGACACGAGTAGGAAAAGTTTTTTTTCTGTCTTCGCTATTCCCTAAGAAAGATATGAAGCATTTACTATTGGTTATTAGATCAGAAGGATACGATGGATGAGTGTGGGTTGAGAAAGCTCTGTATAAATCAACGGCGTTTCCTATTGATCTCGATTGGCGAGCGAAGAGCGATTCTCGTTCTCCCGGGAGAGTTATCGAACGATTTGATCTCGATACCCTTTATTATTCGGCAGTAAAACGAACGGGAAGTTAAGCTTCGCCATAGTTTTCTTATCGGATATTTTAAGAGCGAATTAAGAATCTTTTTTAGCGCGAGGAATCGAGTAAAGCGTGTTTTCAAGTATTATCGGTAAAAAGATAACTCCTACAAGACAGATGCAGATACGTACGCGGTAATCGTAAAGTTAAAGCATACACGTTTGAGAAGTAATATCGGTGCCTCTCATAAATAAACAGTCTGAGCAAATATTGAATGGAAGGAGAAGTTTTTATTTGATGTAATTTTAAGAAATCTTTCGTCGAAATTCACTTGATGATTATTGGCGTATCCTGGTCATCGATGGTACTACTCCTTTCAATTTAATGAAACACGATTTGCAAGCGTCTTAAAATTCTGTATAGGCATTTCATATACATTATGTATACCCAATTCAAACCTCCGCATCGGATTCCTGTGTCGGATTCTTGTCAGGATTTAAAAATTTCGGGTCCACCGAAAAATATGTAGGAAAATAATTTTTTTATTGACATGCACAGCACCTTGGATTTGCTTTAACTGAACCTTTTAATTTTGTACCGTCATATATGTTTTCTCTTTTATAGAACTATGTTATTAAAACTATTGACATTATTGATATATATTTTATTTCAATTTTTTTAATACCGTGACTTTTTTCATTCGTTTTACGACCTGTCAAATATGTCGTGTCCGGGTTGACAGTTGAGTTCGGGTACAGGGGAAAATATATTTTCGGGTTCGGGTTCAAAAACTCTTTTGAGTTGCAGGGCACTGAACTCTCGAATAGGTTTGCAATCGTTTAAAGCTAAATTTTTTAAACGGTTGAAGTTGAAATCCGGAACATTTCTTCAAAAATCGAAGAAAAATAAATATAATTTTTAAGGAAATTAGTTTATTACTTGAGAGAAATTTTCATCTTGTTTCATAGGATTTATTTTTATTCAAAATAAACTGTTACGATTGATTTGATTTACGTAGTATCCTCCTTAAGAATCAGTGAGGTAGATTAACCTTAAATTGGTCGAATTGTTTTTCTAATTTTTTTTAATGGCTTCCCATCAAACGTGCGCACAATTTCTGGTTCCCGCCACGGGGCGCTCTCGCCGCTTTTTTATCAGTCAATCTTCCGCCACGTCTCATCTGGAAGACGATAAGGAAAAAACGAATAAGGATGTTTTTTTAGAAAGATTTAATTTTTGGCATAAGGCGACTGACGATTTCCGTCGTCGATCATATCTGGACCGTAAAAAATGCAGTTTATTTCTCCAAAAAAAAACTTTCATAATTTGATTGTTCACTCAACCGACCTTTGTAGTAATTCTGTTCATTTCAAATTCTCGACTTCTTTTTCCAGCTTCGTGCACATGTGGAATGTAATTCATTTTGTAAACTCTATTAACACTCTAAACATTTACTTTACCTTATTGATTAATCCAAAATAGCTTAGAACGACAAGGCTGAAATAATTTGTGGACGCTAGTTTGTACAGAGGGTGGATATTATTGAATATTTATTCTGATAAGGTATAATTGATATGGGCGTTTGCTTTGGATCGATAAAACATTAAATTAACGAAATTTGAAATACCGCATGCCATTACGACGACAAAATTCGCGTATTTTTTACTCACCCCCTCAAATTAATTTTATAAATGCATAGTAAACAGCGGGATAATATAGACATTTTGACGCGTGGAATTCAATGGAGTTTTGCTTAGCTTGTAGCGAATTTCGGTCGTCTGATGGAAATTATATTTTTGGCGTTGATTGTCTCTCCCTTTTTAGCAAAACCAACTTCACGAAAAAGTCAATGTAGGAGTCGGAGCGAGGAAAAAAAGGGAGAGAGAATGAGAGGGGAGGGAGAGAGAGACCGAGATGGAGACGAGAGAGATTTGAAGGCAGCAGATGCAGGAGGGAGATTAAGATTGATGGATTTTCTCAACTCTTTCGAAAAAAACAAAGTGGACTATCTTTTTTCCATTCCGCTCCGCTCCCGAATGAATGGACGAAAGTTTTTTTTTCGCCTTTTTAAAAAAGCAGAGACGACTCCTCCGTTTTCGCGGATTTGGATTTGTACATACAGATGTTTTCCCGACCGTCTCTTGTCACAATTTCCATGCCTCTGGGACTACGAGCGCTGATTATCCTATGTGTGGCTCCCTTTCACCCCTCTCCGCCTCATCCAGAGTCGAAATTGGAAATGAACATCTTCTAGCTAGCTGCAATCAACGTTTACGGGAATGATTACCGGATTTTAAAACGCGGATTAAATGCCATTCCTTTTGAAGAAACATACTGACGTAATTCAAATTAAATTATTAGAATTTTAAAGAGTTGTACAATCGGTTATTTGGGCATTATGTGGTTTGAAATATTCGAATAACTTTCATTATTTTGTTTTATTTTTAGCAGACAAAAGTGGGTTAGATTTTAATAAATGTTTTTTTTAGGTTGCCGTTTAAAACTGTTTATTTAAAAAAATTGCGAATAAAATCAAGTTCCCTTGGCTATACTCCCCACAATTAGTTAATTTTATAAGTTGAAATGCGATATTTCATCTTTTCTGCGCATCCCGTCTCTTTCCTGGATTATATGTCTCCACGTGTTGAATAATTAACTAAAGCTCTGGCGGAACAAGTGACGCGGCTGTCTCGAGTCGTTGTTTACCCGGGTGGTTTACGGCGAGTTGGGTGCAGAGAAAGTAAATTATTTAAAGTGTGCATTGGGCGCTCCAACGATTGGGTGCAGAGAAAGTTAAATTATTCAAATTGTGGTGGTGTTGCATGGAGGGGCCACTTAAATGGAGTTTCCACGATCTGTTTTAGTCTGTGGTTTCAATTTTCTCAGAAAGAAAGAGAACTGAATCTTGCGGAGGACATTAAAATAAATATTCCGACAGAATTTGTTCCATTTACTTTTCAACTGTTTTACTTTTATAAGCAGAATAGCGATCAATATAAGATGGTCAATATACGTATGTTGATGAAACACTAGGGTACGACATAGATTCGAGGTATGGAATGCTAGTAGGAAGAATAACTTGCACGAGTGAAAAATTAAAGTTTTAGATAAAAAATTGTTGGGTATACGCTACACGTCATTCGCAATTAATATATGAAAATAATTGTGTTCAATTCTACACTGTTAAGCTGCATAGCCATAAACTTACATATCAATTTAAAATCAGTAGTTGTCCGCGGAATGAATTCATCCAGGGGCGGATTTATAGGTATGCGCAGTGCGCGCGGAAGTAGGGCCTTGTGCTGCTGAGGGCCCCCCGAATTCCAAAATTATGAAAAAAAATAGGGCCTCAAAATAGGCTGCGCGCAGGGCCCCACTATCCATAAATCCACCCCTGAATTCATCGGTCGTGGATTCTATTAAAGGTATACAGAATCAAAAGGTCAATGAACCTGAGGATGAATACTAATGACTTTCCATACTTATATGGTTCATTCGACGTTTTTTATTGCTTCCAGAGTTACTTTCTTCATTTGAATGAGCTTCGGTCGTATCTTCCTTCCATAAAAACACCAGAACATGCGTCCAGCGTGTTCCGTAATCGTCTGGGAGTTATTCAACGCTCTCTCCATTCCTACTCTATAATTTCAAGGGATGTTTTTGTCCCGTCTTCCATTTTCTCCTTGCATATACTTTTCTCAGACTGCGACGGGTTTGTTGACATCCGCCTGGGGAGATAAGGAGTTATTTTTTTCCCCTTACTTGGGAGATATCCTTCAACTGCTCACTATATAAATGGCCACCGGTCACCTTATTCGCCCGACTTCCTAGAGCTTGTCCGACGCGAGTTTGTTTTTTTCTTTTTTTTTGCGATACCACTTTCGCCTTCTGCACTGTCGCACCGAGTGACCCAATTGAGTATTTATAACCGGGAGCTGAAAGAGTGGAAGGCTCTGAAAAAAGCACCTCGCGCACCAAAGCCGTTGAACGCTAAAGAGAGAGAGAGAGAGAAAGGGGAGAAACAACTTTCAAATAGGACGACGACGTCAATAGTCATCTTATAAGGCATTAATTCAGTCTACTGTAAAGGCGCCATCACTTCCATATATCCTCCCTGAGAGACGTTTACGCAATTCTTGAAAAAAATAAATGAACGGTTGAAACGCAAAATTGCGGGAGTGAAGGACAATAATTACGCTCTTTTTTTTAAGGAAGGAAATCGATCCGAGCCACTCAGGCAGTTTATGGAGTGTTATAGGGCTTAGACATATGTCTTTTTAAAAAGCGTCGTAGGGAGCGCCTTTTCGAGCAATCGAATTCTTTTTATTTATTTTATTTTTCAGAATCGTTTAAAGAGCTTTACTGGAGGCGTAGAAATAAATCTCTTAACCTCCTTATCGACGGGTGCATATTAATCTCGATTTTGCGTCTCCGAATCCTTTCGCGGCGAGAGAGACGAAAATATCGGATTGTTTTTAACGACCCTCTCGATAGAGCCGCTGATCGACTATCGCTCTCGATTGCGTGTTTCTATTGGACGCGGTCCTTCATCGGGTGAAATCGAATGAGAAAAAAAACTGCGCCGTCTGTTAGAATGGATATATATATGTGTGTGTGTGTATAGATTACGCTTTTGCGATATTCTGTTTTTATGTATTCTGCTTCGATACGCGATGATCTCTACGATCGATGCGATACATATCAGGAATTTGTCCCGAGGTGATAAAAAATATATACAAGCTGAAATGCAAGAATCGAGGTTCTTAGTCATTCTATGAGTTTGTGGAAATAGTGGCGTCTGACGAAACATTTTCAAAATTTGCGCGCACTGATTGGTAAAAAAAATCATACCCTTGAAATTTCTTTTGCGTCAGTCGCTGGAAACTCCGACTAACAATAAATTTCCTGGTATTCGCGAAGTAAATTTCTCTCGCGGAGAATTTATCGAGAAAATTGCGAATAAGCTAGATATTAACTTTTTCGTCTAATATGTTCTGTTCCTACTAGGGATGATTTAATCCATATTTTCGTCTATGAAGCAATAAACTTGTCTCTTAAAATCGACAAGTGTACGTAAATGCACAATTAACGCGGAGTGTTGTAGTTATAAGGGTTTATTGTATACTCAACTCTATTAGCCATTTTCGACACATCAAATTTTTAAAGAAGTTTCTCTAATAAGAAACTAAAAACTCACTCAGCAGCCTACCTACAAATACCTTATTAAACTTCGGAAAGAGATTGAAGAGCCTATTTGATGATTAATCCGGCTCTAACAAACAGAAAAATTATAAGCGAATACATTCCCGAATTACTTCCTGAAAATCATAATCGATGTAAAAATCAAAATGAAATCATAAATCCTCTCTTGAAGATACTCTCATACTGATATTTCCATGCAATGAAAACGCATCCCTGATATCCTGTAAGGTTTTCGTATTTATTGAAAGTATTCCTGTACGTTTGTGATACCTACGATTAACCTCGTACATACTACCCCCATTAACTCAGCATTCCTATGTTACATTATTAATTTCCCTGTAACGTATCTATGCTGAAATATTCAACTCTAACTTAGAAAATCCTTAATGAAGATGCATTGAGAATGAAAAATGTCAGTACAAATATCATAAAAATCAAATAGCGAATTTAATGGTTTCATTTAAAGAAAATCAAATAATATGGGCATTAGCGAGTTAAAATGTAATTTCAATGTTTGATTTAAATTATTTGGGCAAATCTTTTGCTGATTAAAGTAACGAAAAGAAAGTTCCGACGATATTATGAGCTTGTGTACAGGAAACCGTAATCAACATCCTGCTTCAACTGCACTCCTTAATTAATGTGCTAATTTAAGTCCAAAAGTTGATTTGAGCCGTGCAGTACTCTCCGTAATAAAAACAAAACGTTATTTTTCCGAAAAAAATGCCTAATTATGTTGATATTATTTCTGGGTAGTTCATAAGAGTACGTACGTGCTTCCATCGTTATTTTTCCATGTGGACCGAAGGTCAAGTAAAGTATCTCACCATCCGCTTATTTTATGCGTATATATTGCCGAAGTGTCAAGAAATTTCTAAAAAAGTTATACTGTGGGTTGATTCGAATCCTAGACTCTTCGTCTCACTCTTCCTTCTAATAGCGCTCCTCTTTACCTCCTCTCGGCTCGCTAGATGTCTCTCGTGTTCGTTTCCCAGGCAACCTCAATGAACCCCCTTCGCCCTTATACTAGTTTAGTAAAAGGACCAAATAGTAGTGCTGAGTAACTCATCCTATTTGTCTCTCTCCTTTTGTCCGTCTCCTTTCTCCACTGCATCCCTTCTGTTTATAGGAGAGGAGCTTTCGTGCGTGAGTCAGAATCACACTTCAAGGCGACGTCTGCGGCTGTGGTTTTTTTTTTTTTATTCTTTCCGGAGAGAGAGAGTATTATAGTGCAGAAGAAGAAATAAGAAGAGGTGCACAGAGAGGCAGGGAGGAGACTTTTTGTTTTCGTCATTTAAATGCCGTGACCGTCGGAGGGGAACTTTTTTTTTTTAGCGTGTTTTAACTTGTGACAAAGCCAGTCGGTGCGACGTGCGTGTCGAATGCACTCGTGTTGAAGCGGCATCAGAGAGCGACCGTGCCGTCGGCGTCCGTCGGCTTCTCAGCGGACGACATGTTGCTGGGGACGACGACGTCCAGGGGACACACGTCGACCGTGGCTCGCTTCTCTCCCGTGAGTAGAAATGGAGTGAAAATAAAGTGGGATTTGAGGCATCTCCGACCTCCGGGTTCACTTTCTGAATTTAAGACGGTGATTTATTTAAAATGTTATTCGCATTCGGCAAATAATGGTGTTAGAAGGGTGAACGTTTACTCTTGTTAAAAATGACACTGTCCGGTAAAACACGCGGATTTTAAGAAAAATTCATGCGATGTATGCAGCCTAAAAATTGTGTCTACCTTTTAAGGTTTAGCGTAACAAGTATTTTAATGATAGAAATCCATTCGTTCTAATTAATCTCAGGTTATAAAGACAAATCCAAAAAAACTCGATTAAAAAAAATATTCATGTGAGTGGAATGCTTTTTGTCCAATCAAACGTTTTTCAAGATTCGAAGAAAAAATACGAATTATGAGCCCTATGGTAAAATAATGTTGATGAATGGAGAAATAATAACTTTTTTGATCGGCCTACTGACGATGGAATCATTTATTTCGAAATACTTGTTTAAGCATTTTTTTAGAAAGGAGGTACTCGTGTGTGGTTTTTGGCTGGTGTAAGCGTTGCGTTGGAGTAATTTCCCCTAAACCCGGAGTGTGTGAGATTGCGTGTGTGTTTGGTCCCCGGCGTGGAGTAAATTCCCTGTGAGAGTGCTTTCCTTCTTAAAAATATTTATTTATTTTTTGCTATTAGGAAGTTTCTCCATTCATCACCGTTTTTCAAGATGCATTAAACCGAACAAAATTCGAGCTATCGAGTTTTATCGGCTTTTGTTTCGGACACGCGATGCATAACTCGGTCGCGTCGCTCACGCTCGTTTTCCACGCAACACTGGCCAGCTGGACAAGTTTGCGTATGGAGCCTCTCTCTCGCTTTCACTTTCGCGAGGAGACGGACTCTTATGCGGCGAGAGAGAGAGAGGCGTGTGCCCGGAGGAGGCATGTTAACCCCGCGGTTACGCCGTTCTAAAATAAGCACGCTCTCCTCTCTCTTTCTCTCTCACTGCAGGCGGCATTTAGGATCGTCCCAAACTCTCTCCCTTTTTTGAACGAAATCGAATCTGCAAGAAGAAGCTATCGATCCATTTAAGGTTCGAAATGAATAAAAGTGAGTGGCGCGATTTTTTACATTCGTTCACACGGACCACTTTATCTCGAACGACTTTAAGCGGTGAATTTTCTATAATTGTGAGAAGTATCCTCACTTTTTACATTCACGTTTGAGCGATTTATATCACTCGATATAAAGAATATTCCCGAAGCCTCAGATAAAGGATTTATGGCTCTTAATTTCTGTATGTATTTTCAGTTTGGTGGGAAATTTTTAAAAACCCGCAGTCCGAAGCTTCGGTCCGAAACAATTGTTAAAAACCCTCTAACGACCAAATTTTCCAATTGAATTACTAATTTGATCTTGTAAAATAGTGCTCAAATATTATTAAAATAATAAATAATTTATTTAACTTTTAATGTTTTTATTTATAAAATATAGTACGTAACTTCCAGGTCACGTTGGGACACAAGGAAAGGAAAAAACATAAAATATATTGGATTTATGGAATGTTATCCTGAAGTTGCATTTGGCGATAAAGGGGTAAGAGGGAGGAATACAAGAGAACGATTGGAGAACCGGTGATTAAACTCGCTGTTGTTTTTGGTTACCGTGGAAACGCTTCATATGAGAGACAGGGGTAATTATTACGGACGAACCGCTCAGGACGTTTCTTTTTCGCCGGCCGCGTTATGCGCAATTATTGCGTGGCGGAAATCGCGTTGCTTCTGTGCGGATTGCTGTGAGCGATCGCATCGGTGGTGTGAAATCGAAAAGTGACTTTTACAGGTGTCTCTCTTCCTTTGCGCAATGCGGCCTTCACGCGCGGGGGAACACTGATAGGGGACGCGCCTCTTTATTTTGAAATCAATTCCGTTTCAAAGGACACGAGTTTGTCTGTCTGTCCTTCTCCTTCTTTCCTCCTCCCCCCTCCCCCCAAAGGAGAGAGATTTCGCGCACACCTACTAATTTATCGTGCAATTTACAACGCAAATAATAAAGTTAAGACTGAAAGATTCTTTTCAAGCGGTGCGACGCGTGATTCTGCATCGTGGGCTACATTACTTTATGTAAATTTCAGGGTATTTACGATTCGTGTCGGGCCTCCTCCGGATCTATGGCGGCCGTTTGAAGTAGCTTTTATGAGAACTCCTTTAAATTCATATTTTAGCTGGCTTGTGAAGAATCAAACCATGAATACGGCTGGGATGTATATATTTAAGGATAAGACGTATCAAATTATCATATCTGACATGAGTTAATTTGCGGTCGTTCTATAGTGCGCAACGAGTAATTATTTCATGCAAAGTAATTTATGCCTGAAATGCAGAGCATTTAATACGAAATACGTATTTGACAGTAATCGGTTAAAGATATTTCTGGGTTGTTACATGAATAAAAACTCCGGTGCGGTCTCGTCTCTAAGAATCAACTTTAATAAATATATGTACCAATATAAATTCGCTACAAATAAGCTCAAAATGTTACATAGAATCCCTAAAAGCACGTATAAGTTTAACTGCAATGGTTGCCTCAACTAATTCAGCGTTAGATTGCATTTTGTTTTTCATTTTTTACTTTCGGCGCCTGTTGGGTTTAAGTTTTAACTGAAATATTTATGAAACGGTGTTAAAGTTGTATTTTAATATTTTTGAGTTATTAAAATGTAAAAAATGTGAGTTTTTGTAACAATTGATGTTTCAAATGGTAATAATGGGTTTTAAGGCAACATTTTTATTAATTATTTTATTCTTCGCACGTTCAAACTGACATGTCATTCCATTTTTAGGTTTCAAATTGATGGTAGTGAATGGCCCTTTCTTCTGGAACCAATATATAATTTGTTTTTTCCTCTCATCACATTTTATAAATTAAAATTATTCGACGCATTTTTTTTACAGTCAAAGAGGCGTTTCATTTGTGGCTACAAAAGTTAGGTCCACCAGCTCCTTTACTTCTATCAGTCTACAGATGTACCTGAAAGAATGGCAAATGCTAGTAGAAAATTGGGTTATATATGTATTTTAAAAAAGAACTTCATACGAAAAATTAAGCCGATGTAGGGAAATAACGAAGTGCAAATAATGTTAGCCTTACTATTTCTATTCCAAAATAATTGCTGAAACACGTTTATCACTTTTATATCAAAATCATCGAAGATATTCTCATAAACTAAGGCGGCATTAAATTTGCACAATAAAACGAGAAACTCGAGGAAAGCTTTTTTTAACGATACTCCAAGATAATGAATCAGAACGTTTCTTTGTGCAAGATTTTCTCAAATTTTGCAATTTTTTCTATTTCCGTAGTCTCGGAGCCTTTTTGCAACGGGTCAGAAAGAGAGAAAGTTTGTTGACATTACTGTTTCTCTCATCGCTCGCCGTCCGTCGTTTTCGGAATTAAAAATAAAAGCTCCGGACTGTGAAACTTTCTTTTGCGTCTAGCAGCCATGGGAGCTCGTTTGTTTGTTTACAATCATATAACATGTTAATACGAGGTGAGCCACAAGTCCTTGTGTTCCCTACCTTTGGTCGGCTAATATTATCGTCTCTGCTCTTGAATACAAATGCTCTCCTCTTACTCAAGTTAACAAAAATTCTTGGAAGAAACGTGTCTCGAAACGTTTATAAATGGGCTTTTTTTTTATTTTAGATCTTTGCGATATGCTTTCAGTTGGTCTATCCGATCTCGATGAGTCCGCAACAGTTACAATTTCTTGGCAGTCAAAAAAAGGTGCACCTCGTAGCGTGTAATACGTGACTTTAAAAAAAAAACTTTCGTTTTACCTCCTCCTTATGCTCGCTTAGCACCCCGAAAAGCGTCTAAAACCATTTTTAGCTGTATTTTTTAATCTGCTAGTGTAATCTTTTTGTCCGTCCGTCACTCTTCCGTGTCCGGTGAGAGCTACTTCTACGTCGTTCAAGTTACAAGGACCAAATTTTTAGTCTTCCAACGGTCATGAACCCTCTTTATTTTGGGGTCAGTCCGTCAGTTTGTCTTTTAACAGGGTTTTAAAAATCTCCTATTAACTATCTATACGGGTCCGTTACCACGGTAAATTTTCGTTTTGTTTACATTACAACAATGGGAGAGGAGCGTTAAAACTTTCAATTTACTTTCGAAATGGGATAAAGACTGCTTTTTTTGTGACGGTAAGCGCCGGAACGGCGTTCCGGCACCTTTTTTCAGAGCGATGTTGACCCACGTCTAATTTCGGTACATTTTCATTTTTTTAATTCTTTAAAACTTAAAGTAATAAACGGCTTCTATAAATGTTAAACATTTTGACTTTTATTATTTTATTATCAACTTTGTCACTAAAAGTTCATTACAAATTCAATAGAGAAGGGGGAGAGGGTGCAGGAAGAGGTGGAGGGGGGGGGGAGTACCGGCGCCTATTTTTTTACCAAAAAAAGCACTGGATAAAGTTAACATTATAACTGCTTAACCGCGGTTTTAAATTTTACTTTTGATTGGTTTTGGGTTTTACATTTTGTTTTTAACGCTAGGTTTCTATTGAAAACGCAGTGTAGCATTATATTAACGTATACATATTTTTTCTAAAAAAAAAAACCGCACCTAATATCCGATTCGTCAGTTCTTTCCTTGTTCACTTTTGCGTTTGCACGCCCTCTAAAAGAAGAAGGAAATGAGACTGTTCAAGGTCATAGTATACCTGAGCAATTTCAGTTTTCGTTTGAACTATTACCGTAGGGAACATAGGCTCACTCGTGATACTTTCAACCGTGTTCGTTTAAACAACCAGTGTCGATTGCGCCTTACTATACAATTTCCGTTAGGAAGGCAGTGATTTCTTTTCTGTGTAAAGCACCTGTGTTTAATTTTGGAAAAAGCTTCCCGGAGGGGTTATCACAGCTTCCTTATCAATCTAATCCTTTGAAAAAAAAACCGCCAGATTCTCTCTCCGCCCGAAAAGTTTATTGCTTTTGGGGGGGCGTTCTCGTTTGCGTTCGAGAGAGCGTGCGTGACACGGCGGCGGCAGGACGTCGCATGCAACATTCAAACGGTCGTTTTCCCGGAGAGAGTCCTCGTGTCGTGCGAGCGAGTGAGAAGAGGAGAAAGGGAGGGGGAGGGGAGGAGGAAGGGGGAGGAGGGGAGGGTGTCCCTCTATTACGAAGTCATCTGCCGGTGCCAGGCGATGAGAGAATGAGGTATATATGGGGAGGGACAGAGAGGAGAGAGAAATGGAAGAGAGGGAAGGTAGGAGGAGGAGGAAGGGAGGGGGGGGGGAGAAGGTAAGGTTAGAGAAGGAGGATAGGGAGGGGGAAGGGGAAAAATCGGAGGGTAGGCGGAGGATCTCACTGAGAGGAAATGCGGAATCACTTCACTCACATCCTCCCTCGAAACCTTTTCCCACTCTCCGCCCTATGCGACCCAACTACGACGCCGCCAAGAGGGAGGGAGAGAGAGAGAGAGAATAGTGGAATAAAAGGAGAGAGATAGAGAGAGAGAGGGGGGGGAGAAGGGGAGGAGGATGAGGTTGTTTGATAAAAGGGTTGTTTGCTGGTGGGAGTCGTGGACACGGTTTATGTTACGGCGCGAAGGTCGGGCGGAATGAAGTGTCAACGTAACGATTCACATCCCTCCTCCCCTATCGCCCATTCCCCCTACCTCCCTTTCCTCCCATCCCCCCTACCTCCCTCCATTTCCTCCCCTCCTCCTCTCTTACCATCCCGCCCTCTTTTCGTAGCACGTAAACCTCCCTCTCGTATCATTTACCTCCGACTTCCTCTCTCTCTTTCCTCAATCCAATCCTTTCTCCTCGTTCTTCCAATCCTCCCCCTCTTTCCTTTTATTTCGCTCTTAAATCTCCGATCGTGGCCCGCACACGGCTACTTAATTTATACTTTGGTGGCCTCTTTAAAAGATGCCTTTTCGCGGCCGACGTAAAAGGGTTTGAAGTTGTTGAGTGGTGGAATTTGACGTCGGAAATTTTCAGCAGCCTCATCTGCCATCATCGATGTGGCTTACTAAATATCTGCTCATCGATTTTTTCTCCTAATATCTATTTATTTTCTATTTCGCTCGTGAGGTGGCCTTCGGCAGTAGTTGTGCAAGTGGCATGATTTTTTATTTAGAACTATTAGGGCTTAACGTGTCAGGAACGTTCTTGGGATAACCGTTTCCCAATAGTGCTGTTACTTTTACGTGCTTTAAGACCAAAATAACGGCCTGTACTTTATAGCTGAGTGCACTTCGGTGTCTTTAACATAAGCACCAGTTCCCTCGAAGAAGACATCGAACGATGAAAATTTTATTCACCCTGTCTTCTCCAAGTTCTTTGTGGCCCAAAAACCTCTGATTTGCCCTTTAATTTTCATTAAATTTTTATTATTATCATTTCAAACAATTGGAAAGAGAATTCAGATCCGCTATGCACATGCGCCGTATTTTGACAGGCCGAGATTATTAGCTCGTAAAATGAAAAAATAGAATGTTTTCTGAAAATTGATTTATTTTATTTGTGAGATACTCATTAAATTCTAGAAATTGTTAATAACGTGTTTAATTTTCCGTCCGGATTAACGTTATCTTTCATTTTATCGCGCTCGAGTGAATTTAATTTCCTGGCCTTCCAACGCTTTTAAAATTAACGCTCATTCTTTCGCGCTTGAACGATTTCCGTCGGCTTCGATAATCGGAGGTGCTCGCGCGAACCGCAATCTCTTTTATTCGTCTCCGAATGGCTCTCTTTATCAAGGGGAAAACATGAGCAATTAAAACCATTTCAAGGGAACAATTACCGTCTCGTCATGGCGATCCATGACCCATTTTATATCATACTAGCAGAATTTCCCGTTGAATTTCAACGGATTTAGTGAAGCTACTACAGCACAACATACAAACTCTTTAAAATATATAGTACCTAGATACTTTTAAAATTACAATTAGCTTTTCTTAACAATTAAACATATTTGTTTGTAACAATCCGTTTCCGAGCCTATTGCGTTCAAATATAACGATAATTTTATTTCCTATCATATTACTTTCGCCAAATCGAGCTTCATTTCTTGTGTAATTATGCCTCGCTGAAATATTTACTTTTATGTCTTGTAAGCAAGAAACCCGTGAAAAAGCAACGTACAGTTGTCCATGATTGAACACTGACTCTGGTAAATGTACACCAGATACGTGAGCTTATTTACGTTAATAAACATTATAATGTAGACTATAATGATTTTACTTACAAAAAATGTAAAATTTCAGTATTCAATAGACGAAAGAAGGTTCAATTACTTTCATCAATCGTTATAAACACTTCCTGAATAATAATCAGTATCTATTTATGTTACTATCCATAAACATCGATCGTTTCGTTGCTTAAACAAAAGTGCGAATCGAATAACGCTAAACTTTCGTCTATTTGTAAGCTTCATTGAAGCTAACTGAATCAGAGGTAACAATGACGGCCGCCTTGGAAACGCCCGGAAAGAGTACGAAAAATCCACAAAATTTCGAAACAAATAGCGTATTTCTGAAAACCCCGACCGTGTAACATGTAAACTTCGCAGCAATAAGATGTATAGAGTTTTATTCGTCGAATAAAGCAAAAACGAAAAAAATCGGTCCATATTTACGTATTTTAATGCTTAAAGGAAGAATACCTTGCAAGTCAAGAAATGGTTTCATACGTGTTATCTTATGGAAAAATGTTAATCCCCTATATTGACAGCACTGATTAATCCCGCTTGACCAAACCTTGACCATTCACTAAGTTAGGATGTAAGGAAGAATCATACTAAATTTGGTTATTCTAGCTTTTATCGTTTAGGAGGAATTCCATGAACAAACCAACAAACACACACTTCAAAATATATTATAGTAGATCAGCTACGAGGATAAGGCCAAATTTCAGCGAAAAACCTGATTTATTTTATCATCAGTGGAGCCGAGATATTTTTTGTTTAATACCGCTGAGATTTAATTTTTAGCACCTATTTCCCAAAAATACAAGGCTTTTCTCGGGTTTCAAAAAGATATTTATTTGACAAAGAGCAGGGAACGATAACGTCGCGGCCATAATGTCATCTTATAGTCCTTTTGAGTATCAACCAGTTATACTAGGCTTACTAATTGTAAGTGTTTAAATATTTAAGTGGGATAAACATAACTTCATTTGGACTTGTTCCACTTGTATTTTAGGAATAGCTCTTTGGTTTGGATCGATAGGATTTCATAAATTTAGACAATTGGACATTTTACGTCGGACAAGACATGTACTGGGAGAGGAAATAAAATGAAAAATGCATATTGAAAAAAAAATTTCAAATATAATTCATCTTACGACTTCTGTACGTAATTTTATGCAGTAAACAGAATGCATATTTAAAAATATTTATTAGTAAAAATTTTCCAATGTACTTGATGCGTCGAATAAAATCAACAAATGCATCTGAAAAACAAAAATAGAGTTTAGGGGTACATAGAAGGTTTCCTCTAGGGGGCCTCGATTTAATGGCGATGTCCTTGTGGGATTTTATGCCGCGTGTATTGCATGCTGGGACTACGTTTCGCCTACATTTCATGCTTGCTTCATCTGGCCGAAGTTACTTTGCCTCGCCTTCTATTTTTGTTTTTGGCCAGGAAAGCATATCGCAAATTAATTGGAACGCTATTCTTATGACTTTTGGGAAACAAATGATATGTGCTACTATAACAGTCGTAAAAATGTCGAGTGAACATTGAACATGTGTACATCTCATTTACGTAGCAGTCGAATGTGTTGATAAACAGGGATTTGTGAATTTGTATTGAAGACGGATGATTTGGAATTTAAATGCGCATGGTAATTTCATCTCTCTTTTATTTTTATCGAAATCGCTTATGTAATAGACGACGAAAATACCGAAATAGCTTCGACAGCTTTTTGGACTAACATAAGTATTTCTCTTAACAAGAATGGGACGGAGATATTATTGGCGTTGTCGTTTGATTATGATTTTTTAAATTGAAATGCTAAAATCCTGGCGATTTCTTTTTTTAACATGTCTGGTTATAGCACAGAGGCTTGAATGATTCACGGTGATTGGTGGGTGGAATTTTCCGTCATCTCAATTCCCGCCGAAATTATCGCTGTCGTTGAGACTCGGGTATGCTTGAAGCGGCCATTAAAATACGAAACAAAAAATAGAAAAAAGAAATGCTATCGTGTTTGTCACTCTTTCTCTCTCTATTTTCTCTTTTCCGCGAAGTCCATTAATTCGGAGATAACTTCGCTGACATATATGTATACATATTAAGACCGTCGCTGCGGCAAAATGTAAACTCGTTCATATAATGCCAAAGGACGCTCGCGCAGGCTTATGAAAGTTGAAATTTCATTAACCTAAATTACACGACTGCGTATACGTACTTGTAATTAGTGCGGCAAGTAACAGAAAGGGTTTACCGTCTTATTCAGTTACGAGAATTAGTCATCGTCTTTTAGGGCAGAAGTCGTCTGCTAAAAGATGCTCTTTAAATACCCTGCATAATATATTATAACATTTTGAATGCATTGAACGCTTTCTTTTATCAGATGTAGGTAATAATTCTAACTTTAAAGCGGTTTAATAAATTACATCTCTACTCCTACAACATCATCTACGCAAGTAGCTTCCAGTTAATTGATCCTTCAGTTATAATCGCCTTTCGTAACAAATTCTTTTTAGGTCACTTTTATGATCATATCATCATTATCATAGGTAGTCTGTCCGCAGAGAGTTCCGTGATTATTCATGGTTAAACCAGGTTCTCCACATACTCCTATTTTCCGCAGTCTTCTTCATGTCTTGATAGCTCTCTTTACCTTTCAAGTCGTCTATCAGCTGAAACCTTTTCCTACCTCTTTCTCTTTTTCAATCCAGTTTTCCCTTTAGCAATTCTTTAATCATGCTCTCTCTTCTCAGGTAATGCCCAATCCTGTTCGCCTTCATCTTTCTGGCAGTCTGTATAATCGTTCGCTCCTCTCCTATTTTTTTTATTACCTCCTCGTTTTTCATTCTATCTGTCCATTTTATCTTCAGCATTCTTCTCCATGTCCTCATTATGATCATATGTATATAAATTACTTAATTCGTCTAACTGGATTAAACCTTAAGCAAAGGCATACCGGATAAAAATGGAATATTTATCAGAGAATCACATAGTGCCATGTTGTTTTTCTTCTTCTCCCTTTTTAAAAACTCTCTAGTACATCATTACCTCATTCTTTACGTAATTAAAATCTCCTTCCCTCTCACCTATTTTAAGCTCGCCAAGTAGATACATTAATGTTAATGCACGTCTCCGCTCGGCTGACATGGAACGTGGTTGTGTTATAAAATATGATCGGCTAACTAGGAAAACTCGAATAAGAGTTTCCCCAGCACAGCATGTATTACGCACGCTTCGCAGAAATATATATCCCCGAAAGCTTAAAAGCAAAAGGCAAGCGATGGATGGTGAAAGCCATTCTCGAATCGTCGTACTTTTTTAACGCGTTTTTCGAAAGAACCAGCGTACCAACTCGTCGTGGAAATTATTCTTCGTCGGCGTTATGTCATCCGAGGAAATACGTGAAATATTATTTTTTTAAACCGGTGAAAGTCATGCCGTTGAATACGCTTGCTCTAATTGCTCTCAACCATAAAGAGAGCGAGAGCCGAAGAGGAAAGAAAAAAAAACTAAGTGCGTCTTAAGAGTTATAACGTCAAAAGTTTTTTCCTCCCACTCGATATTTTTCGAGTCGAGTATACATTTTCGGTCATTAAAGGAAGAGTTAGTTGTTCTTATTTTCTTTTTGTTTTCTATAAGTGAAATCGTTTATTTCTTTATTTTGTGCTCTTGGAAAGGTGCAGAGAAGGACGTGCGGGACGTTGAACCGTGCTAGTGAAGGTGGAGGAAGCACACACACACACACACAAGACTTACGAAGCTCGCTCCTCTCTCCTCCTCCCCGTCGACTCCTCCTCTTCCCCCATCCGGAATCCGCCTCTCCCTCCTCTCCCATTTATCCATTCAAAGGACACACGCAAGAAAAGCGAGAAATCCTTCTCTTCACCGCATATTCGCGCGCGGATATGCGCACTCTTCGCGACTCCCGCTTAAAACTAACTGGTGCGTCTCTCTTTAATTCGCGTGTTCAAGATCCGCGTTTGGAGGGGCGCTTTTGACAGACTTTTGTTTTTTTTATTTCTGTCCCACCCCTCGGTGTCCCGCGCGGACTGGGTTTTAGGCCGTGACACCCTGCGAACGCCGACCGGGACAGCCTTGAAGGCACTGTGTAAGGGAGGAAGGGTTCTTGTTAGGAGGGGGGGAGGGGGAGGAGGGGTGGAGGTAGGAGGATGGCACGGGGTAAGGAGAAAAGGTTCTCTCTTCTCGGGAGCATCGATTCGTAGCTTCCTCATACCACACCCTATCCACTGACTTCCCCTCCTCTCTCTCTCTCTTTTCACTTCCCCCTTCCCTTCTCCTCCAAATGTCCCTCCCCTATTTTCACCTCACCTCTTTCTCCCCTCTCTCTCTCATCCTCACTCTCTTTACCCTCTGTCTCCAGTTGTCTCTCCTCCTCTCTCAACCTCTTCCTCCCTTTCAGTCCTATCTCCCTCTCCAAGTACCTCACCTCATCTCTCCTTCCTCCCCCCTCTCTCTTCACCTCCTACTCTCCTCTCCAAACATCCCTCCCCTGTTTTCACCTCCCTTCTCTCTCTCTCCACCAACTTTTCCTACCTTCTTCAACCTCCCTCGTCTCTCCCAATCCAAATATCCTCCCCATCTCTCTCAACTCCCATCTCTCCCCTTTCGCCTCATCTCCCTCCCTTCCTCTCTCTCTCCCCTCTCCCACTCCAAATATCCTTCCCCTATCTCTCACCACTCCCTCCCCTTTCTCATCCCAACCCTCCCCCTACCCTCTATCCATCCCTCCCTGCCTACCTCTCCCCTCCTTCCGTTTCCCTCTGCGGTAAAATGCAAACCCCATCCCCTGCTGCGTCCACTCCTGGCTACCTTTCCTTCTCTTTCTCCTCTCCTCTGTCAGTCACCTCCATTTATTTTTATTCCTTTCTTTTTTCCCCTCTCGCCTCTTCTCTCTTCCCTCCCTGTTTCGAAAGAAATTGCGTTCTTATACGAAAAAAGAGAGTTAACTTAGCCCTGTCAAGTAAACACTTTGCGAGACCGGAGGAGGAGGATAGAGAGAGGGAGAGAGGAATGGGAAGAAGGTAGAGAGGGATAGAAAGGAGGGAGAGAGGAGTGGTCAGAAGGGAGATAGACAGACAGACAAAGGACTTTATTTAGGGCGAAATTGAGACCGTGAAGTCCCTTTTTGGATTAGCTCTTTCGTCAGGTTTGAATATTATATACAAGTTAATTACAAATTTTCACATATACATATATATATTGATTAGAAATTTTGTTAGTTGGAACATAAAGAATTACCATAGAATAATGTTAGTTTTGTGGGTTGGGAAAAAACTGTGTAATCGCTTTGTTTAGCACAGAAAAAAATCCCACTGCAGAAAAACACCTACGAAGAGGAGGGAGATGTAAAAAAACCGCGAAAAATCCCTAAATAGATACAGAAGAAAAAAAATTAAAGAAATAAAGAATAAAGGATTAGAATATCAACAAATAAAATAAAAGAAGTAAAGAGAGAGAGAGAGAGATAGGGGTAGGAAGGAGGAAGAGGGGTGGGAAGGAGGGAGATGAGGTTGATGAAGGGGAGGAGTGGGTGGAAGGTAGTAAGTAATAGAGAAGGAAGAGTTGATGAGGTGAAGGAGTTGCAGGGTGGTAGAAGAAAGAAAGAGGAAATTCTGCGCGAATAATCTAAAATTAATGATTCTCCTTGATGAGTAGACTCAGTCATCTTCTCCTCTTGCGCATCTTTTTTACGTTATTATTAACATTACTTTTTTAACGGGAATTTTTTAATTTATGTAGCGTACGCCCGGAAAGACCGTTTTCCTCCTTCGCCGTTAAAAAACAGTTGACCTAGATTCGCTTTTGTCTCGAGTCTACATATTTTTTACGCGAGTCGGATCGTATTTATTTCTTCGTCTTGCATCAAAAGGTCGATGTTCTTTTGTTCCGTTTTTTTTTAATCCGAGAAAGGTGAAGTTCGACTTCGCGACCTGTCTAGTGAGGGGCTCCCTTATCAAATATCCCTCCATCTCCACCCTTTTCTCCATTTCCCCCCCCCCCCTCTCTCTCTTCTCCCCTCACCATATATCTCTCACTCCCTCGGACGGGGTAGTCTGTGGCCAAACTAGTTTTTCATCGTTTTCTTTTGCAGCTGTGTATGTTTACCGTTTCCATCCGTGCGTTGCGGATCCGGGTTCCAATCCCATATGCGGTATATTTTTCATTCCGGTCCGAAGTCTTTCGAGCCCAGGCCCCTCTCTCTCTCTCAACTCATTCGGAGGAAGTTTGGTCCGAACTACTCTATTAGATTAGGTATACGGTCGGTGCTTCTGGATGACCAACTTCGCAATTGAATTTCCGAATTCAACTTTATGGAGTTTCCTTCAAGTATATGCCTTGGATAAATTATAGTACCATAAAACTGCAGAATAAAACGTGCTCGATCTTGGAATACGAATTAGTTGCCCCGCCAAGGTAATGGATGATTAGTAGATTATCTCAGGTGACGGAGACTGTTGTTTTTGCAAACTGTTTTATCACCATTTTCTTTCTTGCTAATTAAATTGTGCTCCACTCAAATGCTTAAAGTAGCATCTCGTACCAATCTATTGAGTTTTGTCTTCTTTCTCATAATTACTGTAATTTATTTTTAAACAATTACTTAGAATGACGCTCCGATTATTAACGAGGTATTTTATTCTGGGAAAAAATCGAATGCGCGCTAAAATGCATTGCAAAAATAGAAACAATATTGCACAAAATTAAAACTACATTAGGAGGTTGAAAACGCGCACACTTGGCCACATAGCAACCAAGATGAGAACGTGTGTCGGGTAGAATTATTTTTATAAATTTTTACTAATCAGCGAGCCTCGTTATATTACCTCGTTTTTTCCTTCCTTTCTTCCGAGCCCAAGCGAGAGCATGTAATCGTGCCACGTTTGTGTGTGTGTGTGTGTGGACCGCATCGTCTCTGATTCGCAGAATCCTATGTAAAGTCGAGTCTAATGAGGGCTTTAAAGAATGGCGGAAGAAATGCGCTCATCAGCGCTCATTTTTTTTTAAGACTCCCTGACGCCCCTGAAAACTCGGTTCGGAGGTGAAAAACCATTCAGTGGAGAACCACTCAGGCCCTTTCCCTCGGTTGCCGTTGCGGAAGGAGAAGAGAGAAAGAGCGAGAGATAGAAAGAGAGAGATAGGAGATAAAAAGGGAGAGAGAGGGAAGGTAGTTGGCAAAAGGTGTCAATGTTCTCTCTCTCACTTCGTGATGCGAATGAGGAATCCCGGTCGCAATCTTGCGGGTCCTATAACCCATTCGGGATGTTCTTAAGGGCGTTGCATCGTCTCTTGACGGACCGGAACGCAATTCCTACGCTCCTGTGACCTCCATTCCTCAAACGCCCTTGTCCTTTAAAAACTCTTTCCCTCCCTCCCTCTCTCCCTCCCTCCCTCCCTCTCTCCCTCCCTCTCTCCCTCCCTCTCTCCCTCCCACCCTCCCTCCCACCCTCCCTCCCACCCTCCCTCCCTCCCTCTCTCCCTCCCTCTCTCCCTCCCTCTCTCCCTCCCTCTCTCCCTCCCTATCTCCCTCCCTATCTCCCTCCCTATCTCCCTCCCTCTCTCCCTCCCTCCCTCCCTTTCTCCCTCCCTCCCTCCCTCTCTCCCTCCCTATCTCCCTCCCTCTCTCCCTCCCTCTCCCTTTTTAGCTCGCCGCTATAGCACGCAAACGCCCACGCCTTAGCAACCGTCCCACGAACGAACCCATAAACCCACTGCCTTTGATCACGCCCTTGCCGGACTTATCCCGTTATAATAAATGAGGTACACGTGTACTTGGAGGCTTGATGCGTGTGTGGGTGTGTGCATACGCGAGTATGCGTGGATGTGTGACCATCTACGCGTGGATTTGCGTACGTGAATTGGTGCATTCGTGCGTAAGCCTCGGTGAGTGTGCAACTTTGTACACTAGTGAACAGGTCTCGCATTAAAGTTTAATTTAAAAAAATTCTTTCGTGGTAGATATGGATTTAAAGGTGATAGAAACCGCACTTTCATCAAGTTAATTTTTATTATTCTTCCCATAAGTATCTCTTTCATACCCTTTGATTCTTCAATCTTTCGGATCGACCAGTATTTTTTAAGATCAGATAACGTTTGAGGTCTCTTCGCAAAAACGTACTGCCAGATAGTTGCAGATAATTTTTTAATCTTTACAGTTTTTGTGTGAAACTCGTTGCATGATTGCTCGACAGTTTACCAGCGATGACTCCTTTCTCGACGAGGTTGCTTTTTAAATCTGTTCGCAAAATAAAGCAGACGTGATGCTCAAAGAAAACTTATTAAGGTCGAGTTAAATCCGCGATCTTAAATAGCATTCATTCCGTATCATTTAGCGCGATCCTTCAGTACTTGGTTTCCGTAGACATGACTCACGTTTTGTGGGATGAGATGAAATCCAGGTTTATCCGGTTACCGTGTGCAGAGAAAGTTGGCTTTTGGGAGTGAACTGCATCTCGATAATGTTATTCATAAATCTTTGATTACAGACGGGTTTAAGTCCTCTTTATTCAACATTTTTTGCGTGGAAATGATCATGTGTGCGTGACTGCACGCGCCTGAATGTTTTTATGACATTTAGTAACCATGATTTATGCTTAAATTTGAATCGAAAATGGAATAATCGTTACAAATCTTCTGATAAGACCAGCTACGTAAAATATACACGTACTCCGAGAAATAAATCTTAAAATATTCTGTGGTCCTGAAAAACTTCTCCAAAATTGACAGAGCAAAAATGAGGCCTGAATTTCATAACTGATCTTTTCCTGTGAATGAAACCTTTTTATAAGAAATTTGCGCTAAATCTCGGAAGTTCTGCAGATTTGGCGCGACAAGAAAATATTGCTATAACTGTCGATTTCTCCAATTAAACAAAAAATAACTCAACGGAGTGTAACAATAATCGCCCGTTAGGTGGAATCGGGGCATAGTTTTGTGAAGTCATTATTGGAGCGCGTTCTTATGGTCCTTGATCCGAAGATTTTAATCCGATTTTAACCTCAATAAAGCCTGGTTTCCTTTTTCCTTTGCACTTGCCTTAAAACTACTGGAAATTTATGTAATTGGTTCAACTGTTTATTTCGTTTACTTACGAATGGCAGTAGCTGTTGTTTCCTGCGGAAAATAATGCGTCGTTAAAGTAGTAGATTTGAGAGGGGAGCGATTTTCAATTGTTCCCCGTCTACGTCACGTCTGCAGTATTGCGTCCCGGGGCCACCAATTTCACGTAAGGTTTTGCCGTTCGATTAATCTAGAATTTCACCATTAATCGGGGAACCCTTTTATTCTCGGATCCACTTCTGGTTCGTAATGAATCTTCCTTTAGGGGTAGGTACTTTTCTTGGTATTTTGCTCCCACCACATCCATTCCTCTCCTACACCCTCCCTCCCTTCACATCCCTTACCCTCCTTTCCTTCCCCCCCATCTCTCCCTCCCTTCTCTTACCCTCTCTCACTCTCCGACTTCTCACTACTCCCCCTCACGTTCGAACTCTATACCTTTTTCCATTGCGCCGTAACTCAAAATCTCCTAACCCCATGTCTCTCTCTCTCCCCCCCCCCCCCCCCCCCCCCCTCCCTCTCTCTCTCTCCTATTACTATTGGAAGTTCGGCGACCCTTTCGTGAGCTGGGGCAATTGTGAAATACGCGGCGCTGAAAAGACAAGTGCGTATTGCGGGCGCGATGACGTAAGAGTTCCTTTTTCAGGGCGAAGTGATCGCGAGGGAGTTCGATGGACGCATTTGGATCAACCCCGTTCTCTTTTCTTTGTGAATTGTGTTTTTTTGGGTTTCGGTATGGCACGAAGTGATATATTGCACTAAAAGATGCTTTATACCATAATGGAAGTGCGGAATTATATCTTTTTTGCGTGTATTGTATTTTTTGCACGTAATGTTTTCATCTCGGTCTCGGTTAAAAATTATCTTTGATTATATTTTTGCTATAGTTTTTTGGCGAAAGGTCCAATGATAATATTATTTCGCTCTTGGTATTTGAATGAAGCTACATTATGACGCAACAAGCTACTGAGGGAAGTGTGTGATAGAGGTCGATGATCGCTTCACCAAATAACGTCCATCTATTTCAGTCAGAATTATTTGGAAAATTCAAATTCATATATTTATACTTCATAATTTTCCAAGACTTCTCAGTAACGTTTCCTACAGTAGTTTTGTGTGTATATGCTAATTAGCGATTTAAAATTAAACAATTGTATCGCTAAGTTTTTCACTGTTACTTGGTAAGTGATTTAATATATGAACTGTGTATTGCCATTAGATAAGAAACACTTGTATGTTTTGCAGACATACAAATCGAGTTAATAATGTCAAGAACATCTAAGAAGGCTATGGATCGAAATATCTTGATTTTTTTTAATGTCGGCTTAAGATTTGTAACATTATAAATATCTTCAAGCTTTACATCAAAACAAGTAGTTTTAGAAATATATCTAAAAAGGAAAATATAAACATAATATCTCTTCATTGTTTCCAGATTTACATCAAAACTAAGAGTTTTAAAAATATAAGGAAATTTTGAAGAATGCGGGGATGCGACCGTATTATGAGCACATTTTCCTTGCTAAGCAAATTGTCTCTATAAGACTGAAAAAATACAAAAAATGCAACGAGAAAACGACAATCCCGTTTCCTTCTGTTTATCAGCTCTGCTCGTGTTCTTCGAATTTCCTCTAAGAAAACGGAGAAATTACTCGGATGCAAATGACATCGCTATGCCTTTAGTGATCTCGATTTTTTTTAAGGAATCGTATTCTCTAGATGGAATTGGTATTCTAAATGTATTCCAATCTCCGCCTATCTCTCTCTCTCTCCCTTCATAAAGGCCTCGGGTACTCCGACGATCATGCGCTTCCCTACAAACGATGCGATTTCCTTCTTTGAACGTTCCCACGTGAACACAAGTCCCCGCGCGCCCATCCCCACAACTGGGTCACGAGTGAAGGAGTTGAGGAGGAGGGAGAGAGGGAGATAGCAGAGGGAGGTAGAGAGAGGAAGAGGAGAGTGCAGAAGGATAGCGGGAGGGAGGGAGATGGAGGGAAGAGGGGAAAAGAGAGGAAAGGGAGGGATGAAGTAAGAGAGAGAGAGAGGAATGCAGTGAGAAGGATAGGAGAATCGAGGGAGGGCAAGGACAGAAGTAGGAGGAGGAAGTTGGGAGGGAGAGAGGAAAAAATTCGCGGTCGTCTAGCATCCCTCTGCGTGTGTCTGTTCACGAGATGGCGAATTCGCAAAGGTACAATCAGACGGCGCTGTACTCGCAGCCGTTTCCGCAATAACCGCAAACTTATTATGCCTGCCGTCTTTCGTATTTTTTTCATTCGCCTTTTTTCTTATTTTTCGAACTCTTTTTCTCGTTCTCGCTTCTGCCCTCCATGCGGATGCCGGAACGGTTTAAACAAAAAGAAAACGCCATCCGCCTCTTCCATTTTTCACGGGAAGGAATTGCATTTCTCCGACCTAATTTTTCTTCGTCCGGTTTATTTTATTAAAAATTAATTTTTTAGAAGTTTTTCCTACGTGCGGAGGAACTTTGCGAGTTTTAATTATCCCTCGCTCTCGTTTCCTCCATCCATTCCACGTGTGGTCTTACGTTTTTCGTACCCTATAAAAAAAAACCGAAAAATTGCGATTTTTGACGGCTGCCGTTTTGTTTTTTTTTTCTTTCTCTCTTTTGGCCCTCTCTGTGAAATTGGTTTGGAAACGTAAATGGATCGTCTGCATTTGATGTAGAAACGGCTGGAAATAATTAGAGTTATAAAAGTAAATTTTCACACGGAGTCTTAACCGCAGTATTTTTAAACCCAGAAACATAAAAGTTATTGCGGCAGAATCTGTAGAAATTTATGCCACGCCTAATTTGTTCCTTTAATTTGGGTGTTAGAATGTTTAATGATATTTTGAAAATGAAAGTAAATTAGATTCCTCGTTCTTTTGTTTAGAGGTTTCCACGGGAATTTTGGCGGCACTTGAAAAAAAAATGAACGAAGATAGTCGAAAATCATTAGTTTCACCGTATTCCTCCTCGCAAATGATTTCGTATTTTTATTCTCATCACTTTCTCGATGTATTTTTTCGGAGGGAAGAGTTGAACCAGCGACCGTATCGATTTAACTACGGCACGTAATAAGTGTATTTAAGACGTGCTGTAAATAGTTTCCGGTTTCCGTAGTAACCGGCTGTTTATTCCGCGCTATTTAACCCTGCTTTTGTGTAATACCATTGTTTTTCGGTTTCGCCGTAGGTATTCACGCAACGATACTAAAAGTCACGAAACTCATTCTTTTTTTTTATGGTGACGGCCTTTCCTCTTTCACTTCGTAACAGCTCGTGAGTCTCAAATTTTATTCTGTTTACCTTCGCTTCCCAATACTTGTAGGAACGAGAATGAAGGTGAAAGTTTGCTTGTTTAGTGTTCTCAGCCGAGTTTCCCATATACGTACGTCTCTGTTTGGGGAATACAAGACAAAATAAACTCTTCCTAACAGTTCGAACGGTTTGGGTCGATCTTTGCTTGAATGGACGAAAACATTTTCTGACGATTACTCCTTGTGTGTGCGCACCTTATTTTTACTTTCTCCATATACGTAGTATAGAGAAAGTAGTTTTCATGAAAAAAAATCGAATTCGAGATTTCAACGGTAATACACGTTTTGAGTTCCCCTGAACACGTTTTGACCGTTTTCTCGATTATGTCTGTGTGTGTGTGTGCCCGTGAGTGCGACGAATTTTGCGTGCACTCGAACTCAAAAACTATTCATCAGATCGGCATGAAATTCTGTATTTCTTATATATATATATTCTTAAGATTTGAAAAGATTTTGATAACAATCGGTCAACCGAAAGTAGCGGTTTACTCTTGTAAAATTTTAATTTTTCTTAAATATTTCGCTTACAACTGAATTTTTGTTAACATACATACACATAAAAGTTGTAGATATTATTTTTTCTATAACTTTTGTTTGAACTAAATTTTCATATGAGGAATATTTCAAGAGATATTCAATTTTCTTCTTAATTGACGGTTAGTGGGCAGGTTGCGCGCGTGGTAATGACAACAATTGAATCGCTAGCGCTGAAGCGTGTAAGTTGAACTGTTCCTATAGCCGTATTTATTTGATTTTAGTTGACAACTTACCTATGAAGAAAGTCACGTGTTGGACGCATCAATTTATTATCATAAAAGAACCCTCTTATATTGTTGGAATGATGTCGCATTGACTCATGGGTGATAGCCACAACAAGACAGGATGAAATCATCATTGCTAGAACTTTTGAATATCTCTAACACTGTAGTCGCTAAAGCTAAAGAAAAAATGTATTTTCTCATATATTTCACTATTCGAATTTACTCGCCTTTATCAGAATGAAATAGATTCATCGGAGAAAGGAATGCGAAGCTTCGCGTAAAATTGTTTACAAATTCTGAGATTAACAAAATCCTTGCAAACTTGAGAATTGTCCTTGAAAGGTTCGTGATGCATTTTGAATTTTACAACGAGTAAATAGCTTTAGGAAAAATGAATAACAAAAATGGTAAATTTGTATAAAATTCCTAATAATAACTATTTTCTTCCAATAACTATAAACAAGATGCAAGTATAGTGGACGAGAAGCCAAAAGAATACATACGACAGGCCAAGTAGTATCATGAGCATTTTTTTAAGTTTCTGGATAGCAGAGACAGAAAATTAAAAATAATTAAGATCGCTTATGAACTCTAATTGATGATAACGATAAAATGTTTTATTTTTTTACAACAAACCTAGAAATGTTCTGCAAATTCTTCCGTGACGTGGCTTGGCAGATATATGAAAAATATTACTGTTCATATGATTTCCTCGTATGGAAATTCTATTTTATGATATATTTAGTACAGCAGCTGTAGTTTCTCCTTAGTTTTAAATGGGAGTCGTATGAAAAACATTCTCCCTTTTGGAGACTTAGTAATTCTCTTGATATTCCAGTCACGAATGCGCCCCATTATTTCTTCTTCCTGGAATCGTGAGGGATCCGAAGGCTAATTGGACGCACGCTGCGCTTCTTTTTGCTGCGAAATTTATTATTTTTTATCGTTTGTACTCCAAGCAAAACTTCTTTCACTCTCGAACACGTGAAAGGGAAGAAACATAACAAAGAAATGGTTTTCCCTCTCATGCGAATTATTCGCGTGTCAGTCCTATGGCGTTGATTTCACGTTCTTTTTCATCCTCCTTTTTTTGCCCCCGTTTTCTTTCCTCCCATGTTATTTTTTTATTCTTCCACTCATCTATCGTTTTATCTTCATGCCTTTTTGTTTAATTTTCTGTCCTTTACATCAGATTGTTTCTTTCAGTTGTTTTCCTACTTCTGGCTGTTTGTTTCTATTTACACTTTATTCCGCTGTATTTTAATTTCTCTTTGCTATATCTTCCGTTTCGTTCTCCACTCATATTTGTTATCAGTTATATTATATCGAACGTGAAGTATCTTACTAGTCTATCGCGGCGTGAATTTCAGTTCAACTTCTCGAGAAACGTCCGTGCCAGAAACGGGATCTTTGCAGTTAGTTGCCTATCGCGAATTCCGTTTAGATCGTCTTTTGGTTTTTGAATTTCGTCCAAAATGTCAGTTTTCCGAATCCAAGAGCGTTTCTTTACGAGCACGCGAGAATCGGTTCGCTTTGATATGTAATTGCATTTTAAAAGCACGGTATATATACGTTAGGATAAAATTAAAGGGACTTGGATTTTCATGATTTGTCACAGCGAAGTCATAATAACAAGCTGGTATATGTGCCTATATTTTTGCAGGGAACTTAAATTTGGAATATTTCGCATTGAGATTTTCCTGCAGTCAGAATCAAGATAGTACCTCGACACTCATATCGGTCTCCTGCCAAAGTAACGGAGTACATTAAAATTGTGATCGTATTTAAATCGATTTTAATAAGTGGAGTGATTCGATTGTATTTTTTTAAATCTCAAGCTTTTGGAAATTCATTTACTGCTATTGTCGCTTTTGAATCCGTCGTCAAAATGACCGCATTATCGTTCGCTTTTATAGATATTATTAACACTAATAAGGCCGGGTTCGCACGATGCAAGTTCACGCACGAGTTGAGGAGTGCGTGGTATGGCACAAGTAGGCGAACTCGAATGGAGCGTGCGTGGTAGCGTTCACACGATGCAACGGACTCGAATGATTTCAGTTCCCCAAATGGATCCGGTAAGTGAAGGTGTCAACGTGGTTTGTGCAATAATAGCTGAGGAATTGATATCGAGGATTAAAAGAAAACGTAAAAGTAGGTGTTGGTTGAGAAAGTGGATCGCGAAACGCGGCGAAAGTGGGGCTTCTAATACTTTATGTTATGAACTGAGATCAGAAGACCCTGTGGCATTTTCACAAAAATGACGACACAAACAACACAGGGAACAAAAGAAACACACGAACGAAACAACAAATGAAATACAAAAGATGCTTGGAAACCACCCGGCAACTGACGTCTCGTGCGAGAACTCGACTAGCACTGAAAATTTTTAAGCATGTTTAAAAGTGATTCGAGCGCGTGCGTGGACTGGTGCGTGCACGCACGTGAATGGTTCAGACGGTTCGAGTGCCCATTCGAGAGCTCGCACTAGTCATTTCTCGTGCGTGAACTCGCATCGTGTGAACCCGGCCTAAACCTTCAACTTATGAAAACAAGTTAGGAAAGTGTAAAACGTATCCCAAATGGGCGCGTTTCGTGCAATGGAGTATTAGAAAGAAATGATATACCTGCACGTAAGGAAATAGCGTTTTAAAGTTATTTTCTTCATCATAAATAATCCAGTTTCTTCCTATTTAAAATATTGCATGCACACCCAAGGAAAATGAAACGTTTTTTGTGAGATTGTTTATGTTAGCAACAATGAAGAAGTAACCATGCAAGAAATTTTCTAACAATAAGTTCAACTCGAATTAAGACATTCTTGTTTGATTTTCTCGATAACGGCTACTCCTACGATAAAAATGTATAGGAAAGGAAATACTTTTCTTTACTAGTTATACAACTTTTATTTGAATGATATTTTGATATAACTAATACTTTACGAGATATGACGAAACTCATTTTTTATCACCAGTAAAGTGGTACCCCTGATTGGCGTACGTGATTAATTTTTTGCGATTTTCTTATTATATTTGATTGTAAGTCCTTAATATCAAATTTCATGAAAATCCGTATCTTAGAAACCGAGAACGAACATGCGGACGGACAGACAGACGGACAGACCGAAGATATTAGGCGCTCACGTTGGAAGCGAAACGCGCCTAAAAACCATTAGATTTATTACATTTTTCACACGAATTTACTTATTTTCTTCTCTCCTTTTCCTCTTTCTAACCAATTTCATATTTATATCTTTTTTTTCTACCTCTGACCTTTTATCCCCGTTTTTCTCTTTCCTTCTCCCCCTCTTTTTCATTTCCTCTTCGACTTCCCCTTATTATTTCTTCGCCCCCTCTATCTCATTCCCTCGTAATTTTAATTCTCCCGTATCCTCTTTAAGTGACATTTTATTTCCACCCCATCCCAATTCCTTCATCCTCTCTCCTCTTTCGCTTAATCCTTCTTATCTCGAACATTTCCTATCTCTCACCCTCATCTTTTAATCTCTTCCTTCCCCTCTCCTTCGGCCTCATTCCCTTCGCTTTATCTCTCTCTCTCTGCCCTATTCCTCTTTCTTATCAACATCGCTTCGCTGTCTCCTTGGGATTGCGCTAGTTGTCGGGAGACCATAATATTATAGTTTTTGTTCCTGCATGGTGGGCCGATTTATGTCCGCTCGACTCTAATGCGGACCATTTATTCGTGGCTTTAAGCTTTATATGTCAACCTCACGCTGCGGTGCTCCGTGTTTTTTTTTGCCCGTAAATTGAGAGAGATTAATATATATTTAGGTCGTGAGATATTTTGAATGTTTTTAGTAACGTGAGAAATTTTTTGTTCGGGATTTATTTCTTTCTCTTAAGGATGATTAATTTCAGCGATGGCTCATATTATGTCGTGTTAAGGTGTTAAATTGCAATTTCACACTACGATGCAATTTAAAAATTGCTTAATTTTAGTAGCACTGAATATTAATCCTAAAATACATGGAGTACAGGTACAATTTTTTAGCTGTACTTTTATAAACCAAATCGCGCGTAATAAGATTTTTACGCCAATTTAACAAAAATACTGCCGTGTATAAACCGTGTATTCAAATTTGTCCTTTCCAAAAGAATTTTTTTTTATTAAAATACGACTTTTTGTTTGGGAAACGAAGTCGAAATCCTTTTGGGGAAGTAAATTGAACTGTACTCTCTCGTTCTTAAATGCATTCAAATTCCGATGCAGAAGGATTAAATCAACACTAAATGTTTTATGGGTATATTCTTATCTTGTGGACATATCCATGGATTTTTCGACCCAACAGGACTCGATCCCATGTACTTTGGGAAAATATAAATGAATTTTAACCCATTTCAATCCTAAAAGGCAAACTGAACCCCAACAGACTGTAGATATTCGATCTATTTAACAGAGGTATAAATTCTGAGGTGAATTAGAGCGTGATGGTCGCAGACAAACCTTTCGCTTTACATAAGGTTCGTTTCATCAAAAAATCGAACAGTACGAACTTAGTTAGCGGATCCATAAATGAGACCATAAGATCTCGCTTTACATCACGACGTGTGATCGTTGAGGACGACGATTATTGCCTCTAAAAATATCTGGCAACGTCGAGAGATGGTTGTTTCGCCTTAGCGCGGGCGGGTGTTAACTTTCTCTCCCACGGAAGCGAGTGCTTTGGGCGAGAGAGGTGAGAACACGAATCCGGCGAAGGATTGGCATTTAAAAATAATGAAGAGATTGTGGAAAGTTCGAGGCGCTCGCGTGCGTCCTTTTTAATCGCGTTTTTTTTTTAAAAAAAGCTCAAATGCTAAAACCGTTGTTTTGTTCGGGGTAGAACTGTGAGAGCACCTAAACAGCGCGGGATTCCAGGAAAGGTTGAATGCCATGCTCGATCGGAAGGCGGTGCTCTGTGGAAGTAGTTTTCAATCTTATCTGATTATCGATCTATTTTGACTTCTCAGAAATTTTAATTTCTTTAGACACTGGGAAATATTACGTATACTCTATAGATGGCATTCATTCATTTGCGAGAAATTAAATAAATCGATATTTAGTATGGCAAACAAATTGTTTGGATATCTACCTATATACTGAAAATAAGACACGAAAAATTAACATTACCATCAGGGCAGACATGACTTAGGGGGACCCTGCGCAAGCACGATTTTGGGCCCCCCCTTCTTTTTTGTCTGTAAGGTGGTCTAACCATGGTTGTCACGTGACCTGGGCTAATGAGGCGGTGATGACAGAGGTACTTTATCTACATATAATCAGCATTCTATATTCCGTATGACTTTGGTGATAGGTTTATTTCTGTGGGGCGGAATTTTCTTTAAATGCGATGAATTTTTGCACACCTCCGCCCTAAGGTTGTGCTTTCCCCACCCCCTTCCTCCGCCATACTGCCCAGGGTAAACACACACCTCTTTTTGCGAAAACTAGATGCTCCCAGTTTTTCCCGCGATGTATCACTTGTCAAAGCTTGCCCGTTGAGAGAATTTAGTTTGTGGCCGTCGATTAGTGATTTTAGTAATCACATCTGACTCCCAAACACAGCCCATTTATCTGTGTCTATATTTATAAATATACTGTGCCAGTTATCGTCATGGGAAAATTTGGGGGATATACAATTTATTCGATACGAGGAATGCACTGACAACAAGCGAAAGAATAATTGCAGAGTAAATTACATAAGGCGCTTTTTTCGTCGACTGCTCTCTTTCCGTTGGAATAAAGAGTCGCAGATGCGATGTACATATTGTTGGTTGTCTACATTCGTAGCAGCATGTGCTTTTTAGCGTTTTGTCCAATTACTCTTAATCAGCTCATCCTAGATCCATCAAAGTGTGCCATATGTAGCTCTAACGTATACCTCTCTATTATGAAATTTTGGTCTTTGTAACTTACGTAATTTTTTAGTTAAATTGTACAGAGAGAAAGACGGACGAACCGAATGCATGAGCGATTTTTTTTTGAAAAAGCCCTAAAAATTCGTTTGTTAAGCTTCGTGCCTTCATATATATGATGTGTTTAGAAGAAAGCATTTTGGCAGCTACGTCGCGGCGGAGTTTGAGAAATGGAGTGGGATGAGGTTGTTGACAGGATTTGTTCCTCCCCCATCCGCCCTCCCCCTTCCCCTATTATGCCCCTTCGCGCGACCCCCATTGGTTAGAACCACTTGACGGACTTCACAGTCTCTGCCGCTTTTTGCATGTCGAGGCTTCTCGAATAATACGCCCACCCACACATTCACACACACGCGCGCGCGCATATATGGGGCCATGCAGTCGAAATCTTTCTCTCTCCCACGCCTTAGAATCAGACAAGCGAAGCGAGGAATTGTGAAGATGAAAAGCTTCCCATACCAACGTTTTTCCTCTTGTTATTTATTCGGTCAACGGTGCAGAAAATTTGTTGTTGCATCATAGTTTGTTATTATGTATGAGTGTGTTCATAAAACGCGACTTTCAATCCGTTTAAAAAATGTGAATGTGAGGTTTCCATGGATTCCAAGCGTGGTTGCTTGTAAATCTTTATTTTATTGCTCTAAAAATATTATCTATTTTGTACGTGTTCGAATTTATTTCGCGATTTTTTTTTGCTAATTCGTCGTTTTAATTTTAAAAATAATTTTACTTCGCTGAAGAACTCTTAATTTTACGAGACATAATTTAAATTATTTATAGACACACAACCTTGTTTCAAGGTGGGGTTGTCGCGAAGTTCTGTTTACTTTTAAAATGTTGCTGCGTTTGGAATTGCTGCATTAAGCCATGTTTTTGGACTCGTGGCGCTAATGACTCAGTTGTCGACGCTCTTATAAACACTTCACCATTTGCACTTTACGGAATACTAGGGCAAACATTGTCCATGTTGAATTGTGAGACGGTTATTACCGAAAATAACGTTTTAAAGAGAGATTTTATAGCCATGAAAAATGGTAAATTTTTGCTGAAACGTTTGTCGGGTTTGTGATAACGAATGAGTGTGAATTTTTCGTTGGGCGGCTTTATGTGCATGCGGCATTTTGAATGCACTTGCAGGAGAAATCTTATTGGTACTGTCTTTTTAAACGCTCTTTCTCTCAGTGAAATGTCTCCATATTTTCACCCGGGCGGTATATACTATTCACTTCTGAAAATAACCTCGAAATTGCAGAACTTTCGCGTTTGGAAATATGCGAACCGATCGCCAGTCGACCTTTTTACTCGGGAATAATGTTACGTATTATAGCAAAAGACCTCATTAAAAACTATTTTGTCTAATTTCAAGACACATACAGAAGCAAGGAAAATATATTTACAAGTATTATACTAACGCAGTCGCAAAATTTTATTATCTACATAATCATTTTATATAATCATATCAATTAATATAATACATTTAAATCATCTTTATCTCTAAGTTTTTACCTTAAAATCTATTTGTAGGTTACCTTATAGTTATTTTTAAATGTAAGAACAACGATTAAGCTATTTAGATTATGTTGCATAATATTGAGTTGCTGATCAGTGTAAAATGCTTGCATTTGTTCGAAAAATGCCGGAGAGAGAGAATGTGTAGCCTTCGAGCCTATTTCCGAGGTAATCATAGCAATCAATGCGACATGGTAAACTTATAGGTTTGGATACGAAAATTTCCGAAGCACAGGATGGGGTCGAAAAAAAAGGGTCAGTATGCAAATTTCTGCATTGCTGGAACGCCAACTCGGTGATTTCGAGTCCTGGACTCGGCCAATCGGAATAGCGTCGACAGAATTATGCGGAAGGAATGTTTTAATGCATTCGCGCTCGTGCAGAAGAAATAATTCGAATTTTATATTAGTTAGAGCAGTGGTTTCCAAACTGTGGGGCGTTAAGGGGGGCGCAAAAAGACTTCAAATTGTATTTACTGTCGTTTTTAACTGTCAAAATCGTGAGATCTACAATATGCAGTCGCCGAATTCTTGCTCTCAAGTGGCTAGCTAGGGCATATCGTTTGCTATGTATTCGACGCATAAGGGGGTGCAAGGACATTTTTCTTAATTGAAGGGGGGAGCGGCTTTGTAAAGTTTGAAAACCGCTGAGTTAAGAGGGAAGCCTCATTTCCGCAGTCACTGCGATCAATTAACAAAGCTGTAGGTGCGGTCCTACCGCCGCAAGAGTTCTTGCGGTAGGACCTCAGAGAGCCGTGGTAATAGGACGATTTCATTGCGAGAAAATAAATACCATTATATTTTTTATTCATTTTAATTCTTCAAAAGCAGAAGATTGTGGCACGTATTTACCTTCAAGAACAAGTAAAGGGTGCTGGATTTACGTGAGCAAAAATGAAATCGAGAGATATTCGCATCACTTTCACAATTCAGACAAAAGTCCAGAAGGGAAAGTGCATTGCGGAACTTACGTGGGACCAATGCGATTGCTACGGTGGTGCTATGTTGGATTTGACTAGCGCATAAGAATTGAATTTATGACTTTTAACTCCTTTATTATCAGCAATATGCTATCGATTATTGCTCAGAAACCCGAGATATCCGTTACGGAGAAAGTAAGAGAACTGCAAACATTGATTTCTTCAAAAAATCTCCTTTCTTCTTCAGTAGAATTAATTTACTCTTTTTGTTTCTTCCTCCATTGTCTTGTTTTTTCAATAGCTTAAACGTGCTCGTGCTATTGTTTCATTTATTCATGTTTTTTAGGCACTTCGAATTTATTTTGGTCGGTTAGAAAAATCTTGGTAGAATGTCAACTTAAACAAGTTATGAATCATATGTACAGTTCCCATCTTTTACACTAAAGGCGCTTATTTGAGATTTATTTTCACTTATCTTTGAAATATACACCATTCACGCAATCAAGAAGATTAATAGTCCCCTGTTTATTTTTTATCGAAACGTTAATTATTTCTGTGTACAAATCTCGAAAAAATTTTACTTGCGCGTATGTTAGTCCTTGGGAAACGTGATTTTCTTCGGCCGAAAGCACCCGTCGCATAGCAGTTGCTATTAAACGCTACAGGATGACAAAACGTAACTCAAAATCGTATTCTCTCGACTCAAACTCTCAAGACAAATACATTTTTTTTACGTTATGCGAACTATTTTTAAAGACGCCTCTCTCAGTAGTCTCAAGCGTGACGTTGGCGCCGGGGTTGAGAATGTTTGTCTCTGTTATTTTTTTCATGAGGTCGAAGAAAGGTTAATGGAATCCGCGGCTGCGATCTTTTTTCGAGACCCGATGTAATCAATCTGGAGAGGTTGGGATGGAGGTAGGGAGAGAGGTATGGAAGGATTTGAGGGGCGGAGGGGAGTTCCGGAGGATGCTGGCAAAGAGGCAGCCTGCGATTGAACTTTAATGGGTAGCGAAACTGCAGCGAGGGATAAGAGAGAGAGAGGGATATATATATATATATATATATATATATGTGGAGTCTGGTTGAAGTGCGGTCGTGGTTTGACGAGGGTTTTGTTGTTAGGGATGATGGAAGCCATCCGCCGTTGAATCATGTGACCACTTCAAATTTGCGGCCTCATTAGCTCTACTCCTATGCGACCTTACGTTCTTAGTAGAACCCCTGCTGATGTTTTATATCGCTTCGCTAAAATTCTGCGGAAGTCTGGCCACAGGCATACGTTAAATAACACACGTAATTCACATAGAATAGCTGAGTGAACCATATGTGCATTTCGCCTGTTGCACGGTTCGATCTTTGACATGTTTCTTCTCCATATATTCGACTTAATTTTTAGGTCTAAATGTTGTTTATTTTGAGATTTCCATATACTGAGCTCGATAGGTAAGTTTTTTAATCAAATATTAAATGAATGCGTTTTGTAAATATCGACTGGTTAACTCCGAATTTTGAGACGAGGTTAATATTTGCTTCCAAGTATGATATTATTTGTTTTGAAATAATGGAGCACGTTGAAAACTTAACTATTAGAGAATGCCTAATATATTAAGGCTATGGTTTCAATAGCTAGAAAAAGTTGATTATATTACTTCTGGTTCTCCTTAATAAATATATTTCGATTCGAAGGTCAAGTTACGGTAGCTACTCCGATTCGCGTACGATTTATAAGAGGCTTGCTTTCTGTGTAGCCGGCATTTATCATACGTAACGACACCGTTCCCAGATTACATTTTCGACGAGGGTTTCCTCTCTCCCTCTTGGCCATACGTCACACCCTTCTTCAGGTCTTGGAAGGTATTGCTGTTCTTTACGAACTCTTATTTAACGATAAGTTCTGTAAGATAATGCAGTAGTGGAGTTCCGATATGGTGAATCCAACGAAAGAGAATAAGATGGAGGACATCGTTACTTTTAACGTAAATAAATAATTGGCCATACATTTTGCCAAAAACATATTCTTGTTTTTTAACGCGCATTAAATCGATTCTGCAGAGAGAGGATTCCCCACTTATTTCCGTCCAGGAGGCCAAAAAATTCCGTGTTTGCATTACTATTATTATTTTAAAATTATATGTTGTGCAGGATTACGCTTGAATGAACGAGTTTTGGACTAGAAATTATCAACATCTAATACGTGAGGAGACATTGAAACATGTATTGTCGACTACCTCGTAAACTTTTATTAAACGTAATTTATCGCTGTTTTTAAAACAAGTTAGGAAAGTGTACAACGTATCACAAATGGGCGCGTTTCGTGTAATGGAGTGTTAGAAAGAAATCATATACCTGTACGTAAGGAAATAGCGTTTTAAAGTTCTTTTCTTCATCATAAATAATCCATTTTCTTTTTATTTAAAAATATTGCATGCACACGCAAGGAAATTAAACGTTTGCTTGTGAGATTATTTATGTTATGAAGTAACCATGCAAGAAATTTCGTAAGTTCAACTCGAATTAAGACATTCTTGTTTGATTTTCTCGATAACGGCTACTCCTACGATAAAAATGTATAGGAAAGGAAATACTTTTCTTTACTAGTTATATAACTTTTATTTGAAAGATATTATGATATAACTAATACTTTACGAGATATGACGAAACTCATTTTTTATCACCAGTAAAGTGGTACCCCTGATTGGCGTACGTGATTCATTTTTTGCGATTTTCTTATTATATTTGATTGTAAGTCCTTAATATCAAATTTCATGAAAATCCGTTCTGTAGAAGCCGAGAACGAACATGCGGACGGACGGACGGACAGACCGACGATAATAGGCGCTCACGCTGTAAGCGAAACGCGCCTAAAAAGGTCTATCGGTGTTTTTACCTCCAGATAAAAGCGATTCATTATCGATGCGATTGTGACAAGATATTCATTCTTACACGGAAACTACGCTCATATATTTAGTGGCGTGAGTCACTTCGTAATCTTTCAAAATATTTTCTGTTGTGATAGTGCATTTTGTAGTTATTGTGGAGACTGTACATCACTTGCATTTTGACGCAACTTACTTTAACACGCAGTAAGACTTTCCTTTTTCATCTGGCACCAAATGCTATAAACGCGACATATTCGCATGTTGTCCTTGACAGCCATAAAAAAAAGCTTTATTTGGTCGTTTAGTTTTTCAAATGGAGCACTTGTTCGGATTATGGATTGCAGCACGTTTTCATTCTGAGCTGAACACGTGTTTATGCTAGCGAGGTTGCATAAAACATCACAATCGTGCGAATGACATTTGCAGAAGGACGCAACCCTGGGGGACCCCCTTTCTCTCACTCTCTTCTGCCTTCTCTTCCTCTCTCACACTCTCACTCTCTCTCAACCCTGTCACTCTCACTCTCAACGTATCTCTCATTCTCAGCCTCTCTCACTCGCTCTCTTCCTCTCTCACACTCCCTTTAACTCTATCTCTCATCCTCTCTCTCACTCTCACCCTCTCTCTAGCTCTCTCATTCTCTCTCACCCTCTCACTCTCTCTCAACCCCTCTCTCTATCTTGTAAAAATTAAGTCAGTATCTTTATATGTATTGTTATGACGGTTTACTTTGTGATTGTATTCAAGATTTCTCCTACTGTACATACTATTTAATGTTTTAGTTTTATATTGAAAGGTATTTACTATCTAGGGCAGTGATGGCGAACCTATGGCACGCGTGCCATAAGTGGCACGCAAGACAATTTTTGTTGGCACGCCAACGAAAGGCGAAAACTAATCAAAGCATTTATCGTACTGATTTAGTGCCGCAAAAACATTTGTATTATTTAGTTAACTATTGTAAACATTAGTTTTAAGGTTACAACTTTAAATCTCTTATGTATTGATAACGAATTTAATTTAGCTGGCATGCAAAAAAATTAATGACTTTTTTGTGGCACGCGAGGCGGAAAAGAAAGATTCGACAATTATAGTAACATTGACACGCGGGCAGTAGAAGGCTCGCCATCACTGATCTAGGGGTTTTACAGGTGTTTCACACTCCCCTTCTCAGTGAGTGTTTTCATGCGTGGGTTTTACTAGTTAGGACAAGCTTGTTCTTATCTAGGTTTTCCCCATAAATTTAAATCTGTCTTTAACTTACCATTTCTTATTATGTTCGACTTTTATACTGTTCTCTACTCTTGTAATATTGTATTCTAACTTCAACTGAAACTATCTATATTGACGAAGGGCTAAATGTAAGAATGGACCTTATGATCTAAATTTCGCCCGAATAAAGACGTGTATCTATCTATCTATCTCACCCTCTCTCTAACTCTCTCTCACCCTCTCTCATCCACTCAGGCTCTATCTTATTCACCCTCTCTAATCCTTCATCTCTATCTTTCTCTATAATTTCATTTCCTTTTCTCCTTTTTTCTCCGTCTTCCCTCGTTTCTCTTCCTCGTAATTTTCTTCTGTACCTTTATTTCCTATTTTCTCCCTCCCGCTCTCCATTAAACCCTTTGTTTCCCTCACCTTCGCTCTTATCTCTCACTCTTTCATACGTTTTTTCTTTCTGTAATCTATTTATCTCTCTCTCTCTCTATCACTTTCCCTCCAAATCTGTGCGATTCTTCGGAAGTGACGCAGGGGATGAATGGAAGAATTAGAAGTGGATTTGGGGAGAGAGGGGAAGGCGGAAGTGAAACGTTAGAAGGGGGAAGAGGAAGATGTTTTGTTGTTCTCTCCTCTCTTCGTGGGGGAGGTCCTCGCTCGATTCAACCGTCGCCCTCTCCCCCTTCTCCTCTCTCCCTCCTCCCCTCACCTTTCTTCTTCCCCTCCCTCTCCTTCCCCTGCCATTTCTATGGCAGCGCGGGTGCTAACGCGGTGACGCTTCTTGAAATTAGATGAATCCACGTCCTGCGTCGGAATACGGCGACGTGCGCGTTCGAGGAATGAAAAGGATCAAAGTATTTTTAAAAAGCGGTTCCGACCACTTTGAGGGCGTTATGTATCCATGATAATTTGTCTCTTTTCGTCCGAAAATGAGGAATTTTTATTTTTTTGCCGTAAGTGGGAGCTGTAGCAAAATTATATATCACTTCAAGACAGCATTTGCGACCCTCCGATGAGAAACTCGGAACTTTTGCTTTTTGCTGTTGGATGTCACGTCAGTTTGATCTTTTAACGTTGTAAAAACAAATACCTAATGATGTATTTGTACTTTTATTTTAATCTTAATTCGTCTGTTCAGGCAAGGAATATATCTTAAAAGAAACCAGTGAAATACATAAATTTGTTTCAGTTCATAATAGTATTGCCAAAAAATTACATTTTGTTTTAATATCATTTAAGGCTTCTATTTTAGAATGTCGCCTGTTATTTAAAACTAATTTGATACGGTAAAATTTTCGATTTTGTGAAGTGAAATTAAGAGGATGTGATAGGTACATGGATGAAATTCCGAATCTAAAGGTTTCCTTTGCTGTCTGCAAAATCCTTCCTGGGAGCTGCGCCACTATTAATTTTTCTTGATTTTCAGAGCTGTAGTTAGACTGAGCTGACTGTACCTTTTCCTTAAAAAATCTGATTTGGCCAACACATCACTTTCTCCATATTTGGGGTATAGATATCTAAATCCTTTTTTATAAATAGCATTAAAAGGCAAAATTATTATTTCGTATCGTAAAAGTATACAGTCGTCCTTATTGCCGTAAATTACGTATATTTTGAATGTTTACAGAATCCACCCCTACATGGTGGTGGCGCTGTATACTGCAAATTAAGAAAAAGCAAAATATCTCCGAAATGGGTGGTCCAATATAAATTTGTTTCAAACAAAACTTGGAAGAAATATTATTCTCTACAACTTTGGTCCTCACGAAGATTACCAATAACGACGTTTTTAAGGATATATTTTACGGAAACCGAAAAGACCGATTATTTATAAATAATTCTTAAACAATAACTGCTATGGAAAATTGTTTCAAATGAAATTTGTAGGAAATTACATTCTCTATAACCTTTGTATCGAATTGTATATAAAATAATGATGTTTTAACGGAAATATTTCGCCAAAACCGAATCAGGTTTCGAATAAACCTCAACTTTCGGTAAACCATTATTGTCTAAAAACTACTAAGCTATTCATGCTCATATCAAAGTGTTATATTTGAAATTTGGTAACGATATGGCAAGTACTTTTAGAGTTAGAGCCTACACAATCACATACACATCATTCCCAAAATAGTCTAAACTTGTTCTAGGGACCTCAAAACGTGTATTTCCGTTGAAATCTCGTAGTCGATTTTTTTCATGAAAATAATACTTTCTCTATACTACGTATATGTAGAAAGTAAAAATAAAGCAAGCCTACAGTCGATTTTATTACGTGTTATTTTAATGGGAGATGTAAATGTCTTCCATTGGAATCGAACCCAGCACTTTTTTCGAGATTTTTTGCGTACTACTTTATCATATGTGAATCGAGCATTCTTGCCAAATTAAGAGTTTCTATCTCTATTTTCTCTCGAGTTATCGATAGAGGGGGTGGTTAGCGTGCCTATCTCCCAATGTTATCGTCGCGGGTTTGAATCCTGCGGAGGGCATGTCAAAATAAAAATATCATTATTCCCATTTTTTCTAGCGAGCTGATTTAGCGTTACATCCGACAAACAAACCAACCAACAGATCGCGGAAAATATCTATAGAATTTCTGAGCTATATAAGCATAGGGGCATTCGGTGTGTTTGGTGCAGTAGAGTGTACATCGCTTGGCAGAAGAGCGTGGAGAGTTTGACGCATCTAGGGAGGAATATGTTATAGCGGCAGTCAAGTGCAAATTGGGTGGCATAAATCAGGGGGTAATTTCGTGTGTTGGGTGGTCTATATTGAAGGGGCAATCAAGTGTTTGATGGTCGTATATATATATTAGGCCCTAATAATTAGGGGGGTTTGTTGTGCAAGTTGGGTGGCATATATTCCAGCTGATTTTTGATTAGTTTTTGGTGGCACACACACACACACCCTCTCTCTCACACACACCCTCACACACACACCCTCACACACAGACGCACGCACCCTCACACACGCACACCATCTCATTCACCCAACCCATCGTTTTCTCTCTCGGACTTACACGAAGATTACTAATAACGACGTTTTTAAGGAGATATTTGACGGAAACCGAAAAAACCGATTATTAATAAAAAATTCCTAAACAATAACTGCGTTGGAAAATATTTCAAATGGAAGTGGTAGGAAATTACATTCTCTATAACCTTCGTATCGAATTGTATGTAACGGAGATATTTCGTCAAAACCGAATCGGGTTTCGAATGAACCTCGACTTCCTGTTAACCGTTATTGTCCAAAAACTAATCAGCTCTTATTCATACCAAAGTGTTATATATGTGACAAGTGCTTTTTGAGTTAGAGTGCCCACAATCACATACACCCACACACACACACAGACATCCTACCGAAAATAGTCTAAACGTGTTCTAGGGACCTCAACACGTGTATTTCCATTGAAATCTCGAAGTCGATTTTTTTCATGAACATAATACTTTCCCATTACTACGTATGGAGAAAGTAAAATGGAAATGCCTCTCGCGATGTAAGAGTGTACTACATGATCATTCGTGTTTGCAACGACGACCAATTTCTTACGATGACAATGAGACCCAAATTTCAATTCTTAGGCAGCATTTTAAAATGTCATGTTCGATGAGAAATCAATAATTAAATGATTAAACTAATGAACCACATTTGTAGATTTTTCATAAATACAAGGAATGTTTAGTTTTTAGTAAGGTTAGTTTATTTAAAATTGTCGATAAATATATAATAATGCAATATAAACCAAAATTCATAATTTTAGCACAGAAATTTCATTATTTTTCTTTAATTTTCTGAAATATTTACCAAGTAAATAATAGTAAGTGACCTGGATGTTGCTGCATATTTGATACGTCCCACGTTCTCCGAAGGAGTTTCAATTGAGTGAGTAAAAATGAAGAACGGCAAGAGGGCGAATTATAAAGTCTTAAGGAAGCATGTATTGGAAATTAAAAAATATAATAAGCCCATATATCTCATTAAAGGTTTTACGAGACGATAAAATTTGAACGAATTATTTGGATAAAATATTTCTGCGAGTCTCTTACGTTATTCTCTTGAATTAAGGAAAGCGTTAAAATAAATTTAGACAACACGACGAATAGCAGCCAAGATCGAAGGCGGAAGGGTTCTGGCGTTGCCAACTTCAATATCCATATGAGAGACCGATTTTTCTTTTGATGTTGATTTAAGAGCACCTCACTACGCAAATAATATTTGTATCGCCCGAAAAGAAATATGATTGATAAAATTTTATCGACAACCTTTGCTTTTGAAGTACAAAGCAGTGGGTTAAAAATAATCAGTAGACGTCATCAAGTCTGGTCGATTTTAATAGAAAATATATTTGCCTAAAATTGTTCGTAAAAATTATACAACGCAGTGTTGCCGGATTTGACGTTTGGAATCCCTTTATTTACTTTTTTCATTGCTATTTAAAAGCACGTTACGGCCATTTATGATACAGGAAATTAATGCTGTTTAACTGCAAGTCAACCTTTAGGAATACTAACAGGAAAAAATAGTTTACGTGCCATCAAAAAATTTTACTTCGTAGGCTTTCCAGTGTATGCATGTTATCCATGTGTTGAGCTCGTTTACTAAGTAAATTGGGAGCCTAAAATGTTCCCCGCGGCTTCTGTATTTCACCGCAGTCCTCTGTCGCTGCTTGAGAGAGAGAATCGCCTTGAGATAGTGAAAAAGCGCGCAGTTTTGACGGGAGAGAGGGGTGAGGAGAGAGGAGGAGAGAATCGGAGACTGCACATATTGGAGAGGGGAGGGAGAGAGGGGAAAAGTGGGTGGAAGAGGAAGAGGGGTGTGAGTGGGAAAGTGCGCCACGGCCGGTGGCAATGAGATAGCGAAGGATGTGCGAACAGAAAAAATGGGGGCGACAGAGAGACCGCTGTTTTTCTGTTTGAGTGCCTCTCACAGGGGAGAGGGCGCCTCGCAAGGTCTCTGCTACTACGTAGCTAGCAAAGGGAGTACATATTGCGCGACGTTTTTTATTGGAATTCTTTAAAGGTAAACTTGCCGAAAACCATTGCTTTTACCATTTTTCCTATATCACTAACATTAAAATTTTGGAATCTTTTATTCGAATGTAATCGTTTTTTATGGGAATTGTTTTTCGAAAATTTGAAATTATCGTGAATTTGACATTTTTCCGCGAAAATTCAAGTCTGCGAAGCGATGTTTTGACGAAACAATGCATGTGGCCAACCTTCAAAGATGGAAAGTCTCATACGGTATATTCAGATGTGAAATAGATGTGGAAAAATTCAATTATTTGTGTAGAATGTTGGAATGCTGATGATTAACATAATGTTCGCGAATTAAAATTTTCGGTGTTTTTCTTAAAATGAACGGCATCTTCCGTTGGGTCAACGAGGATATTTTTTAAATCTCTCTCTTTTTAAATTACCCTCGTCAGGCTAGTCGCGTGTTCGTTTTCTCGTCAAAACCTTTTCACCTTCTCGTAGCTTCATTTATACGCATAAATGAAGCGTGCGTCGATAAGAAAAAGTTTACAGCTTGCTTCCCTGAAGATAGAGCTTCGACTTCTTTTATGCGTCGCGTTTCTTTTGTTTCCCCGCGGGGGCGACGGCGTGGAGACAAGGTGTGTGCGTGCCCGAGTGGCTGCTATCGACAAAGGCTTGAAATGGTCTTGCGTCATGTGATGCGGCGCCGTGACGGGTGTTTGCGCGTTTGGAGAGACAATGGGACACGGTTTCGAAAAGAACCGATAAAAAAAGATTCTGTCCCATCGTCTTCTCATGCCGTTCAAATTCGCTAAAATTGGAACCGCAAATGGCGACACGACAAAACCGGAGGGGTAAATTTTGAAGTTGAAATTTTTCAAAATGTCGAAATCGAGCCGTGAAACTGGATGATGGTCGTAATAAAAAAACGGAGTGATATAAACTAGTCGTTGAGGAAATTTAAATATCGGCCTAAAAATGTTTTATAGTACATATGAAATATTTTTGTAAAAGTTTTTGTACGAAGTTCTCTAAAAGGTATAACTACGGTACAGATTTATGTCGGTAACTTGGTGGGAACTTTGCAGATAAATTGTCGGGCAAACTTTGCCGGTAGCCTTTAAAGTTATCAGGATTGCATAAGAATGAAATGGGCGAACTGTTATTTATGCGACTTATTATTTTTTATCTGCACAAAAGATGCAATAGTGGGAGTAGTTCTGTTTGAGTAGTTACTCTTTTGTCGTCGGAATAGTTGTAAATCGTAGTTATTCACGGGGATGTTGGAGTCTAAATTCTCCTAAAAAGGGTTCACTTTGATAATCAGATGATTTTATCGATCAAATTGGTTCAGCGAACGCTTAAGCATCAGCCTTCTGAAAAGGTCCGTTAATTCAGCGAATTTTATTTTCTCTCCGTTGAATCCTTCAGTCGCCCGTGTGATTCCTTTTTTAACAGTTTGGTTATTTATACCAACTCGTAGCGTTTATGGTCTTACCGATGTGTTTTGAATAAAAAATACGCTCGCAGTATTCGCAAAATATTTTATAAACGTTAGAGTATCTTTTTTCCGTATTAAAAATACATGGGTACTACGGGATAATATAGTTAAATGTTTTAAAATCAAATATACACAACTACGTTAGTTAAAAAATTTTATTCTGCACTAGAAGAAAAAATCTGATGTAGCCAACACATGACTTTCTCCATACAGAGCAATGAATGTGATTTCTCTCGACATCAGCGTTCTCAGAAATAATTATCAGCAATTACACTCGTGAATAATTTAAAAACATTTTAAATAGTAAAGAAAATTGTTAGCTTTTTCTATGAATAACAAAATTTCGATGCGCAATTCAAATCACCCTTGGCTGCGTAAGCAAGGCTATCAACAATAGAATAAGAATAAAGAATAACTTCCACAATTTGTGGAGATTAATATAGTTATTCTTTTCCTCTAAAATATGAAGATCACTTACCACAAGGTTAAGCCAAATTCCTTGGATTAAATTTTTCCATTTCGATTAAGAGTTTAATAAATATCTATTGTTCGGTGAGTTGTACAAGAAAATATACTTTTAATTTTTATAACCACTTTAACAAACACACTAAAAACATCTTTTGACATAATTTATCAGCAATATTTTTCCAGAAACAGAATTCTTTTCCTGCTCGTAATCCCTGCTATGTTGTTATGCGTCAAACAATTGAGCTGCAAAATTAATTCCATAAATGGTGGAATCTTTTAAGCAACTTTAACCCGTAATGTTATTTAGATATCCACTACTTGGTTTGGCTCCCGTTAAAGCAGGAGTCTCACGTCGGAGCGCGAGCCGCATTAAGACAACGCACCAAAGCCTGTGTCCGCATTTCAAATTTTCTCAGTCAATCACACCGTTTCATATTTCTTTGGAATTAACTCTCCCATTCCACAAAAGGGGGAAATCGCCTCAACCCTATTTTGCAATCTTAAAAGTTCCGACTCAGCACACTTCTTGAATTTCTTAGATTATTTACAACGATTCGCGTGAAATATTCTATAAGAAATTCGTTCGAGCCGTGTAGTGTAGAATAACTCACTTCGCGGGCCGTATAAATGCAGTACGTGGGCCGCTAGCTTGAGATCCCTTCGTTAAAGGGAAACATTTTAAATCGATATATCGCGAATCGAAAAAAATCATCGATGCAGCGATCGATGTTTTGTATACATCCCGAGGACGCCTATCTCGACTAATTTCCGATACAAAATGTCTCTTGCATTCATTTGTTAGCAACTCCACTCGAGGCCATTAAATGAGGATGGTTGTGTTGGAGTGGTAGGCTGCGTCTGCTTCGCGTGGCTTAATAGGAGGGAGTTCGAATCTTCCCGCAAGCATTATATTCCTCATTGTTGATGGCCTTTTCGTCTAATGGTGTAAATAAGCCAACGATAAATGAACCAAGTACTGATTATTGGGATTTCACCGATTGGTTTGTTGAGCTGTAATTCTTAATCATCGTGATGAAACACTTTTGCTTACATAAGTTTTTGAATTAAATATGTCCAAGTTCAAATATTCACTCTGAAAAGCGCCGAAGTTAAATTATATTTCAAATTTAATCGGAGTGCGTGTCAAAACAACTTTCTTTCACGCTAACTGAGACTTTTAGATTAATTAATTACCGTCAGGAGCTGAGGAAATAATGGGTAAAAATTGTACGCCTACACATTTATTTTTGGAATCGGGGAGATTAGTTCCCACAGAATAATGCCGTTCATTGTTCCACCCTTAACCGCCCTTCGGGGCTTTTCAAGTGACAGCTCCGTTGTACGCGGGATGAGACTAATATGTTGATTTCTCCTATTTTCCATCTCTGGAATTACTCCCCTGCATGTACCTATTCCCTTGTCGTTCGATATGTCCAATTATTTTTAGTGCATGGAGTAATTTTTTTCGTCGCTCGATGAACATTAAAAAATAAATAAATATCTGTTCTTGTTATCCGCAGGTGGCTGCTCATTCCGCTTCCACCCTCTTGGCTCCGACAACCACCCTCCCCCGCCTCCGGGCCCCCTCTTCGCCCCTCCGGACGCGTTCATCCCCATCCACCCCCACCTTAGCCAACGCCTCCACTCACCGTCCCCTCTCTCCCGCCCCTTCCTCTTCTGCTCCCTCCTCCGCCTCCTCGTCCCCCACCTCCGTCACCACCCCCGCCCCATTCTCGCTCCCCGTCCCTTCCCATACCTCGTCCTCCTCCTCCTTCCTGCCCCCTCCCTCCCCTCCCCTCAACCAGCCTCCAGTTCGACACCTGTCCAACGGATGGGCCGAATACTGCGACGCTTCTGGGAGGACGTTCTTCTACAACGGGGAATCCGGTGAGAAGAGCTGGAAGCCGCCCAGGAGGAGGCCTAGAAAGGTCGGAACGATATTAATGCATCATTAATAAACGAGTAGAACCTTATTCATGCACTTGGAAAAAATTAGCGCGTTTTTTCTTCTATTAATAAATTCGGTAATATTTTGTTTAGTTATGAATAGTGATTGTGCTCTAGAATTCTCGAGAAATTACTTTTCTTTCAGATTCTCATTTGTCGAGAAATTTAATTTTAAAAAATTAGAGATTCTCGATTCTCAAGAAAATTTCTTCGGGATCTCGACAATTTTTTTTCATCAGAATCCATGCAATGTATTACATTTTTTTACTTGTGAAAATTGAACCTCTTATAAAGTATTAAAGACCCCAAAACTCTGGTAATATCTGCCTTCTTTTGAAAACCACGTCTCACTGTTTCATCTATCCATTGGATGAAATATATTTCTCTGTAAGAAATATAATCTTACTCTCTGAACCAAGATGAAAAATAAAGAGCTATCAACAGAAGCGTAAACAGCAGCAGCTCCTAGAATTCACTGGCATTTGATACGTATTTCTATATCGGATAGAGTGCATTGACTTTCTATTGTCATAGCAACTTCATAAGTCTGTGTTTATCGTTTCGGACCAAACAAAACCAACTATGTGCGTGTTAGAACGATTCGGAAATAACACCTTAGCCAGTTGTCCACCAACATTACACAGAGTGGTAGTGGTTCCCAATTGTCCAATGGAATCTACTTCAAATGGAAAATGAAGTCCATTTTCGTACGATAAATATTAATTAAAGTTAGTTCAAAAATATTTTAGAATCATATCCTCCCAAAACTACTCTATAAGGAACAGATTTTTAATTGAAATTCTCACGCGACGTTTTTATATTCTCGAATTCTCGAGAAAAAAATATTGCGAAAATGGAGAAATCTCTAATCTCGAGAACAGAAAAAAGTCGAGAATTCACTATCTCTTGTTATGAAGATTCATCCCATTAGTGTAACTGACGATATAAGGAGACTTTGGTATTTGATCACCTATTACATATATGCGTAAATTTAACTTATCTTAATTTATTTTTTTATGTGAATGTACCGCCAAATATTCGGTCAATAGAGCCCCGTTTTTAAGTGGCTTCAATTTGGAAATGTACGGTCAAAAAAGCCGCTTTCCTTCTTTTATACCTTCGGAGATATTTCAAAGAAATTAATCGGCTCCAACACGACCCTGTATATTTTTCAATACTCAAGTCTAAAGAAAAACAAATGGCAGCAGTACATAATTATACAGTTTTAAGTTTCAGCTCTCTATTTTTTGCGGTTTCGTCACAATTTCAATTTAAGCAAGCGCATGGACAGACGTCAAATTAATTTTGTTAAGGCTCTAATAAGTAGATTATCCCTCCCTTCCAAACGTTTGTATTTCTGTAAAAACACTTAAATTTTGATTTTATCGAAAAGATATTTGTATAGTGGTGTACACATTTCCAAGAATTGGCGAACTTGTCTGAAACGCGGGCAAGTGAAGAGGAATTGTGCATAGAGGGGGAAAAGGGGAAACTTAAATAGTCGAATCAGGTTTTGACAGAAAGGATAGGTCAGATATTAAGAGACAACGAACTAGTGAAGGGAGAATGCTGGGAAAAAGTCATAGATGTAAGAATGGGGCAAATATTGTGCTCGTTTTTAAGAAATTGAGCAATTTATGAGAATAAGAAGAAATTGGCTTTGGTTGAAGTTATTGGGAGGGTTGGTCCAAGAGCATACAGAGAGTAAGATAACTAGAACATTAAAATTATTTAACAATTGCTCAAACTTGTGATAATTTATTGGAGTATTAATTATCGTTGCATATATGTAATCTTAAATTTTCAATCAAATACATTTATTACGATTATCTCATAAGCTTCACATTCAACGTTTTAATTCATAAGCTTTTAGGCACGTTGTCTATCATCGGAATGTAAGATATTTGGATGAAAATACTTTCTGATTTATTGAGTGCTTGTAGTGGAAGTACTGAGCAATATTTTTATTGGAGAATTCCTTTACGTATTATTTATGAATGTATACAATATGTCGATAAATCGTGTACTATCAAAGTCATTGAAGTTTATGTTTAAATGAGTCAAGTGCAACGTTCTAAGACAAAGGTTTGATTGCTTTTCTGCAAATATAAAAATATGAATTTTGGAAGATATGAGAGTGCGAAAATCAAAGTAAAATAATATTCCAACAAATGGCATCTTTTAATACATAATGATAGTTTTAAATCTTAAATGGAAAAATCATTTGAAATTCCAGGCAAAAGTTCTAAAGTTGTACCGTTTGACCTTTCGTTCATCGCTGCTTCTATTCTCAGCTAACTAGCAGCGGCTTTCTTATTTTTGGATGTGATTCTCCTACCAATGTAAGTAATAAGTATTGGAGGAAGTTTTTCATTTATTAATATTCGTATTAAATATTTTGTGTCAACACGAGATGCACTAGTTAAATCACATATGCCTAAAATATTTCTTGATCTCAACATGATTTAATCATAAATAATCTTTAAAAGAAATAAGACCCAATAAAAATGCCAAAAGGTACTGAAATTGCATTTAACTTTGTTAGTCTACTACGAAACTAATTTTATTTTATAGATTCGTAAAGGATATTTATAATTTCACGTCCGTGTCTCATTCTTTCCTTTTAATAGTGCGTACAATAATCATACGTGGAAAAATTATCCCTGCCCAAAATTTAAGAACAGTGGTAACCTAAAGTCGACATTCAAAACCAAAACGAAGATTGTAGGTTGAAATACATTCAACTTTAATCTGCACGAAGTAATAAATAAATAGTTATTTAGGTAAACGCGTAATAATGTCCCGCATCTGAATATTATTTTGTATACATAATTCCATGAATGAATGCCCTTTGCGAAGACAGCTTGACAGACTGACGTACAAAGGCTTTTGTCATAAGAGGGGTTTCCTCGTCTTTTTACGCGTGAATGTTTTTTCGTTGCTATGACTACGCGTGTTTATTAATCGTCATTGGTTTCTACGACGCCATCTTAACCGAATGAATTTTGCGGAGAAAGCCGAATTTCCTATGATCCTGCACACTTGGTACGGCGGCGATTTCGTGTCACAATGCTGTTTGGTTCGTAAGACAGTTTTATTTCTTGATAAAATATATTTGGCGTGATATATTTTTATTTGTATACTCTCTCTCAAATATGTTTTACTTATATTGCTTTTCGTAAATCCATTTAAAATGCACTGATATAAGTTTCCATCGAATATCGATAACGAACGAAAATTAACATGAATTGCACAATTTATGTGAATTTCGGTAAGACTTTTCCCATTGTTCTTTATCGTCTGCTTGCTTCTAGGCCTACTGAAATTTATAAGACGCAGTTTGCTAGGTGCCTATCAAAATAATCCTTTCTGTCGTCGATAAAGTTATAGTAACTCGCCTTTTATACCGTGTTCTGTCTCTTTGACGTTACCTTTTAATGTTGTAAATAATTGGTTAATTATTAATAACACCTATTTCCTATCACATTTTATATATTTTACTCACATTATATAATATTATTTATTTATATACTGTCATATATATTATTATATACATTTATGCATCGCTGGTATTTCAAATAACATATTTTTGTGACTATCAACACGACGTTGTTTATTGTAATGATCGAGCGTAACATTGTCCTTGTATTGTAGTAAAACCAGATATCAATCTCTCAATTTGCATATTTTCCTTGAAAACAGTTAAATTGTAGAATTTCATTAGAAGTTAAATAATCGTATTTTCATATCTTATATTATTTTATATTTGTACGATCTTACTTGCCAGGTGATCGAATAAGTTTTTATATAAGTAATTTTTAAGTATAAAAATATTGGATATACATTTTCCAGACAATGTATAATTTAAAAAATATTATCTATTGGCGAAGATTGAAATAAATATCAAAATAAGATGTGAACCTATCATGTTTGTTACTCAAAAGAAGTGAAAGTTCGGAGTTTTAAAAATAATGTTGTCGTTAAATGTCTGTTCCTGCCATATTGCGACAATTATTGCCTTTTATCTGCTGCGTGCGTATCACAATATTGGAAATTTTGCACTTAAAAATTGAAATCGATGCGATGCATTTGTAAATCGCGCTCTCTTCGTCCTGCTTGCAGGAAGAGGCGGGTGATGGCAGCAGATCTTGCAGCTCGAGTCCCCTCGCGGACGGCGAAGAAACTTCGAGCAGGGCTCTCCCGCTTCCCTCCGGTTGGCGGGAATCGTACGACTCGTCTGCCGAGCAAACATGCTACGTCAATTTAGTAACAGGCGCCAAGGTAAGATACCTCGATTATTTTCGATTTAATAGTATAAATCCAGTTGTTATCAACGATGAAGAAGACATGTTTAAGTTTATTACATGCTATCTCACATCGAGGATACCAAAACAATTTCAAATTGTTCCATTTCCATTGAAGTATTTTGTTACGTGCCATGCATAAAGTTAATTACGATTTTTTGCTGAATGAATTATATTAGCGGTGAAGATTTATGTAGCGCACTTAGATGCTTTGCGATTACTATTTACGATAGAGTGTTTTTTCACCTAATGTTAATCATTCAGAAAGATGCCGACACTTCTAATTGTAACAATGGAAATTATCATTAGACAATTATATAAGTTTATAAGTAACAAACTCTGCATGTAGTGTGCAAGAACGTTTAAAGTATAGCTCGCATGTTGCATACCAATCTGAACTTCATTTTATTATTACGACGATTGATATGAATAATCCGTTAACCGATGCTTCCCTGTCATCTAACGTCATGTTTAGTAACTTTATAGCCGTTTTTATAGAAAGGTTTCTAGTTCCGACCATAGCTGTCGCCACCGAACTGTATCGAGCTCTTTTTTTGCGAGCTGTGTTATTTCGCTCGTTCTTGGAAATCGAAACTGGAGAATCTCTAAATGGAATGATTATTGAATGATCATTTTATGTCGCTGTAGTATGATCATTAGTGAGGCATTTCTTTTAGTTAAACAACATGAGCTGTTTTATTGACCATACTTCCGTAGTTTGGTTAGTTATTTTGCATAAACTGTTAAGCTGTCAAAAAGTCAGAGGTGGCTCATTAGTATTCTTAAATCAAATTACTTGGCACAAAATATTTTGCCACCGTTTTACTTTGCAATATGTATGTGAGCTGAAAAAAAATCGTCATTCTTGCTGTGCTTCGTTGCAATTTTACACAATCTGATTCTGATATGAAATTAAACAATTGGGACTCTAAAACTATTCTGAGCGATAAATACTCCATGTGATTATGAGACTTTTAGGTTGAATTCTCGGTCATAATTACAAGGCTCGCGGTGTGCGCCCGTCACTGCGTCACATTCGTTATCCTCAAAATTAGTCACTCTCTTTCATGGCGACTTCCAGTCTCTCGTCCACTTCCTCTCCATTGACCGCAAGAAAAATATTCCTTCGTTTCCTACGACTGAGAGGAAGAGAGAGGGAGGATGTTTTTAGTCAAGCGCACAAGTGTAGATAGTATTAAAACAGATTTCAAAGTAAGAAATAGACGTTTTATATTATCTTTGCGATATGGCCGTCCTGCTCTCTGACGAAATTCAATATTTTCCTTTGTTTTAAACACTCAGTCTATGGTACTTATCTCACTCATTTGATTTTTCAAAGATGATTTATTGAGTAGCTTTTGCGTTCATTTCTGTGCCCACTAAGAACTGCAAACTTATCTGACCATATTGTTGTATTAATCACTTCAGTGTCTGTGTATTCTTTCGAGAACAGAAACCATTTACATTATTGAACCAATAAACGCGGTTTCATTAAAATCCATACAGTCGCTACCACCTCAGAAAAATTAAATCCATTTTATGGCTTCGTTCTCATGAAAACTCATATACGTTTCCAAATTTTCACAAAAAATATCTCAATTAATTTCTCTCTCCCGCAAACAATCGAAGTCCGTAAAATTAATGGAAAATTAGTTTTTTTTATTATGGGACGCTTTGCTTCGAATGCAGCAAAAAAATTTTAATTGGAACCACTCTTCATGAAGGAAAAAGGATACCCGTCGTATATTAATAATAAAACAGCCTCCGTTTCGATTCCGCCCTTTTGGCGTTTCTCTCTCTCTCACAATTAATGAATATTTTCGCTTTTAAAACGGTCAGTCGACGTTCATTGGAAGCACACTGCCCCTTGTCCGTTACTTCTCTCGAATGACGCCACCGAAAGGAGTAGGAGGCGGGGAAGGTGTAGTTTATAATTGGGAGGCCGCGAGGATTTATGGGAAGGGAAGAATGAGGAAACGGTGAGGCATTTGAAAAAGATAAGTTGGAGAATTTGGGTCTTTGTTCGCTTCCGCTTATTTGAGGAGCAAACAATGGTTCTCCAAACACTAAATCTTAAGTGAATCTTCCGACATTTGTGTGAAAGAACGAGATCAGAGATGCGTTTGAAAAGGCATTGCGATATGCGTATCGGAATGATTTTTCCGTGTAAATCAGCTGATAGAGATAACTACAGCAGATGCAAAAGATTTAATAATTCAAACAATGAATTATCTAGTTCACCTCATGCTTCGTATCCCATAAATAACAACTGAAACCGTTAAAGAAGCGATTAAAATACACACGATCGCTTTTTGTAATCAACGTTTTGGGGTTTCCTCTCGTTTATAAGATATAGTAATTCCTTTTATCATTGCGTAGTTACGGGCTATAATAGGAGTTTGTACTCTAGCTTATTAAGTTAGCTATGCGTTAACGAAGCACGTCGAATTGAAAGTAGCACTTTGCACAAAGGAATGGCCTATAACTATTCGCCAAGATAGCTTTCTTGCCTATGTCCTTGGGCTGTCTTTCAGAACGAGTTCTTCTTTTTTCGGAGAAATTGGAACGCTTATGGATGTGGGAGGCCTCAGATAGAGAGATAGGATGTGGGTGAAAGTGGAAAGAAGCTCGTCTGTGAGTATCCTGTCATACGAAAACAACATCGACTGGAATGAATGTTACGAGCAGATTTTTTAAAAATATCTTCCATATCATTTTTATGGCCGCGAATCAAATTAGTGCAAACATTTTTGTAATTGTGGACAGTTCAGATATTGTAAGTCCTCGGGTTTCCTTGATTTATATTATTTTGTGCCTCATCCTTTTCTAAACAGTACTTTTGTAATATCACTAAAATTGTACAACTCGAGTTTTTATTTATTCCGAAGATGTTCTTGGTTGCTTGCGTGTAAATATACATCCAATATGATGAAATATGCAGCGAAATAAGATAAGTCTTCACAATCCCTGCGTAATTGATAAATTATGCGCAGAAAAAGGATTTATTCAGTTTCAGAATTGTTTTATTACTCTTCTGGCTCGAAATTTAATTTTTTTAAAGATCTTATTTATCTGTTTATATTTATTTTTAATCCATAAAGCATTAAATCATTCTCACTGCCCATTGGGTTTGGCAGATCCGCTGCCTGTAAATCTGTCGCCTGAGACTAAAAGACAAAATGCCGCCTCAGGTCACGAGATATAGGTGCAGATCGGATACGACACACTGCCGTAATTCCACCCCTAGAGAAAATTGCCTCCTGAGGCGCTCGCCTCTCAAAAATTCACCTCACGCGACGGGGTTTGGTAACTCCTCATTTTGTGAGTCCATTTCTAAGATTCTTATTTTAATACATGAGCGAAATTCCATTTCCTCTTTGCATATTATGGAAGAAGTAGCTTTTGAAAATGCTGTGATCTTCACGTGATATTTTTAAACTACGCAGTTGCCATTTCAACTGAAGGGAAAATCAACGACTGATTGTATTATTTCATTCTACACGAGTGTATCAGTTAAAAACATGACGAACAACTCGTTTGCTGACTACTGTCATTCTACACTTTCAACTTTGAGACCATTATAGTTGTGTGATAATTCGCGGCAAAATTTTATTCGTCCATTACTGAATTCGAGAATTAGTGAATTTCTAGAATGTGAATCAGTGTCTCGGAAGCGGTCATGCTCAATTGCAAAGCAAAACCATTAGATGATAAATCTTAGCGTTAATAAGAGTGTATATGAGACGATAAAATTCACGGCGGCTTGTTTCATCCCTGTCTCTTATGCAACCGGCGGCACTTCATATCTTCAATCTCGGATCTAGGATTGATTTGAATACGTGTGTATACAGTTAACAGATTGAGGTGTATCAATTGAAGTCATTCGAAGATGAATTAATCTCCTTTGGGGAATGAGCTTTTCTTCGGCGTTGTCCTTTTCGCAACTGCGCGCACCTACCCTACCTGACCTTTCTCTCCCTCTCAGGTGGGTCGACCGGGCGATGCACGTGTGCGTTGCGTGTGGCGTACTTTTCGGGGGCTATTGTCTCGCCTCCCTCTGGACGCACGTAAAACCTTGTCCCGACGTTATGTTCTCTCCGAAACTCTGACAACGAACTGTCGTCCGTGTCGCGGCACAAACTCGATTGGGAATCGTTAAAATGTCGCATGAATACGGTTTGAATTATGGAATCTCTAGCGGAAATTTTTTACTGATAGTAGGGTTACGTCACAGTCATAATTAATGTAAAAATAGCTATATTTTTCGGAATATTTGCAACCTTACGAATTAAATTAATAGAAAATTGATTGAAGAGTTATTTTTTCTGTGGGTAAATGTAAAATCAATAAGGATACGGAACCAGAATAATGAAGCCACCGCGGAATTTTATAATATTTGATGATAAATATTTCTATCTTTAAATCTGATGGGGAATCGGCGTCGATTTATTTTGGAATATACTAGATAAACTTGACTGGGTGCTTGCGATAAACGCAGAAAATGTTTCCAACGAATTGTTTAACTTGGTAGCGAACAGAAAAGTCAGTATCTTAGGCTTAAAAGAGAGATTCTTTTATTCGAAATCTAATACCTAATTCTTCCACGGCGTCAGATGGACGCCATTGCAAACGGGATTAACCGGGCGTATTTTGGAGCGAGAAAGAGATGGGAGTGAAAGAGGGAGGAGCGTGAAAGGGAGGGAGGGAGGGAAGGGGGTGGAGATGGACCGGACGAAAGGAAGAAGGATGTCTGAGAGGAAGTCGGCATGACATAAGCTATCTGACTCTTACAATTTATGTATTGAAAAAAAGGAGATTTTTTGGTGGTCCTGAATAATGGTTGAAAAATGTTTTCCTCCCGTATATGGGTGGAAAAGAACACAACATTTTTTTTCGGCTGAAAGAAAAATGGCCGAAGTCACTGCAGAATATAAATTCGCATGATTTTTTTCGGTAAAGTTTTAAGATTGAATTTTTAATGACTGCAGTTGTTAGCGTAGTGCTTATTTATATTATTCTGATTATAATATCATTAGATGTTGTATTTCTTAAGGTAAAACTGTTTCAAACAGCCATATTGTAATACCGAAATAACAAATATAAACATAAATGCATGCATACATATAGTTTCGATACGTTAAATTATGTCAATCCAAAGTTTCCGCTTGTATACTTCTTTCCGATGATACATTTCTTTGGTGCGATAGAGTTTTATTTTTACGCCGGTTTTAAATATTTTAATAGCGTCGATTTTACGGCACATATCCATGTACTTCTCGCCGTTCATTGATATGGAACGATAAAAAATAAAATATTATTCGGCGGATAGAGATAAAAAGGCCGGTCAGCGTCGTCGCGACCAATCCGATGGCCTTCTGGGTGAAGTCGGTAAGCGCTCCGACTGCAAGGCTCTCTCTCTCTGTGTGATGTATGTGATGTGTTTGTATGTGTGTGTATGTGTGTGACTTTATAATACTCGCGGCGTCAGCCGAGTGAAACGCCAGCTAGCCTTTCAATTTTTTTTTGCTTTAATATTTTTCGAGGGAGGAAGAGAAGAAGAGCTAAAAAAATATAGAGGAAGGAGGAGGATGCTGTGAGCTTATATAGAGGGGGCTGTTGCCTCCACGAGTTTGGTTTACGAAGGGGTCAGCGGTGGTCTCTGTTGGAGAGATAGATGTAGAGAGAGAGAGAGGGAAGGGGGAAGTCTGTCTGTTGGGGAGAGGAGGAGTTTAGGGGAGGAGAGAAGGGGGAAGGGAGTGGGTAGGCGGGGGAGTTTAGGGGGTCAAAAAAGGGATGGAGGGAGAGGGTGTGGTGGGGGAGAGGGGGGAGTTTAGATGCAGAGATACGAGCATAAAACAGTCGACTCTGCTGTTGAGTATCCCTCTTCTGAGTGGAGAATGAGTTGGGTTGGAGGTAGGGAGGAGTGGGTGAGGGAAGAGGAGAGGAGGAGGAGAATGGGCGTCTGAGGGCCGTGTTTACGAGGCTTTGGTGTGCTGTACAGGGCCTTGTCTTTGTTCCACTCTTGCAGTGACACGCCCTCCTCTCTCTCTCTGTCTCTCTCTCTCTGTCTCTCTCTCTCTCCTCTCTCTCTCTCTCCTCTCCTACTTCTCTCACTCGCTCTCTCAGCCCTTTTTTTCCCGTATCCCCCTCCTCTCTGCCCGCATTCCTTTCTGATCATTCACTTTTGTCTCTCGGACCTTCCCGAATCCCTGTAGCGGCGATGCTAAATCCGCATGTTTATTAATTATTGCTCCAAAAGCCGCGGAGACTGACCGATTACTGACTTGATTAAAAAATATCATACTCCTAAACCGTAAAAAAAGATAATTCGAGACCCACAAGGAAGGAAAAAAAAACCAAAAACTAAAAACTTACAGGTTTAGGGGATTTTACGCCGCGCCAGGGACCTGATGTCACTCACACATGCACTCACACAGTCGCTCAAGCACTCGTATGTAGGTTTATGCACCTTTCAGTGTCGACAGGGACCTACAGACAACCAGTCACACACAGAAGCCCTCAAAACACACGTACAGGATCTCAAATTAAAAACACCAACAACTAAATCCTGTACGAGTGTTTTGAGTGCGTCTGTGTGTGACTGGTTGTCTGTAGGTCCCTGTCTTTACTGAAAGGTGCATAAACCTACATACGAGTGCTTGAGCGACTGTGTGAGTGACATCAGGTCTCTGACGCAGCGTAAAATCCCCTAAACCTATAAGTTTTTAGTTTTTGGTTTCTTTGTTTTCCTTCCTTGTGGGTCTCGAATTATCCTGTTTTACGGTTTAGGAGTATGATATTTTTTAATCACTATCTTGCCGTACTCTCCACTTCTCTTTATTTACGATTAATGACTTCGCAAAGTCTCCTATGCATGTCTGTTGAGAGTTTTATTTCATGACCACAAGCAAACTTTTTTCCGTTATAACATTATCGATTTGGAAGTAAAACACATGTATACTACATTATGTTATAGTATCACATATGATTCCTATTATTATGCAATTTATATTAATTCACTCGAAAAAAATTTTCGATGAAACGATATCATAGCCATTTATTTGTTTTATGATTATCATCCATTATCACGGCATCATCAAATACAGGGTGTCTCAAAAAAATGTATACACACTTTGATGATTAATAACTTGTGTGTTTATTAATAAATGTTAATAGAATAATTGCATAACATAGAGTATATGTTCGAATAAAGATAAAATGACAAACATTACATGTTAGATGTTTCAATGTTGCATTATCTCAACAGTTCGAATAGTTTTCCATTCTGGTCACTACACTGCTGACATCGTTGAATAACTGAATTGCAAACGTCAATTAACATTTCTGTTGTAATTGTGCGACACGTATCTTCGATTGCTTGTCTTAAATGTGCAGGTGTTGTAGGTTTAGTGGCATTAACTTTATCTTTAAGGTAACCCCATAAATAAAAATCAAGTGGTGTTAAGTCTGGTGAACGTGATACTCAACACTGCCTCTTCATCCGATCCACCTGTTTGGAAATGTTTCATCAAGATAACTTCTGACATCACGATGAAAATGGGAGGATGCCCCATCTTGTTGAAAATAAAAGTCTTCCTTATCCCCATACAGCTGACGAATTTGTGGTACAATTGATCTCTGAAGAATGTTGAGGTACACAATACCAGAAACTGTTGCATCAAAAAAGAATGGTCCAATCAAACCTTTGGATGATAAACCATAGCACACTGCGATCCCCGGTAAATTTACATGCCTTTCCACAGTAACATGTGGATTCTCTGTGGACCAATACGTGCAATTGTGACGATTAATTGTACAAATCAACTTGAATGTTGCTTCATCAGACCAAACAATTTTGTTGGCAAATGATGCGTCTTCCGCTATTTTTCAACGAAACCATTCAGAAAATTCAACTCGGCGATCAGAATCATCTTCATTCAGTGCATGCACTAATCTTGGGATGTAACTTTTCCATTTTGCCTTCTTTAAAATGCGATGAACACTTGACCTGCTGATTTGTTTCTCGAGAACATTGTCTGACGGATTTCTTTGGTGACTGTGAAAATCTTTGCTGCACCTCTTCTGACTTCCTAGGGCTTGTGGATGTCCGAAGTCCTCCAGATCTTTGTTTATGCACATTTTGAACGGTACCGTCAGTTTCAAATTTGTCATGAATACGTGAAATCGTAATTCGGGTGGGAAGTTCTGTTTGAAATTCACGTCTCCACTGTCTTTGGACTTCCTTTACATTTTCAGATTTCCAGTACCATTTCAGTAAAAATTTGCGTTGTTCAAACGTGTCTTTTGTTATCCATTTCTAATGCAACAATAAAAACAATTGAAACAATAAAAACAATAATGCTGTATAAAAATATTGCATAATTGTAAGAATAATGCAACATTGAAACATCTAACATGTAATGTTTGTCATTTTATCTTTATTCGAACATATACTCTATGTTATGCAATTATTCTATTAAAATTTATGGATAAACACACAAGTTATTAATCATCAAAGTGTGTATACATTTTTTTGAGACACCCTGTATACAACTTGGGATTTTTATCATCCTCACCTATGGGAGAGCATCTGAAAAACGAACTATGGTGGAATGTCAAAGGCAAATCAGAAAAGGAATTTAAAACCTTTGCACGATGAATTTCGCATGCTCTCCCGTAGTAGTACTCATGCTTGTTTCCTGCACGTCAGGACCATTCGTTACGTTTCTTGATTGCTTCATATTTCTGCGTGACGCGTTGGAAAAATCTTCTCTTAGCGAGCACGATAAGGAAAGAAACCAGATTATCCTGCAAAATTAGGACCGATTTTTTTGTCTTGTCGTGTTGAGGTAATTCTCATTTTGAGTTGCTTCTGAGGCGAGAGGACATTGTTCGTTACCTGTGAGCCGTGTCAAAGACATGGCAATGTCCTTCCGTGACCGTGGGCGTTACGCGTTGAATGTCGGCAATCGGTAGGAGTCGTTTACGGTCCTTATCTCGTCGTTGGTGACTAACTTTTTTTTTAAATAGAGAGAACGATTAGATACGACAATGCAAACTTTCAACTCCTTGAGACGTAGGTACTTTCCGTGGATGACTGCTATGAACAGCACGGACTCGTTGGATGGGAAATCTACGGTGAGTTTGAAACGCCTTTATGGCTTTGGGAAGTTTGTCGTTCTTCGCATTTCGGATTTTTCTCATCTTTCCGCAGTTGTCATATTTTAGCTATCGTAGACAGACATCTTGACATAGGTACACTACCATCGATATTTTGGTGCTATCTGACGAAAACTCAGTATGTTTCTCTACAGTAAAATTATTGTATGTCACGTATTTGCCTATGCATTTTACTTGCAAACGAGGTATTCTAAGTGAAATAGCGATCTCAAGTTGGCACATGTTATCATATTTTGCTTTTGACACAATATGTATCTCCAATATCCATGAAAATGTCATCAAAACTAGATAATTATTTCGGCTACAATGAAGCCTTCATCAGCGGTGATTCATCGCCACTTTGGACTTATTGGTGAGAATCGTTGACGACGGCTTCGTTCTAACCGGAATGCGCATCTGATATTATGGCTAGTGAAGATATCTATTTGTGTAAGACCAGTTCTGTTGAAATATTTTGCTTTTCACAAATTTGGAGGTAACTCTGTAAACATATCCATTTTTGTATTATGCTATAAGCCACTGTCTGGCGGCAGTAACAAGATAGGGAGGATTCAGTGTTATGAAGAGTGTACTTGTAGGATGTGACTATTCATAAAAGTGAATTATACATATCACTCTGGTTTGAGGCTAAATGACATTGATTCCGCAAACTTATATTCGTAAATCGATGTTACATTCACTTAAATTCGTCTTGGAAAGACGAATTTAAGTAAAGTAACGGTGGAAAAATGACGGTAAACACGAGAAAAAAGACGTCGCCAGAAAAAATTGATACGTGTCATGTTATCTCTTGGCGAATAGCTATCGTATAGCCTGATTCCGAAGTGCATAAGTGATCGAGTCGATTGGTGATGGAATGGGAATGACAATCGGGACGGATGGCGATGGATTAAAGGGGTCCGTTAAACCTTTAAGGAAGAGATTGCGCGGTATTTGTGAATAAGTCTTTTACCGTCCCTGCGAATGCTTTTACCGCACGGCGTTGCGTTCCCTTATGTTTGCTGTGGCTTGCATTGCGAGCGTTTTTGTTCTTCAGTTGCCACGCCGTCTGCTCCAAAGCATTTTTATTGTCTCTCTCGTTCTCTCTTCCAATCTCTATTTTTGCTGCTTGCATTCTATCTCTCTCTATTATATTTTTTTACAACCCATCCTTCTGTAGACGGTCACTGCCGGATGTTTTTATTAGAGTTGTTCCGGCTTATGGAAAACAACTTATGTCTCTATACTCCTTAATGTCGCTACACTTCCTTATGACGCTTGCGATGTTTTTATTTTGCCGTTTCGGAGAAAATTCAGCGGACTTGGCAACGATTTACGACAGACGTTTTTTCACCATTGTAGCATTTTGCTGTACCCACTGTTTTTACTTTCTCCATACGTAGTAATGGGAAAGTATTGTATTCATGAAAAAAATCGACTTCGAGATTTCAACGGGAATACATGTTTTGAGGTCCCTAGAACACGTTTAGACTATTTTCGGAATGATGTCTGTGTGTGTGTGTGTGTGTATGTTAGTGTGGGCGCTCTAACTCAAAAAGTACATACCATATCGTTACCAAACTTCATATATAACACTTTAAGCACAAAGAACTGATTAGTTTTTGGACAATAACGGATAAGCGGAAGTCGCGGTTTATTCGAAACCCGATTCGGTTTTTGCGATATTTCTTTGTTAAAACATCATTATTCTATATACAATTCTATACTAAAGTTATAGAGAATGTAATTTCCTACAGTTTTCATTTGAAACAATTTTCTATAGGAGTTATTGTTTAGGAGTTATTTATAAATAACCGGTTTTTCGGTTTCCGTCAAATATCTCCTTAATACGTCGTAATTGGTCATCTTCGTGAGGACCAAAGTTGTAGAGAATAATATTTCTTCCAAGTTTTGTTTGAAACAAATTTTCGTAGAACCATCCATTTCGGATATATTTCGCTTTATCTTAAAACCAGCCTACAGCGCCAACACCATGTAGCGGTGAATTCTGTAAACATTCAAAATATACGTAATTTACGGCAAGGACGTGTCTTCTTTTACGATACGAAATAATAATTTTGCCGTATAATGCTACTCATAATAATTTAAATATCTATACCCCAAATATGGAGAAAGTCATGTGTTGGCCACATCAGATTTTTTTTTCTTTGTATTACTATCTTAATTATAAATCGCATGCTGAATAGGATTTAAAACATCCTACGGCCCGCGAAGTTATGATGAAAAACCAATCCGAAAAATTCAACATCCAAATTCATACATTTAATGAAAATTTTTATAATAAAACTTTTAATATTGAAACGATACCCACAAAAACCCTATTTAGACTTGATTTTCACTAATATAACACCTCAGAATATATAGGTAACTTCCGATTTAAACTCTAATCCGGCCGCCGAAGATTTGGCAATTTCCAAGGATTCGCAACCTCTGATGCGGCCTACCAGGTAGAAAAGGTTGAACCCCACTGCTTTAAAAGGTAGAAACTTTTTAATTAGGTACCTTTTAAAGCTACACTACAGAAAATTTTCTTACATATTTCTATTATGATATACATATATTAAATGTATTCAATACAAGATTAAAATACAATCTATGGATCATTTTATGTTTATTGTTGGAAAATAGTTTAATCTTATATAAGATATTGTAGAGAAATACTCAATGAATACTCCAGCTGTTTTATTTTATGTTTCACTTCATCATTTTGTCTCATCGCTGTCTATACCGTCCTCTGTCGGTGCAAGCAACTGCAATGATCAGTTTAAGAAAGTGCTCTACTTGATGCAACGCAGGCCCATCTCGCAGAAGAACGGATTGCCTCGAAAATTTCGGAATCAAACTTCTTGTAACGCTTGGGTTTCCTCACCTTTTATGTTTCCAAACAGCAACAGCTTATCGTATTACATAAATTGTAGGTTTTCTCCGCCAACATCCTTATCGGCGAAAAAAGTGGCTTACCAATCACTTTCCAGAGAGAACGTCTTTATGGCTTCATCCCAATTAAGCAGTCGCTATGGCGATTTCCTCTCATCCTATTTGCTCTTTCGTGTGGGGAATAAATTCCTCTCGAAGTATGTGAAGATGCTTTATAGTAACTCATGACAAAAAGGATTTATTCGTATCTCCGCGAATATCTTCAGGTGACATCAAAGCCTATTTTATATTAAATCAAACGAATGCATTTTCATCAAAACAACTTGAACTTCGCTAAAAAAATCAC